>CM052797.1:107137325-107208424 GCA_028533885.1 Nasua narica | reverse complement strand
TTCACCCAGCAAGAAGTCTATGCCATTGTCTGATTTACATACTATCAAAGCAGGAACTGAATGCATACTTTGAAGAATGTAGCTCCCAGATCCTTTATAACTTACTAAATGATCTTCTGGCTCTTCTCATAAAGTCTAGAGTGGAACCTGTCACCTGGCAGCAGAACCTGCTGGAGCTTTATCTTTTTTAAAAAAGTTTTTAATTTTCTAAATTTGGAGATATAATTTACTTACAGCAAAGTACATGTATTAGGGTATAACTCAGTGAATTATTACAAGGTGAATAGGCCCATGCAACCACCATCCAGATCTAGAAATAAAACATTACCAGTGCCCAAGAAGTTTCCTCATTTCCATCCCAATCACTAATTACTCCTTCTTTTTCAAAGATGAATATTTTGACTTTTTAACCAACCCCATAAGTTAATTTTGACTGCTTTGAATTTTTTTTATAGAAGTGGAATCCTATAGGGCATGATTTTCTCTGTGCTTTGCTAATCCTTAACGTGTGATATTTCTGGGCGTTCTATCAAGTACTTCTAGTTTGTTCATTTTTATTGCTCTTTGGTATTCCATTGTATGGATTTACTGCAATATATTTTAATATGTTGTGATATTTGAATTATTTCAAGTTTTGGGCTATTACCAATAAAGCTGCTGCGAGTAATCATAATTATTCATGGGGTGCCTGGGTGGCTCAGTGGGTTAAAGCCTCTGCCTTCAGCTCAGGTCATGATCTCAAGGTCCTGGGATTAAGCCCTGCATTGGGCTTTCTGCTCATCAGGGAGTCTGCTTCCTCCTCTGTCTCTGCCTGCCTCTCTGCCTACTTGTGATCTCTCTCTCTGTCAAATAATGAAATAAAAATATTTTAAAAATAAAAAAAATTATTCATGATTTTAGTGCATATGTAAATGCATTTCTGTTGGTATGTAACATATAGGGTAATTGCTACATGCCTTCACATCTAGTAGATACTGATAAACAGGTTTCCAAAGTGATCGCATTAATTTACGTTCCCACTGGCAATGCAGGAGAATTCATGTTGCTTTTCGTCATTTCCAATACTTGATATTATTAGTCTTTTAATTAATTATAGAGTATGTTAGGTGTTTATAATGTTTCATCATGGTTGTAATTTGGATTTTAGTCATTACTAGATGTTGAGCGTTTTCATATTTTGTCTTTTCTAAAGTTTCTCATCTTTTGGCTTGATATGGGCCTCATTTATCACATCACTGATATTTTTTCCAATTTCCTACTGAATTGTCTGTTAGGAATCCACTCCATTCTTTTTGTTTTGTTTTTTGTCTTATTCTCTTTTTAAAATTTAAATTGTTAATTAACATATAATGTATTATTAGTTTCAGAGATAGAGTTCAGTGATTCATCAGTCTTATATAACGCCCAGTGCTCATTACATCATGTGCCTTCCTTAATGTCCATCACTGAGTTACTCCTTCCCCCAACCCCCCTCCCCTCTAGCACCCCTCAGTTTGTTTCCTGTGATTAAGAGTCTCTTATGGTTTGTCTCCATCTCTGATTTCCTCTTGTTTTATTTTTCCCTCCCTTCCGCTATGATCCTCCATTTTGTTTCTTAAATTCCACATGAGTGAGATCATATGATAATTGTCTTTTTCTGATTGACTTATTTCACATAGCATAATACTCTTTAGTTCCATCCACGTCATTGCAAATGGCAAGATTTCATTTTTTTTTGGTGGCTGAGTTGTATTCCATTGTGTGTGTATACACACACACACCATATCTTCTTTATCTGTTCATCTGTCAATGGACATCTGGGCACTTCCCATAGTGTAGCTATTGTGGACATTGCTGCTATAAACATTGGGGTGCAGGTGCCCCTTTGAATCATTATGTTTATATCTTTGGGGTAAATCCCTAGTGGTGTAGTTGCTGGGTTGTCGGGTTATTTTCAACTTTTTGAGGAACTTCCATACTGTTTTCCAGAGTGGCTGCACCAGCTTGCATTCCCACCAACAGCATTAGGAGGGTTCCCCTTTTTCCACATCCTCGCCAACATCTGTTGTTTCCTGACTTGTTAATTTTAGCCATTCTGACTGGTGTGAGATGGTATCTCATTGTGGTTTTGATTTGTCTTTCCCCAATGCCGATTATTTTTTCATGTGTCCATTGGCCATTTGTATGTCATCTTTGGGGAAATGCCTGTTTATGTCTTCTGTTCATTTCTTGATTGGATTATTTGTTCTTTGGGTGTTGAGCTTGATAAGACATTTGCAAATATCTTCTCCCATTCTGTCGGTAATCTTTTGGTTTTGTCGACTGTTTCCTTTGCTGTACAAAAGCTTTTATCTTGATGAAATCCCAGTAGTTTATTTTTGCCTTTGTTTCCCTTGCCTTTGGGGAAGTGTCTAGTAAGAAGTTCCTGCAGCTGAGGTCAAAGAGGTTGCTGCCTCTCTTCTCCTCTAGAATTTTGATGGATTCCTGTCTCATATTGAGTTCTTTCATCCGTTTTGAGTTTATTTTTGTGTATGATATAAGGAAGTGGTCCAGTTTCATTCTTCTGCATGTGACTGTCCAATTTTCCTAACACCATTGGTTGAAGAGACTGTCTTTTTTCCATTGGATATTCTTTCCTGCTTTGTTGAAGATTAGTTGACCATAGAGTTGACAGTCCATTTCAGGGTTCTCTATTCTGTTCCACTGAACTATGTGTCTGTGCCAGCACCATACTGTCTTGGTGATTGCAGCTTTGTAATATAGCTTAAAGTCCAGAATTGTGATGCCACCAGCTTTGGTTTTCTTTTCCAGATTAGGAATCTACTCCATTCTTGTTGGCTATTGGTTATTTTCTTTTCTGAGATGCCAGTTTGCTGGTTTTGCCCACTTTTTTTTAATTGGGTTGTCTTTTAATTATTGATTTGTCTTTCTTTTGTTTATGAGCACTCTGTCAGTTATATGTATTGCAGTGTTGTCTCCAGTTGTGTAGAGCTATTTCATCTCATTCTTAAAACTTTCTTAATGAAGTCTTCTGTTGAAATTTAATCCAGTTCAGTTTTCTATCTTTTCTTTTGTGGTTATTTGCTTTTTTGACCTGTTGAAGAACTTGTTCCCTATCCTCAGATCATGAAAATATTTTCTTACGTAATATTCTGGAAGCTTTTTGTTTTACCTTTTACATTAAGATCTAATATCTACTTGGAATTGATGTTTAAGGTATGAACTTACATTTTATATGAACATCTAATGATTTGGTTTCATTTATTGAAAGAACCACCCCTTTGTTATTACTTTACATTCCTATCTTGGTTGTAAATCAAATGTTCATATGTGCAGGCATCTGTTTCTGGACTTATTCAGTCCTCTGGTTCATTTGTCTATTCCAGTGCCCATATCACATTGTCTTGATTACTGTTGATTTTTGATAAGTTGTGATATGGTAGAGTAAGTCCTTCCACTTTGTTCAGGTTTATCCTGTGTATTTTTTACTCTGCATTTCTGCATACATTTTAGAATTAGCATGTGAAATCATTAAAAACTTAGGATCTTGATTAGATTATATCGTGTCTATAGGTCAACATGGAGAGAATTGACATTTTTATAATGTTGAGTCTTCCAGTTCATGAACAGAGCAAATTCTTCCATTAATATTTTATAGTCTTTTTAAATCTAGAGGTCCTATGTGTTATACATTAATTTTAAGATTTATTTTTTAACTGATATTTTTATGGCATTTTAGAGAGTATCATTTAACATTAAAAATTAATAATCTTTGTCTCTTTTTAATTTTTAAATTATATTTTGGGAGGGAGGGGCAAAGGATGAGGGGGAGAGAGAATCTTAGGCAGGCTCTATGCAGAGCCTGATCTCAGGACCCTGAGATCATGACCTGTGCTGAAATCAAGAGTTGGACGCTTAACTGACTGAGCCACCCAGGTGCCCCATCTTTAGCTTTCTTCATTTCATTCTGTGTCTCATTCCTTTTTGCATCCTGAGATTCCTCATCTACTTAAAAACATACTTTGAAATTTTCTTCAGAGTGAATCTGCATATACCTGAATGAATTTCATTTACAGTTTCATTTGGCGTAGGTTCTTTTATGACAGATCCTCTTTGTATTTGTCTGAAAATGTTTTTATTTCACTTTCTTTGTTGGAAAAGATTTTCACTGGATATAAAATTCTAAATAATCCTTTTTTTCCCCTTAAGCTGTATTTTAAAGATATTTCATCATTTTCTCAGTTCCATTGTTTCTGTTAAGAGGTCAGCTGTTATTCTTGTTGGTGCTTTGTATAATAATATATATTATGAAAATATATATTTGTATGATAATATATATTTTCTCTAACTTGCTTTTGAGTCTTCTTACTCTTTGGTTTTCTGCAGTTTTACTGTGATGAGCTTAGTTGTGTTCTTTTGATTTGTGCCGATTCCCTTTGTCTCTTATGTTCATTTTTTTATAAATATACATTGTTTTTTCATTACTTATTTTTGAATATTTTCTTCTGACCTTTTATTAACTTTTTCTTTCTTCAGTTGAATCAACTCTATTAACCCACTCACTGGTTTTGTATTCTCATTTACCACATATTTCACTTCTAGAATTTTGATTTTATTGTTTTTAACTTGGTAGTTCTTTGGCAGAATCCTCTATGTATCTCTGTGTCATAACTTCATTGTCTAGATCTTCTAAAGCTCTGTTTCTATTTGTTATCTCTTATTTTTCTTGGGTTTTGATCACATTGTTTTTGCCTATGGTTTATTTTTGATTATCTAATTACTTTTGTTTGACAGAAAATATATTTCATTCTTATTCAATAAGGATAAGTAATTTGATAATTATTATATGTGAGAATATATATTTACTTTCTGCTGTAGATTAAGGGCCATAGCAATCATGGATTACCTTATTTTTGTGAGCTATTTCAATGTTAAAACTTCAGTGATGGGTTCCAACTATTTCTAGTTCACCTTATTGCTAGTGTGACTGTTGAAGAATCTAGCCCAAAGTCTGGGGTAGGGTCAGGGAAGTTTAACTAGGCCCTGTCTTCCTTGGAAAATCTCTCAACTCCAGTTTTTCCTCTGTAGCCCCACACATCTGTTAGAAACTCTGTTTAGCTTCTCAGTATTACAACTGCTTTACTGAAGTAGGCTGATATTTCAGGAAGAAAAGATGGACTAACCTCTGAGCTTTTTTTCTTCTCATTCATCTTGGTCTCATATATCTTTTCAGTGCCTTAAAATTGTTTTTTGTTTAAAATTTCTAGTTTTTTGAATTATTTTTAGAGGGAGGTTTGGTCTGAATTATCTAGGCTGTAATTTTTGGAAATGAAACTCCCTGAATGTTTTTGCATATATATGGTTCTGTTACTGAATTTGATATTTCTAATGCTGTTTCTATCAGGATTTTGCTGTATTGCTGATTTTGTGAGTCTCCTTTAACTTGGTATATAATTATTACAACTTGTGAGCATGCTTATAACAAAGGATTTGCCCCAAACTCAAATATCCTCAATGTTCTGATGAGATTTTTGTAGTTTTGAGTGAGCTGTGGACAGCTGTAATGTCATGCTGTTTTTTGATGTTGTTAGTTGGGATAGTTTGAGTTTGGAGTTTGAAAATACTAAGTCGAATAATGCACATTACATTTGTTAATGTTTTACCTTTCACTGCTTACAAAGGATCCCTAATGAAGAGATATTTCATTTTTATTTCTTGTATATAGCAAATAAAACTAGTACATACTGTCTGCAGTGAAGAGTGTTGATGGGATATTCATCCTTTCTGATGGAGGCATAATATTCATGAACAATGAATCTTGGAACACAGAAAAAATAAAATAAAAAAAAAAAGAGGGTTGATGCGGGTCTGAAAAGTAATTACTGAGCTAAAAGTTAATGACTGAATTCAAAGAATGTTCACTTCTTTTATCCTTATTACCATGTATCAAGAATTACTATACATCAGATAAAGCGATGATTGCATAAACGGATGTCACATTTCACTAGTGCTCAGGTCATTGGTATACTTGGTGTATACAGCTCACCAGTTTACCCAGCTCATCAGGCCATATCCTTTTATGTTGCCTAAACCTAGAAAATTATACACACTTAATTGTGCTTTTGGTTGTTCACTGCTAGTTCCTCCCATCAAGTTGTATTGTTATAGCTTGTTTTGTGTTTTCTGTAATTTGCTTTCAAAGTAGGGGTGTCTCCCAGTTGAGGGCATCTCATCCCTCATGTGGGTGTATGTAGTCCTGATTGAGCAAAACTGTCTAATGCCAAACTTAAAAATAATCTTGTTGAATTTTGGAAGGTCTTCTGAAGACCACATAATGATTGTTTCCAATTTATACAAGGATTAATATAGATTTTCTGATTCACTTATTCCAATTGAAGTCAACATTTACATTTTATAACTGTTTGACATATTGTGTTGTATTTGTAAACTCATGATAGCATGCTGTCAGAGAATATACACTTTTGTTATTTGAATGTTCAACTTCTCAGAGGCTGCAGCTGTTTCCCCCCTCCAGATTTAAGTTTGAAATAAAAGTACCAAAATGATGCACATTCACTGTAGAAAACTTTAAAATGTTGTACAAATATATAAAGAAAAATGAACGACTGCCACTGTCTCTCACCAATTTTGGTTTCTGTTGGTACCTACTGTTATTCACATTTATTGTGCGTTATTCTGAGGTGACAGCTATTTATCATGCATTTTCTCAGTAACTAAAATATATCTTGAAAGTTTATAGGACACAGTTTTCTTTGAGAGGCAAAAAGTGTTGGTTCCTCAGACATGCCAAGATTTGATTTATTAATCCTTTGTAATTCATAGACTTTTGTTTGTTTAGTTTCTTGTATACTTCTCATTAGAAGGTCATAGTTATTATTTATAACATGATGTTATGGGAAAATATTTTCTGTTAAGATTTAATTTGGTAACAATCAATATTGCATGGGCCTCATACCACAGGGGAAATTTCAGTTCATTAGTTGTCTAGATTCTACCCCTTTGAGTGTGATATGAGTGCTTATTAAGTTTGATTATTCATGGTGGAAGAGTCATTTTTACTTTAGTTTTCTACAGGAGGGTCACTGTTTAAAAATCTAAACATGGATCTAGCTGTTCCTGGAAGAGTTGGTCATTAATTGAACTCCGAGAATTCTGTCAGCACTGCATTTAGGATAACATGGTTATTGCATAGATTGCAACAACAGAATATATAACAAATGTTTACTGAAATGGATTTTAAAACAGATATTGTTCAAGGTATGAGAAATCAACATATTGAAAAGCCATAATATAATCCCATAAACAGAATGCTTTTGCTCTTATTTTGCCTTCTTTTATTAAATGCTAACATTAAAAGTTATTCATATTTGTCTTATTTCACTCCGCATAATCTCTTCTAGTCCTGTCCCTGTTGATACAAAAGTTGGATATTCATCCAGCGGAGAGAGGCAATTATCTTATGGTCTCACTTACGTGTGGTGTATAAAGAAAATCATGGAGGGCATCGTGAGAAGGAAGGGAAGGGCGAATGGGGTGAAATTGGAGGGGGTGATGAACCAGGAGAGACTGTGGACTCTGAGCAACAAACTGAGGGTTTTGGAGGGGAGGGGGTGGGGGGGGTGAGCCTGGTGGTGGGTATCGAGAGGGGCACGTACTGCATGGAGCACTGGGTGTGGTACATGAACAATCAATCTTGTAACACTGAAAAATTAAAATAAACAAATTTGGGGAGAAAAAAGAATAATGCATGTAAAAAAAAAAGTTATTCTAATTTGTATTTTGCTATTTTTATAGCAAAAAATAGCTATTTTGCTATTTTTATAACTATAGAGATTTAGGACTTTTTCATATCTTAGTAGTAAATGTAATTCATATTAACTCTGATAAATTTTTTAGTATTAAGTAACTTGGTTAATATTTTTCCTTTAGGTCTCAGAAATGGAAAACGAAAGTGAGGAGGCATTAATAATAGTCTTTAACTCTCACTGGGAATTATCTTATTCAGAAGTTATCAATATATGTTGTGTCATTAGGTACAGAGTCCATGCCCTTCCATTTAGAACTATTTTTACTTGCTCTTCTGTTGGTCTTCCCCATCTCAGGAAATGGCATCAGAGCCATCCAGAGGTCATCCAATATTCACAGTAGATCTTTTTCTTCATACCACAGTCCCAAACCATTATAAAAATCTTGTCCTTTTTTATTACTGACGTCCTGCTCAGCTCCACCTACTTCTAATACTTCTGTCCAGGCCACTGTCATTCATGTTGACAATGGTGGCCTGCATTGAGTTTGTTATATTTCTCTTTACACTTGCCCCATGTGTGCTTCTCACAGTAGCCAAGTGATATTTATTTATTCATTCATTCATTTTAAAATTCCAGTAGAGTTAAAATGCCATGTTATGTTTGTTTCAGGTGTATAAAGAGTGATTCAACAATTCTGTGCATAACTCAGTGCTCATCACGTTAAGTTTACTCTTTATCCCCTTCACCTCTTTCACCCATCCCGCCACTCACCTCCCTTTTGGCAATAATCAGTTTATTCTCTGTAGTCAAGAGTGTCTGTTTTGGTTTGTCTTTTCTTCTTATTTTTTTTTAATTTGGCTGGTTGTTTTAATTCTTAAATTCCACATATGAGTGAAATCATATGGTATTTGTTTTTCTCTGACTGCCTTATTTCACTTAGCATTTTATCTTGCAAATCTATCCATGTTGCTGCTAATGGCAAGATTTCATTCTTTTTTATGGATGAATAATAGTCCATTATGTATTTTTACCACATCTTCTTTTTTTTGTCAGTGTTACAAGATTAATTGTTCTTGCACCACTCCCAGTGCTCCATGCAGTACGTGCCCTCCTCAATACCCACCACCAGGCTCACCCAACCCTCTACCACCTCCCCTCCAAAACCCTCAGTTTGTTGCTCAGAGTCCATAGTCTCTCATGATTTATCTCCCCCTCTGATTTCCTCCCATTCACACTTCTTTTCCTTCTCACAATGCCCTTCATGTTTTTCCTTATGTTCCACACGTAAGTGAGACCATAAGATAATTGACTCTCTCCGCTTGACTTATTTTACTCTGCATAATCTCTTCCAGTCCCGTCCATGTTAATACAAAAGTTGGGTATTCATACTTTCTGATGGAGGTATAATATTCCATTGTTTATATGTGCCATATCTTCTTTATCCATTCTTCTCTTGAAGGGCATCTTGGTTCTTTCCACAGTTTGGCGATTGTGGCCATTGCTGCTATGAACATTGGGGTCCATGTGGCCCTTCTTTGTACTGCATCTGCTTCTTTGGGGTAAATACCCAGTAGTGCAATTGCAGAGTCATAGGGTAGCTCTATTTTTAATTTCTTGAGGAATCTCCACGCTGTTTTCCAAAGTGGCTGCACTAACTTGCATTCTCACCAGCAGTGTATGAGGGTTCCTCTTTCTCCACATCCTCTCCAACATTTGTTGTTTACTATCTTGTTGATTTTGGCCATTCTAACTGGTGTAAGGTGGTATCTCAGTGTATACCACATCTTCTTTATCCATTCATCTATCAATAGACACTTGGGTTGCTTCCATAATTTGGCTATTGTAAAAAATGTTGCAATAAATGTAGGATGCCCAGATCTTTTTGAATTAGTATTTTTATATTATTTAAATAAATACCCAGTAGTGGAATTACTGGATCATATGATATTTCCATTTTTAATTTTTTTAGGAACCTCCATATTGTTTTTCATAGTTATCTAAGTGATTTTTAAAAAATCGTCATCACAGTGAATTATATCCCTGCTTCTTAAATTTCTACCTAAGCTGCTTCTATTCCAAATTCCTTATGATAGTACCTATATTATCTGAGCTTCCTTCTGTACCTTGAATTTGTCAAACTTATTCCTACATTAGGGTCTTTTCCTTGGCTTCTCTTCTTTCCCAAAGTTTTTGCACGACTGGCTCCCTCTTATCATTCAGGTCTCTGGTTAAATGTCACCACCTTAAGAGATGCCTTGCTCTCCTCTCCTTTTTGTTACAGAATTGGTGGCAGGTAGTATATTAAACACATTGTTCTGTATATTACCTTTTTCATTTAATGTATCTTTGAGACTTGAGATTATTCCATATTAGCATCTAATGAGCTTTCTAATTCCTTTCTTTTCCAAATTTAAAGCATTCCATTAAATGAATGTTCCATAATTTAATCAGTCTCCTTTTGATGGACATTTAGGTTATTTAAGTCTTTTTCTTTTATACACAACACTGCAATTAATGATCTTGTACATTGCCATTTTTCATGTGAAAAAGTAAATTGGTAGAATAAATTTCTAGAAGTGGACTTTTGGAATTAAAGTATGTGCATTTGTAATTTGTTACATATAGCTCAATTTTAAAATTGGTATTTTAAATGCCCTCTTTTAAGAGTTTCAGTTGAGAAGTAGCATTTATCTTTCCCTCTTCCAAGAAGGATGAAAGGTAGCTTACCTTATAGTATGTGTTATTTTTATTCTAAGTGGATGTAATACTGCATTTCTTCTTTCCTTTGGTATCAGATCCCCATACTCTTCCCCTTATCATCTGCAGACCCCAGCAGTTTTATCCAGGTACATGGTTACTCGGGTAGCGATGACATTTCCCAGTTTTCCTGTGCAGCTAAGTTACGGCCATGAGACTAAGTGTGAATAAAACTGATGCATTCAACTTCTGAGCTTGAAAACAAAGCCATTTGTCCAGTAATTTGTCTCCCTCCCCTTTCTTTATGTGGGTTGAAATGGGGATGTAGCACTTACCCAATCCATCTTTGCAGATGAGGATAACAACCTAGGGTAAGGTAAAGCAACACATGGGAGGAATGTGGACCTTTGAATGACCTTAGGAAACAGAGTAGCCTCCATCTGTCCTGCTTTCTTCTGGACTGTAGTATGAGATAGAAATAAACTATTACCTTATTTAAGCTCCTGTATATTTGATCTTTTTGAAAGAACCTAGATTTTACCCTAACTAATACAGAAATGTAAATAGAAATTGATGAAAAAGAATAGACAGAAAGAAAACAAGAACTATCTAAATGTGTATTTTAGTCCTTGGTTGTTGTTGACTTAGGAGGAGTTGTGTGACTCAGGGTGTTATCAGTAGAAAATAGAATGTGTTTTGAGCGTATTGATCTGTTTGGATGATTGGGTCTTTGAGGACACTTAGGTGGCCTTATACGATGATTATAATTCTACCACTGTTGGAACTCCTAAAATACTTTGTGTTTATTCATTCTAGTTTATGCATAGGTTTTCTTTCTCTGAACACTGACTAGCTATAATGTCTACTACTCATTTTTATTATTTATTGTTGTTTTTCTTGACTAAAATAGAGCAAGTATATTATAATTTGCCCATGTTCTCATGGTTGTATAAGGCAGTAGTTGTACTTGCTTAACGTTTTGTAGTTAATTAAGTGCTTCTATCGGTTAAGATGAGTTTCAGTAATAAATATCAGAAAGCCTCAAATAATAGTGCTTAGAAATGATAAAAGTTAAAATATAAAAGGTAAAATGATAAAAAATAAAATATTTTTCTCTTATAGGGAAGTCTTAAGTAGAAAGTTCAGGGTTCTGTGTGGTGCTTGCTGCCTACAATGGGTAAGGGATTCTGGTTCTTTCTGTCATGTTCTTGTTGCTGCTGTTCTTTCCTGTTATGGGCCCAAATTCATGATCTAAGATGGCAGCGTGTATGGACTAGGCAACAAGATGGAGGAAGGAATGAGTATGAGAGCAAACTGTGTTTATGTGCTATCTCTTCTGGATAGTTTTTGGAACTTGTCACTTGACACTTATACCTGTATCCCATTTGCCAGAATTTAAGTCACAAGGCCAGAAAGTGTTTATATTTTATAGCTACCTATCTAGTTAAAAATTCCTTTACTATAGAAGAAATGAGGGTACGGGAATAGATATTGGAAAGCAACTATTTCTGGCACATCATTTATACTTTTATCCCGTTACTTCTGTACTTTTTGGTCTACACTACTCTATGTGGTAAGCAGGGCAAGTTATTATTTCCATTTTATGGAGGATGATGCTGATTTTTTTGAGAGATTAAATTACTTGGACAGCTCAATTGCTTTGTACTTCATTTAGAAAGCTAATCATAAGGCCAGTAGGTGGCACAGCTAGGACAAAAGAGGTGATCATCTATCACTGGATTACAGAGAAGGCTAATACTAGTGAAAAATCATAATATTTTGAAATTGAGAACAAAATTCTATGAAATAGAAATTTTGTAGATGGAGTGGGGAATACGCATGTATCAGACTCCCTAGCTTATTTTCCTGGTTGAGGCTTTATTTGAAAACAGATTAATAAAATTGTACTAGTTATCTATGGCTGTGTAACAATTATCCTTGAACTTACTGGCTTAAAACATTTATTATTTGACAGTTTCTCTGGGGTGGGAATCCAGGTGTGGCTTACTTGGGTCCTTTGACTTAGGATCTCTCACAGGTTACAGTCATCTCAAGGCTTGACTGATTGATCTGCTTCCTAGTTCCTTCAGTTCCTGGTAGGTTATTATATTGAATTGTCAGTTCATCAAGATCTGTGGTCAGAGGCTTCTTTGGTTTACTTGACATGTGACCTCGTCATAAAGCATCTACAACATGGAAGCTTGCTTCATCAGAGCAAGCAAGAGAGAGGGCTAGCAGAAGAGAACGTGCCAGCAAGAATGGAAGTCACAATTTTTTGTAACCTAATTATGGAAGTGACATCTCATTACTTTTGCCATATTCTGTTCATTAGAAGGAAGTTACTAGGAACAGTCCACACTCAAGGGGAAGAAATTAGGCAGATAGATGAATACCAGGAAGCAGAAACCATTGAAACCATGTCAGAAGCTACTTAACACAAACAGAATCCTCCAAATACGGTAACTCGACATCATGACATGTATTAGTTATGGTGGTAAAGTAGCTAATGTCTAAATAATTTTGGATTTTCTTTTTTAAAGATTTTGTTTATTTATTTGACAGAGATAGAGATCTAAAGAAGGCAGAGAGGCAAGCAGAGAGGGAGAGGGAAGCAGACTCTCTGCTCAGTGGAGAGCCCGATGCGGAGCTCGATCCCAGGACCCTGAGACCGTGGGCTGAGCTGAAGGCAGAGGCTTTAACCCACTGAACCACCCAGGCACCCCGGATTTTCTTTTTTAATTACTAAAAGTTTGAACCGTTTAATCCCCCTCCCCTGTTTCACCCATCTTCAACCTCTCTGTCCTCTGGCAACCACCAGATTGTTTTCTGTATCACTGAGTCTATTTTTTTTTTTTTTAGATTACACATTTAAGTGAAATTACAGTATTTATCTTTCTCTGTGTCTCTCTCTCTCTTTCTGTGTCTTGTTTCACTTAGCATGATATATTTTAGAACTGTCCATGTTGTCACAAATGGCAAGATTCCATTTTTTTGTGTGTATGTATACATTTTTATCCCTTTATTTATTGATGGACATAGGTTGCTTCCATATCTTGGCTATTGTAAACAGCACTACAGTGGACATAGGAGTGTATATTTTTTTTTGAGTTAGTGGTTTTATTTTCTTTGGCTAATACCCAGAAGTGGAATTGCTGTATCGTATGGTAGTTCTATTTTTAATATTTTGAAGAACCATCATACTGTTTTCCAGAGTGGTTGCACCATTTTGCATTCCCACCAACAGTGCACAAGGATTCCCTTTTCTACATATGCTTGCCAGCACTTGTTATTCATGTCTCTTCGAGCACACCTATTCTGATAGATGTGAGGTAGTATCTCATTGTGTTTTTGGTTTGCATTTCCCTGATGATTAGTGATATTGAGCATCTTTTCATGTGTCTGTTGGCCATTTTATGTCTTCTTTGGAGAAATATCTTTTTAGTCCCTTTGCCCATTTTTAAATTGGATTTTTTGATACTGAATTATGTGAGTTCTTATTCATTTTTTATATTAACACCTTATTTGTTATATCTTTTGCAGGTTATCTTCTCCCATTCAGTAGGTTATCTTTTCATTTTGTTGATGGTTCCCTTTGCTGTGCAGAGGATTTTTAATTTGGTGTAGTTCCATTTATTTATTTTTGCTTTTGTTGCCCTTGCCTGAGGAGATTGATACAATATATATCTATATATATATTGCAGAGACTACTTTCCAAGAGCTTACTGTCTGTGTTTTCTTCTAGGAGTTTTATGGTTTCCAGTCTTCCGCTTAAGTCTTTCATCCATTTTGAGTTTACTTTTGTATGTGGTATAAGAAAGTGATCCAAAAAAAAAAAGTGTTCCAATTTAATTCTTTTGTCTATAGTTGCCCACTTTTCCCAATACCATTTTTAAGAAACTGTCTTAATAATTTGGATTTCTGAATTTTTAACATTTTGATAGGTTGCTAATAAGCATATCCTTCCTTCCTGAAATACAGAAGTCATTCAACTCATTGAATTTAATGAGAGAAATTCTAACTGCTCATTTAGTCAGTCTTCAGTAGCAAGCTGTTTGAAGGCAGAGTCTGGATACAGTGCGTATATTGCTGTATTCATACCTACCACAACAACTGGAACAAATGAGTGTCCCTGCATGTTTATTGAATGAAAGCACGAAAATGGACCTGGGGCTTATAAGATGCTGCTGGAAAGGGAGACCTGTATTAGGCCTGTTTTTCTCACTGATTAGTAGTGTGACCCCTGGTTAATAATTTCATCTCCTCAGTCTTTTTAGAGTAAAGGATTTGGACAGAAATCCAGAATACTTCCAAGTTTTATTTTATTTCATGTTTTATTTTTTTTATAAGTGGTTCATACCTTTTGATTGAGCATTTCCACTTAAAGATTGTATCTTGAATTTACAAAAATTATCCTATATTGGAGTATTTGCCATAGCATCTACTAGTAAAAATAAATAATTGTTATCCCATTATCAATAGGGAATTATTTTAGTCAATTATGGAGAACTATGCATTTGTTAAGAAAAAGGATGTGGATTTATTTGTTGTCATGGAAAGTTGCCCATGATATGTCAACTGCAAAAAATTTATAAAATGTTATGTAGAACACCTCTTTTTTATTTAAAGAAGTGAAACGTTTTTGTGTTTGACTAGTCATGCAGTCACAGAAAAATTTCTGAAAGTATACAACCCTATACTATCAGTGTTTTCTCTTCATGAGTGGTATTAGCAGATTGTATTTATTTCTTTTTATCATTATTATTTATTTTTAACTGTGGTAAAATGTAAAATTTACCATCATATCACTTTTTTTTTTTTTAAAGATTTTATTTATTTATCTGACAGGGAGATCACAAGTAGGCAGAGAGGCAGGCAGAGAGAGAGGGGGAAGCAGGCTCCCTGCTGAGCAGAGAGCCCCATGTGGGGCTCGATCCCAGGATCTTGAGATCATGACCTGAGCCGAAGGCAGAGGCTTAACCCACTGAGCCACCTAGGCGCTCCCATCATATCACTTTTTAAAGATTTTATTGATTTATTTGAGAGAGAGAAAGAGAGAAAGAGCACAGAGTCGGGGAGGCATGGAGGGAGAAGGATAAGCAAACTCTTCACTGAGCAGGCCCCAAGGCTTTAGTCAAGCCCCAGGGCTTGATACCAGGACTCTGGGATCCTGACCCGGACCCAAGGCAGACACTTAACTGACTGAGCCACCCAGGTACTCGTCACCTTTTTTTTTTTTTTTTTTTTTTTTAAGATTTATTTTATTTTTAGGCTTTAGTTGAAATTAAGAGAGAGAGAGGGAGAGAGAGTGCACAGGGGTTGGGGGGGGAGATGAGAAAGGAAAGTGAGTCTTAAGCAGATTCCACACTGAGCTTAAGGCCCAGCTTGGGTCTTGATTTCACAACCCATGAGATCAGGACCTGAGGCAAGACTGAGTCCGATGCTTAAACAACTGCAGCACTGCCCAGGCAGCTCTATCATTGTATCACTTTTAAATGTTCAGTAGTGTTATGCACATTCACCGTTTTAGAACTCTTTTTACCTTGCAAAACCGAAACTATACCCATTAAGCAACAACTTCCCATGCTACATTTTTTCTAGTCCCCGGACACCACCTTTCAACATTCTGTCTCTATGACTTTGACTACTCCAGGTACCTCATATAAGTGGAATGATACAGTATTTGTCTATTTGTGATTGGCTTATTTCACTTAGCATGATTCTCCAAAGTTTATCCATGTTGTAGCATGGGTAAGAGGTTTCTTCCTTTTTAAGACTGGATAATACTCCATTGCATGTGTTACCACATTTGGTTGATCCATTTATCTCTCAGTGGACACTTGGGTTGCTTCCATCTTTTGGCTATTGTGAATAATGCTGCTGTAAAAATGGATCTACAAATATCTCTTTAAGACCCTCCTTCAATTCTTCTGGGTATACACCTAGAAATGGAATTGTTGGTAAATCTATTTTTAATTTTTTTTAAGAAATCAACATACAGTTTTCCATAGGATCTTTACAATTTTATATTCCCACTAACAGTGTACCAGGGTTCCACTTTCTCTCCAATATTTGTTATTTCCTGTTTTTTTGTTTTGTTTTGTTTGTTTTTGATAGTAGCCATCCTGAGTTTGAGATGATCCTGTATTATTTTTTTCTGATGAATTTTGCTCTTAGTTACTTTTTACTTTCAGAGTGAACTATAAAGGTATTTCCATTTTGTAAAATTGCATAAATTAACAACCTTTTATTGTTTAGTATTTCCCCAATATTGTTTTCTATTACAGCAGGTACTATGTTTATTTCAGATACAGTAGTAAAATATTTGTTGGGATATTAGGGTTGATTACTATGATAAATTAGAAGCTTAATGCTGAAGGGTGTTTTGAGTTTTTAGTAAAACACTGTATCATAGTAAATATCTTAATTGTTTTTACTGCTTAAAAACAATTACTAAAGTAGAAATTACTAAGTTAATTACTAATTGCTAAAGTAGTAAACCAAGAATTTTCATTCTTAGTAAATATTAACTGCTAATTTTTTTGATAGAATATTTTTGCTCAGCTTTTATTACCTAATTAAACTTATGTTTACCAGTGTCATTTTAAAAAACAATTTGATGTATAATTTATCATAAAATTAACTGGCTTTATGTGACAATTCTATGATTTTTAGTAAATGTACTGAGTTGTGCAATCATCACCATGGTCCAGTTTAGAACATTACTGTTGCCCCAGTAAGATTCCTTGTGACCAGGACCCTTCTGGCTGTATAGAATTGTTAGCAAAAGATTTCTTATTACAGGCCCATATTTATTGCTTCTCTTAAATGAAACCAGTATCTTTTATTCTCCCATAGTCTCCTGCATGAAATATACACATCACCAAATAGGTAAATTTTATTTAGGGGACTGTATGATGACATGCATAAAATGTGTTTGAATTTGTACAACTTTTAGCAAGGAAAATCTTACATCAGAGCAAAAATTCTTTCATGTTTATTTTAGAGAGTCGCAATTAAATATTTTTCTGTTTGACTTTAGTTTTTGATCTTTTACAGCTGGTTTATTTTCTGTAGAAAAGATTGTAGAAAAGACAGTAGAAAAGATTGACAAGCTAATGAAAAATGCTTTTAATTTGCTGCTCATAGACATCAAAACCTTTCTACGCAGGTCATGTTTATAGAAAATTAAAATGAGAAAGAACTAAATAGAACAGTTTATCATTAATAGAGTAATAAATGTAGTCATTGGCAAACTTGTTATTTCCCTTCTTCTTCACTAGAGGGCACTCTTTTCTAGTATATTTTAACTCTGATCTATTGAATCCTTATACTTTGAAAGATTTAAATCCTTTATTGGGACCCAGGTTTGGATTATTTAGAGACTAATGATTGTTTTCTTTTGTAACTTTCCATTTTTTTTGTGATCTGTTTTATAATAGCATTAAAAAACACTATAAACAAACCATTTTTAAGTGCTGTAGGTGGTAGTGCATCTGGCATAAAATATCTCTTCAATATATTCTCTTTTTGCCTAACAGCTGTGTAATATCACTGTTTCTGTCTGTTCATGTTAAGGTTTCAGATCGGGTGGAACGACGGCTTCAGGAAATAGAAAGAGAGATGCGCACAGAAAGAGAGCTGGTGGAAAAACGTCAGGATCAGCTGGGACTTATTTCTCTGCAGCTGCAGGAGGTTTGTGAAAAATACCTTCTCAGAATGTAAATCTTGAGTTCGGATAGTTATTTAGCCATTGTTAAAATAGAGTTCCTTAGTTGTTGCATGTATATTTCAGTGCATCTGAGAAGTATAGGATGTAGGTTATCTAGTTCATTGTGTGAAAATAGCCCTACCTGGTTCAAACTCAAAGTCTACTGCTTGCTGGCTGTGTGACCTTAGGCAAATTCCTTTGCTTTTCTAGGCCCATTTCCTCTGTGGAAAATGGAAATAGTAATAGTATTTACCTAATCATGTTAGCGTGAGGATAAACGAGTTAATGCTTATAAAACACTTAATATACTACCTGGCATGTAATCAAAAATGGTAACTGAAAGTATGATTACTCTGATCAATTTTCCTTGGCATGAACTAAACCCCAGGGTTCAGCAAACTATGGCCACTGGGCCAAATGTGGCCCATTGCCTAGTTTTTGTAAATAAAGTTTTATTGGAACACAGCCATTCCATTCATTTACTGTTTGTAGGCGGTCTTTTGACACTGTAGCAGCACTGAGGAGTTATAAAAGAGACCATATGACCCACAGAGCCTAAAGTATTGACTTTATGGCCCTTTTATAGAAAGTTTGCCAACCCCTCAACTAGACTATGGTCATACCATTCCAAAATTGAGATCACTTACCTTGTAGGTACCTTTTTTATTTTGAAATTTCAGACTTAGGAGGAAGTTGAAAAATTAAAACAAAAGATTTCTGTATATACCTTTTACCTAGATTCCTCCAATATTCACATTTTATACGTATGTTATAATAATATATATGTTACTACTATTAATACTATCATTAATATTATTAATACTATTAGTATATGTATACTACATATACATAATTTTTTGAGCTAGTTGCAGACATGATGTAAATACTGTTACATCTAAGTAATATGGTGTGTACATTCTCTTCCATAATTACAGGAAATTAACATTGGATCAATACTATGATATAATCTATAGTTTTTTTCACATTTTGCCACTAACATCCTTTTGTGGTCCAGGCTGTAATATAGGGTCACAAATTACATTTGACCATCCTGTCTCTTTAGTCTCCTTTGATCTGGAACAGTTTTTTCAGTTTTTCTTTGTCATTTATGACTTTAACAACTTTGCAGAGTACTGGTCAGTTACTTGGTAGAAGTCTTGCATTTTGGTTTGTTGTGCTGTCTCATGACTAAATTCAGATTCAGATGATGGACTTTTGGCAGGAAATGCAGAGAATTGGTGTTGCATTCTTCCAAGGGCATCTTATTAAAAGGCATATAAACGTCCATTTGTCCCATTACTGGTGAAAACTGAACATTTGGTAAGATGTCTGCCAAGTTTCTCCATTATAAATTTTACTATTAAGCCTTTTTAAATATTTATTTTATATGGAGATTCTTTGAAACTTGAAAATAGCTTATTATTGTATTTTCACCCATAGATTTTAGCATTTATTAACATTCTTTTGTGAAACAGTTATTATTATAAGTGGTGCTAAATGGTGATTTTTTTTTTACACATTCTATCACTTTTTCTGCATTTATTGATTGGATTCATACTGTGAGGAAAGGCTTTTGCTTTTTCCTTTAATTAATGGTGTAGATTTGTGAATTTCATTGTATTATATTGGTTATGTTTTATTACTTTCATTATAGAAAATTGATTTGTTGAATTTCCCTTTAAATGTGTCTTAGATCTATACATAAAGTATAAAAATTTGAAACAAAACAGAGTTTTAAAAAAGGATTTCTTTTTCTTTTACAAAATGATTTTCTCTAAAAGTAGTGTTCTACAAATGCACATATGTGCGCCTGAAGATCATTGACCCTTATAAATTGATGGATTAAAAAATTTTTTTTAATTATTAGGAGACATTGCCAATTGAAAATTAGGTGCAGAAATGGCAGCCCTGAAATTATAATATAAACTATAAAATGTCTACTTTTGTTTTCTAAAACTCCATTTTCCTTAAAAGGAAATTAATTCCATTTCATAAAAGGAGGCATACCCTTGTTAGTTGGTAATTACTCTGAAGAGGATATTTTGTTGAATAATTAGATACAGCATGTGGGTAGGCCTTTTTTTTTAAACCTTGATTTTTATACATTTGTTCTCAAGGCAAATTGCATCTGGTGAGCATAAGAATAGACAATTGTTCTTTTTTGCAAGAGAAAATTAGAGAAATTTTCCGTACTTATTTTCCTCTTTCTTTGCAGAATGCATGAAATTACAAAGAGGGAGAGGAAGATTGCTTCCCACCCCTATTCTTGAGAAACCAGAGCCTGAATATTTGCATTGTAATTGTCAGTTTGACTAAAAGCTTGAGTTGTGATTTGGAATTCCATCTCTGACAATACAGTAGAGGCTCACTACTGATAAGAAATGTTTAATTTCATATTTTGTCACTTTAATACAAGTGGTGACCTATACACTTTTAAAAGGTGGTTTTTGGATTAAACAATGTGGTGGAAGTTTGAAAGGATTAATTTGGGCTGATATGTTTTCCTTCTCCCAAGTTAAGTGGTTTAGGCTGATCTGCAAAGGTCATGTTTAAGGAGAGGAAATACTTTGCTTTCTTTTCAATATTAAAAAATACTTTTGCAAATACGTATACTGTATGATGACAGTAATTGATATATTTTGTTTCTGGCTATGGTCAGAAAAATGAATCTATGGGTGAGTATAGAGGTCTGGACTTTCAGCCACTGTGCTCTTCTGCCTCTCTAAAATGTGTAATTCAATGTTAGTGAAAATTATGACATTAAAAATTGTTAAGAGATTAGAAATATTCATTAAAAATTCCAGGATCTTAGAGATTTCGAGGTATAATGTCATATTATGGGGAGACATTGTGTACTTTTGGCCAAAACCTGCTTCTTTTTTGTGATCTAATGAGGTCTTTAGGTCCTTGGAGCTTTATCTGTTACCATTTAATGAAAAACACAGTATTAATCATTGGAAATTGGTTGAGGAACAGCCTCTCTCCTCTTCTTGTTTAGAGGTCTTAAGGAATTGTTCACTCTTTAACGTGTTTGTGTGTGTGTTTTTCCCCTCTTGGTCTAAGCAGGAAGGCTGTGGACACTCTGTAATCTGCTTCCTTTATTGAGTCTCAACTATTCATGTGCTACTGATGTCACATGAATGTCAGACTTTCTTAACTTGGTAAGGATCCAACTGGCCTTCAGACTAAATTGAATGTTACATCTTTGTCTTCATTTGAATTACTTAAAATGAAGTACATGAGATAAATGCTGGGTGCATATTTGTATATGCCTTTCAGAGCATTTCGTAGCATATTAAAGTTCTAGTTCTCTCCTTACCCCCACCAGTAATATTCCGTGCTTGCCAGTGATCTAGGGTGAATCAGGTGCCGCAAGGTGTAAAGGTACTTCATGGGGAAGTCTGTGGGGAAGTTAAAGAATGGAATCTTAATTGAACATGGTGAAGATTAGTGGGGAATTATTATGTGTAAGATGGGAGCTCAGGTCAGTGGCTTTCAGTCTGTACATCTATGAGAAACCAGATTATGTGATCCTCATCAATAATGTTAAAGCCTTGTACAGAAAAGTTAAAGTGATTGATAGATTTTTTTTCTGATATTTATCTTCATCTTTTGGCATCTGTACCAATTGTGAGAAACCTAATGAGGAAATGCTATTTGTTCCTTCCCAGAAATGTCATTGTGGCTCCAGAGATGCTGAGTAATATGGATACTTCACCTAAGAAAAGCCTTGGGTACAGTTTATAAATGTATTTAGTTTGGACTCATTAAGGGAGAAGCTTCTAAGGAAGCCAAGAATGTTTTCCTAATGTCCTCTTAATAGCTTTAGCATTTCTCTTGAGACCTCTGTGGCAATTGAGAGGAGAATCTAGTCAGGCAAATGTTCTAAGGTGTCCTCATTAACCCCTTCCTTTTGAGACCCCCCTTGTTTGGCTTGGATTGACAAGGAGGCCTTTCTGAGGCTGGTAGATCTTGGACATCACTTATCTTTCCGAGGCTGAATTGTATAACTTTTGCTTGGCACTTTACCCTCCTGTTTCCATAAGTGCCCTGATATTTTCACATATTTATTTCAGAGTACAAGCATCCCCTTCCCCACTGATATTACCTGATGCCTTTTATATAAATGCCCATTAACTCACTCTGACATTGACCAGCCCAATAGCCTCCCTGGGCTTTGAGAAAGACCAGTAGAGTTTGAAAGACCAATGGGAGTTTAAAATACAAGCTCCATGGAAAGCATGAGGGAGGCCCAGAAAATGCACATTATTTTCCCAATTCTTGGGATGGGAGCTCTAGAATGCGGTCTTTTTGAGGTCTAGGTGACCAGGTGGGATGTAGTAAACACTGAGTAATACAGTAAGGGGGACATGCAGGACCCTCAGACTATGAATGGCCTGAAAGTAGAGTATCACAAGACAACTACACATGTAGTATTCTGTAGGAAAATGTGTGTAGCTAGGGAAAATTCTAGAACTCCTCCTTTAGTGTTTATTCTTTATGGGGTGGAGCTGTATGTGTAGGGTAAGTCTGAGCCTTAATTTAAGTCCTGGCTTTTATTCTTCTAATAAACTCTAATCCAATCAACTAGTTTTCTCCTTTTCCAGTGATGGCTTTTTTTCTCCTTTTTGTCTGTTTCTAGTGAACTGTTTAACGTGAGGTTTTTGGTCCCAGGTTATTACTAATTACTATTTCTTGATATTTAACTGTATTCTTTTTGAGCATTTTGCATTTTTAACATTTAACATAGTATGCACTTAATAAATATTTGTCAAATGCATGAAGTAGTGACCATATTCATACATTGTTTTGATCCACTGTTTAGTTTTATTTCTCACATAATTCTTTTAACATTTTTATTAGGTATTTAGTATGAAAAGTATTTAATCACCTATAATTTAAATGTGTAACTAAATATGATCGTATCATAAATGCTCACACATTCTCTTTTTAATGCAGCTTTTGTTTTGCTGGCTCTTTCCCCCATTTCTTGTGTATTCTCTGATCATCAGCCATTAACCCCACTCCTTAAGAAGAAGGAACCAGTGTCAATAGCCTGGCAGAGATCCCTTTATATTTTTCTTAATTATTACTCTTAATTATCCTAGACAGATGTATATGCATATGCCTTTGCATATATAGGACTTTTTTGGTATGTTTCATTTTAATAAAATGGGATCACATTTTACACACACACACACACACACACACACACACACACACAATTCTGCTTTTTGCTTTTTCCTCTTACCAGTACTTTCTGAAAATTCCTTGAACATGCTGTAGCCGATGTGGTTCTAACTTAATTTTTTATTAAGATTGGATGGATTTTTCCACAGATGGATTTTTATTATAATAGAGGCTATCAGATTATTTTTTCCAAAAGGTTCTAACCTTTTACATTTTTGTTAGTAAAATGGTGGAAAATGGCCCTTTTTCCTATGTTCTCTTTAATTTTTTCCAGGCTCATGGGTATAAAGTGCTAACTCATTTTTATGTTTATTTGCATTTCTCTATTAGTGAATTTGAATATCTTTTCACATCTTTTTTTGGCAGTTTGCATTTGTGCCTGTGCAGATAGCTTGTTTATCATTTGCTCATTTGAAAATATTAGATTATTGTGTTTTCCCTCAGGAATTTTACTTTTTTAGTGGCACGAGGAAGGAATCTGTTATTTTTTATGAGACTAATGAGTTACCTCAGCATCATTTTTCAATAATTTGTTCGTTTCCCTCTGATCTAAATGCCACTTCTGTTATATATCTAGTTTCCCGTGGTATCTCTGTGGTTCTATATACTTTTCTATTGAACTGTTTGTCTACCCCTGAACTGATACCATTTTATCTCCATTATTATAGCTTTCATTATATTTTGGTAAATGATAATGAAAATCTCTTGTCATGTTCCTTGAAAAATCCTACTGGCATTTGATTATAATTGTACTGACTACCTAGATTAATTTCAAGAGAGGTGTTTTCTAATGTTCTTCAGTAATGTTTTGTAATTGTATATAAAGGTCTTACTTGTCTTTTGTTGGACTTATTCCTAGGTATCTTAGGGTTTTCTTTCTATTATGAATGGAATATTTTCTTTTATTACATCTCTGATTGGTTATCTGTAGTATAAAGGAATGTAATTGGTTTTATATGCAGCTCTTGTATGCAACAATTTTGCTTAATGATCTTATAATTTGTTAGCAGCTTTCATGTATTACTATCATGTACTATATACTGTGTAGATAATCATATATGAAATGAAAGGCAATTTAGTCTCTAACTGTATAATTCTTTCTTTGTCGTTGCTTTATTGCGTTGGCTAGAAACTTAAGTGCAATGTTGGATAGAAACACAGCAAGAATTCTTGCTTTATTCTTGTTTTTATGGGGATGCTTCTAAAGTATTAATCTTGTTGCATGTGTTTGCTCCTTGTTTTTTCAATGCTGTCTTATCAGATTAAGAACATTGCCTTCTATTTCTAGGTTTCCAAGAGTTGTGTGTGCGTGTGTATATTTCTTTTTAAAAAATCATAATGTGTTGTAGAATTTGTCAAATACTCTTGCTGCTTGCCATATTTCTCTTTTGATATTGAAATATGGTTGTTGACTTTATCAATAGATATTGACCCCTCCCAGCCTCTATTTGGTCATAATGTATTGTTTCCTATACATTGCTGAGTTAATTTGCTAGTATTTCCTTAGGATTTTTATGTTTCTGCTAATGATTGAGGGCTTATAATTTTCTTTGTACTGCTCTCGTTGGTTTTGGAAGCAAGGTTACATTAACTTCATAAAATGAATTAGGTAGATTCTTTTTCTGTT
Organism: Nasua narica; assembly: GCA_028533885.1. Taxonomy (NCBI): domain Eukaryota; kingdom Metazoa; phylum Chordata; class Mammalia; order Carnivora; family Procyonidae; genus Nasua; species Nasua narica. The sequence goes on along the minus strand of CM052797.1, from coordinate 107,183,454 downwards.
TTCTGGCTCTGTTTAAGAGAGGGATTGTCTATTTCCTGATTGTTTATTTAAACTCACCCAGAAAAACATTTGTACCTGTAACCTTTTCGGTGGCTGAGGTTTTCAATTTTTTTCTTTTTTAGTTTGTTTATTTTTGGCTTATATAGCTTTTTTATTTAAGTCATTTGATAATTGATTATATTTTCTGTTACCCATTTTGCCTATATTTTGAAGTTAATTTTAAAAGCAATCATAGCCCTGATTTATTATTCTTGAATCTTGCTCTGAAGCTATATACTTTTTTGCTTAAATATTAGTTATTCCTTTTCCATTATTAGTCTTGATGGACATATGATTATTAGTTTTCATTTTGACTAGCTTTGTTAATAAGTCCACCAACTTCTGTTTTTAGCTGTTACTTTTTTCTTCCTTTTTTGTTTTTAGGATTACTCCTTTTCAGTTTTTAGATTTGCAAGTAGAACCATTAGCTGATTTTTCTGTTTTTAAAAATTACTGCAAATTTATCACTAAATTACCATATATTTTGACATGCTATTCTTTTATGGTGGTTTATTTCTAAATCTTTTATAATTTCTTTATGATTTTCTCTAAGTTAAGACTTATTTAGTAATGCCTTTTGAAAAATCCAAATGTGTGTATGCTTACTTAACTCTTTTTATTATTAATTTTTAATTCCTTTGAAATTTGTTAAAACTTTCATTTTTGGCACCTGATACCATGATCAGTTTTTTGGGTAAATATTAGTACAAAAATTTAACACATTTTCAGTTTAGCATATGTCACACATACATACATACTCCTATAAATTTAGTAAGTGAAGTTGGTAAATTTTGTTCTGTTTTTTTGTATTCTTATTAAATATGTCTGTCTAAAGCATGTCAGTATAATAAGGATTGTTAATTTCTCTCCGTGATTTTTTTTTTTACTCTAGTTTTTTTTAGTTCCTATTTTGTGACTGTGGTTTCATGGATATGAATTAATTACTTCTTGGTCAATTGTTTTTTAATCTGTAGTGTTCCTCTTGATACTAGCATTCTTTTGAGTTACTGTCTTCTTGGCATTTGATTTTTCTGCTATATTTTAATCCGTCCTTTGTAACTTATTTTTATTTCTTTTTTCTTATAAACACTTTATAGCTGGACTTTAAAAATCTCATTTGATAAATTATGACTTTTAATGGCTGGATTAGTCAGTTTTAACTTAAAATTATTGATTCATTTGGAAATGTTTTTATCCTTTTTTTTTTTAACATCTTTTTTGTTGTTGTTGTTGTTTTCCCTCTCTGCCTTTTTTTTTGTTTTGTACTGAATTGAAATGTGTTATATACTCATTTTTATACTTCTGGCTTTGATTATATTTCCATTTTTTAGATGGTTATTCTTAAATTTAAAAATTACATCTATAGCTACAAATTGTTCTAAGAAATTTGTGTTTTATGCACAGTGATTTCCTCTCTGTGTCTTATCTGAACCCTTTTCTTCATGCCCTCAGGAGACTTATATCTTTCTTATCCTTCAGGTTTAATTGTTGCCACCTCCTCAGAGAGAACTGCCCTACCCCTCCCTTTTCTAAAATAGCTCTTTTCTGGAATGACTGGGTGGCTGATTTGGTTGGGTGTCTGACTTTGATTTTGGCCCAGGTCATGATATCAAGATTCTGAGATCAAGCCCTGAGAGAAGCTCTGTGCTCAGCAGGGAGTCTGCTTGAAATTTTCTCCCTCTGCTCCTCCCTCCCCTTCTAAATAAATAAATAATCAATCAATCAGTCTATCTTTAAAAATAGAATAGCTGTTTTATTCCCCATTGTATCCTATCCTATTACTTTATCTTTTCATAGCACATAACACCAGCTATAATTGTATACTTGTTTATGTTATTGTATGTCTTCCCCACTAAAATGGGAACTCTGTTGGCACGAACTTTGTCCATCACACCTGTTTTCTGGGGCATGTAATTCAGTGTTTATTCCACTGCAGACAGTCTGTGGATAGTTGTTGAAGAAATGACCGTTGTTTTCACATGTAAGTGACCATTTGGCTGCATGTAACACTCTTGGTTAAAAAAAGACAAACTTTTTTTCCCTCTCAAAGGTTTATCTGTGTTGTATTATCCTACTGCTCTTATTCCCGCAGAGAAGAAAGTGAATATTAACAACTTTTAACCTCTTTGAAGTTGAATATGTAGCAGTTTAAATGATTTAACTGAAATCCTGCAAGCATCTGCAATCCTGGATCTTAATTCTTCAAGAATTAAGGCAATCACAATTAAATTTTAACTTTTTAGAAAGAATATTTTGATATTGTACTTTACAAAGTTTTTCACATTATGTTGGGAATTTAGGACAGCTAAATTTCTGATTTCATAGTACCTAACAGACACAGTTAGAAAAAAAATTAGAATATATGATATATGAATTTTAGATATATAAATTTTGAAAGTAATATCTCTTTAAAATATCAATTATAGATTTCTGAAACTGTTAATTCAACTGTGGGGATGTGAATGAACCAACACCTCATAGAGTTGTTCCCATTATGGGTCAATATCAAAGGCTAATTGACTTTGATTTGGAGACATAACAAATAATGGACAGAAAAGACTTAAGAGATACAGTTTTTTCCTTTATTCTCAGAATGTTTGAAAATTTTTTTAATATATGTTTTTCACATAATTTACACTACATGTTTCAAATTTAGATAAATCTTAGGAGAATACTCAGAAATAGGGAATTAGTACATGTTTTTGACCACTGGTCGTCAGTATTGAACCATCAATTGAGACCCAACAGGCATCCTTCCTTAAAGTTGCTAAACTTTCTTGGAAAATGATGATAATATATATATATCTCCCAACTATTAGGGCTCCCTGAAAGTGTACTTGGCACAAATATTGGAACTGAAAAAGTATATAATTATCTAACTATTGCTATTTGGAAATTTAAATTTGAAACTGTTGTTTTCTACAGCTGAAAAATAAAATATGACACATTGAGTATAATGTATTAAGACATCTGTTATATTTAACACTAAAGCTGTCATTTTTATGCCTTTTTGTTGGGAGTTTCTTTCATTCTTCCTATTTAGGGTTATAGTTCTTCCTCTTTCCCTCCCTCCCTCTGTGGAAAAAATCTTTTTACGTATAGTAAAACAATTACAGACCGTAATCTGATCTGAGAGTTTCTGTTACTGGAATCATGTATTCCCATGCCCTTGTCTGTGGTTCATGTATCTAATCTATACAGGTGTGTCCTAAAGATACTTTCTCTACATTTTTTTTTTTATATAGATCCAAACTCTTTTTCCTAATTATCGTTTTCTTTTCCTCAATCATCACTACCTTTGTACCTTGTTGTCCACCAAACCCAGTTACAGTCATTTTCCACTGGTGTTCTAATGCTGATTTTCCTTTGTGTGATTTTGTGTTTCTTTCACCTGAAACAAAAGTGTTTTTTATAGCTGTATGGTTCCTTGCATTTCTGGTTGATTTACATTTGTATTCAGTACCCTAGATTTTTTTTTTTTTTGTAAATACTGAAGATGTGATATTATTTATTACTCAAGAAATGAGAAGTTGCTTAGGTTTTTCTAACATCTCTTATGGTCAAGTTAGAACACTGTTTACACCTGTAACCTTATGTCGTCATTCCATGGGCTTATTTGGCGATGAGAAAAAGTTGTTCAGTTTCCTGTTTTTCATCTGAGATTGAGATCCTAAAGCATTGTTATCCAATATCAGTCTTGGATGGGAATCAACTTAGAGTGGTACTGTGATTTAAAGCCACAAAACCTGGGCTGACTTGGGTTGCTGGAACTCCATTACCTGTTCTTTCCCCTCCTGACCTGGGAACATGTATAGAAGGTGCTAAATTGTGTCTTTTTGTGTGGTTCAGCCTAGTAAGTAGCTCCTATGATTTATTTCTTCTAAAAGGATGGAGACTCATCTTGATGACAAAAGCAATGTTAACTTTATATTTAAAAAATTTTATGTGGTTCCTTTATGTTCTCGCCTTTGCCATTTCTCTCATCCTTCACATCCTGTCCATCATTAAATTCTGTCAGCTCTAAATATTTATTTTTAAAGGTTTTATTTATTCACTTTAGATGGAGAGAGAGAGATAGAGGGCACAAGCAGGAGGAAGAGCAGGGCAAGAGGGGCAAGCAGACTCCATGCTGAGTGGATACAGGGCTTGATCCCATGACTTTGACATCATGACCTGACCCAAAATTAAGAATCAGATGCTTAACCAACTGAGCCACTCAGGCACCGCATCAGCAATATTTAAAAAATATTTTCTGAATTGATCACTCCTCACCCCTTCTATTACTACTACTCTCATCTATCCTCTTGTCTCTATTTGTTCCTGCTTGGTCTGGTGCAGTAGCCAGCCCCCTTGCTCCCATTCTTACCTTTGTATAGTCTTTTCCCCAGAAAATCAGATAGTGCCACATCATTCTTCAGAACCCTTCAATGGTTTCTTTATCATATTCAGAATAAAATGGAAACTCCTCAGCCTACAAGACTCCTCACTTATGGTTCCTGCATACCCACTCCCCTAATTCTGTTGTTCTTACCCACTCTAGGCCAACTAGACTTGCCTTCTTGCTTTTTCTCAGACATCCTGGGATCCCTCCTGCTTTTGGAAATTTGCACTTTCCATTTCCAGAGCCAGGAATTTTCAACTCTGGAAACAGTTGCATTGCTGTTTACCCTCATGTCTTTCAGGGCCCTACTTCAGTAAGGCCTTATTAAGTATCCTAGATAAACTCATTCTTCACTCCTGAACCCCTCATACTGCCATATATATATTTATACTCATTTATATTTATATTTATATATTTATTAGCTCTTTTCATTACTAGTCATCTGTCTGCCCCTTGACCAGAATGCAGGCTTTATGAAGGCAGGCACATGGCTCACGGCTGTATCTATAGTGCCTAGAGCCATGGCTGGCATGGAATAAGGGCCCAGTAAGTGTTTCTTGGAGGAAGGGATGAATAAATATTGTCTACTATGCAGTCAGAACTATACATAGTAAAATATGCAGCCTATACCTTCATGTACTTAATGTATGGCAGGTAATGTGCTGGAGACTGGAGATTTAATGGTACTTAAAACATTGTCTTGACTTTGAGGGACTCCCGGTTTAGCTGAGAAAGAAATGTTAATCTCTGTAATTCACTAAGAGTGTTATTTCAGTTTTTTTTTTTTTTGTTATTTCAGTTTTGAAATAGGCTTCAGAGGAGCCCAGAGGGGAAATAGTTATTTCTTCTTGACCGTTTGAGAAAATTTGGGTGGAAGAAGTGGCATTTTTGCTGAGAGTTTGTGTTTTCAAATCATTTTTGGCTTATATTTTAATGAATGTGATTCTACCCCAGTGCTTATTGCTGCATGATAAGCACTCTATGGCCAAAATACATAATTTAAATTCTCACTCACTATAGTTTTGGTTTACAATATTGTTCTCTTACTATTTTATACCATGTTAATTATTTTCTTCTTTTATGTTTATTACCTGTGGATTATTTATTTTTTTGCATGGCTAAAGTAAACACTTTTTTTTAATAAAGATTTTATTTCTTTATTTATTTGAGAGAGAGAGAGATTGTAAGTAGGCAGAAAGGCAGGCAGAGAGGGGGAAGCAGGCTCCCTGCTGAGCAGAGAGCCCGTTGCAGGGCTCAAACCCAGGATCCTGAGATCATGACCTGAGTTGAAGGCAGAGGCTTAACCCACTGAGCCACCCAGGTGCCCCAAGTAAACACTTTTCTGTAAGGTTGTGAAAGAACCATTAATGGTTACCATGCTGATACCATGCTGATAAAAAGGAAATAGATGGAAAAGAATGATTTTCTATTATGGGATTTATCTTTCAAAACCGGTTGAACACTATTTGGCACAGTTTGAAATGTGCAGGTCCCAAGACATTTCATGTTCTCCAGTGTTCTTCCTTCATCTTTTTCTTGATTTGCCTCTTTGCCTCCTGCACTCCACCCCTGCTGATTTAACCTATAGGTCTGTTTTATTAGGCTTTGATCATTTCAGATGACACTAAAATCCTTTTAGTGTTTTTTTCTGTGGAAAATATTTTTTCCCCCAACATTCCTTGTTAAAGAGAAGCTGGAAGAGATCTTATATGTTGTCTCTTTCAACTTTGTACTCACTCAGTACTTGAATTTCCATTCACAGAGCAAACTTCCCGTGTGGTTCATGCATATTATATAGACAATTTCCACAGGCCATGTTCCCTTTCTTTTATTGTGAAATATTGATAGTAATAGCTAGCTGGGTTAAAGAATATCCAGATGCTGCTATTTAATATTGATAAAACAAAAGTTGAAAATATAGAGCTGTATCCTACATCATAAGAGAAGTAAAATGCCAAGTGTTAACATGCTAGGGAAGGTCTTTGGGTTCCTTTTGAGGGTTGTTTTATGAGATGATGTGTAGGTAGTTTAATGAGGTGATGTGTAGATGTTAGTTGTCCTGAGATTCTTAAAATCTCATTTCTGTATGATACTTATGTCATCTCTTCTTAGGCTTTTTATTTTATTAAGAAAATATTACCTAAGGATATTAATTATTAAGTGTTTGCAGTGTACTTTCTATGCCCTTTCACCTCTCCATTTCAAGGATCTTTCTCCAAAATCCTCCAATGTATATAACATTCTTTATTATTCAAATGTTTTTGAATAAGGTGTGTTTTTCAAGATATCTTCCTGGATTGATCACTTTGCTTGTAGCTTCTTTGTTCCTATACTCATTGAAGTTAGTCCTCATGTGATTTTTTTGCTTTACTCCTCCCCCTGCCCCATCATTTGCTCTCTAGGCTCTTGAAGAGTCCTTTCTTATTTTCTCCAAAATGACCATTATGGCCTCTGACTCCTTTCTTTATTTCACCTATTTAAGCATGTGTGTAGTAGATGTTCTTGTAAAGCACCTCAGAATCTGGAGATAGTTGAGGTTTGCATTAGGAATAAATACTCTTACTGCTGCTGTGAGTTGTATTTAAGTCTGACACATTTTATGTTCATACCATATATGACTAGATCTTAAAGTATTGTTTAATCACATTTATTTTGCTGTGTGTACTTACTTGTTCTCGCTAACACTGTCATTGTAAACTATAACAAATAAGGCTAGCATGAATCTGTGCGATTCCCTTTGTGTAGCACCATATGCAAATAGACATTTAATGCTGCTAATGCTATGATGATGATGAAAAATGTCTGTGCTCTTGTTGACTGAACAGCTGCCCGACAATAGCCTGAGATTTTCTGAGTGCAGGACTTGTTTAATTTCTACTTTGTGCTTTTCTTGAAGAGTGTAATGTTTCTATCTACGTTTTCAGTGAATTTATTCTAGACCATCTGTTTATAAAGCCCTTTTCCGTCATTATCAATTAATATTTATTGGGCAACTACTGAGTGCATCGTAATGTTGTATAAACAAAGACCACTCTGCTCGAGATAGACTTATTCATTGACTTAGTAGTGTTTTATTTTGATTAGAAAATAGTGAAAAAAAAATCCAAAGGCATAAAATAACATCCTCTAACTCTAAACAATGAAAGGTGTGGTATATTTAAGGGCATTCTACCCAAATACATATAAAACTTGAGAAATTTTATTTGACTTATTTTTTTTTAAACTTGAGAAATTTTAAATTAAATTTTTATAATTATCTATGATCTGTTTGTCAATAATTCTAACTCAGTAGTCCTGTATTTAGAAAGTCAAACGAAGTATCATATTGCTCTGGGGTTTCTAATAAAACTCTGAGTGTCCTTTTTCAAAGAGGAAACTACTCAGATAAAAACAGACCCTCCACTAAGAGCCTTTGCTTTTTGATTTTGAAGGAAATCCTGGAAAGTGCACTTGTTGGGCTCACATTTAACTTTACTTGCAAGATTTTTCATAAGTAAAAGATTGCACAAAAATAAAATCCGTTCCAGTAAAAGCAGTGGCATTTTAGGGAATAATACTCATTACCATTGTTGCTTTTGAATTAAAGAAGGCAAAGGACTTGAGTGTCTTTTTAGCAAACCAACTTTGTAGGCAGTAATTAAGGTTTTGTTTTGCAGATTGGCAAATTTAATAACATTTAAAGAAGGAAATCCTGACAGTAGTCAATAGGGGTTTTACTTTTGAGTTATTTTTATAGTCCTGGTAGATCTTGCTGATTCATCCAGGGTCTCTGGCCTAGTTAGTCTTCCATGTGGCCTTTGGCTACGGTTTAAGATAAAGACTATGACCATGGGAACTGAGCAATGGGAATTGGCTCTCATGGTGATTGAACTTATGACCTTGGTTGGCTTTGTGGGGAAAGGGTGCCCCAGCCAGTCACAGACTCCATAAATACGGACAGTAGTAGAAACAATAAGTTTCCTATTCATTAGGGAAAATAGGTCAGTAGTAAGTGAACGTCTATCCTACCACAATAATTTCTATAAAAGCACTTCGGATTCCTGAAGAAATAAACACCTTATCGTAAGAAGACAAAAAAGAAAAAAAAAATAGACATAAGGGCCATTCTCAAAGAGAAGCTTTGAGTTTTATGTTTCAAAACCTCAGGTATCTTTAAAGAACATCATTAAGGATTACAATTACCATCAGAAGTAATACCAATGTACTTAACTACTGATAAATCTTACTTAACTACATGATACTTGATATTACTCTGCCTTTTGAAAAACAGGAATGGTTGTATCTTGTGACTCCGCACACAATGTGCTTACCACTTCCATCTGGAAAATATACATAATTCAACTGACAGCAGGTTTTTAGAATTTCTCCCTTTGATGTCCCAAAGATCTGTATGGTGTTATAATAGTAATGATCACAGTTGGATCCTCTTTGACCTTTATCATGCAATTCTACATTCTACTTTAACTTACTAAACTCTTTTTTTTTTCTTTTTTTAGTGGTAGTTTGTATAGAATTTTTGTTCCTTGGTTATGGCTGGAAAATGAATTTCTTTGAACAATTTAAGTAAAATCTAACTATTTTTGAGTTAGATATTGGTTCAGGGATTTAGAATATGAATGCATTGTTTTCTGCCTTGAAAAGAAACTTAATTTTTTTTGTTTTGTTTTGTTTGGTTTTTGTTGGCACAGATAATCCCCAACTGGATGAACTTAAAGGCTAAAATTTTCCATGACTTTAGCTAGTTCTCATGTGGGAGGAATCTCTAACTTGATTTAGGAAAAAACAAAATTTAGAAATTCACAGAGCTTGACAGAAATAAAATCTATGTTAATTTAAGTGAGTAGTATTAGTTCTGAGCAATAAAATCCTGCTGCATCATGCATATGTATTCCTTTTCAAAATATGTATTATTCTATTGATATTTGATGGTTTTAGAGTTGTTATTTAGGTTTTCAAAAGAGAATTTGGGAAATAGACACTAGATTTCCATCTTTAAAAAAAATCTCAAATATGTTATTACAGTATTTTATACATATTAAGTACTTAATGTTTTATCTTGATCTGAAATATAACAATTGTTCTTAAAGCTATTTAAAATTTTTAATATCCATAAATACAAACTTTTAACTTTATAGTTCATGTGGTCTCAGTTGGATCAGAATTGCATTATATTGTGAAGCTTAAAATATTTGCTGACTTTTATTTTGTACTTCCATGAAGAATTTAATTATAAAAATATAGTCAAATGAGCTATGAAGCGATGAAAAGACATAGAAGAACTTTATAGGCTTTATATTATTAACTGAAAGAGTAATCTGAAAATATTACATACTGTAGGATTTCAACTATATAACATTCTGGGAAAGAAAAACCATGGAGACAGTAAGAGATCAGTAGTTGCCAGAATTTGGGAGGTAGGGAATGAATAGGTAGAGGGCAGGATTTTTAGTGAAAATACACTATGAAAATGCATTATGGTATGATAATGATAGATAACTGTCATCATATATATTTGTTCAAACCCATAGAGTGTACACCACCAAAAATGAACCCTAATGTAAATTATGAGTGATTATAATGTGTCAGTGTAGGCTCATCAGTTTTAACAAATGTGTACTTCTTTGTTGAAGAATGTTGATAATGGGGAAGTTATGCACCTATGAGGACACTCGTGTATATGGGAACTCCACTTCCCTTTCAGTTTTGCTGTGACTTAAACGTGCTTAAAAAATATATATATGGGAACTCCACTTCCCTTTCAGTTTTGCTGTGACTTAAACGTGCTTAAAAAAAAATAAAGTCTTTAGTAATATATAGTAAGAGCAATAGTTTTCTAATTCTCAGTGACATGACTTCATTCTTTGTTACTGGGGAAAAAAATCTGACTTGGAAGTTTGTACCTTTTAAAGGGTAATGTTACTGACCTATTGTTCCGTGTAAACAGACTTGTTTTTCTATAGTCTTGTTGGTTTACCAGTGAGTCATCTACATGCTCTTGCCCTTGTGACCAAAGGCATGCACTTAGAGCATTGCTGAATGATTAGAATGAGACAGGATAGTTGATGTTCATCTTTTTCTTTTTCTTTTTTTTTTTTTTTAATTTCAGTGGCCTGTGTGGGAGTTAACATAGGACCTACCTCTATTTTATTCCAGCTCCATGATTCTTACCCAAGCTGGCTGGTCCCTTCACAGTGGACAAAGGGCCTTTAATTCCCTATTTGTTCTTTATTTTTGTGTGTGTTATTTTTTAGAGCCTCTTGATAAGCATGCCTATTGTCAAAATTGTGGGTGTTTTTATGGTCAGATGAGATATCTACAAACATCTTCCTTTTCTCCTTTCCTTTACTTTCTAGAAGAAAAGGCTGCTTTTTTTTTTTTTTTTTAATATATAACCATAAGAATTCAGAATCTTCTGCCTCTAAAGAGCTACGGTAGTATGATACTCAAGATGTTAGTCTTTTTAATGGAAATATGCACACTTAAGGAAAAGAAGAAAAATTATTGTTATTAAAGATTTAAATGTGCTCCAGGGACGCACTATTAAGGCTCAGTGTTGTTGCTGTAATCTTAAACATGTAAAAGACAATCTGAATCCTGGAGCAGGGCACATGATAGCTTTATAGCTAAACTGCTTTTAAGGGGAAAAAAAACAAGCTTTAGAAAGCAGAATAACATAATAATAGAGATTCATTGGCATGTGATTTTTTTTCTCTTTTTATAACTGCTTTTACTGGGTCAGTTTTAGTATAATTCTTATTGTTTGATCTAAGTCAAATGGAAATGAAATCTAGTGCAGCCTTATACACTTAAAAAGATAGTACATGAGTTAAAGTTTATTATTAAGGTTTAAAGAAATAGCTTGTAATTTTGATTTAGCTTTTAAAGTCTTCTCTTTGAATGTTATTTGTGTTTTTAGAAGTTAAAAGCTCATTAATATGTACTTACTAGGTCTTAAGAGTTAGATTTTCGGGCGCCTGGGTGGCTCAGTTGGTTGAGCGACTGCCTTCGGCTCAGGTCGTGATCCCGGAGTTCCGGGATCGAGTCCCATATCGGACTCCCGGCTCTGCGGGAAGTCTGCTTCTCCCTCTGACCTTCTCCCCTCTCATTCTCAGTCTCTTGCTCTCTAATAAATAAATAAAAAAATCTTTAAAAAAAAAGAAAAAAAAAAGAGTTAGATTTTCTTTGTCTTTCATTTTACATGAGGTAATGTAGAAAATATGTTAAGTATTCTGTGTGTTTACTTGTTTAGTGACCAACGATCTGTAGGAAGCAGAAATAATGTTCAAACTTAAAGACATTTCTAGATGATATGGTGGAAATACAATAATTTGCTTTAGGTTGCTCCTTAAGACCTGACTTTGGCTCCTCTTCTGAAAACAATAGAATTTAAGTTCTCATTGACTAAATTTTTCTAAGACTTATATATCCTTAGAGTAAAAGGAGAAATAAAAAAGAGAGGTATTAAATAACATTTTGGGCATCAAAGTACAACTATAATAGAAAAGTATATATTTGGGAACGGGATGTTATAAATAACTGGTCAGATGTTGAAGGTAGAAAGTGAGGAGGAAAGGAAATTTTTGTTGCAGATTGCAAGGTATTAGAGGTTCTTTTATTAGAATTAGAGGTTCTTTTATTCAACTAGCTCAAATATGGAAATTAGGATTTTTAAAAAAGTTGACTTTCAGAAGAATTATGTTTTTATAAGGTATAATTCCATGTTATAAAACACAATTTGTTTAATTAAAGTTCAGCTTATTGATTTCTGTTTCTTTAATATCATTAAAATTATTAATATTTATACTAATAAGAAATGAAGATTAAATATTACTGTGAGCATGAAAATAATTTCTCACATTGCCTTTTGGGGGAATGAATTCTGGTAACTGATAGGTCTTCACAGGGTTGGGTAAGTCGGGTGTTGGGTGTGGTTAGTGGTATAACTGTTCAAAATTGAGTCTTGGCTTAGAGGCACATTGCTCTACATAACGTGGAGAAGGAGATTTAGAAGACTGTGGGGAAGGTGCAGAAGGTGCAAAGAAAGTAAACAGTGAGGATGGAGAAGATGTAAGGGGACAGGGAATTAAGAGGATAGCCAGGATAGCTTTGGTGGAGCTTTGATGAATGTACTCCATAGATCTATGATAGTTTTATGTAAATTCCAGATCACTTATTAGTGTTTTGGGGGGTAAGCAAGTTATTTTGGGGGTAAATGCAAAGAGTTTTATCGTTTTACATATTGGTGAGCACTGACCTCTGAGTTAATGTAAGAATCTGGGTGACATCAGATTATAAGGTTTGGTGGGAGAAAATTTTGTAGGCTAAAAAAGACCTGATAGTGTTATCTTTGCTCTGGCTTTGAGCTAAAATTGGTGGGTGGAACGTTAAGGATAGTTGTAGAGTCTCAAAGTATCTACCAAAATAAGTGTTAATTACTTTAGTGGTTTTTAACATAGCACCATACATTTTTTGATATTTTCTCTCTGGGAAATGGAGCATAATTCTCCTTTTGAGTTGGAGTGGCTTCTGCTCAGGAGTTTGAATCCAGAATTAGAGGCTACTTATAGTTTGATGAAACTTACCAGCTGCCAGAGGAAGTCTTCTCTGTAATAACCCCCCAGCACCACCATGGAAAAGCCCAGGCTGGTTTTTAGCTCAATGAAAAAATATTGAAAAGATAACCAGTTAAGTTTATCTTATTTAAAACAATGGGGGTAGGCTGAAATGATGATGTTGAGGAGTGAAATAGTTCAAACTTTATGAAATGATTAAAAAATGTATCAACAAGGGTACCTGGGTGGCTCAGTTGGTTGAGCAACTGCCTTCAGCTCAGGTCATGATCCTTGAGTTCTGGGATCGAGTCCCACATCTGGCTCCCAGCTCCACGGGGAGTCTGCTTCTTCCTCTAACCTTCTCTCCTCTCATGCTCTCTCTCACTTTCTCTGTCTCTCAAATAAATAAATAAAAATCTTTAAAAAAAAATATAGCAACATCTTTATATCTTTTCATTCTTTTACACACACACGTTGGCTGGGAAGAGAGACATGGAAAGAATAAAGATGCCTGCAGTCAATTTCAGGTTTCTAGGGTAATTTTGTGCAGGCAAAATTTATAAACACATCCCACCTTGAATAGATTATGCATATAGAATTAAATATTATTACAAATTCTACTGACCCTATAAGAAAGGACAAATATCAAACATCAAAGTCATTTGATAACTACGTGAAAAGTGATACTATTCAACTACTTGTACCCTACTTACCCTCTTAATAAAATTGGCTTAATAATAACTTGTAGATTTATAAATGATGTGGTTTGAAATGTTGGGGTTCAGAGCTGATGGCCAAAAAAGAATTCTTGAGACATCTTTGGTGCAAAAGGGTGTCCTTTGTTTGTTTGTTTTTTGTTTTGTTTGTTTGTTTGACAGAGCACAAGTAGGCGAGTAGCAGGTAGAGGGAGAGGGAGAAGCAGGCTCTCCACTGATCAAGGAGGTGGATGAGGGCCGATCTCAGAATCCTGGGATCATGACCGGAGCTGACGGCAGTCGCCCAACCAACTGAGCCACCCAGGTGCCCCAAGAGGGTGGTTTTATTAAAGCACAGGGACAGGAACTATGGGCAGAAAGAGCTGCACCAGGATCATGAGGAGTGGCCGATTATATACTTTCAAATTGGGAGGGTGGAACAAGCCTCCGAGGTATTTTGGAGGCAAGTTTCCCAGGGCCTTGAGGGGGCTAGCTATTGTTAGGAAGAGGTCATTTATTACTGTTTAGTAAAAACTCAGTCAGGAGACTCTTGTGATGTATATCGGTGGATCCTATGCTTGGAGGACAATTGCTAACGTATATCTTGGGGGGTAGAGATAAAGGAAGTTTTCAAAGGAATTTTTATATATTAAAGTAGACTTCTAGGATCCTGGGGGTGAGGATAATGTTAAGCAAAGTTTGCCTTTTGCTCTTAGCAAAGCATTAACATTGAGGCAGCTGAGTTCCTAAAGGAATGTCCCTCTCTCTGTTGCAAGGACTTGTCAGTGGGCTGTAGGAAGTAAGCAAATCTAATATTTTCTTTTGCATTTGTTTCGCACATCATAAAGATTAAATGTATATGTTCAATGTATATGATGTATTTAATATGTAAGAAGAACGCCTGAACATAGTGAATGCTGTAGGTGTTGTAATATTATTACTACACTCAAACCAAAATTAGTTTTCATTTTGGTGATGCCTCTCTGATTTTTTTTTTACTCAATTCCTTTTTATTAGAGTTGGAGCCATGGCAGAGGGAGCGATAATTTCCTGACAGGGGGCCATGGTTATTTTATATGCATGTGTATCAGTAACCCCAGCGTGATGCCTGACGCATAGTAAATGCACGTAGGAGTTATTTGTTGGATATGTAAGTTAAGGAAGTTGAATATGATTGATTATATTTACATCAAAATGTTTTTTTTAAGATTTATTTATTTTAGAGAGCACATGTGCGGGTGAGGGCAGGCAGAAGAAAGGGGGATGACGGGGAATCTCTAGCAGACTCCCTGCTGAACACAGAGATCCAAGGCAGAGCTGGATCACACCACCCTTAGGTCATGACTTGAGCCAAAATCCAATGTCAGTGCTTAACTGACTGAGCCACCCAGTTCCCCCTGCATCAAGATAGTTTTTAACATGTTTGCAGGTTTGTCTAAAAATTGTTTTTCTGTTGAGCACCATAGACCTTGTTGGGAGACCTCTGGCATTTGGCTTTTCTCAGTTTGGGTGTCCTCTGAACATATACCTTGCTAAGTCTAAATGTTAGAATTATCAAAAATTTTTCTTAAACAAATAGAATGTCTTTTAAATGTCATGAAAGTTTGCTCCAAGTATATATATTTTTTTCCTTAAGTTTAATTTTGTTTTAACATAGAGCAAACCAAAACACACATTTTCCTGTTACCTTTTGAAATCTAAATTTTCTTGAAGTTCCTTTATCCATCTATTAAAGATAGAAAAGAATGCTTTTGTTTTTCTTTGTGAAGAATGGTTTGAAGAACCAGTTCTGTGTAGTCATAAAATATCATATATGTAATAAATGATGCGACAAGCATGTTTCTATCTTAAGATATTTTTTTCAGAATTTGAAAAACTAGTGAGCTAATTTTTATTATTATGTCTAAATAATTGAAAAGATAATATAATTTTTATACATTATTTTACCTGTCAGTAAGCTTTGTTTTCAAGAGAACTGTTAGCTATCTATACTCCCTATATATGTACCTAAATACCCAAAGACGGGAAAAAGTGAAACTAAGTGGAAATTGATTGGAAAGATCAAGAAGTTGTTTATATTTGATATATAAAAATGAATACCACTGCTGAAGTGTTCTTAGGACTTCAGTGAATAAGAGGGTTGTAATTCCTTTGTATATGTTGTATAACTCATAATCATCTTCTTCCCCCCTTTTCTTTCTTTTCTTTTCTCTTTTTTAAAGATTTTATTATTTGGGAGAGGGAGAGAGTGAGAGAGTGAGCATGAGAGGAGAGAAGGTCAGAGGGAGAAGCAGACTCCCCGTCGAGCTGGGAGCCTGATGCAGGACTTGATCCTGGGACTCTGGGATCATGACCTGAGCCTGAGGCAGTGGCCTAACCACCTGAGCCACCCAAGTGCCCCCTTCCCTCCTTTTCTTAATAAATCCTAATAGTGTCTTTTAGTTTTATGTGTATTTTGGAGTAATATGTATTTTTTCGTATCTTTCATTCTAGGCATTGAAGAAACAAGAAGCTAAAGCAGATGAAAATGAGGGAGTCATGAAAGATAAGCTAAAACAGACTGAAACTGAGAAGAGTCAAGTAAGAATTTGAAAGTTATCTTTCAAAAAGTAATGCTGTTTGAAACGGGGCCGGTGATACTTGTTAAGTGCCTTAGAAATTGTCCCTGAGATCAGTTGTTAGAACACAGTGAAGCCTTTACGTTTTGATGTGGAGTTTCTTGGTTTGATGGCTCTGCCATTCTCTGCTGTTTGCTCTGGGAAATATGTACAGTCATTTGCTACCTTGTCACTTGACCTCTCCCTTTCTAAGAGGCCAACTTTATCAGGGTTATTTAGGAAAGATCTGTTGTTTAAAGGGTGGGTATTTTGAATGTATTCATTTTCATCATAGAAAATAGGCATAGGTGCATTAAATATTAAGAACTTTTGACATATATTTATGTCTATGAATCTATAGAGTCTACCACGTTAGAGTTAGGCATTTAGAAGACAGCCAACTCTTCTCAGTTTGCAAATGAATAGATTTAAGGATGAACCCAAGGTAACAAATGATAAAATGAAAATTTGCCCTGGTGTAATGTTCTTTGTTCTGTGTCACTCTGTGTAAATCTACCTTACCTCCTTGATGTTTATTTCACCAACCTATGTCTGTTAAATGATGCTTCCATGCTGCCATTATGATAAGCAAGTCATGTCAGGCCATCATGGTTGCCCTTAAGGAGTTGAGGGTGCTGGTATTATCTAGGGAGTGTGACCAGCATGGGCCTTGGTAGATTTTGAAAACATTTTAACTGAAGTGTGATTCCTTCCCTCTTTATTTCTCCAGGGAAACTAGAAGACAACTGAGATAGTATTTTGTGTGGATTCTGTGATTCTATATATACTTTACATTTTTTTAGAATATGATATTTTATTGGCCACTTGTATAATTAAAAAAAAACTTATATAACCAAATTTAAAAAAGTATTTTGAAATAGTTATAGATTTATAAGGTGTTGCAAGACAAAATGTAGAGAGAAGTCACATGTGCCCTTCATCCACTTTCCCTCAGTGGTAACATTTTACGTAATTGTCCTTCCATATCCAAACTGAGAAATTGATTTTGGTACAATCCACAGAATTTATGCAGATTGCACCAACTTTATGTGCACTCATTCATGTATGTGGTTCTATGAAGTTGTATCATGTATAGACTCATATTATCATCTGCACAGTGAAGATATAGAACTGTAGTGCCCCTCTATGCTACTCTTTGATTGCCATACCTACCCCATGGACAATATTTAGAGGACTAACATATGGGTAGTAGTTTGGTCAAGTGAAATGATAACCTAGGATAACTATCACAAATCTAAGCACTTAATAACATCTTAATATAAGCTTGTGAAAAAAAATTAAATTTGTGTTTTCACAAAACAGCCTTACTATTATAAGATGCAAACATATCTAGCATACGTAATCTCAGGGATTTTAACAAACATATGTCTCATCTGTGGGGTGAAAAAGTAATTTTCCCTTTACTCTTCTGGGTTCTTTGGCTGGTCTAATAATTAAGTTGACATAAAATAGATTAACAGGAGAAAAACAAATCTGATTTTATATTTGTAGGGGTTGCATAAAAATAAGAGCTCAAAGGCAGACAGCAGTTGAGGCTTATAAACTATTCTGAGTTGAGGAAATGGGATAGAGGTCTTGGGCTTCAAAGGGGAGAAAGACAATTCACAGGAAGAGAAGAGCAAATGTTTGGTAAACAAATGTTTGCCTTGTCTTACAGATAAGTCTTTCATATATAAAAACTTATTTCTGGGGCGCCTGAGTGGCTCAGTGGGTTAAAGCCTCTGCCTTCAGCTCAGGTCATGATCTCAGGGTCCTGGGATCCAGCCCCACATCGGACTCTCCACTCAGCGGGGAGTCTGCTTCTCCCTCTCTCTCTGCCTGCCTCTCTGCCTACTTGGGATATCTCTCTCTCTGTCAAATAAATAAATAAAATCTTTAAAAAAAAAAACTTATCTCTGGTAATAGCACTCTTTCTAGTACAGACTCCCTCTCTAAATTCTTTAATGCAATTAAGGGATAAGTTAAAAGCTTTTCCCGAGTCTATTGGATCTTGATTCTCTTCAGCTCAAAAAATCCTTATGCCAAAGAGGCATATTTAACGGGGCAGGGAGAGGAGAGGCTGGTGGCATATTCCTCTCCCCCTCACATCATTATATTTTCAACTTGTGGTAAGCTAGGCAAATTCAAACTTTTCAGGTATTTGGTCATCTAATTAGCACATTTTCTGTGAATATTTATCATATTATTAAGGAAATTTTAAATGTCTTATTCTGAAATTAGATATTTTTAAATTTTAGGAATGTCATGAATATTGGGAAATATTAGGAATGTTGAAATACTAAGAATATACAAAATCACCAGTTGGATGAAATATACTTTAGTCATTGGGTCCTTCAAGTTTTATTCTAATTCAGTTCATATGACATTACATGTACTAAAGAAAAAAATTGCTTTGGAATTTAGATTACAATGATTTAGAACTGGAAGGAATCTCAGAGACTATCTAATATAAAGTCCTTATTTTAGAGATGACAGAAAGGAGACCTAAGGAAAACAGTGTCATAGTTGAGATGGAACTGACCCCCTGAGGTTCTTTTTTTGTTACGCAAATAACATTATTTTTATGGAGGAATTGATATGTTTTGATAGCAAGATATTTTTTCATATTAGCTGTAAGTATCTTCTGAAAAGTTCTCCAGTTTTTTCCTCTTAAACTGTGCCCATAATAATTTAGTTATTTTCTCCTCCACTGGATATTTTTCTTTATCCTTTGTTGAAACTTTAGCTTGAACAGGAATTAGAGGTATCCCGAAGGTTATTGAATCAGTCAGAAGGCAGCAGAGAAACACTTCTGCATCAGGTAAGTCTATGCAAGCTATGATAATCTGCTTTTAAATTAAATCAGGATTGAGTCTCCTTTTCTGTTAAATGTCTTTGTGAAAGGTAGAAAAAACCCACTGAGGTCTAGAATTTTTCTTTTTTTCCTAAGGAATGTTTATTAAAACACATAAGCAAAAGATGATGAAATCCTTTCAGGAAGAGTCAGAGCAAGCTGGTACGAAACGTGGACCAAGTTCCCACTGTGATAGTGTATCTTGCTGATTGCTGCTCCAATTTAGGATTTATCTCTCTTAGCATAACCAGTGTAAAAATGAGAGTGGATGTGTAAGATAAAATTTTCCCAGGGGCTTAATTTTATTCAAGGAGGCATTGGAGAGTGAAGGAAGAAGTAAAATACATGAAACAGACCTTTACATATTCAAGTTTCTTTGCATTGTCTTATATTTATGTTTTCAAGATGCTAACTGCCCATTTTAACCAAAGATAAAGCTTAATTGTAAAGCATAACATTTTGCAACCCATTAGCCTATAATGAGAGTTTGGTGCTTCTGCTATTTTAAGTTCAGTAACTTGAAATAGTCCTCTTACATACATACATTGGATAAGGGCATATAGGTTTCTAACTGCCTCTCTGCCTGTGTTTAATAGAAACTGCAGTCTTACCTTTCTCTGTTCTGAGGTGTGGTTTACATAACTCGCTATGTAGTCTGCTAGGTAGGCAAAGATGTCAGGCATCATAGATGCTTAAACATTTTGACAACTAGTGCTGAAAATACACCACAACACCTATTTTACAAAACCTTTAAAAATATTCACTGGCTTTGTTCTGCAACCATTCATACAAAGTCTACTTTATTTTTTGAATGTTTATATTTGTAGTCCTTCCACTTTTTTTCCCCCCGAACTCTTGACTTGTGATTTCTGATCTCATCTTTTGAAGTAAAAGTTTACTGTGTTCTGGTTGTCACTGTGACTTTAACTGAGTCTTTTTGAAACTCCTAATTTGTCTAATGGTTACTGGGGACATACTGAAATGTGCTAGGCAACTTGTTAGTCTAGAAATACAGACGAATAACATAGTCTCTGACCTCAAGGAGTTTGTAGTTCATTCAAAAGCATTTATTTCTTATTTGGAACAGTACTTTGATGTTAAAATATGCTAAATTGTGATCTTCTTACTTTATCAATCAGTAGACCATATTCATATAAAAGGGAAAGAGTGAAAAGTATAAAAACAGTTATGGAGGTACTTGGGTTAATAGTAGTAGTGGACTAAGTTCACAATAAAGGATTTTTTTTTTTTGGTGTCAAATTCTTTGTTCCAGTAGACACAGAGAAGGGGAAAAGACATTCATTCTTTGTAGAAGGAATGGGAGGAGTGAAGAAATAGAGCAAGAGACCATTCCACTGTGCTTGGCATAACAAGGAGGTTAACTTGGCTTCAAGTTGCGCTGACAATAGCCCATTAGAAAAAATATTTTTCCCTAGAAAATAATTTGAAATAATTTGTTAGTTGAATTATTCTTTTCCTGCATTTAAAACTGATAAAATTGTCATTTTTGACTGTATATATTTAGGTAGAAGAGCTCCGTACACAACTTATGAAAGCAGAAGGTGATCGAAAAGGTTTACAACATCAAGTATCTCAGATGTCCAAGCAACAGCTGAGCTATGAGAATGAACAAGGAGATGATTGGAGGTTTAGGAGAGGTATAATTCTGATTCGTAAATTTTTTTTTTTAATCTTTCTTAAATACTTTCCATTTTCAGAATTGCATTTTATACATTGTGCTCTCATCATCTTATTTCTTGATCTACTACAAGGTTATTCAATAAGCTAATCATAATTTAGCATCAATATTTTATCAGACTTTATTTTTTAGTTCTGTGTTTACAGCAATATTGAAAAAAAGATACTAAGATTATTCTGTTTGCCCCCTGTTCTCACACATGCATAGCCTTCTCTATGATCAACTTCCCCTCACTGGAAGTATGTTTGTTATAACTGATGTGTACCTACCTTGACACATGATTGTCATTTAAAGTCCATAGTTTGCATTAGGATTCACTCTTGGTCTTGTGTATTCTATGGGATTGGAAAATGTATAAGTGAAATTTAGGCACCATTATAGTATCATAGAGTAATTTCCCTGTCTTAAAAATCCCTTGTGCTCCACCTTTTCATCCCCCTCTCCCCTCTTACCACCAGCAACCAGATCTTTTTTACTATTCCCATAGTTTTGTCTTTTCCAGAATCTAATACAATTGAATCATACAGTGTTTCAGATTGGCTTCTTTCGTTTAGTAATATACCTTTAAGTTTCCTGAATGTCTTTTCATGGCTTGGTTGTTCTCTCTCTTTCTCTTTTTTGGCATTGTATGAATGTACCACAGTTTATTTATCTATTCACCTACTGAAGGCCATTTGATTGCTTCCAAATTTTGGCAATTCTGAGTAAAGCTGCCATAAACCAAACATTTGTATATAGGTTTTTGTATGGACATAAGTTATCATTTACTTTGGGTAAATACCAAAGAACCTGATTGCTGGATTATATGGTAAGAGTATATTTAGTTTTGTAAGAATCCTTCAAACTGTCTTTCAAAGTGGCTGTATCATTTCTTCATTCCCATCAGCAATGAATGAGAGTTCCTGTTGTTCCACATTCTTCTCAGTATTTGCAGTTGTCAAGTGTTCTGGATTTTGGCTATTCTAATAGGTTTGTAATGGTATCTTGTTTTAATTTACATTTCCCTGATAACATATGATATGGAGCATCTTTTATTATGCATATATTCCACCTGTATATCTTCTTTGATGAGATAATCATTAAGGTCTTCGGCCCATTTTTTGGGCAGGTTGGTTGGCTTCTTGTTGAATTTTAAGAGTCCTCTTGATATTTTAGATAACAATCTTTTTTTAATTAATTAATTTTTTTATTAACATATAATGTATTATTTGCCCCAGGGTACATATCTGTGAATCATCAGGCTTACACATTTCACAGCACACACCATAGCACATACCCTCCCCAATGTCCATAACCCAGCCACCCTATCCCTACACCCCCTACCCTCCAGCCACCCTCATTTTGTTTCGTGAATTTAGGACTCTCTTATGGTTTGTCTCCTTCCTGATCCCGTCTTGTTTCATTTCCCTCCCCCACTGCCCCACGACCCCCTGCCCTGCCTCTCAAATCTTCATAACAGAGAGATCATATGATAATTGTCTTTCTCTGATTGACTTATTTCGCTTAGCATAATACCCTCTAGTTCCATCCACGTTGTTGCAATGGCAAGATTTCATTGCTCTTGATGGCTGCATAGTATTCCATTGTATATATATACCACATCTTCTTTATCCATTCATCTGTTGATGGACAACTAGGTTTTTTCCATAGTTTGGCTATTGTGGCCATTGCTGCTATAAACATTCGGGTGCATGTGCTCCTTCAGATCACTACATTTGTATCTTTAGGGTAAATACCCAGCAGTGTGATTGCTGGGTTGTAGGGTAGCTCTATTTTCAACTTTATGAGGAACCTCCATACTGTGTTCCAGAGTGGCTGTACCAGCTTGCATTCCCACCAACAGTGTAGGAGGGTTCCCCTTTCTCCGCATCCTTTCCAACATCTGTCATTTCCTGACTTGCTAATTTTAGCCATTCTGACTGGTGTGAGGTGGTATCTCACCATGGTTTTGATTTGTATTTCTCTAATGCCGAGTGATGTTGAGCACTTTTTCATGTGTCTCTTGGCCATTTGGATATCCTCTTTGCTGCAAAGTCTGTTCATATCTTCTGCCCATTTCTTGATTGGATTATTTGTTCTTTGGGTGTTGAGTTTGAGAAGTTCTTTAGAGATTTTGGATACCAGCCCTTTATCTGATATGTCATTTGTGAATATCTTCTCCTATTCTGTCAGTTGTCTTTTGGTTTTGTTGACTGTTTCCTTTGCTAGGCAAAAGCTTTTGATCTTGATGAAGTCCCAATAGTTCATTTTTGCCCTTGCTTCCCTTACCTTTGGTGATGTTTCTAGGAAGAAGTTGCTGCAGCTGAGGTTGAAGAGGTTCCAGTCTGTGTTCTCCTCAAGGCTTTTGATGGAGTCCTGTCTCACATTGAGGTCTTTGATCCATTTTGTGTGTGGTGTAAGGAAATGGTCCAGTTTCATTCTTCTGCATGTGGCTGTCCAGTTTTCCCAACACCATTTGTTGAAGAGATTGTCTTTTTTCCATTGGATATTCTTTCCTGCCTTGTTGAAGATTAGTTGACCATAGAGTTGGGGGTCCATTTCTGGGCTCTGTATTCTGTTCCATTGATCTATGTGTCTGTTTTTGTGCCTGTATTGTACTGTCTTGATGATTACAGCTTTGTAATAGAGCTTGAAGTCTGGAATTGTGATGCCGCCGACTTTGGTTTTCTTTTTCAACATTCCTCTGGCTATTCGTGGTCTTTCCTGCTTCCATATAAATATTAGAATTATTTGTTCCATTTCTTTGAAAAAAATTAATGGTATTTTGTTAGGGATTGCATTAAATGTGTAGATTGCTTTAGGTAGCATAGACATTTTCACAATATTTGTTCTTCCAATCCATGAGCCTTGAACGTTTTTCCATTTCTTTGTGTTTTCCTCAATTCCTTTCATGAGTCCATGATGGTTTTCTGAGTACAGATTCTTCGCCTCTTTGGTTAGGTTTATTCTTAGGTATTTTATGGTTTTGGGTGCAATTATAAATGGAATCGACTCCTTAATTTCTCTTTTTTCTGTGTTGCTGTTGGTGTATGGAAATGCAACTGATTTCTGTGCATTAATTTTATATCCTGATGATTTACTGAATTCTAGATAACAATCCTTTATCACCTGTGTCTTTGCAAATAATTTCTCAGGCTGTAGCTTGTTTTTTCATTCTCTTGACAGTGTCTTTTGCAAAACTGAGAAGTTTTAATTTTAATGAAGTCCAGTTTATCAGTTGTTTCTTTCATGGGTGATATTCTGCTCTTCTACCTGAAAAGTCATCATCAAACCCAAGGTCATCCACAACTTCTCCTGTATTCTAAAAGTTTTGTAATTTTGTGTTTTCTCTTTGGGGCTGTGATCCATTTTGAATTATCTCCTGTAAAAGGAATTCTTATTTCCATGCCTACAAGTCTGTATCTAGATTCATTTTTTTTTGCATGTGAGTGTCCAGTTGTTCAGCACTACACTATTTGTTGAAAACAACCTTTTCTCTACTGTATTGTCTTTGCTTCTTTGTCAGAGATCAGTTGACTGCTTTAATGTTGATTTATTTCTGGGCCTCCGTTCTGTTTCATTGATGTATTTGTCTTTTTTTTTTTTTTTTTTCTTTTTGGCTTGTACCACACTCTTGATTATTATAGCTTTATGGTATGTCTTGAAGTTGGATAGTGTTAGTCTTCCAGCTTTGTCCTTCTCCCTCATATTGCATTGGCTGTTCTGGATCCTTTGCCTCTCTGTGTATTTTTAGGATTAGTTTGTTGCTATTTACAAAATAACTTGCTGGGATTTTGATTGGGATTGCATTGAATATGTAGATCAGGTTGGGAAGAACTGACATTTGGCAGTGTTGTGGATTCCTATCCATGAACATGAACTGTCTCTCCATTTATTTCATTCAACTATGATTTCTTTCATCAGAGTTTTGTAGTTTTTCTCTTATAGATTTTGTTAGATCTATATTTAAGTATTTTCTTTGGGTGCAAATGTAAATGGTATTATGTTTTTAATTTCAAATTTCACTTGTTCATTGCTGATATTTTTTTAAATTGCTGATATTAACGTCCAATTTTAATCTCTCCTCTGCTTTATTTTTAAACCCATTTCAGACATGCTTATCTCATGGGGGCTTTCTCCTAGAAAGAGCCAGCAAAGCTAGTAGTGGAATTTTTTCTAGTTTCTTATTTCCATGGCTAAATGTGTGTATGTACTTATCCTTGTACTTAAACTGGAAGTACCCCTACCTATGCTTTCATTTTCTTTTATCCCAATTTGTAAATATGTACAAACAATTAAAATTGAGATCCTATCTTTTTTGTGATTGAGATCTATGACAGAAATTAATCATCTGGAAAAAGTGGTCATGAACCATATGCCTGGTTTTTCTTATGTAGATTAGGAATATTTTGTGTTTAAGAAATATTAGAATACCTTTTTAGTGGTGGTATTAATTTAGGTTGTGGAATTTAATAAGTCTGGATGTATTTCTTTTTGGAACTTTACTTGTAACAGAAATAGTAATATTGAAATTTTATAATGGTTTTGAATAGACTAGTCCAGATTGTTCAGCTTTTAAATTATTTCCATAATGAAGCTTCCTACTCAAATGCCTAAATTACTGGAGAAACTCTTGTAAGCATTTGGTGTACTATCAAATTCAGAGAAGATAAATATTTTCCCAGATTCCTCACACATAACTCAGTATATTGCCTGAGTTAGAATTTCCACATTGCCAGAAAATTTTCACTAGGCAAATTCTGACATACCTATCCTAACATAATTGCATGACATTAAGTTCACTTCCGTTTCATGTGATGTTATAACTGAAATGTATTTTGACATCAAATATTTTAAAATTTATTTTTAAAAATAAAATCCCAAGGTTTTTGATTACTCATCAAATTTTCAAAAAGATGCACATAAGAACTCTTATTTTGTTTGGAAAATCTGTGGTACATTTGTTATATGTTTTCTTCCCTTATAAAAAATCTAGTTATTCTTGGTGTAAGTCTTTGAAGACTAGAAGAATGTCACTTTTCTTAACTACTTACCAGGTTTAAAAAAAAATCTGGAAGTTCTCATATCAGTGTGATAATGAACTTCTTCACCTTCTCTTAATGGTTCTAAAGTTTTCATCTTTGTGAATACTTGTATTATTTTTTTAAAAAAACTTGCATAAGAAATCCCACTTATGGGATACTCTGGTTGCTGTATGAAAGCAACCAGTCATACTCTGTTCATCAGCGTTTTGTAGTTTTTCTCTTAGAGATTTTGTTAGATTTATATTTAAGTATTTTCTTTGGATGCAAATGTAAATGGTATTGTGTTTTTAATTTCAAATTTCACTTGTTCATTGCTGATATTTCTTTTAATTGCTGTTCATTCCTCCACACATTGCAAAATAACATCCACATCTGCTTTTAAAGTTGACTTTGCTGGGGCACCTGGGTGGCTCAGTCAGTTAAGTGTCTGCCTTTGGCTCAGGTCATGATCCCAGAGTCCTGGGATCTAACCCCACATCAGGCTACCTGCTCCACGGGGAGTCTGCTTCTCCCTCTGCCACTCCCTCTGCTTGTGTTCTCTCTCTCTCTCTCTCTCTGTCAAATAAACAAACAAATAAATAAACTTTAGAAAAAATAAAAAATGAAATCAACTTTGCTTTACTTTACTAGTCATCTTCCCAGTCAAATTCAAAGGAGTCATGCTATTACTTTTCTTAACTTAACCTGTTTTTTCCTCTTCCTGTTCCCCTTCTTGGAACTCTTCAACTGACTTCCATGTTTCTACTCTTCCCTGGTTCTTCTGAGTTCCTTGTTTTCATTCCTTTCATTTGAATCTTTTCCGTTTGTTTACAGCTTGTTTAAATGCTGGGTGTTGTCTAGAATCCTCTTTTTGGGGTTTCTCACTTAATAGTTCTCCCTAGAGGTTGTTATTTAAATCTTATCTTTAGCTGTCACCTGTAATGAAATCTTAAGTCCACTAATCTTCAGCCCCCAAGTTGGAGTCTCTCATTGGACATCTCCATGTGCTGTTCCACAGAATGCCCAGTCAACAGAACCTTTCTTCAAAACCTGTTTTTATTTCCTGTTTCAGTTGGTGCCACCATCCTTTATCCAAATAGCCAAGGCTAAAATACAAAGAACATCTGAAATTATTCCTTCTTTCCTCCATCTGCTTTGAGCCTGCATATTTATAGATCTTGGTATTTCTTGAATTCGGCCCATGTTCTTTTTTATTCCCACTATCCCAGTTTAGGCATGCTTGGTCTCATTTGTATTACCCTCTTAACTTATTCTGGTTCCTCTGTGATCTGTCTTCTATACTGCTGCTACTAAAGGGATGCTTTCTAAGCCACGAACCATTCGTGTTACTCTTGCTTAAAACCTTTTGCTATATGTTATTGAGTTCTTACTACACATGAGACATTTTGCTACTCATTTTATGTTATCTATTTAGTTCTTAGAACTACACTATAAGAAGGGTACTAGTCTGGTTTTCATTTGAATGAATAAGAAAAAAAAAAGACTGAAGAACAAAGAGATTGCATAAGGTCATATTTGTGGGAAGTGATGGACCTGAATCTCTTTCTCCCCAAACCCGAACTCTTTAACTGCTATGCTGTACTGACCCATCATGTTAGTAGCAAGTGTTCTTCAAAGTGGAGCATATGAGACAGTCCCCTGGGTGTGAGAGGAGAGTGTTCGTAACACAATTTATATTTTATACCTTACGTTTTAAGTATTTTAATTTTGCTAAATGTTTCATTATATATGTAAGTATGTGTGCCTAAGTATATATTTATATATATCCATACTGTTTTATATGTATCTAGATTATGAAACTTATTATGTTTCCACATTAGATATGTTTCACAAATTATGTATATGTATTTATACATGTATTCATATGTATTTATATATGTATTAATATCTCCAAATTTTATATAATACATATTCCTGTTATATACACTAATATATATCCTGAAATGTATGTCTATATATTGAGATAGACACTCTAGAGATATGTTATATGCACACACAGATGCCTATTTATGCCTTTCTAAATATAAAATTTAAAATATGTATTTGTAAAATGAATAAATACTTTTACACATAAACAAATATGCATATTTTCAGGTTGGAAACCAAGCAGGGCTATGCCAAGTACGGCCCAAGGGGCAAATCCAGACTTTATAAATAAGCTTTATGGAATATAGCTATTCTCATTCATTTATTCACTGTCTAGGTTACCTTTGCAGTGCAATGGCAGAGTTGAGTAGTTGTGACAGAGATCATAAGGCTAAAATATTTATTATCTGACCGTTTACGGAACGTGTGTGCTAACTCCTGGTCTATAGGATAATTTCTAAGCTCCCTAGCAATGTATAAATACCCTGCTGACTCTCCCTCTTCCTTCCCTCATATGTGGTAGCTCTGTGAAAGTACTGTGTGCAGCTACCTGAATATTAAATCCAGTATTGTACCTCTGTGCTTTATGCCGCTTCCTTTCCCTGAATTATCACCCCAACTTCCAATCTCCTTTGCTTGTTAAGATTCTGTATTTATTCTTTAAATAAATCTTACTTAGTTTCTATGTCTTCTTACCTGAGTTTTTCATCAAGATAGAGTTAATCATTCTATCCTTTGTCTATTTCTGTATGATAACTATATCTGTAAAATATCTCTATAGTATCTGTCATTGCTTTTATCATGCTATTAAAATCCTGTGTATCTTCTTTCATCCATGTATGTCCAGGATGTACAATTTTGAACACTTTGTTATCTCTTAAGTTCAGATGTGTCTTATGAATGATATATAAATTTAATTTGCTAGTGTTTCCTTCTTTTCCTTTCTGTAAAGGAAACTACTAGATAAACAATTAAATTGATAATATATGTTCCAATTTTTGGTATCTTAGACTCAAGGACATCGTTTATATATCTTGTTTCTATTCTTGGAGTGTAAGGTTATATAGAAAAGGTTTTTGTGTTATTTATGTTTGAAGAAGATGGTATTACAGTGTCCTGTGTATCACAGACCAAGTACGTTGAATTAAGTAGTAAGTCTGTCTGTATTGTTCTGTGATATAATTTCAAGTGGTAGTCTCCAGAATTAGTAAATTAGTTGGTGATCATACACAGAGATTTAACAGTATCATTTGTTTCTTTTGCAAGAAAGAATTATTTTGTGTGTTGACTTCAGTAACTTTCAGCTAATGTATAACTTAGCTGAAAATTCTTTCAGCATTTCTGTTTTAGAGTTTGGAGGTAGAGATGTAATGAAAGTTAAAGAAAAAATATCTCGGATTTTCCTGAGCTCAATTGTACTAGAAATCCAGTAACATTTCAAGTTTTAGTATCAAAATAGAATAATACTGGATAACACATCAGTGTATATATTTTAGAATACTGAGTGAGACTTGAATCAATAGCCTGGCAAATTCTGAAAAGTCTGTTGAATGACAGTGTTAATAAGTGGGTTATGTTAGCTGGAATCTTAGAACATCAAGGCTTTGTACCATTTGAAAGTACATTCTCCTGTGAATAAAGAACAAAAATTAAGCTTTACATTTTCTCTTTCAAGGGGTTGAGCAGGAAAAAGAGAATCTGGAGAAGCAGATGTCAGATTTGAGGGTGCAGCTGAACTTCAGTGCAATGGCATCTGAGTTAGAGGAAGCGAAGCGGTGCATGGAGCGAAAAGACAAGGAGAAAGCGCAGTTTGCAGCACAAATAGAGGTGACTTTGCTATTTTTAAGTTGTATCCAAAGGACTTTAGTTTTGTTTCAGAGAATTGCTTAATGAAGTTTTAATAGAAAGTTTGTGGTATTTTATGAACTCTAGCATAATGTAAAGTTATGTAGATGACTACTTTAATTATGCATAGAAATGTCTTTGGATTCATTTTTCTTTCATTTGGATCTTAAAACCAGGAACCTATTAAACTTGAAAATATTTTTTTGTAGTTGCAACTGAGCCCTTCCTTCAGATAGAAGAGGCCTTTCTTTGAAGGAATAGTGAATTATCACTTATTTTGGGGATGAAACTGGCACAGCAAAAAGGGTACCATAAACGTTTTTAAATCTCCCACTGCTCTACATGAGGCGGAACTGGCGTAATTATCTAAAACTACTAAAAATCAAAAGATTTTTAAAAAAGAACTTTATAAAAAGGAAATGTCTTTATTCCAATATAATTATGTAAATTATATCAAACTTGGATGACACATTTGGAAATAGATATGTATCCATCCTCTTCTGTATCTGTTTTTATTAGTGGAGTTGTATTCTAATTGTAATAAGGTGCCACACTTGAAGAATTTTCTAAATTATAATGAAAGGTAGAAAATTGATGTTAAAGATACCTAACTTTATATAATCCAAAGGAAATATTTCATGTTACTGCAGTTTGAGTTTCTCTTTCATCTTGTCAGGACATCAGTGGAAAATGTAGTTTAGATTTGGATCAAGATTTAAAGATAATGAAATATTGACATACTTCTTACGAAGCCCTCTCTACATGTATAATAAATACTTATCAGAAATATTAGCAGAAAAATTGTAATTGTAGGACTTCTAAAGTTTGCTTCATGGGTATTAATTATTTTAGCCCTGGATCCTGCTGACAAAAGTGCTGAAATATTATTTGCCAAAGTTAAGTATTAAAAATTAAAAATAAACAATGTTAATAAATATCAAAGGTAGAAAAATCACTTTGCTAAGCTGTTTATAACCACATATTGGTCTGTCTTCCTTCCCTCTCTTCCTTTGCATTGTTTCATTTCATGTACCACTTGCAGAATCCGATGAAAAAAATCTCACATTCATAGGCATTTAAAAAATTATAACAATCTAATAATGCTCTCGTTCAAAGAGCCTCTTTCCCCTTGTCCTGACAATGGTTCTTTTACATTTTCCCCTGGGTTAGGGAAAGAGTTGGTGTTCTCTTGGGTTGGTTTGGATTGGTTGAATGGGTTTGGATGTGAAAGACAGTTGGACAAAGAGGTTGAACATTTATTCACATACCAAATACTTAATGACTGTTTATTACATGCCAGGCACTGTTCTAGGTGGTGGTGACATGGCAAGGAACAAAAGCCAGGAAAATTTCCCTGTCTCTGTGCGTGTGACATTCTAAAATTGATGCAGAAAGTTCTTTGAGTTTGTCTCAAATCTAATTCAAATTCTGTTTGGAGGATGAAAGATATTTTTCCCAGTTGCCATAAAAAAGGTATTACAAAAAGACATTGTTTATTCTGGAAGAAATTCCCATTGACCAGTTTTATTTTACCCTCTGAGCTTATTTTTAACAATAAAATAATTACTTAAATTTTATATCCATTCTTTTAGATTTTGTGACACTTTTGATTATGGCTTTTCGTATCTTGTGAAGGCCCTTTAAATGTTTCCAACCTGCTCTCAAAATGACATCCAGCGTAGACTTTGGGAAGGTATCAGTCATGGATCACCCAATGAAACTTCTGTTGGGTATTTGATTAAAATTTAATTGGAAAGATTTGGTTTCTGCTTTATTTTTCAAATATATTTGGGGGCACCTGGGTGGCTGTTGGTTAAGTGTCAACTCTTGGTTTCGGCTCAGGTCTTGATCTCAGAATCCTGAGATCAAGCCCTACATTGGGCTTGGGAGGCACTGGGCAGGGAGGCTGCCTAAGATTGTCTCCCTCTGTCCTATTTGTGCTTGCTTTCTCTCTTTAAAAAAACAATTGGTGTTGCCTTATGCATTCTATAATGAATATTAATCTTCTTTAGTTTCTTTTTAGAAACTAAATATAAATAAGAAAACATGCACAAAATATGTCTATTGGTCAGATCCCAAAACATTTGCTGCAATCCTCTTTCTTGTGGTTTGTTTAATCACTAGTCTCTTTCTCTTCGATCTCAATTTCCTAACTTCTTTCCTCCAAAAAAGCTTATACACAGTCTTGGCAACTCATTTTTTCTTAAACTTTCCTGCTTATTTCCACTTTCTTTTTGTCTTTGTTCCCATTGTTCACTGTTTCTGTAATGTCCTCTTTTTGTGGAAGTCTTAAGCCTTTTCCTTCCTGAAGCCTTCTTCTACTATAGCAGCTACAAGTGAAAGTCTTTCCTTGTGTACCCTGTCCTTTCACTCACATCACTAATATTCTTATAACACCTTTCTCACACTGCCTTAAAGTATCTAGATATATGTCTTTAAAATTTCAAAATGAGTTGAAATGACGGAGATAGAGGACTGCAGAAGAAAGTTGCCCTGTTACTAAGACAAATCTGACCTCGATATCCTTACCTTGGTGAAGACTTCATGTTTCAAGGCCTTGTCCTCACATCTGGAAACTTGAATTTTCTGTGTCCTAGAACTAATGCGGCCCAGGAGACTGGCTCCTACTAACAAACGCATCAGAGGGCAGTGTACAGAAGAATGCCAGCTCACTGATGTACTCTGGGGGGGCTCTATATGGAAATTTAAACACTTCTCCGCAGGGCACTAGTCTCCCAGTTTTCTATGCCTACATTTTAGAAAGGTGAATTAGTAACCAAAAAGTTGCTTGGTGAACACAATCAGAGAATAATGATGTGTAAAGTGTAAAGGACTATTTGTTCCTTCTATGGTAAGGCTCTCCCACCCTCTGCCTCTCTGTAACAGAGTTCTTGTAACCAGGGATCTATTTATTTTACCAGATCTTGTTTTTATTTCTGGAGTGTGTTGAACTGACTTCTTTTGTCTTTCTCACAATCTTCTCTGCTTCCACTCTGATGCTCATCGTTCTGTTTGCATTTTCTTTTGATATGTTGCTATGCACAGATTTTGCTCTGGGGCATTTACCAGTATGCACTGATGTTGCAATTCCAACTTGGGGCATTCTGGAAGCCACTTATGAATTAAATGTGTATATCCTTTTTCAGATCATAAGTGATTATGGGTTAAGAACCAGGTCTTATCTCTGTATTTCTTTGTGTCCCTTGACAGTGTTAGGATTTGTTGACTGAAATAGTAAATTACAGAACACTTTTTATGGTTATTTTTCAAAGCTAACATTTGTTGTCTGGTCATTCTTTAAAAACACATTAATTTTGGGAAGAGTTGTCAGTATTCAAGGGTACCTTTCTCACTAATTGCCTTAGTTTTTGTTGATCCAGAGTATATATTTTAAGCAGTTGTTTTACACTGGAGAAAAACAGTGAAAATAGCTTGTAAAAAACTAGAATGAAAACTGAGTTTTTGCATAATTTGCCTTTCAAATTGTACCTAAAACCTTAAATCGGTATATGCATAGAAAATACTAAGTACAGTTTTTTTCTTTTTCTAAACTTGAGTTGAACCTCATTAACCTTGATAGGCTATTTGTATTCATAAGAATTCCAAGTATCCTTGATCAATGATTCCCCCTGATTTAATCTCAGCCTCCATCTTCCATCAACTTACTTTTCTTGAAGAAAAAAATTTGACTTTTAAATTCAATGAGGAACTTCAAAGAAAGAAAAAAAAAACAAGGTGCTGTACGTAATTTAGATTAAATGTTGAAAGTGATAATTGAGTGACAACTGACATGATTATTCATTAGCAGAAACTTGGAACTGTAATGCCATAATTTACTTTTAAAAAGAGGATAGTGGAAAACAGAAATGATAATCAATAATAACTTTTCTTTTTGATGATTAGTGCTTTAGGAACAGAAGGAAGGTTGTTCCTTTTAATATGCTTTTAAGATAAACTCTTGATTCTTGCATTTCTTATATAAAGCTGGCTACTTTGCGATGTAATAACGCCCCCTTCAATACTACTTTAAAGCCCTTTTTAGTGACCTTAACTGCCCTGTCTGTAATTTTCCGTTGTTCTTTTTTATCTTAGTAATTTCTTCCTCGTCCAAGTCCTTGTTATAAAATAAGGTACTGGGTACTAAGTAATTTTCAATACACAGATTATAAAGAAAACAAATATTGGCAGCAAAACTTTTATAGACAGTCTAAAATTGTTGAACCTAGTGGAGATGAGGTCTTCCTCTGTTACTAACCAAATTAACGGACATTGAAGCAGATTGCTAAGTCCACAAATGTTCTGTGGTCCAAGTTCTTCATGAAGATGACTATTGGCAGAGATGCCCTACATGTAGAAACTCCAAAACTAAGTAAACTTTTCACTTTGAAGGTGATTTAGTTTAATTCTCAAATCATTCACCTATATGGAAATATCAGAGTTGTGAAGAAAGGCAGCTCTTCTATTTTTTGTAACTGAGAGTTGCATAAGTATTTCCATCATGCCAGAAAGTAGAATGGACCAAATATTTCATTTCTATTCATTCATTAATTTATTTGTTTATTTATTTATTTTTAAGATTTTATTTATTTAACAGAGAGAGAGATCACAAGTAGGCAGAGAGGCAGGCGGGGGTGAGGGGGCAGGAAGCAGGTTCCCTGCTGAGCAGAGAGCCCCATGCGGGACTTGATCCCAGGACCTTGAGTTCATGACCTGAATCGAAGGCAGAGGCTTTAACCCACTGAGCCACCCAGGCGCCCCTGAACCAAATATTTTAAATTTTCCTTTAAGACATCACCAATATTTACTCTTTAATAGGGTCAGTAAAGAAATAATTCAGGAATAAACGTAAATTTTCAAATTCTTTATTTTCTGAAGTCATGATAATTTCTGCCTCGTGTGTTTTATGTATAAATTGAACATGTAGGCCTTTGTGTATGTCTTTGTGGTGTATGTGGGTGCAAATGTACGTGGATATGTGCACAAAGTTGGGGTGGGGGAGAGGGAGAAACTACATTCCTCACAGAACAATGAAGTATTGATAACTTATGTTAATTATAGGTAGATTTGATGTTAAAAGCAATTATAAAGATAACATACATACATCTTTGGGAATAATTATTGAAGGACTTGCTATGAAAAATAGATGATATGTAACAAGTGAGGTAATATTTTTCCAGAATCTTAGTAATTCGTAGTTGTTCATTTCTTGACTGCTACAAATGCTTTTAAATTAGGGATATAAATTAGACTTTATCATAAACATTTTAATTGTTCATGCATTATCCCTACAGCCTTTATAGTTACCTTTAGAGTGATTTTAATTTGATATGATAGCCTTATCATTTTAAGTGAAGACTTAAATTGTGTTTTAGATGTTTGTTTTCAGGCAGCTTTCTTATAAGGAGAAATGAGATTATACTCAGTCTTAATGAAAACAGTGGGCCTGTTATACTCTTAAAAGACTGGTGTAAATTATTTTTGCAAAAAAAAGTTTTTAGTAACGCATGGCTAACATAAGCAAAGGTTAGTGTTAGCAATTTTTTTTCATATGTATTAAATGCATTTAATTTCTGTTACTTTACTTGCATGAAGTATGAGTTTATGTGATAACAGTACTTATTTGGGGGGAAACCTATAATGGTGTTAGGCTATAGTTTGCTCTGCCATAGTGAAGATTAACAGATTAGGTAAACTTTTGGCAATTCTGATTAATGAACAATTTCTGCCTTTATTAATGATGGATTAGCTTGTTGCAGAACAAACTTCTTACTGAGAAAAACTAGAAAACCTGAGTAAGGCATATATTTTTAAAAATATGTTTGAAGTTATCAGAGAGTTACCTGGGTATAAGGACGGGAGGAGTCATGTCTTTAAGAAGAAAGGCCCTGCTAATCATCCCATACTTTCAGTTGGGATACCCGAAGGGCTAAACCCTAGGAGTCTGGGTAAGCTGGAAATGCACCAACAGTCACAAAACCTGTAACATAGCTTTGAATCTGCTGTGATGTTATCCATCCCTACCCTAACTACCCCTTTAAACAAAAGCAGATCTTTCGAGGAGGAAGGCATTATTATCCAGAGCCCTCATATTATTTCTTTAATTTGTCATACAGTGTTTAGCATTTGATCAAAACTTAGCAGTCCTATTAAGAAACAAAACCACATTACTAAAAAACAAGATCTAAGCGGAGAAATAGAAATAGGCATATAGACTGTTCAGATGTTGGAGTCAACGGAAATCAACTTTAAAACATGGGTCACTAATATGTTAAGAAATTAGAGCATAAGAAAATTCTAGCAGAAAAAAAAGAAAAGAAAATTCTAGCAGAGAACAGGACATTATAAAAAGAATAGAAATCTGAGAACCAAAATATATAGTAACTGAAAGTAAAAGCTGGATAGGTAGGTAGGGTTTAACCAAAAATTAGATACATTTTTTTTCTTATTCCTTGAAGGATTTTGTGAGGCTTCCATCCATATGTATGCTTAGGTTACATAATTTAATATGTGGTTTGGTTCCTGGTTTTATGACCTGTTTTTCTATCTTCTAATTGGCAAGAAACACCAAATTTATTCAGTCTTTCCTTCAATAAATTTGATTTAAAGTCTATTAGGTATTGAGTTTGGTGCTGGAATCTGGGGGTACACAAATGAAAGCAATATTCATTGCCCACAGTGAGGTAACAGTCATTGAACTCACACTTAGCACTGAAGTTTCGCTTCACTAGAAATGCCAGGATGAGCATGAATCATAGTGAGACTTAAAATGGGGAACAAGGGTATGGGAAGTCTGAACCTTAGGAAGTGGGCATGAGGAGCACCCATCCCTACCATACCAAGATGGCCCCCATCCTCCGAGGACAGAACAATAAATGTTAAAGAGTCATCAGAAGACAAAAAACAGCAGAAATATCTTCAATTAGAAATTGGTATTTGGTGATTGAAAATCTGAACAATGGTTTTAATAGTTTTACAGACTTATTATGTCACATTGTCCAGTTATATTTGTTTGTTCCTTCTAGGTTACAACTGGAACACACTCAAATGGCCCATTTAATGTAGGGAGATGAGAAACTATCTTGACAGCTGCCCTACGGGCTTCATGGAGAAAACAGATTTTATACATGTTACCACACTGATGCTGTCATTGAGACTCTTTAAATTATAAAGAAAACTCTCTTATCTTTGTTTTGGGTTCAGCATTAATTCATTGGTATAGTCATCTGTGACCATGGTGGTAGAGTCATTGGACTGTACTGGCACTCTTTTTTTACATGTGTGGGTTTGAATTACCATTGAATATCAATTGCTTTCAACCTGAAAAACTTCCTCGAATATTTCTTGTAAGGCTGGTTTGCTAGCAACACATTTTCTCATTTTTTTGTTGATCTGAGAATGTCTTTATTGCATCTCATTTTAAAAAGATAGTCTTGCTGGATATAAGATTTTTGTTGACTTTCTTCACACTTTGAATATACCATCCCACTGGTTTTTGTTCTTTCTTATTTTTCATGATAAGTCAACTTTTGATCCTATTGCATTCCTCATTTGTGATGAGCCACTTTTCTTTTGCTGCTTTCCAGATTTTCTCATTGTCTTTGCCTTCAGTTTTGACTCTATGTTTGGGTGAGAGTTTTTGAAGTTCATCATCAGTATAGCTTAATGTTTTTCTTCAAATTTGGGAACTTTTAGCCATTATTTTTTCTTATATTTTTTGTTTCTTTCTCTCCATTGCATCTAGTATTTCTATTGCATGTATGTTAATATTATACATTTCTTTGAGGCTTTGTTCATTTGTATTCTTTTTTCTCTCTCTCTTTCAGATGGCAAAATCTCCATTGATTTATCTTTAAGTTTTTGGACTTGGGGGGCACCTGGGTAACTAGTTGGTTAAGTGTCCAACTCTTGATTTCAGCTCAGGTCATGATCTCAGGGTTGTGAGATTGATATCTGTGTGTGTATTGAGGGGGGGAGGTCCTTGCTCAGCAGGGAGTCTGCTTGAGATTCTCTCTCTCCCTTCAAAATCTGGTCCCCCTCCAAGGTAGTTTCAATTGTCTTTTTTTTTTCTTTGAAAATTCCTTTTCATGTCTACTGGTTTTTGTTGAAATTGAACATTTTATATAATATATTTAGTCTGGATACTAACTCTACACCTTCTGCGGTTTGCTGTTATTTGCTTTTTTATTAGTTTGGTGAATTAATGGGAGTAGTTCAGTGGAACTTATTTTCCTTGCAGTGTGCAGTTTCTTTTCTTTTCTTTTTTTTTTTCTTTTAAGATTTTATTTATTTATTTAGGAGACAGAGGAAGTGAGAGCATGAGAAGAGAGAAGGTTAGAAGAAAAAGCAGACTCCCTGTGGAGCTGGGAGCCCGATGTGGGACTTGATCCCGTAACTCAAGGATCATGACCTGAGCCAAAGGCAGTTGCTCAACCAACTGAGCCACCCAGGCGCCCCAATGTGTAGTTTCTGATGTTACTTGTCAGAGGGTGCAGCCTTGGGTATGTGCAGAGTCTTCATAACCAGCAGGGATGATTGTGGTTTTAGCTGGGCTCTCTTTCACTCTAGTTCCCTGATTGCCCCATTAAACTTCTGTCTACTCTGACTCTATTGATGATATCCCACCTAGGTTTTATCCTCTCCATTAATTGCTAACTGATTGCCTTTTCTTTTTCTTTTTCTTTTACTTTACTTTTCTTTTTTCTTTTTTTTCTTTTCTTTTTCCTTTCCTTTCCTTTCCTTTCCTTTCCTTTCCTTTCCTTTCCTTTCCTTTCCTTTCCTTTCCTTTCCTTTCCTTTCCTTTCCTTTCCTTTCCTTTCCTTTCCTTTCCTTCTTTTCTTTTCCTTTCTTTCTTTTCTTTCTTTCTTCTTTTGGAGAGTTCCCAACTGGGATATAAATTGTACCATGGTCTGATTCAATTAAAGTTGGGCTTTTTTGTAAGAGTATGGTGTTGCCAGTCTTTGGGAGCGTTTTCTGATTCCAAGAATGCTCTTCTTAGCTGTCTTTATTGTTTTTTGATATCACCCTTAGACTGTAATTTCTTTATTTTCTCTTACAAATAAAGTCAGTCCCCTTAGTCAAAACTATTGGGTTCTCAGTTTATATAACTTCCCTCTTCCTCTTAATAGACCCTCTGTGTCACTGTACTGGAGCTGACAGGTTCAGGGACTGTAGCCCGTTTCCCTCTGGGGTGATACCCCAGCTCTTCAGGTGTGGTCCTGAGTGGGGTTGGTAGTCTGTGATCTCTTAGCTAGACCCTTCTATGTGGAACCTTCATTGTATAAGAGAATTGGGACAGAAGCAATCTAAGTCTATGATGCCTTCTGCCCTGTGATTGGAGGGATTGCTGGTTGGGAAAAGGGAGCCTTAGTCCTTTGGCTATGTCTATTTGTAATAGAGCTTCCACACACTCATCTGGGGGATGATGTCCCCTCTATGGGTCTTTAATTCTAAATGAAGGGGGTTGGGGGCACCCAGGTGGCTCAGTGGGTTAAGGCCTCTGCCTTTGGCTTAGGTCATGATCTCAGGGTCCTGGGATCGAGCCCTGCATCGGGCTCTCTGCTCAGCGGGGATCCTGCTTCCCGCTCTCCCTCTGCCTGCCTCTCTGCCTACTTGTGATCTCTCTCTGTCAAATAAATAAATAAAATCTTTAAAAAAAATAAATGAAGGGTGTTGTAAAGTCAGTAATCTACTTTATATATTAGTAAGTGAAGGCTGCATATAGTAATCTGTATGGTAACTACTAAAAGAAGAGTAATAGGTATATAACTAATACTGAGGAAGAAAGTGAAACAGTTAAAAGAATTACTACCAGGGGCATCTGGCTGGCTCAGTCAATAGAGCATATGACTCTTGATTTCAGGGTTGTGAGTTCAAGCCCCACATTTGGCGTAAAGCTTACTTAAAAACAACAGTAATAAAACTTTCCAAAAGTAGTCTTACTCGACTTACTGTGTACTTACTATGAACTTACTATGACTGTATTATGACTTACAACACTAGGTAAACAAAGATTATTACTAGGACACAAAAAGCATGAATCATAAAAGAAACTATTATAAATCAGACTTGAACAAAATTTAAAACTTCTTCCTTACATTTTGCTGCATTAGGAAAATGAAAAGAACAAGCCACACTGGGAGAAGATACTCACAGATCATATATGGAACAAAAGACTGGTATCATGTTTATGTATTACTACTATATATTCAGTTAATTATAGCAGTGCCTGGTTGTTTTAACACTTGTAGTCAGTATAACAGAAAATTAGTGTCTTAACGGATAGAGATAAATTATTTATGAGAGTTCAACGTCCATTAATTAGAGAAACTTTTAGTAAAAAGGAAGAGAAGGAAACGTCCTGATACCGAAGAGTATCTACTAAAAACCTATAGCACATGCTGTATTTAATAATTAAGTACTGAATGGAAATGAAGCAGACACTTCCCTTCTATTCAACAATGTAATAGGGCTAATAGTCCAGGCAGTAATTCAAGGAAAAAGAAAAGTATCTGTTTGGAAAGGAATTAATAATGCTGTCTTTATTTCCAATTGATATTTTAAAAATCCACATACTCTCTAGGTAAATTATTAACACTAACAGGTCAGGTATGTATTTCAGCTAAGACAATAGTAATTAAAACCAAATATCAAAGTAAAATGAACTTTGATCAGATCTAAACTAAAAACAAGTCACTGAATCATGTTCAGTTTTATTGTTTCCACAAAACAATATCCTAAGTATTGATTTTTGAGAACAAATAGAATATTTTTCACTCTTAGGTAAAATTTATGCAATTTATTTTTTAAAAAGATTATATAATCAACATTAAGAACAAGAAAGGAGCTCTACCTGTACATACAAAGGAGAAGAAAAATTGTAAAGAATATCAAGTCATGTTAATATGAATCAATGGTTGCCCTAGATTAGCATTGTCCAGTAGCACTTTCAGCGATGATGGAGATGTTTTCTATCTGTGCTGTTCAACATGTAGCTATCTGTGCTCATAGAGCACTTGAAATGAGGTCAGCATCACTTTTTAATTTTAATTTTACTTAATTTATAGGTGGAACTTAACAGGTGAGAATGTGATTGGGTGGTATGAAATTGGATTAGGAGCCATGTCTTGAATTCCCATTGGTATAGAAAGCATGCCGATTTTACTTGGTCTGAATATGACATGACTGTATGGTGGGAGTGTGGTTGTCTTGGATTTTATCAAGAGCTGATTAAAGAAACATCCATCATAGTCAGCCAGCCGTTCCTAGAAAATCAATTGGAGTCAAGAAAGGGTTTATTATTTTTCTTTCATTTTTTTGTTGTGGTAAAATATACAAATCAAAAAATTGTCATCTTAACCATTTTTAAATGTACAGTTCAGTGGTATTAAATAAATTTACATTGTTGTACAATCATCCATCATACAATCATATAATCATCCCACTGAAACTCTGTATCAAATAACAACTCCCACTCCCCATCCTAACCAACACCCCCCCCATTTTTAGCAACCAGCATTATAAATGTTGTACTTCGTCTTTATGTGTTTGACTACTCTGAATATCTTATATAAGTGGAATCATATAATATTTGTCTTTTTATAGTGTCCTCTAAGTTCATCTATGTTGCAGCGTATTACAGAATTTCCTTCCTTTTCAAGCCTGAGTAATACTCCATTCTATGTATATACCACATTTTGCTTATCCATGCATCAGTTGATGGAGACTTAGGTTGCTTTCACATATTAGCTATTGTGAATAATACTGTTATGAACAGGAGTGCATAAATATCTCTTTGAGACTCTGCTTCCAATTTTTGGGGGTACATATCCAAAAATAGAACTACTAGATCATGAGATAATTCTGTGTTTAATCTTGGTGAGGAACCACCATACTTTTTTCCACAGTGGCTATACCATTTTATATTCTACCAACAATGCACAAGGGTTCCAGTTTCTCCACATCCTT
This sequence comes from Nasua narica, assembly GCA_028533885.1. Taxonomy (NCBI): domain Eukaryota; kingdom Metazoa; phylum Chordata; class Mammalia; order Carnivora; family Procyonidae; genus Nasua; species Nasua narica. The sequence goes on along the minus strand of CM052797.1, from coordinate 107,141,938 downwards.
ATCAACACATGTTGTTCTGTTTGTTTTGTTTTGTTTTGTTTTTTGCTGTTGTTGTTGTTATTGTTTTTGGTTTTTGGTTTTTTTAATGATAGCCATCCTAATGGATGTGAGGTGGTATCTCAAGGGATTGTTATTTTTGTTTGAAACCGTATTTACTTTAAAAAAAGAAAATAGGGCTCTTTTATCTCATTGAGGCTTCCTTAGCTTTGATTTCTCTTAAGAAATCAAAATTGAGAAATCAAAAAAAGTTCATTTCTCTCAAGTGCACAGTGCTATTGTATCATGTAAGATGATATGTCTGATCTGTTTCCAATAAACTGCAATGCTCTGTAATGATGTAGAGCAATAATATTAAGTGTTCGGTTACATTTAAAGTTCTCCTCTTCACTATATGTAATGTAATTAGACATGACACATTTCTTTAGTTGAACTGTGTACTTTATCTTGGTCCTCTCAGCGGCCACATCCATACTGGTAAGACACAGGTGTCTGTCTTTTATTGATATCTGCTTTGTCCTATTGCGTTTCATAGCAAATGTGTTAATCAGAGATTGTTGCACCTCAATCAAAAGCAGTTCCAAATACCAATCTGCTGAAAGCAGAATGGTTTTATCCTATCTATATTCAAATTTTCTTTTCCCAAAGTGCCTACTTTAGTTAAACATCAGAGTTGCATAGTTAAAATTATCAGTCTAATAGAGTGTGAGAAAAACGAAGAAAACACAAATGTACTTGAGAGATGTGTGCCAGGGTCAGAATTTCCTAAGTGTGTTGCTGAGGCCTAGATGTTAATTATGTGTCCCCTTGTGTAATAAGTTGAACACTCTGAAGAAATGTGTATCTAAAATGTTCCATGTAGTGAACATCATGGCTAATGAAACAGAAGTTAATATTTTATTTCTTCACAAAAAGATGAATGTATTTAATTAATTGAACATTATTTTCTGTACTTTGCTTAAGCTTAGTATCATGTTTCATTAAAAAGTACAAGGAAACTGCAGTTGTATGAAGCAGATATGTTCTCCTAGGATTTGTGGAGAAATAATTATTTTTAATCACTGAGAAAGACCGAGGAACCCGTTATTTGGGATTAATGTCTTTTTATGTGTCTCTGCTTCATTTGGCAAAAAGAAAATGATAATAGTATATGTAGTCAAATTAGAAGGATAGAAAAGACAGAAGGTTCTTTTTGTAAAGGAAGAATAATTTGTGACATGGTTACTACAGTGGCCCCTGATATTTTGTGGCTGATCTCTCACTCATAAAAAGGCTTGAATCAGTTATTAAGGATTATTAATAAGTATTTTGCTTGAGTTAAGAAAAATTGACTCTCAGATTTTAAGTATATATTCTACTTTCCACCAATCATGACTTTAAATAGTTTTAAATAGTAAGATCCCAACGAGCGATGGCCCAGTTTAGCTTCCTGTACCTATATTTCCAGGCTACCATGCTTGTTTTGCTTGGTTTGAGTTCTTTTATTCAGAGACTTCCCTTAGTTTTCCTGATTGTGGAAAATTGATTAGTTGTCCTCTCGCTATCAGTTCATAAAACACCTAAATTATACAGAAATGAATGAGTTTATCAAAACATACAAGAATATGTCAGGTTAATTTCCCAATAGAGGTGAATGGGGCATGGTTTAATTGAGAGGCTGAGAATTTCAGGTGAAATCCTATTAAATCTGTTCTTTGGTTTACACAGTAAAAACAAAACTTTATAACATCAGTTAGGGGTTAGTGTGGGAAATAGCAATGTTCTAGGTATATTATGCAATAGTTGTTTATAATAATACTGGCGGATGTGGCCTTGCTTAGGCTTCTAAGAAGGGATAGCACAAAGGGGGATATTCACTATGGAACAAAATAAATCCTGTCTCTAAGACCTTGCTGGCAGTAGCAAAAAGCCAACTAGCAAGTATATTGTCTCTACCTCATTTCTACATTCTAATTCTCTCTATATTGAATCTAATTTGCCACCTCCCAACCTAGCTTAAGGGAGTGCTGAACATTGAGTTTTGTAGCCTCTATGGAATAGGAGAGTATATTAGGAAGAGGTAGGGATAGGAGGTGACTACTGAGGTCAGGTCATAAACCACAGTGCCAGTAAGCAGGTTTTCTTTTAGCTAAGAAACATAACCTTGCCTTGTATTTTTCATAGACCTTGACCCTAGCCTTATGTCCATAGTTGGCACTCTGCGAATGCTAGTTGAATTCATGTTAATCCTTATGTCACATTTACAAATACCTATCCATATATTAGTAATGTTATATTCAATTTTTTTTTAGAGATTTATTTATTTGAGAGAGTGAGTGTAGGGAGGAGGGGCAGAGGGAGAGAGCGTCTTAAATAGACTGCGCTGAGCACAGAGCTCAACATGGGGCTCAATCTCATGACCCTGAGATTGCGAGCTGAACTGAAACTAAGAGTCACTTAACTGACTGCACCATCCAGGCACCCCTCAATGTGTAGTTTATTTGCAGGTTTTTGTTTTTAGAAGCTTCCTGTCCATTTTAGCTTAGTTAGAAGTAAATCATCTACTCAAGCTATTAACTGGTAACATGGAACCTAAAATGTTACAACATGCTGGAAAAGAGTTTAATAAATGCAAAAAATATAAATAAAATTTTAATTTTTTTTCTACGCTCGAATCAGTCCTCCTGCTGAGATTTTTGGATATCATTTTGGATATAATATCCCTGTTCAGTTAGTGTTTGCATTTTGTGTCTGCTTTAAGGAAGTCATATTTTGGGCTGGAATTAGTCTTATCTTTGTTCACAGAGTCAGTATTAAGATAATGAATTGAATTCTGTTTTGAACAGTGTTCTACTTGAGGCTTATTTGTTATTACTAATTTTAATGTCACTGTTTTTGTCCTTATAAAGAATTGAGCTTTATATCTGCCTGTACTTTAAATATCATTTTTGTTTCAGTGTAGCTGATTTTGATAAGGTAGCTGCTACTTCCACTGTGCTGGGTTTCTAGAAACCGTGTTGTAAAACACATCAGTCTATTGTGGTTTGTGTTTATATGAGAAGTTTTATAATTAAGAATGGTATTTGCAACCAAGGAGACTTGGGAATCAGAACATTTATCCTTAAAATGAATTTGTCATCAATGCAAGATATAAAAACCCTTAATCTTTATAATAATTAAAATTTAAACTCATTTTTAAATTTTTGATAAAGTGAGTATAATACAAACACATAATTTTACAGTATGCACCTTTACTCTAGTGTACCAAAAAGTGTGTGATGTGTGTGTCTGTGTATCTCTATTATACCATATATTCGATGTATCTAAAACCCAAAGGCTAGCAATTATAAAAATTAAAAGTAAAATTTATAGGTATAATTTTTTGTCCTAAATTTAGAAAAGGCTTTTGTCAAACTGTCAAACAAAGGAAAATTGAACAATTGGCTGTTTCTCTCCACTAACTTTTCATTTATGAATAGAACCTTTACAAATGACCATATTTCCATTTGTCTTGCCCCTAATTTGGGATCATTTTCAAATTTTGCAGAATCAAATTATTTGAAATTCTTACAAAAGACTTTTTGGGAGAGGTGTCTAGTTGATTAGATTCTCTTGTTAATCTTTTCCTTCTTCCCCATTCTCCTTTCAACCACAATCCCCCTGCCAAAACTAATGTTATGAGCTCTTTCATCATGAAAGAAGGCACCAAAGGGAAACGGACAGGAGTGCTGCACATACTCTTGCCCTAGTCGTGTTGGCTGTTATTTGAGTTCTGAGATTGGCTAGCACTGGCATTCATTTTCTCTCTAGCTATGTTTCTGCCTCTTTCTTCCCCTGCCTTCCTGTGTTTGCGCTTTGTCTTTATTACTTTCACTAGCAACTGTGAATTATCTTCTTCTTGTTCCCTTAGCCATCGCCTAATGGTGTTAGCTGAGGCCTTTTTCTTTTTGACAAAGAATCATTGTTAGAAAACATTATATAAAGATAAGGACAGATGAAGACACTGAAGAATGAAATCTAAGTATAGATTAGATAGCATAAATTGGGAAGAGAGGCAGAATTTGAAATACAGAGGAAAAAATTGCTCATATGTATCACATTTATTTAAAATAACTGTTATATGTCTGCCTAACCACGTTGTATGGTTCTCTGTAGCAGTAGAAAATAGAACCATGCCGTCTTATTCATTTTTGTGTCTCAGCAGTTTAGTTGTTGCTGAGTGTGGCAAATGTTTATTGGATTAAAAGGAAACATACCTGTATTTTCTTCAGAAAGACTGAGACTGACAAGTGGTGTTTTTCTTTTTCTTTTTTTTCTCCCTAGTCTCTTGAATGCTGTAGATGGTTCTTATCTATTATAAGCCAGCTCTATTGAATTTAATTGCTGAAATTGAATTCCAATAAGAAAAAAATTGGTGCTGAAAGTCCATTCCTGCTTTAAAAGGATGATCTTCAATTATTTTTAATGTTGCTATAATATTTTAATATCCAAGTGTTAGCATAATGTCCTTTGGTGATTAATCTTCTTCAAGCACATATCTGATCATGTTATTCCCTTGCTGAAAAACTTTTGAAAGCTTAAACTGGATTTCAGCATTCTCCCAACCTGGTTTCTGACCTTACTTTTTTTTTTTTTTT
>CM052797.1:107097679-107136825 GCA_028533885.1 Nasua narica | reverse complement strand
TCAATCAGTCTTCTAGATGTTATCCAATTGATTTTATGTAGATCATCATTCTTCTGATATGTAGATGTTATTGGTGTTATAAATTTAGTTGCCTTGGCTCACAGATGGTAAGAACTTCTAAGGTCATAGAGTGACAGAACTGGGATTTGATCTCAAGTCTGTAATTCATGTTCTTTCCCTGATATGCTGTTTCCCTGGGATGTTGTTTCTGAGTCATTGAAGTGTAGCTATTTTCTCATTACCCTTATAGGTCCCGCACAAAGTACATAATACTAGTTGAAAATATTTATTAAAAACAAATATTCTGAGTACCCTGGCTTATTTGGGGTGAAGTTTTCATTTTTAAATATTCCCTAAGGGGCCCAATCCTTTGTATTCATTGACTATCAAATAAGAGTACAGGAGAAATTGTGTTATACTATATGTTAGTGATATCAGTGAACAAATAATCATTGTTGTCACCTACACAGTATTCTACTTTTTGTCCTTTAATGGAAACTGTTTCAATGTAGGTTTAGTAATTCCTCATAAATGTGAGAAATAGGAAGAAGGCAGGTAGGAAGATCCTCATATACTAGACAGAACTGGTTTCTTAATTCTATAAATTTATTCCATTATTCTCCTACCTAGTCCAGTTTTTCCACTTTTGTAATTTCAAGTTGGTAAATATTTTTTTTTGTAATCCACATGTGTGAAATTATGATCTTAGATGTGTGAACAGTTAAAGCTAGAATTTATGGGGATCCTATCCATACTACTTTTTAAAAATAGAATATCTCTTTTTAATTTTCTATTTTCATTTTAATGCCTTATTCATATGTCTTATTCATATGAATAGGCTGTCTGTAGTTATAATTTGAATGCAAACACTGCAGTAATTAAAAAGGAAGCCATTGATAACCAAGGCCAATCAATTTTAAAGGAAGAGAGTTCTTTTCTACCATCTTCTAAATGCATTGCTATAATGCATTCTTCAATAGATTCTTTTCCTTTCTGTCTATTCTTTGGCCATTTTGCTACTGGGAAGAAAGAAGTTAACATAGTAGACCAGAGACTGTTTCCTTGAGTCTGCTTCCAAAATAGGCCCTTGTTTGGCATCTGGGAACTTTAATGATAATCAAGTAAGAAACTTTCCTTAAATGCTAAGATGTAGCTCACGGTGCCTAGACCTTTTGTACAAAGAATGTGGTTTGTGCTGAACAACTGCTTTCCTTCTGGGAGTCTGGATTTTGATACATAGTAGGCAGGCAGTAGCTAAGTGACTAGGGTCTAATGAAAACTTTGGGTACTAAGTAGCTCATGAGTTTCCCTCATAGATAGTACTTCACACACGTTGTCAGTATTCACTCCTGGAAGAATTGAGCGCATCCTCTGACTACAAAGAGAGGACTCCTGGGAGCTTGTGCCCAGGTTCCACTGGACTATACCCCATGTTCTCTTCCCTTTGCTGATTTTGCCTTGTATCTTTTCAGTCTAATAAATCTTAGCATAAGTATGACTATATGCTGAATCCAGTGAATCCTTCTAGTTACTAGCAAACCTGAGACCCTCAACACAACTACTCATTATCATTTTTTCCCACTTGAAGAAGGAGAAAGAGATAAAAGAGAAATGTGTAAATTTTTAGATTGAGTTGGAGCTTTTATAAACCTTTGGTAAGGTGCTGTGAAAGGGATCAGAACATACCACCCCAAAATGTGCCACTTTGGCATATTGATTATTGTGAGCTGAAGGCACTTGAGAAACAGTAGATGCAGGAAGGGTACTCTGACCTCTTTTTCTACTTAAAGAAGGTCATAATATTTCCCATGAGGAAGGTACATAACCCTGATCTTCAATTAGATTCCCCCATATATTTCCTCATCACTTTCCCACAGTTTATTACCCCTCGAAGCTTATTAGATCTCTTTTCCTTTTTCTTGTCATTTTTCCATAAATTCTCTGTTAAAAAGACTTAGAAGCTCTTGTTCCCAACCACTTGGTAGGGTCTTCATTTTTCCAACAAAGAGTTCTATGTATATGTAAAAATATTAAATAAAATTTGTGTGCTTTTCTCCTGTTAATCTGTCTTGTGTTGGTTTAATTCTCAGGCCCAGCTATAGAATCTAAAACATTCCCATTAAGAACCAAAGGTTTTTCTCCCACACAACTGGAAGGAATTTTTGGGGAAAAAAAGGGCATTTCTATGTTTTTGGATGGTTCCTGTCTTCGACAATACTTATATAGTGAGAAATAAGTAATAGGCTTGATTAAATGATATGAAATTTAACAACTCTGCTGTAGTGGCTGAGATAATTTCACACAGTTTAACTATAAAATGTTCTTTAGGATAGAAGAGGCTGCCAGGAATGTATGATAGTAATAACAGAATTGAAATTCATCCTAATGGAATAAATAAGAAAATTGCTTTTCATTTAGCATTTCATGTAGTACATAGGAAGATACTATATTTGGTATGTATGCCTACCCTAAAAGCATTTATCTATGGATTAATGATGTTTTTGTTTACTTGTGTGCTCTCTATAGATGCGTGCCTATGTGAAGGATTGTTCTAAGGGTTCTGTAATATAATCTCTTGATTGATGGGGGAGAAATGTTTATTACAATTAGATTATTCTGATTGGTTATTTGAGGAAGATGGATTAAAGACAATGTCAAAACAGTGGCTGAATAGGACCTGCCAAGGAATGAATATAGGCAGTTCTGTAATGGGTTTTACCTGAAGTATAATGCAGACAGACTGATGGGAGCAAATCAGTGTCAACAGTTTCCAGACTCAGGGCAGTTAGAGGCAGATTTCATCCAGTTCAAATTCAAACCTACTTTCCTGTCAGGAGTAAGAACTACAATTATTTACAATTAGAACCACATCCTTTTCTATTCCTTTATAAGTGTATACCCAATTAATGCCATGATGTTTTCAAGTATTCTTCTGAGTGACTTTTGTATGAAATATGTTAATATGAAAGTCTGTAATTTTTAAAATTTGAGAACAATGAAATTTATGTGCTGAAGCTCTGGGCTTACATATGTAAATCATGTGCCTATTCTTGTTCTGTAATTATAGAAGAATAAGTAATACTGAGCTTGTTTTCCTCCTGGGTTCAAAAGCTTGCTGGGGATATTCAGAGAATTTTGTATATTTGAGTCCATTATAAATTTGAAACTATCTAACTGTGACCTTATTTCTGTTTGTTAGCTTTTAAACATTTATCTCTTGTTCATTTTCTCTTTTCCTATAGCAGTTATTTCAGACTTTCTCACTATTTAAATATACAATTACACTCCCATTTTTATACTTTCTCAGCAGAGAGAGCCTTTACTTCCATTTTATTAGTATGACTACCTTAATTGTTAGGAGTTAGGCATCAGATAAATTCAGTTTTTTGACATGCTAAAATTAAGATGCCTGTGGGATTCCCAAATGTAGGACATCATTATATAATTCGATATTTAAAGGTCTGGAGTTTAGAAAATCATTCTGGATTCTGAATTAGTAATCACTTATATCTTTGTCTACCTTACATGCTTACTTACTGAAGTTATTTTATAGGTAGAAAGGTGCATAATTCTCAAATCTTGTACTATTATCTGTATTTAAAAGCTAAGTGGTGGAAGAGACAAGGAAAAGAGATTATTAAAGAGCAGGAAGAAAAAGGAGAACCAGTGAAGGAGGGGTATTATGAAAGTCAGGGAAGAAGAGAGACTTAAAAATCAGAAGGGGCCATTGACAGTGTCATATGCTACAAAGAAACCAGGGTAGATTTTTAAAGAGTTCATTGTATTTGGCTATAGGTGATCTTTGGGTATCTTGATGAGAGCTATTTTAATTGTATGATAGGTGTGGAAACCAAATCCAATGAATGGGGAAGTGAATTAGAAGTGAAATTGTGGGGTGCCAGGGGTAGACTGCTCTTTCCAGGAGTTTGGCTTAATAGGAAGCAGAGTATAAAGTGCTGGTTAGATCATATCAGATTGATAAGGGTTTTTGTGTCATTTTTTAAATTTTTTATTTCTGTGAGGGCACCGGATGGCTCAGTGGGTTAAAGCCTCTGCCTTCAGCTCAGGTCATGAACTCAGGGTCCTGGAATTGAGCCCTGCATTGGGCTCTCTGCTCAGTGGGGAGCCTGCTTTCCCCCTCTCTCTGCCCACTTCTCTTCCAATTTGTGCTCTCTCTCTCTCGTCAAATAAATAAATAAAATCTTTTAAAAAAATTCTGTGATTTTTTTTTTATTCAGTATGAGTAATACATGGTGCTACAATAGTTTCAGGTGTCCAACAAATGTAGTTTCATACATTTCTCATTGCTCATCAAGATAAACGTTCTGTTAATCCCCTTTATCTATTTCCCTCATCATCCTTCTACCCCCTTCTTCTCTGAAAATAGCTAGTTCATTCTCTATGTTTAAGAGTTGGGTTTTTTCAAATAACCCAGTCAGTAAATGGGCAGAAGACATGAACAGACAATTCTCCAAAGAAGATATACAAATGTCCAGCAGACAAATGAAAAAATGTTCAACATCACTAGCTATCAGGGAAATACAAATCAAAACCACATTGAGATACCCTTACACCAGGTAGGATGGCAAAAATTAAGAAGACAGGAAACAAGTGTTGGTGAGGATGTGGAAAAAGGGGAAACTTCTTAAACTGTTGGTGGGAATGCAAGTTGGTACAGACACTCTGGAAAACAGTATGGGGGTTTCTCAAGACATTTAAAAATAGAGCTACCCAATGACCCAGCAATTGCATTATTAGATATTTACCCCCAAAGATAGTGAAAGGAAGGAGCACATGCACACCAGTGTTCATAGCAGCAATGTCCACAGTAGCCAAACTATGGAAGGAGCTGAGATGACCTTCAACGGATGAATGGATAAAGAAGATGTGGTTCTTAAATACAATGGAATATTAATCAGCCATTAGAAAGGATGAATATCCATTTGCATCGACATGAATGGAACTGAAGGGGATTATGCTAAGTGAAATAAATCAAGCAGAGAAAGACAATCATTGTATGGTTTCACTCATATGTGGAACATAAAGAATAGCATGGAGGACCACAGGGGAAGGGAGGGAAAACTGAATAGGAAGAAATCAGAGAGGGAGACAATCCATGAGAGACTCCAGACTCCGGGAACCAAACTGAGGGTTGCAAAAAGCAGAGTGGTTTGGGGGGGATAGGATAACTGGGTGATGGGTATTAAGGAGGGCATGTGTGGTGATGAGCACCGAGTGTTATATGCAAGTAATGAATTTTTGAACACTACATCAGAAACTAATGATGTACTGTAAGCTGACTAATTGAACATAATAAAAAAAAAGCTGGAAAAAGTGGTTTTTCTTGTCTCTTTTTTTCCTTGTTTATTTGTTCTGTTTCTTACATTCCACTTATGAGTGAAATCATGCTGTATTTGTGTTTCTGTGGCTGACTTATTTCACTTAGCATTATACCCTCTAGGTTCATCCATATTGTTGCAAACGGCAAGATTTCATTCTTTTTTATGGCTGAATAGTATTCCTCTGTGTGTGTGAGACATCTTTATTCATCTGTGAATGACATTTGGGTTGCTTCTGTATCTTGGCAATTGTAAATAATGCTGCAGTAAACATAAGAGTGCATTTATCCCTTTGAATTAGTGTTTCCATTTTCTTTGGGTAAATGCCCCGTAGTGGAACTATTGGGCCATATGATAATTAGAGTTGTAATTTTTTGAGAAACCTCCATATCATTTCTCACTGTGACTGCACCAATTTGTGTTCCTTCCAACAGTGAATGAATGTTCCTTTTCTTCCACATCTTCACCAACACCTTGTAATTTCTTGTGTTTTTTATTTTAGCCATTCTGTCAGGTATAAAGTGATATCTCATTGTGGTTTTAATTTGCATTTCCCTGCTAATTAATGATATTGAGCATTTTTGATGGTCTCTTGGCTTCTTCGCAAAAAGGTCTGTTCAAGTTTTCTGTCCATTTTTTAATTGGATTACTGTTCTTTGATGTTGAGTTGTGTAAGTTCTTAGTATATTTTGGATAGTAATTCCTTGTTGGATATCTCATTTGCAAATGTATTCTACCACTAGATAGGTTGCCTTTTTGTTTTGTTGATGGTTTCCTTCATGTACAAAAGCTTTTTATTTTGGTGTAAGCGCAATAGTTTAATTTTGCTTTTTGTTTTCCTTGCCAAAGGAGACATCTTTGGAAAAATAGTTTCTATGACCGATGTCAGAGAAATTACTGCCTATATTTTCTTTTAGAAATTTTATTGTTTTAGGTCTCATACTTAGGTCTTTAATCCATTTTAAGTTTATTTTTGTCCATGATGTAAGAAAGTTGTCTAGTTTCACTCTTTTGCAAGTAGCTGTGCTGTTTTCCCAACATCATTAAAGAGACTCTTCCTGTTGTGTATTCCTGCCTTCTTTTTCATTGATTAATTGACCATAAAAGTGTGGGCTTATTGCTGGACTCTCTATTCTATTCTGTTGATTTTTGTGCCTATTTCTGTGCCAGTATCATACTGTTATGATTACATTAGCTTTGTAGTATATTTTGAAATCTGGGATCGTGATACCTCTATCTTTGCTCTTTTTCAGATTACTCCGACTATTTGGGATCTTTGTGGTTCCATGCAAGTTTTAGGATTATTTGTTCTAGTTGTGTGAAAAATGCTTTTGGTATTTTGATAGGGATTGCATGAAAACTGTAGATTGCTTTGGGTAATACAAACATTTTAACAATATTGATTCCTCCTATTCATGAACATGGAATATCTTTCTGTTTGTATCCTCTTTAATTTGTTTCATTAAGAAAAAATTATTACTGTGATTTTTTTTAAAGATGGGAATAGTAGAGAAGAATGATCTAGTAGGAAAAGAGAGGTTCAGTACAAGGGAGACAAGACATAATTGATGTAGTGAAGCCCTTGATGAATGTGGAAGAAAATTACAGAGATAGACTAATTTGTCTAGGAAGGATCCCTTTTCCTCAGAGGCTAGAGAGGAGGACAGACTAGCCATTGGTAAGTTTCAAAATGGTACATTAAGGAAATTTAGGGGATGTCATGCATAATAGCTTCAACTTTATTTCTTAAGGAGCTATGTTACACACTAGAAGTGAGTGAAAAGATGGTGAGTCTGAGACAGGCCATTTTGGAAGGGCCACTGTATGGATTGGGGAGAGGCATGCAGTAGAATTTCTGGGCACTGAGGTGTTGCCTCTCTGTGTGCCATCACATCAACTGATACTCTTGTGTGGTTTTCCTTAGAGGACTCAGTAATCTGATACAGGAAACAAGAAATTTGTTAATTCCCCCAGAGCTGGTAGTTTTGCCATTTAAATTCAGCTTTAAAAAGGAGTTTGAAATGTGAAAAAGAGAGTGATTAAAGTGAAGATTAAAGACGTTTGGTCAAAGAACTTGGATTTAAAGCCAACAAAAGAAATGTCAGGGCGTGGTCATCTTCCTGACAATGAAGAGCAGATGTATGAGAAGAAAAGGAGTGAGGGAACTGGGCAGATGGGAAGATAAAGTCAAAGGCCTGAGGAAGGGGGAGAAGAGGTGAGAGGATGGATTAGTGGGGAGAAGGGAGTACTGGGACTCTTGCTTCATAGGTGGCAGTTCTGAAAAAAACCACTAAGATAAGACTGTGAGAGTAGGTGACAAACAGACAAGGAGTTAGGGTCATCTGAGAATCTGGCCACTTAGCAAAGAGTTGAAAGAATAGGCTCTAAAGCCAGAAAGTCTGGGTCTAAATCCCATTTCCTCACATATTAGATATGTGATCTTGGGCAAGTTCCAAGAGTTGCTTACACATCACTAAAATTAAGATAGTAATAGTGGGACTGAATGACCTCATTCTTATGAAGTATTTGCTTATTAATCTTTTGTACAACTCAAGTGCTCAGTAAACTTCAGTAGTAATAATAATTATTATTGCTAGCTCATTCTAATTTATATCTCAGTTCATATGTCATCTCCCAAGAGAAACCCTCCCAGCCACGCTGTAGAATACAGTCCCCTTCAGGGAACTGTCCATCATTTTAGCATCTAGCATTATCTGCTATTGTAATCTAGCTAGTAGTGTATCTCCCCAGTTTATATTATTTAGTTTTTTGGTATCAAAACCAGGTCTTATTAACCATTCTGTAAGCTATGTGCTTAACACGTAGGAAGGGTACCCACTCTCTGAAGCGTTTGTTGGAAAAAAAAATATTGGTATTTCTCTTCTGATGGAGAAATCATGTGAATATTACGCGTTAGTAAAATTGATTTCTAGCTTCGTGGTAAAACTTTTAGATAAGGGCAAAAGGGCAAACCACTACCACTATGGTTTTCTGATTTCATTTTAGAATTTTCCACACAAACAAGTGCACAGTTCTCAATTTACTATTTTGTTTGGGTAGATAAAGATGTGACTCATCTCTTCCATGCTGCGTTGAATTTAGCAAACCGAGCAAATGCAAACCTGTTGCTCTGAAAATGAAACTTGTTTTCAAGGCATTATTCTTATTTTATTTTTTTGCCATGATGTCAAACGATGACTTTAACCACGAAAGAAACTGTATTTAACTTTATTTGAGCCATGGTGCAGGGATAATGGAATCTGGAACTGAATGTTCTGCTGTGAGAATCAGGGGAAGTTGGTAAATATTTCCAGTCTTCATTTGTAGGAGCCTTACAACAATGTAGATGATATTTATTGTTTGTCTAGCTCCAATATCATCCTAGCCCCCTAAACATGACTTTTTCATGTAAACTTTGTCACCTGGGTATTTGGAAAGTAAGGCTCAGGAGGGTCAGCTTATGGGATACATTATTTCTGAATTTGTCACTCCCTTCTGAAGCTCTACAAGAGTGGCTTAATGTTAATGATTACAATATTCTATTATTTGTATAAAATGTTATATAAAAGCAGTGTCCTCTCATTTTTTAAGTTAAAAATAGATCTTTAAAAATTCTTCTCAAATTAAAAATATGTATGAAGCATGATGATTTAGTACAATTTCCAAATGTATTGTTGACTCATTCTGGGAAGCTAGATTTTAACAGTTCAAGTTTGCTTTTCTTAATTATTATGTAGTCCAAATAAATTTAAGTTGGTTTAAAAATCTCTCCTACTCTGATTTTTATAAGCTTGAGCTAAGTTCAGGAACTTATCACATTAGATTTAGGTGGAATTAACCTATCTATAAACACTTCATTGAGAGTCTTTTAAAAGAAATTTCAAATATAGTATCTATACTGATGTTTCTATCATCAATGCGCATTTTTATTAGGTATTTTTATTCTATTGTAACAAAATTTTATGTGTTGCCAGAAAGTGAAATATTACCTATGACTGCTGTGATAATCTGACAGTTTTTAAGACATTGACATTTTTTTTAGTTGGACAAAGTACTAGATTCTTACTAAGGTAATGTACGTTGTTTTTCTTATGAAAAGTCCTTCTATTTTGGTGTCAACTGGAAAATACATGTTTCCCCTATTTGGATAATGAAGTAGTCTAAAAAAGAGGAAATATTTCTATAGAGAATTATTCCCAACTTATGTGCCCATAAAATACATAGAGAGGGACTCATATCTTCTAGACTGACTACTAATGAAATTTGGTACAGGTGATTCCCATTTCAGTGACATTAGAGATTCTTGTTTGCTGCTATGTTAGACATCCAATTTTGACAAGAACATGTTTGTAATATTTCTCATACTTTATTCCCAGAATTTAACCCATCAATTGGAGAGCAAGGAAAAGGAGCAACTACAGATGTTGAATCAACTTAAGGAGGTCCAGAATCACTTTGAGACTTGTGAGGCCAAACATAAGCGTGCCGACCTTCAGATCTCCGAGCTGACTCACCATGCTGAGGATGCGACCAAGCAGGCCGAGCAGTACCTCCTCGAATTCCAGCAGTCAGAGGCCCTGAGGCAGGAGGCAGAGAAGAGGAGAGAAGAGCTGAAATTGAAAGCTCAGGAGTCCATCAGGCAGTGGAAGCTTAAGCATAAGAAGTTAGAGCGAGCGCTGGAGAAACAGTCTGAAACTCTTGATCAACTGACAGACAAGAATAATCAGGTATAAAAGTCAAATTCCTAAGGAATGATTTTTGCTGTGACCAACCATTCATTCATCCATTCTTTGAACAAACACTTGAGTGCCGTGCTGTGCATGTAATCTATCATGATGTCCTTGATAGAAGTTTTTATGTCTTGGCTATTTCAAAGTAAAAGGTAATTTAGTTTTTTATCTTTTTAAATCTTTTTCCTAGTTTAACATTCTGTGAGTTTTCAGAGTTCACCCTTAAAAAAAGATCCATCCCTCTCCCCTAGTTTAGCTTTTAGTTCCCTAAGTTGAAATTGTTCTTTGATGTTCAAATGGAAAAAAATCACAGTCTTCCATAGTATCACCTGACTTTTTCCCCAGTCACCTGACTTTTCCACTAAAATCTCATGTTTTAGTAAATTTCAACTTAAGTATTGGTTGGAAAGGAACATTTAAAAATGTAGTCGTTACTACTGGACCATTTTCTGGCAGCAACTATAATGGTTTTCGTTAAATAAATGATGTTCACAATCTCACTGCCTGAGCAGTATTATCAGGTCACAGGCCTCTTTAAGGCTCTGCTTTTGTGCCTTTTTGATTGCAACAAAAAACTTTTCACTGATCCATGTATGCATTGCACATCATCTTTTCCCTTGTATAATCAGTTACTTTAAATGGATTTTATGTTCCTGTGTTGATTCTAAACTCTGTCTTTGGGTTGAATTAAACCTAGATGTTTATAGGATAATAAACAGAAAAGTCAGCGTTGATTTTTATCCATGTTTAGTCTTGGTTTATCATTTCTGCTTTGTCATTTGTCACTTGTCAAGAATTCTGAACATTCCAAAGGAACAATCATTTGGATAAGTTGACTTTCTTTCAAAGGGAAACACAATGTAGGGCAATTATGTTTATAAAATTAATTGTCAGCACTTAAGAGTGACAGATGCTTATTTCAGATGAGCTGTCATGGACAAGATGCTTTACCATTTAGATATGAATTTCGTGGACATATAGAGGATCGAGGAAGTGATCACCTTGCACTTGTTGCATTGTAGTTAGAGTGTTTTTCAATTTAACCCATCTGACACATACTGGGTGACTAGTTGCCCTGAGGTAAAGCAGTTCTAAAGCTTTCAGACTTGAAGCTGAACTGATCTGATCCCAGGAAATTGCTCTACCTTAATTATTCTGTTGTCAGTCTAGTCTGGCAAGTGGTTCAGTGAGCATGGCTGTAGGGGAGGTAGCTAGAAAGAAGGTGGGTAGGAGGGATTGACTGATTGAAAACCATCTGGGGATTTTACTTAATTAGAAGAAATTTAGAAGGGTCCATGTCATCAGACAGTATCCTGATCCATGGTGCAGAGTTTTCTAGATGGAGTTTTTTTAGAATATTCAAAATTGTTAAACAATTATTTCCCAGAATGCTCCTGATATAATTATTTTTATCACTTAGCATTGCTAATGATAAGCAAAGAAGCAGTTTTAAAGTGATTGCCACAGTTAGGGTAGTATCACAATTATCACAGCAGGCATTGTAATTTCCACTTTAAAAGCCTTAAAAATGAATGTGGCATGTTGGAGTTAGAGCAGTGGTTAATCAAGGAAGAAAGGGTAACAGCTATTTCATTGCACATGTAAGCGTCCGGTAAATCCATGATGTGGAAGTACGTTGTAAATAATTTCAGAAAAAAGCATCTATATGTTTATGTCTTACTGAATAATACCACTAAAGAGTATTTAATTCTTAATAAAATCATAATACCACCCCAAGGCATTAGGAATACAGCCTATACTTTTTTGTTTTGTTTTTGTTTTTTGTTTTTTTCAACTAATTATTTTCAAAAAGTGACTCTAGGGTATATTTGGAAGTATATATTAAAATAAAAATAATACGAAATTCGAAATAAAACACATTATGTTTTGTAGAGTAAATTGTTTAATAAGTAACCTTTTTGAGACTTTTCTATGCTAAAACGATATAGTTTTTGTGTTTTCTCTACTTCCATTTCTCTTTTTCAAGCATAATTTATTTTCTGCTTTAAGATTTGCCACATAAAAAAAATAAATAAATAAAAAAGATTTGCCACATAAAAATGTAGTAGAAGGCTAAAGGGTTGTATTCTCTTAAAAATTGCTCTGATTTACTTTTTTCCTGTCTTTTACATTTTTGAAAGTTTGGTTAAGATTGTTAGATATATATCCTTTTACTTTGTTATCAAATGATATGGAATATCAAACAAATAGCATATCATTGCAGAAAAAAACCAGAAAGATCAGATCGTGTACTTTCCTTTAACGAAAATGGCATGGGTGTTTACATCAGGGGATCCTGATATGATGTTCTTTAGAGATATGTAGATAGACTTATAATGGAGGACCTAAAATTCTGTAGATACAAATAATCTCATTAATTGTGATATCTTTGTCTTTATCTTTTTTATTTTTTGTCTTTATCTTTTAAAGTGCTATTTGAAGTTATTGGTTCTTATATCTGTTTTGAAAATGATAAAGGAAAAAATATGAATTTGGATTCTGATCACAGTGTATGCTTTCCTGAACATTTCCAAAATCATAGATGTATATTTTAATTTGGATAATAGGAATGCTTCTTAGGTTGTTTGTTTTTCTTGCTGAGTTGGCAGAAGAATTGGTTTGCCCTGTATTGAACTTTTTGCTTGATAAAGAATCTTAAATTGCCATCTTTTCCTTTTTTGTATTGCCTTCATGATGAGGAAAAAAGGAGTATATGTAATATATGCTGTCTTTTTTTATTTTTTATTTATTTTTAAAGATTTTATTTATTTATTTGACAGAGAGAGAGAGAGAGATCACAAGTAGGCAGAGAGGCAGGCAGAGAGAGAGAGGGGGAAGCAGGCTCCCTGCTGAGCAGAGAGCCCGATGTGGGGCTCTATCCCAGGACACTGGGATCATGAACTGAGTGAAGGCAGAGGCTTTAACCCACTGAGCCACCCAGGTGCTCCTATACTGTCTTTTAAAAGCTGTGTTTTTTAATTTAAAAGTTGAAAAAAAGGATCAGTGCTAAAGTACATTTTAAATGTGTATATGTGCATACCATATGCAATTTTAGAAAGGCTAAAGTACGGATATATTAGAATAGCCCAGCAATCTATCTGCATATGCAATCTATCTTCACATGCAGAAAAATTAATTTCTTTTTAAAAATTTTGTTTACCTCCTAGTTAATTAAAAAAAAATTCCGTGTGTACTTTGTGGTCACTCTTTAAGAAGTTGGTTTCCGTTCTTATTATGGTTTTAGACAGTATCATTCTGGCTTCACACAGCCATTTCCAATCCTCCCTTTATAATCTTCTCTTACAGCTTTTCTTCTTTGGAAGATGGGTTTGCTTGGTTAGAATATTCTCTTCTCATTGTTCCTGACTGCTATATATTTTTCCATTACGCCTCCATATTTCTTAAGGAGTTTTGCACCTGGCTTCCCCTCAACCTGTTTCATTACATGTGATTCTTGTCATCGTCTTTGGTGATTACAGAGTTCATCTCAGCAACCTTAAACTTCAGCATCCTTAAACTTCACTAATTTCCCATCTTACAGTGACCTCGAAGTCACTCAGCAGCTAATTTCTGTGGCTAAAATTTGTCCTCATCTGTAATTTCTCCATGTTCACATCTTTAGTTCCAAAATTTCAGTCTCTGATCTTACACATTTCTTTTATTTCCTTTTCCTTTTTAAACCATTACCATCTGATTTTGATCTTTCCACATTCCTCTGGTTGACCAGTCATTTCTGGAATCCATTTTTTCTTGTCAGATTGGACTTCATGAAAAGCTGCTCTGATGACATGCTCACCAGCATCTTTGATTTCTTTCTTCCACCTCACACATCTAACTGATCTTCAATCTGGAATCAGCTCAACTCTTATTTTTCCCATTTCTACTCCTAAATATACTGGCAAAACTTACCTAGAAACATCAATTGGCTTCTGTAGTGGTCTTGATTATCCCCATCTACTCCCTGCCCCAATCCATTCCATTCCATTCAAAAATTAATGTAGGCCAGTTACCAAGCATATAACCCTGTTTTTAGCAACGAAGGATGAGTTATGAAGTCTGCTGGGGAAGCTTCTGGTATACATTTACTCACTTCTGAAGAATATACATAAGAGAGATTTTCTCCTTCTCTGGTTTTGTTGTATTCGGCTGTGATGCTTGCAGTGGCCGACGTTGGCCGTCTTACTGTGGTCCTGAGAACGAAGCTCACACGTGAGTAGGTATTGCTGAGAGAAGTGCAGAGAGGTGGACCTAGATCTTTGACACCATAGCTGGAACAGCTCTGGCTGTAGTGGATATTAAATTACTTTGTAGTTTCAGTCAGCTTGAATTGGAGTTTTGTCTTACTCTTAGCAGAAGAGATTCAAGCTGATATGAAACATCAGTTCTTGGAGTAAGAAGCTTTAAGTAAAAGAGCCTAAAATGTAGAATTGACTAAGTGGAGAAATGAAGTGGGGACAGGACCTTTCTAAAGGGAAAGTTGGCAAACTGTGCTACTGGAAGTAGTTAGTTGAACCGTCAGAAATCCTACCTTCGGGCAGTGATGGTGTGCCTCAGAGTGGGGTATTAAGTGACTGGTATGAAAACTTTTGGGTTGTTGGCATGTGTCGTGATCTTACTGCAGCCTTCAGAAAAGTTCCACAAGAGAAAGACAAATATAGGTTGAAGCCTCCCTGTCTAAAAGTGGAGAAAAATAAATAGTAAAAGCGGAGAGCTAGATTTTTGGGGGGCGGAGAGACTGAAAATCTGCACTCTATAATCCAAATGTACGTAGTCTGATAATTTGGAGTTTTTAAGTTATGAACTAGCCAAATGATCTGTCCTTGCTAAAATTAATCCAAGCCAAGAGAGGGAAGTAGGAAACTTAGCTGAAATAAAAATGAAGTGGAAAAAACAAGCCTGATTTCTCAGGCCCCTTTCAAGTGCTTCTACTTAGGCCTTCCTGGCCAGACAAAGGGGATCCAAGTCTATTGTTTTGAGTTCCCTCAAGATAAAGCCTATTCAATTGAGGGCCCCTGGGAATGTCCAGGATATTGAGGTGGCAGTTAAGACACTGTCATTTTCAGATTCAGAGACAATGTCTAGACAAAATCTTGGGCTGTGGCTACGAACCAAGCAACTAACAAAAAGCAAATGGAACTTAGTTTTCATTATCTATATTGCCAAAGAAATTGCGAACTTGACTAACATAGTCTGTGACTGTCCACTCTAAGGGTGACACCTTTGTCATGAATTGATACGATGCTTGGAATACTGAAACTGAGGGCAAAATCTGGAGAACTGTAGAGTAGCAGTGCCTGAGTTTTGAAGAATTCTTATTGAAATGCGCCATCTCTGGTGTTCCTGTTATGTGAGAAAAATAAATATTGCTGTTTAAACCAACTTTAGGAAGATAATACAGTATTTTGCAATCAAAGATGTTTTACCTGCTAGAGCTTCATCTTGAAAACATAATCTTTATGTCTGGGTGGCAGGGAAGTCTCTTAACTCCTGGCCAGGGGCCTATGTTATCTGTTCCAAACATTAATCACAGTCTTGAAGCCACCTCTCCTGTTCTCAGGGCCCTCTTGTATTACCCTTATAGCCAAGACTCAATTCTGCCAGTTTCTGCCTTCTCTAGTATGGTAAGTGGACCTTCCCGAGATGACTCACCCTGATTCCTGGAGCCTGTGAACATGATGAGATACCACTCTCCTGGTTATGTTATATGGCAGAGTTGACCTCGAGATAAGGAGATTATCTGGGTGGGCCTACTCTAATCATAGGAGTCCTTAAAAGCATAGAAATTTTTCTGGCTGTTGAGAGAGGGGAAAGTTGGAGGATTTGAAACAGAGGAAAGATTCACTGTGGTGTTCCTGGCTTCAGAGTCTGAAGGGTCCATGAGCCAAGGAGTGTGGGTGGCCTTAGAAGCTCAGAGGAACCCCTGGCCCAAAGCTAGCAAGGAAATAGGGACCAGAGTGTTAAGTGCATGGAACTAAATTTTGCCAACAACATGGATGAACTTGGAAGTGGATTCTGCCCCCAAAGCCTCCAAGTAAAAGCCCAGGCCAGCTGATACCCTGACTTTAGCCTTAGGAAACCCTGGGCACAATACCTCTCCTGGACTTTGGATGTGTGGAAACAGAGAGATAATACATGGTATATTTTAAGCCATTAAGTTTGTTGGAATTTGTTAAACTGCAATAGAAAAATAGTACATCTATCCTTAGACTTACCTATATTTTTAGCCATTTTTCTTGGCTTTCAAAATAAACTCTTTCCTCTGTGATCCTGAGTCTTTTCAGTCTAGGGGCATTGCTTTATCACTTATACCTGCTCTTCACAGATCTGATTACTATCTTACACGAATACCTCCCTGGGATTCTTGCTTCTCCTTGAACTTGAATCCTCTGCCCATTTTTTTTCCCCTCTTTCCTACTAGTCTTCATCACAACCCTATGATACAGGTGCTATAAAGATAAATAATTTCCTTGAGGCCCTAGGGTCACTTATGACTGGACTGGGGATCACATTCAGTTTTCTATGGTCAGAGCTCAACTGCCTAACCACCTCCTTTTATTATTTCTCATGCGGGCTTCATGCTGTTTTGCCCTGCTAAAACTGACAGGATTTTGAGGAAACTGTTTCTTTGGAGTAATTGACTCATTGTAGTTTATCTTGAATTGTTTCATATTAAAGTATAAAATATAAAGTATAAAACTGCCTTGTAAGTATTTGCATTTTTACTTGTTATTTCTAATTCTGAAATGAGAATCTTAACTTTCTCTTTTTTCTGGGTTCAAGCCATGGCAGGCATCTGTAAGCAGAGATGGAGATTGTTCTTGGTGCCAGTGTTGGGGGAAGGGGCGGAGATTCCAGCTTCCTTAGCTGCTGGCTTCTTCATTGCATTGGGAGGTGGTGAGGATGAGAGGGGTAGTTCTTGGCCTCCCTACATCCCTCAGTGTCTACCATCACCCTGCAGAAGGCTGGCAGAGGGTGATGGACATCTGGTCCCTGGACTTTCCTCTTGTGTCCCTTCCCCACCTATCCTAATCTTAATCCTATTTCTATTTTTGGGGGACTTCGAGACTCCCAGTTACATATGGTGTATTTCCTCTCCCTACTGACTTTATTTATTAAATAATGACTGATTGTACCATAACCTTTCTTAGATTGTATCTGCATACTCCCCTATATTGTCTTCCTTATCTATTTTGAGGTTTCTCCTTTTTAAAAGTGTGCATTTGAAATGCAAAGAACTGTTATTTTAAGTAACATATTATTTCAACCTCTGGTAAATTATAATAGGAATCTTTTTCTTTCCCCATTCTTTTGCTAAATTTTATCCTACATGTAAATAATTATTTATAATCAAGGATTGATATGTGTTGGTGATGAAAATATGCAACATATTATTTTAGTGTGGTGCTACATTAGGGTAATTGTATTTTTCTTTTTCTAGCCTAAAAACGATTTTTCATTAAAAAATGGAAAAAAATACAAAATCCTATTTTATGGATTTTTCTTCTCCTTGTGTATTAAACTTTTTTTCTGACAGTCTCTCTGGTGAATTTTACAGTGATTTTTTTTTTAACCTGATAGATTCTAAAAGAAAAGGATGAACTGAAAGGCCAGCTTTATACAGCATTACAACAAATAGAGAATCTTCGAAAGGAATTGAATGATGTCTTAACCAAGCGTGCCCTTCAAGAGGAGGAGCTTCACTGTAAGGAGCAAAAACTAAGTGATGTTAAGGCTCATCAAGTTGACCTTGAACTAGAAGTCAAGGATTCCCTGGACACTATCCAAAGGCTAGAGAGTGAATTGAAGCATCAGACTAAGAATCAAAGCCAGATGAAAGTTGAGAAAGCTCATCTAGAAGAAGAAATCATAGAGTTAAAGAAGAGCCAGGCCAGGGACAAAGCCCAACTTCTTGAGATGCAAGAGGCCATCAAGAACTTGAGTGCCATCCGTGCAGATCTTGCTAATAAATTGGCCGAGGAACAGAGAGCCAGGAAAGAGGTGCTTAAGAACCTTGCTGACCTCAAGACACAGGTGAAATCTAGAGATGAAGAAACAGCTACAGTCATTACACAGTTAAAGCTAGAACGAGACGTTCACCAGAGGGAGCTGGAAGATCTCACGTCGTCATTGCAGAGTGTGAAAACGAAACATGAACAGAACATCCAGGAGCTGATGAAGCACTTCAAGAAAGAAAAGAGTGAGGCTGAGAATCATATTAAGACACTGAAGGTACCTGCGCTGAATTATCCTGATGATACTGAAGGAATTTTTCTGGTGGCTCATGAAGTTAATAAAGCGTAAACATTTAGAGATCATTCTGTATTCCTAAGCACTGAAGGGAAGATAAAACTAACGGTAAAGAGGCTTATTCATGCCTGTTCGGCCAGGTTGAAATGAATTATAGCAGCCACCTGGGAGCACCTATTTCAGAGCACTGAAGCCCTTTAAAAAGAACGTTTAGCTATTTTGGGAGTTCAGGAAAGGCAGAGGTGGCAGTAAGTCGTGGACCTGAAATGTGCCCTCGTTCAACATTTGTGACGTCCTAAAATATAAAAGGCAAAGACTTGTCAAGGCCATAGAAGTTTTAACCACGGTCCTTATTAGTATAGTAACTAAAGTGGATCAGCTTATGAGCTGTGTAAACCCAAAGCTTTTGAGATTTACCCTTTCTTTTCCAAATCAAAGTTGGCCTGGGTAAATGCATAATTGAGATCTTGCATTTGGGGAAATGTTTCTAGGGTCTAATGGTGTTAGCATGATCCCCATGCAGGGGAATTATTTTATAACACGATTTCAGGAGTGTGATAAATTTGTCCCTCCTTCCTGCTTTAGCTTTTTTCCATAGTACTTCTTATCATATGATATAGATTCCATATTATTTATTTTTTAGTTTCCCTTTGTTAGAATGAAAACTCCATGAGGACTGAGATTGGAGTCTGTTTTGTTTACAGCTATATCTCCAGTGCCTAGAAAAGTTCCTGGAACATTGTAGATATCCGCTGAATAGGTGAATACATAGATAAGTCTTCAAAGATTAATTATAATTTTATTCAAAATTCCTTGAAATACAATTGCCATAAAAATACTTTGATAAAAGACGAAGTTATAATGAAATAGCTGACATATGTATAATGCTTTCATCTTTTCATGAATTCTCCCCCAGTTTCAGGTAGCCTACTGGCAATAGTGGAGTTGGGGTTACTAAATGGGGTGGGCAGAGGAGAATGGAGGCTGATGGAATAGGTAGGAGGCCCTTACCATATTTCATTTAACCTAAGATACCATCAGTTATAAGACTCATCATTGTGTGCTACTAAGAAAAAAAAAGACTTCCTTCTGAAAACATAACATACTGTCAACTGCAAGACAGCATCCCAAGACAGAGGTGGTAAAATGTAGAAAAATATGCCTTAATATTGATGAAATATGGCATAATAGTCTGTCAGAGTTGATGAACATATAAACAAAAGTAGAATCAGAGATATGGAGAAGAGCCAATCTTACAGAAAATAAAATATATGTCGTATGTTGATTGACTGGCTGTGATAATAATAATACTAACAGACATTTTTTTTCCAGTACTTAGTTCATGCCAGTCATTACTATAAGAACTTTACATGCGTTAACCATTTAATCCTCACATAATCCCTGCAGATTGTATGGTATTTTTTCTCTAATGAGGAAATTGAGGTGTGGAAAGTTAACTGCCCAAGATTTTAGAGCTGGAAAGTAACAGAGACAGGGTTTGAACCTAAGTAGTCAAGTGCCTGTATTCTTAACTACACTGCTGTTGTTGAAAGGTTTAGAATCAAGATGACTAGGCACAGACTTGGGTGACTAGGTGGATAATGAAGTTGTTTGTCAAGGTAGATAATGCAGATAAAAGAGCAGATTTGGAGAGAAGAGTGGCAAATCCAGTTTTGTTTTGTTTTTTAAGCATGTTGAGTTAGGTGGAAAAGAATGGAAGCCTAACCATGAAAATCTAGGCAGAACAGTTTTTAGTACATAATGGGTTATACATTGAGGAGGAAAATGAGATTGAAATTGAATATTTGGGATCCAGTTACCCATTAGTGGTAGTTGAAATCATGGAATTTTAATGAGATCAGGTAGGGAGAAAGAAGAGACTGAAACTCTTTAGAACACCAATGTTTAAGGGAAGTATTGAGAAAGAGGTTCTAGCAGATAAGAATAAAAGACTATATGAGATACAGGAGGGAACTGGAAAGGAATGGTATCTTGGAAACCTAGGCAGGACATTTCAAGAAAGGTGTAGTCAAGAGTGTTGAAAGTGCGTGACGCCTGGGTGGCTCAGTTGGTTAAGCGTCTGCCTTCAGTCAGGTCACGATCCCAGGGTTCTGGCAGAGTCCCACATCGGGCTCCTTTTTTGGCAGGGAGCCTTCTTCTCCCTCTGCCTGCCCTTCCTCCTTGCTTGTGCTCTCTTTCTCTTTGACAAATAAATAAATAAAATCTTAAAAAACAACAACAAAAAAAAGAGTATCAAAATGTGGCAGGTTAAATGTAGAACTCAAAATGAGTTCATTCCATTTGTCAGAGATGGCTGGGGAAGGTCCATGAGGAAATGTGAGGGAGTTGGATCAAAACAGAGTGGATAGTATTCATCAGGCAGTTTTCCCCATCCTTTCTTTAGGAAATGCTTTGTATTCATGTGTAGTGAAATGACAGTAAAGCTTTGAGAAATTATCTCTATGTAAAGAGTATATAACTTAGAAGTACTCTGTAGATATTTTGAAATTTTTTAGGCATTTTTTTTTAATTTGGAAGACAGAAATAGAGGAAGGGTGTTTAGCCATTCTTTAATATAGTACAAAAGCAGCATACGAGCTTAAAAGGAGAACCAGAGATTGTGAGCACTTTCATTGTAAACTGAATTATTTGTCGATAAGGAAAAACCCCTACCTCATGCTATCACACTAACATAATCCTATACTTTTACTTATTTATTTTAATTAAAAGGAGTTGATAATAATAGTCATCACAGATGACGTCGTGTACTGAATTATGTCCAAGAGGACTTTGGACAAGTAGCTCTATAAATGTTCTATTTCTTTGTCTTTTGGCTTCACCTTTATTTTTCTGGGTCTAATAAATGCTGATATGCTACTCATATTTTTTCTCTGCACCAAGTGCACGTTTTCCCCACCTAGGACTACTTAGGCCTACTTTTAAATTTAAAATATTTTAATGAAATACTCTAGCTACTATTCATATTTGAAGGCTGTTGGGTTATCACCTCATTATGATTTCAACAGAAATCATTTGGTAGAGCCTTTTTTGTGGGGAGGTGATCAAAGACCAAGGATTTGAGCTCTATGCTTTTGCTCCTTGCTGGCTATATGATCTTGGTCAAGTTACTTAACCTTTTTTCTCCTCATCAATAAAATGGAATTAGTAATGTCTTTATTATAGGGTTTTTGTGAGTACAACGTCACTTTGTAAACCTTAGAGTGAAATGTAAATGTACTAATAAAACCATAAGAAGTAAGTTCTTAGTCAAATTTAGGCATTGGCATGTGGGTAAATGTTTTAAAACTGGGGGATCAAGGAGGAAACCCTGATTTGTAGCATTTGACCAATTTAGTGTTGTATATATACCCCATTTGACTTCAAGCTATCAAAGAAGATATCACCAGAGAGGGACATTGTTGGAAAGAAATGAGCATGGCTGGTTCTTAAGGCTCCTTGAGCCAGCTCCAGTTCTCAACTGGCTTTAGGGGGAACCTTCTATGCCCAAGAGTTTCATTTGCCATAAAGAAAAGGCAAAGCATTCTATTGAAACTTAAAATCATAATTGAGCAATTTTCCTGATGAGAGACTTTATTTTGTAATTTTGTTTTTGAATTGTGAAAACAGGATTCTTTATTAAAAATCAATTCCTTTGTTAATTTAAAATGGCATCTAGTCTTAGGTGAATTTTGTGAGGTGAATATAATACAGATTTTGTCTGAAGCTGACAAAACTTCCTCTCAGAAAATTGATTCCAGTGATTGAATTCCTATATACCTGATTACACACATACAATACACTTGTAAAAAGGAAAGAAACATATATTTTAGAAATTAAAACATGTGTTTTAAACAGATCATAGGTAGTTGCTTACAAGCTGTTCGTAACTGGTAGGTGTGACCACTTGACACTGTCAAGTTGTACCCAGCTGGTTTTTAAAAATGACAAATGTACCTTTCTAAAGCAGTGTTGCGGAATAGTTGAAAGCCTGCACATTAGAATTCCTGGGTTCAAATCCTGGCTCTGCAGTTCCTCATTACATATCCTGGGGCAAGTTATTAGTGTCTCTGGACTTCAGCTTCAAAAAAGGAGACAGTAGCAATAGTACCTCCCTGGTCGGGTTGTTGTGAGGACACAATGAAGAAAAACTATGCAGAGGTCTGAGAGCAGTGCCTGACATAAAGGAAGTGTTTTCATTGCTGTTATTTTAAAAGTTTTAAAATTCACATACTTGACAAATCTTTATTGAATCTTGTACATGGAACAGATTATTCTTAATTTCTTCTTAAAGTTGATTCTGATTATATTTGAGAAAAAGATAAAAAACCAGGTACTTCATTACACTGTTGGTACTGAAATAATAATCATTGGTAAAACACCTTTTCAGGTTAAGTTACTTATAGTTTCTTGGCTGCTACAATTCATAATCCTTTCAGCCTCGAAGGGTGGAATCAGTAATTTTGTTATACTGAAAGTACACAATTCTTTCACAAAACCCAGGAGAGAGGCTGAACAGGAATGCTGTAAAGCTCCTTTTAAAGAGGAGGAAACTGATCCATCAGTAATGCGTCATAGTATTTCCCTTTTGGGAAACCTCTCACAACCTCTTTTCCTCTCAGTAGAGTTGGGGTGCCCGCTTCGGCTTGGCACAGTTTTTGCTTCTGCCTTCATTAAGCATGTCTCTATTCACTGTAGAGTTGACAGATGCATCTAGCAATTTAGTGTTCACGTTTGCTATCTCAGCACCTAGTACAGTACCTTTCACTGAGTAAGTGCTCAGAGAGCACTAAAGAGTGATTGAAGAAATGCTAGGAGCATTTCCTTTGTGTATATGTTATATACAAATGCTTAGAGCAAAATCTTGATGTTTTTACCCACTGATAAAATGTGTAATTTGTTTGGTGTACAATTTGGCTGTGGCCAGTGGACTTTTTCTTTTCTCCTCTTTTTCTCAGGCAGAAAGCATAGAAGATAAGAATACCGCTAAAGTCCATCGCTGTCAGCTAGAGAAGGTGAAATCACAGTGTGACAGGCTGACAGATGAATTAACCCTGAATGAAAATGAGAACAGAAAACTAAAGCTAAAATATCAGGCTTTGAAGGACCAACTAGAAGAAAAGGTAAAAATATGAATGAATTCTAATTTTAAAGACTTAATCAGATTTCTTCTAGTATTTCTTGTAGAATATATTTTATGCAGTTTTTTTTTTAAGAGAACATTCCTGCAAATGGGGGTGGGGAGGGGGCAGAGTGAGAGGAAGAGAGAGAAAGAGAATCTCAAGTAGCTTTCATGCTCATTATGGAGCCCAATGTGGGGTTCAGTCTCAGTACTCTGAGATCATGACCTGAGCCAAAATCAAGCATCAGTTACTTCTCTGACTGAGCCACCCAGGTGACCCTTTTTTATGTATTAATAAATGCTAATAGTTGGCTTTCATGGGAAAGTTATATTGGTGCCACAAAAGGAGTGAAAGTTTATTAGAATGCTGGATTTTGAGTCTTTCAACCAAACTGTTAACCTTCTACTACATTTTATTTTTAAATTTCTTCTGGATCTTAAAATAGGAGTTTAGAGGCAAGGTAGCAAAGAAAGGAATTCTGGTTTATTGAGGACCTGCTATATGTTGGGCATTTATGCCAGTCAATTTATATACGTGTTCTTATTCAGTTCTCACAACTCTTTGGGTTAGATTTCATTGATCCCTTTTAACCTATGAGGAAACTAAGGCTCAAAATAAAGCCTGTAATAGTTAAGTGCCCACTATGTGTGAAGCACTTTTAATGCTGATGATAAATTTATGAAATTTTATGGAATCGATACTATTAAGTTCATTTTTGCAGTTGCAGAGACTGAAGCTTAAGTTTGGTAACCTTGGAACATCCCTGGCAGGCTTACTGCTTTCCTTTCAGTAGATGTGTGAATTTATTTTGAGTATCTGCTATCTATCAGGCATTGGGTCGAAGACTAGGGACTCTGAGAGAGTCACTACTTTTGTGGCAAAAGTCAGTTACGAATAGAAGACAGAATATTTCTCTCCCACCAACTTCCAAAAAGGATTTGTAGTTGAGTATGATAGAAGTCAAATGTGAGGATGACCATTAAAAAACGTACTGATAGGAGGAGAAGACAACATAGACAGGTACTTGATCAGGTTACATGTGTGAGCCAGGTGCCACCACTGGGTAGGGTATCATAATGCTTCACACATCTCTAGGAAGAAACTTCCTTGACTGCTTTACCGATCTTTTCTTCTTTATGTTTTCTGCAAAATTCACTGTATTTTATAGGTCTATTTTTTACCTTTCTAGAAATTGTTAAAATCAAGGAAATAAGATAGACATTTGGTGTTTATGATTAAATGTGCTAAATTAAGTTGCTAAATTTAGGCCTACAGTCTTGACAATGGCTGCAATTTAGTTCTTAGGTCATGCTTCATTTTGAGTGTGTCTGGCATATCTGCTGTCCGGGTGTCGGTGCTGTGGAGGTAATCCTAAATTGTCCCACTTTTCCATAATTCAAATTCTAGCCAGAAGATTGTGTTAACATGTTTTATACTCAATGTATTTGCATTTAAGAAATAGTGGTGAAAATTTCTTAGGTTGGGATGTAAGTTTACCTTGTTCTGCTTAAAATAAATGTTTCCTCACTGATTCTATTTGTGATGTTCTAAATATATATGTGTTGTCACACATTCCTATACATGGAACATTCACCTTACGACAAAGTTCCAAGAGTTAATGATTGTATTCCATTGCTACATATTGAGCATCCAGTATGTGGCAGGCCTTGTGCTGGGTGCTGAGGATTGGATATAGATAAGACACCGGTCTGCAACTGAATGCGCCTAGCCAGATCATGAGAAACAAAATCGCTTTCAGTTGTTAAAATTGTATAGTCGAGTCTTGACAATGTGTGCTAATGCAGATAAAAGATGTCTCTAGAGTCTAAACTGGTGAATAATCTTAAGATACATGTATATATAAATATATATCATACATATATATCATATACGTATATACATATACAAATATATATAGCTTATATGCTTGCTTTTCTTTAAGACCTATTTTTTGTGTACATGATTATTACATACTTTGAATTCACTTAGCTGTTTATGTTGACCTGTGCCTTAGTATATGATTACATATGAATCAAAATTTTATTGGGTCCTGCCATCTATAGATAGGGCTCTTCTCTCTGAGAGGTGGCATAGCATTAGTGGCTATGGGCAGAACATTGAGTGTAAATCATTTTCTAGCTGGCTAGCTTTTAGCATGTTGCTTAAAACTCAAAGCCTCAGTTTTATCATCTTTAAAAAAGTATGGTGATTCCTCTGTTATAGAATTAAATGTGAAAAAAATATATAAAGTGCCCGGCAGAGTAACTGATATATAATAAGCTATCAATTAGTAAATGCCATTATTTTGTTATTGTTGTGTTTCTAAATAAATACTGATTAGTGGTTCAATCAAGCAATCAACCAATCAGCAAGGATTGATTGGCTGCCTGTGGTCCTGTCTAATAATGTTAGGTAGTGAAGGTCCAGGGAACTGGGACTAAGAATTATTGATGAACTATGCAGATTGGAAGTTTAGAACCAGACTGTTGAATCACTTGAGACAGATGGCCCACAAAGGAGGCTCCCTTGTGAAAAGAGCTGGCATTTCTATTAGCAGGTGATATTGAAGGCATGTCAAGCAAATCAAACAAGTAGGCAGTTTTATAATTATGTTTCTATTTGAGGATAGGAACCAAATCTTGATTGTTTTTCCGTCTCCAAGATCAGGCACAGAGCGTGATACACAGTAGATAATTTGTAACTAAATTGTGGATAAAGAGGGTGTGTGTGGGGCGGTGTATGTGTGAGTGTGTATGCATACATACATGCTTGCACATATGTATATGTAGATTAAAAATATGGATAACCTATGGGTATATGTACATTGTGTGTGGGGCGGACAGCAGACTACCGAAAATAAAAACAGGAAAACAAGATGAAAATATATTTTCAGTGGGAAAAAAAAGCCCCATGACTTGTAGCCCAAAGATTACTAGAAAAGCAATACATTTGAACTTGGTAAATGGGGCCTTATGGATTGAAGGGATTTCAAATGTGATTCTGCTGTAATCAAAAGGGAAGCTTCTTGTTTACCTAACACAGCATTATTCTCGCTTGCCCATCTAGATGACGTAAGTGGCACTTCTGTTTTTTAAATGTCTTGCTACTATTTTGACTGCTTACTTTAGGTCTTTGTTTCTTGTCATGTTATTACTTGGTAAGCTAAGAAATGTTAAAATTGCATCAAAATTCATGTAAAGCCATTAGCATCAGCAACATGAATCAGCAGTAGCAGACTGCTGTTAGTATATATGTACAGAATAACTAATTTAACATATTTTCCTCATGTATTTAGTAGTGATGTGGTAATAAGATGGATTTTTTCGGGGTGCCTGGGTGGCTCAGTTGGTTGAGCAGCTGCCTTTGGCTCAGGTCATGATCCTTGAGTTCTGGGATCGAGTCCCACATTGGGCTACCAGCTCCATGGGGAGTCTGCTTCTTCCTCTAACCTTGTCTCCTCTCATGCTCTCTCTCACTTTCTCTGTCTCTCAAATAAATAAATAAATCTTAAAAAAAAAAAAAGCTTTAAAAAAAAAGATGGATTTTTTCAACATCTGATTTTGGTTTAATATCAAATGTTGTTTTTCAGTTTTACATGACAAAGAGAATAAGTATTATGCAACCCACAGAATTTTTACATATGCATTTAAAACCTTATTATGAACTTCTTACTGGGGAAAATGCTCTCATGAAATGTTAGATAGAACTTTGCCTGTAGTGTCATTGAAATTTAATATTCCTTTTGCTTAAAATTTTAAAGGAAAATATCTGATTTCTTCTTTTGTTCTAAAAGGATCTTATTAGTATTAATCTTTTTGTTCTTCTGGCATTTACCTGGAAACTCATAATGCTGTTTGTTTTATCAGAAATATATTTTTATTGGTTTCACTGGAATCTGAATCATCAAAAGAGCGAATGATTAAACCATTTTGCTCAGCAAGTCAACATCAAAGTTTACATAGTGAAGATTTTATATGTCTTATCTGTACAGACCTGTATCTGATCCAACTTAAAAAAAATTTTTATTAAATAGGTGTGAGTTTACTAATGATACTGGCCATCTTTGTGGAGCTTTCTAAGTTATTTTGTAGTGTAAGTATTAAACATTGCTTTTAATTTTGAATATATTTACATGATATTTTAGACATAAATATGGTGTCTACAATTAAGAGAATATTATTTTGTAGATTATTCTGTTTATACTGTGTCTACTCTCTTAAACTCTGTTTTGGAAGTATGGCTGTTTTATGAAAAAATATATATACTAATTTTGCAGGTATTTTTATGAGCAGTGAGAAAAATGGCATAAAAAAATGATAGTAATTGGGGCACTTGGGTGGCTCAGTGAGTTGAGGCCTCTGCCTTCAGCTCAGGTCATGGTCTCGGGGTCCTGGAATAGAGCCCCGCATGGGGCTCTCTGCTCAGCAGGGAGCCTGCTTCCTTCTCTCTCTGCCTACTTGTGATCTCTGTCTCTCTCTGTCAAATAAATAAATAAAATCTTTAAAAAAATATAGTAATTGGGGGTGCCTGGGTGACTCAGTAGGTTGAGGCTTCTGCCTTCAGCTCTGGTCATGATCTCAGGGTCTTGGGATGAGCCCTGCATCTGGCTCTCTGTTCAATGGGGAGCCTGCTTCCCCCCTCTCTCTGCCTGCCTCTCTGCCTACTTGTGATCTCTTTCTCTGTCAAATAAAAAAAAAATCTTAAAAAAAATGATAGTATGTTCTGAGATTGTTTTCCTATGTTCAATGTAGACATAATAAAGACATTAATTTTCAGATATTAGAGTAATTTTATTGATTATATTCATTTTAATAAATTCTGAAATTATGTTTAGAAAAATATTTTGTTCTTTAAAAGGGAACATTGAAAGTTATAAAACAGATTTTTATTTGAATAATGCAGGGTACTATATAAGGAAGGTTTAAAAACTCACCTGTGATCTCACCACCGAACTCTCTTTGATTTGCATTCTGGTGAAATTCTTTTCGGGGTTCTTTTCTACACACTCAGATACACGGATCCCATTTGAGATCATTTGCCATGCACAGCTTTGTGTTCTGAATTTGCCTATGTCCTTGAACATTTTTCAAAATCAAGTTTATTTGACACCCAATATTTTATCTGGTGAATATGGCATTCTCTTGTTGATTACATTACTGTGTCTTTTCTATTTTAAAATTACAGATCAAGTAATTTCTCTCCTATATGAACCAGTGCTTTGGAGCTATTTGGAGTATTTGGAGCTTTCATTTGTATTTGTTACTGATTTAATTCTAAGCAAAATTATGCAGACAGACTTCTTGCTAATAGATACCCAAACCTGGAGGAAACCGGAGGTATCCACTCTCCTCATTTTGTTTTTCTCCTTTAACCCACCCATAATCACAACCATATGTAAGAACTTCCCCTGTTATGAGAGATGCTGTCACATGGGTACACATACCTTGTGGTTATAGCTAGCCATGACAATGTTGGAAGATTCTTCAGTAGTTTGTTTTTCTGCCCCACAAAAAAATCTAGCTTTTATTTTTAATAAGCAGTGTCTCAGTATTTACAGGATTGCACTGGAATATTGTGCAAAGGTGGTGTTTCCCAAAACATTTGACATCAGTGTAATTCTGAAGTATATAAGAACCTTAAACAATATTAACCCTCTACCACCTTCTTTTATAGATGAGAAAGGTCTGGCCCAAAGAGTTAATTGACTTGCCCAAGTGCTCCAGCTGTCCATTGGTAGAAATGGAAATAGGAATTAGGCTTACGAATTCTTTTTTTTCTGTTGTACCAGAATCTATAAGAACCAGTATATAGATTATATAGGTTACCTGGGATTTTTAGCTAGCTCATATAATTATTGCTAATTTATGTCCTATACTGAATTCTCTCAAGAAGCTCCTTTTCTGTTCTTTCATGAGAGAGAAATTGTGATGACACAATTAGGAAACACCTTAAGGCCACAGATTTTGTGGCATCCAAGGCTACGGTGGTTTATAGCAACCTAAGTGTTGAGAAGATCAGGATTCATAGACATGTATTTTTGTTCCTTCTCATGAAATGCTTTATTCAAATTATTTGTGAAGTGACACCCCAGCAATGTATTTTATTTTATTTATTTATTTTTAAAGATTTTATTTATTTATTTGACAGAGAGAGAGAGACCACAAGTAGGCAGAGAGGCAGGCAGGGGGAGGCGGAAGCGGGCTCCCTGCTGAGCAGAGAGCCTGATGTGGGGCTCGATTCCAAGACCCTGAGATCATGACCTGAGCTGAAGGCAGAGACTTTATTTAACCCACTGAGCCACCCAGGAGCCTCACAGCAACATATTTTAAAGCTACCATTATACTGGATAAAAACACTTAAGGAGATTTTTTTTCTAATACAAAATATGGATCCTTGAAAAATGGTAATTCTCCCGTGTAATTATGATGCCCATTTTTACAGATGGTGGAAACTGAGGTTGCAAGTATAACACAGTGACTTGGCCAACATTGCATGGCTTGTGGTGGAAACAGGATATGAGCACAAATTCCTTTTATTTTTTTCCCTTTATTTACTGTCAGTAAAATGACTCACACTTATATCTTTTCATTGAACTCATAGTGTTGAATTTAAATTTAGGGTTATTATATTCAACAGATTACCATACACTTTTTTTTTTAGCTTGACACCAATTTTGGAAAAGAAGTCATCAGTGGTTTTGTTAGAAAAATCTAATTAAAACCTGATATTGCCACATAAAATATATCTGTGGCAGGAAAAAATGAATCAGTGTTGTTTAATTTTGTGTTTTTGGTTCTAATTTGACCATCTGTTTAGGATTGGTACTTTTCATCATATGGAAAAATATATATGATTGTCAGCTGTCCATAAAGTATTCACTACTTTACAGAGTCACAGTTCTATATTTTTTTAACAGTTATGTAATTTTTTTTTACTAAGAACTCTGTAACAGGCAGAATTCTCTGATTTTAATTTTTTTTTTCAGAACAGCAAGAAAGAAATAGAAGCAAATGAGCTGCTAACTTCTTTCATTTACTTTAGTGTTTATTGTTTATAGTTTAGGACATTTTTAGGCAGGACTTACTCTTTCTTTGGTGCTGCATCTATTTTAAATTGAGTGGAAAAAAGAGAATAGAGCTGTGGCTACCATGTATTAATTTGGAGGCAAATTTAAACCAGATACTCTAAACAAACACTGACTAAGATGTTATGAGTAATTTCCTGTGAAATTACTGTAATCTTAAAAAAAATGAAGATGGTCAAGTTAAAGGTAAAATTATAAATTTTATTTTGTATTTGTTATTTATAAAGTGCTTTGAATTGAACCCCATTGTAGTCATTAAGTCCAGAGTAGTCCTTGACTTTTACAGAGTTGGCTGAAACATCAGAGTCCTTACCATGTATGAAAAACTATGCCAGATTTTAAGAAACAGTTTTACAACGCAAAGGTGACGTGACTGTGCAGTGATTGCGGGGAGGGAGCAGTTATACATACAGCTGTGGCAGAGGACGGGGCAAGAAATAAAGGCTGTGTAGAAGTACATGTGGTCTCTACTTTGCAAAATGGAACATAAGTGTTCAGAAGCCATTTTCAAACTCTGTTTCTTTGACAGTGACTTTTCTACCAACCAACCATTTACAATCAGAGAGGTTGATTTTAAATGAACATAATGAGTGAGGTCAAAGTTTGCATCTTTTTCATCCCTGATTTGGACTTGATTTGAGAGGACTGCCATTTAATCCTTAACTCAGTGAGCAGTTGAAAACTACCAAGGCTCGAGAGGAGTGCAGTCTTGTTGGACACTTTCCTTTAAAATCCTGTACTATTGGTTTGATTTCATTTAATTATGAGATTGTGAGTGATACCCATGGTGTAGGAGTTAGGCTAAATAATGGTACACGCAGTTGGTTGTGATGGGGAAAGCCAAGGGGGAATAGGCTGCATGAACCGTTCTGTATGATATCTGTTTCAGTGCTTTGTTGGAAGGTAAGCAGTCCTGGCTTGCTTGCTTTGGTAGACCCTAAAAGGGAACATAAAATGAACGTCCAGGTTTATTTTAACTGAGGTTTGGGTTTGTTTTTTTTTTTAATCACAATTTAAAGTGACTCTGTTCATTTTGTATTTAATGTCAAATGAGCAATATTCTGTAAATTTTAGGAAAACATCCAGGAGGTGCTTATTGTTAACATAAGTTATGTTATTTGGAAATTTGTACTTAAACTTTTTTTCCCCCATATTCTTTCATTAGGAATAAGTGCATGCTTAAGTATCGTTTAAGAAAAAAAAGGAGAATAAATCCTGATGTTTTTTAAAGATACTGTTAGCTTATAAACATTTCTCTGGTGCTGAATGATACATTTTTTTTTCTTTTGAAAATTAAACAGTGTTCGTTCCAAATGCATAATTTGAAACTCTAGTTGTTTGTTTCCTTGTCTGTATTTTGTTTCAGAAGTAGAAATGCATCAAAAGTGGCTGATTTTAAATAACTAATGTTATTTCTGTTTCCTAGCTTTTGACTTAAGAGAAATACGTAATAATTGCAAAATGGTCCTAAAACTTAATGAATGCATTAAAATACCCTTCAGCAATATTTTTGTTTCCAACTTTGAATATTAATTTCTAGGAATGTATCCAATACATGTCCTGACACCTTTCTGATTATGCTGCCAATGATCTTTGTATTGCTCAGTATTCTCCTAGAAAAAGATACTAAAAAGCCTGAGGCAAGAATAATTTCCTTAAGTGGGGTTAGAAGTTTAAATCTGAATTTGCATTTTTTTTGTTTCTGTTTTATGGATAATTTTCCTGCGCCTGCCTAAGACTAGGTTATGGATTGGAAAATCTTTCATATCCTAATTTTAATGTGTACCAAATCATGTATCCAATGTTCTAATTATGCCTTACTTTTTTTCTATTAGTGCTACTGTTTTACTGATGCTCTCAGTTCTTATTCTTGGCATACTATTAATTGTAACTTCTTCCCCTCCTTTGAAGGAAATAGTGCAAAACATCTACTTACAGAGGAGAAAAAAGTGTGTATTTAACCCACAAAACAGTAGCACTTTTATTTTAGGAAACCAATCTTCTAGTATTAATTATTAGGTGTTCTTTTGCTTATTAAATGCATATAAAGAAGCACCTCATTCACTCGCACATGGATCCGTACTTAACGCATTAGCAGGCTTATTAGTTCTATCCTTAAAGCTTACTCTGTATCTGATTACTTCTTACTCCTGGCAGTGCCTTCGCTTTTGTGATGTCAACTGGCCTTGCCATTTATAGTAATCTGTTACTGACTAGATGATTTCCCTCAATGAATTTACTGATTAAGTTATTGCAAAAGCAAACTTACAGAAACAAAAGAAGTCATTTCAGTTCAGAGATTCTGTTTTTTTCATTGTCGTATGGTTGGGATCTATTCTGTTTGGCCCATAGGGCATACACACACACAAAATGCTCACAGAATGAATGGAACATAAAAGGATATATATATTTCAGAAAAATTTGTCGATTGACTGCTGAGACACAACTGGGTACTATGATGTTTAAATAAAGAATAAGATCTCTGCCTAGTAGGAATTCACAGTCTGCTAAAAAGACAGACAGAAAAGACACACAAAGTAGTAGGAACCCTAGGGGAAGCTCCTATAAAGTGCCTGGGGGGCAGAAGAAGGGGCAGATATTCCTATTATTCTTAAGAGCACAAGTTATCTGTTGTTATAATATTCGTGTGGGTGAGGAAGAAAATGCATGTTATTGCACTTTTATAACAGGTAAAAAATTCAGTTTATGACCTTCCCTTGTCCTCTTTATTCCTGAGTAGTTTTGGGTTCCCTGAGGGTGAAGGATATATATAGGTAGGATCCATGGACACTTTTTCAAACTGGTCTGAACTGTTGATTTTGGAAGTGCTGCTTTGGTTTTTTGTTTGGTTTTATTTATTTTTAAATACCAATCTGAACATTTAACATATAGCCATACTTTTAATTTAAAAGAATGCATAGTCATATAAAATCTTGTATTTTTAAGAAATAAGTTTGCAAAAAGTAGTTATGTGTGCCCAGGACTTAATGTTTTATTTGTTTATTTATTTGCTTCTTGTTTTGTGTAAGACAGTTTGAACTGCAGTGTGGTAATTTTCTAGATGAAACTCTTCTCAGATACCCTGTAATACCCACAGTAGATCCTTCTCGTTTAGTTGTTCTGCAGTTTCTTCCTTGGTTGGCATTTCATTGTAACTTAACTTCCTTGTAGTTGAGTCAACTCTATTGGCGTAAGTAATGTGAGCTTTCTTTAGAGAGTTAGATAAATGGCTTCCAGACAGATCCAATTTTTGTTCAGGATAGTTTCATAATTTGCCTTGTAATGCCAGTGTCCTGGATTTAAGACTTAGGCATAACAGTTATCTTGAGTTACAGAAATATTCTTTCTCAAAACTTTTTAGGTGATATGTGCTGGTCTGTAGTTTCAACATGCCATGCTTCTAATAACTTTGAATTACATTATGTTTGTTTTAATTCCAGCCTTTAATATAATTTGATTTCTCTCTGCCTCTCATCCTATCTCTCCTCCACCCATTGCTGATGTAGTAAAGATGGCCTTGGGGCTGAAATATTGTCATACTTGCTTATTCATGTTAGTTTTCATATATATATTTAACAAAGAGAAACACAGCGAGGAGGGAACATAAGCAGGGGAAGTGGGAGAGGGAGCAGCAGGCTTCCCGCTGAGCAGGGAGCCTGATGCGGGGCTTGATCCCAGGACCCTGGGATCATGACCTGAGCCGAAGGCAGACCCTTAATGACTGTGCCACCCAGGAGCCCCCAAGTTAGTTTTCAATAAAGGAATAATAGTAGCTTTGTACTTAATTATTTAGTTAGTCATGTGAGTGTGCTTTATTTGCTAAACTCTTACTTTTTAGGTATGTGAAGACCTGTTTTCATGGCCCGTAGCCAACCATATTGGAAATACAGTGGCTCTTCTGGGACTCTTTGGACATTGAAGGAATCTCATAAACTTTTGCCAAGGAGATAACGTTTTGGACATTCTCTAGTTTTATTAAAGTTCTATTTCCATTAAGATGATGTCTCCTTATAATCTTTACAGCCTTTGGGAAAGTGAATGTTCTGAATTGTAAAGAGTGTGCTGCAACATAAATATGTAATTAGAGGAAAATTTCTCATCCTTTGAATTACAGGTCCATTGATGAAGCCAGTCAACATTGTATGTGTGCACACATGTGTGTTTGATGATATTGTGAGCAGTATTTTTTGTTTAATTTAGATGCGAATGTCAACAATATAAGCCTTTCCTTTCCTAAAATGGAAGTTTCATAAAATCCTTGCTGTCTTGACAATGGAACTGTACCTTGCTTACTGTGTGATTAGTACACTTTTTGATTAAAAAGGCAAAGAGCAGGGGCTCCTGGGTGGCTCAGTGGGTTAAAGCCTCTGCCTTCGGCTCAGGTCATGATCTCAGTGTTCTGGGATCGAGCCCCACATCGGGCTCTCTGCTCATCAGGGAGCCTGCTTCCTCCTCTCTCTCTGCCTGCCTCTCTGCCTACTTGTGATCTCTCTCTGTCAAATAAATAAAATCTTTAAAAAAACAAAAGGCAAAGAGCAGATTTTATGTGTATGGTACATCTCTAGTTTAAATGGTTAGCCCCTAAAAGTTTAGTCTTATTGTGCATGCTTGATGTTTTTCTCTTTCTCTCTCTCTCTTTTTTTTGTTGTCTGTTCTGAATTTCCCAATATGTCACGTATTTCATCTGTAACTATATTCATTCAGAAGTATTTTTTTCTTATTCTTTCTACTTTATGGCTATATTAGTCCCCATATAACCAGCTGATAACTTTCCTGAGTTTTTCACATTGGGTTTCTAAATTCCAATTTTAAGAACTCAACTTATCTGGTATTTTAATAGCGATCACTTAGTCAGGAGCCAGCAGACTCAAGTTATGGGTTATGGCCTCTTTAACTTTAGTTGAGTTATTTATTCTGTCTGAACTTTGGTTTCCTCATTCGTGTAATTTAGGGTTGAATTTGTTCTCTAAGGTTCTTTCTCAAACTCAGTCATGGTCTAGGATATCTTTCTTTTTGGATCATATAAACTGCTATAGTCAGTTTCATCTGTATCTATCTATTTAACCCCATTTCTCCCCCACAGAGAAGCTCCTTTTATATTCCCAAGACCTAGACATATATGTCCATTCATGCTGAAACATTGTAGTTGGGCTGTACCTTTCATGTTTCTGGAAGTCCAACACCCTATCCATTGTGCCACAAAGCTGCTTTTTCCTCCAAATTTCTAAATAGTCTCTAAAATACCTTGAGCTACCTGTAATTCTATAGAAATATGATGGCTTTGGCTAATCTTGTTGTAGTATTACTTCTGAATTCACTAGAAAACTGAGAATTAGTCATAAT
The DNA here is from genome assembly GCA_028533885.1 of Nasua narica. Taxonomy (NCBI): domain Eukaryota; kingdom Metazoa; phylum Chordata; class Mammalia; order Carnivora; family Procyonidae; genus Nasua; species Nasua narica. Next base: position 107,100,962 of record CM052797.1, on the reverse strand, counting down.
AGTGCCTAAATATTATCATCTCCCCTTATTAATCCATATATCCTCAAATCAGGATGATTGGATTAATGTCAGCCAGCCAGTTTCCCACTTCTCTCTCAGAATTAGCTGTGCTTGTTCCATTTGTAGAGCTAGTTCTGAAACATGAAACTGGGAGAAAAAGCTAATTCATTGGGAACAATTAGTATTCAGATAAGTATTCTCAAGCCAGAAGAATGAGGCAAAATAATAAAAGGGATGACATTTCATGGAGATAGTTGTTGGCTATAGGAGGACAGGAGCCTTAATTATTCACGCTGTCCCTAGTACTCAGGAGAATGTCTTAACCATAGTAGGCTGTCTATAAAAATTGTTGAATGAGTGAATAAGTCAATACAGAATGGTATAGAAGTACAGAATGGAAGAGCTTATTTAACTCCTAGATTTTAGTTTTTGGAGCACATGCAGATTGAGAACCAGTATGGTGCAGTGTATGAATCCTAGTTAAATAAAAGAACATGGATTTACCTGGAATGTGATTAAGTAAGGGTAGGGGACTCATTTATTCACTTTAATTCTTGAGTATAGCACTTAGGCAAGTGAAAAGATGTTATAATTTTGTCAAGTGTTTTTTTCATTGAAACCAGATCTGGTCATGTCGGGGGTTGGATGACCATTTGTCAGAAATGTCAAAGAAAGGATTCTTGAAAGAATAATAGGTAGTTAAACCTACTGATCTCAAAGGTCCATGTGAGTTCATAGTTCTGTGAGTTTTACTTCAAAGGGAGGTAGGTGGGATATGACCTGCTGACTGTCTCATAAGAGATAGTGAAGTGGATAATGAAGTTTTCAGTCTTTGCTAAAAAGATTGAATTTATAGAGCCTTTTCTGACAATATCAACATTTTTAGGAATATCAAAATATAGAAATAGTTTGTCTTCTTAGTGATGAGTCAAGGGACAGTACAGAAATGTGATAGTGGATAGAAAAAAGCTGGCTCTGAAGGAAATGAGAAAAGAAAGAACAGTTAGAACATCACTGTGAATTCCCTGGATTTAGATTATCAACCGTTGTGCTCTAAATACTTCAGTAACCCCAATAGAGTTTTTTCTTTACTAATATCACACCGGTGAGAATACAGCAACAGTCTGGAGGTCTGTGTATGCATAGAGGAACCTCCAAACACACCTTAGTAGCTTCAGAATGTATATAGGTCTGCATGATCATTGAAATGATCTTTCCAGTGTTGAATTTGAGTCTTTGGAAAATTTTAAATCACTTATTCAACAAAGTTGGGGAGTTTAAAGATAATTAGCATGTTTTGCCATCTCCCAAAATTGGCAGTTTATTGAGGGAGGCTGGTGAAAAAACAATTATATTACTTTTATTTTTAAGCTGTGATATACATAATATGCTCTGGGAGCATTCTGCTTTGGGAAATCAGTAAAGGAGGGAGACTAAGTCTCGAAGGATAAATCTTGAAGGAAAGGAAGTATAGGTGATAGGCGCACAGCCAACAGTACAGGGGCAAGCATCCTTACCTGGGGACTTAATGGGAAGGTTGCTTTCTAGTAAGTAAGCTTTAAAATCTTCAAATGTTGTTCAGAGCCAGGATGTTAATTTTTCAGAAAGGCTCCTAGTTGAGAGCAAGATTCTGTGAAGATATCAATATCTCTAAAGAGATGCCTTATCAGTCAGGAGGGAGAGTTTGGACAGGAACTGAATGTGAACAAAGGAGAAAGTTGGGGAGATGTACTTCAGTCTCCATCCAAACCCCGCCCAGGAGAATGGAACACTTGTTACTGTGGTTTGTAAATCTCTGATGTGCCGATGGACATGCCAGGCTGCCTTTAGCGTGATGCCATTTACACATTGTTTCATAAAACAAACTCCCCTCGCTCCAGTTTCCTATTCATTAAACAACTTTCTGATTATAATTTGCCTTCCCATCCAGATTGGTCTGCAGGGAGAAAATGTACTGGTTATGCTGACACGAACATTCTGATCCATATGGCAGTTATGGTTCTCATTGTAAACTCATGTCGTTAATTGAATGGCATTCTAGTTTGTATATTAGTCTCTTGTGAGCTTAATGTTACTCTTGCTGAAAGATGACTCCACTCAGGGTATCAAAACGGAAAGAAGATCCAGTTCCTAAGTTTACAAAGCTGAGCTACTGACCAGAAGGATGTAGTCATCAAGATAAACACTGTCTCGTAGCTCCCAGTCCTATTTTCAACTAGTGCAGTTTCAGGTCGTGTTGTACACACCAGAAGTGGTTGAAGAGACATATGAAGGCGTATTTGAGAAGCTGCAAGTAGTTGACACATAAGAGAGTGGGAAGGAAGGAGGTATGAGCTTGAGGGAAGGGTGGAAGACAGTTTGTGAATGGACTCTTTGGGGCAGAGGGTGTTTCATTCATTTTTTTAAAGTAATTTGAGTTGAAAGGAAATATCCTTTAATTCTGCAAAAATGCTATCTTTTCTTTCATGAGTAACTTTGAGTGGATGGATCTCTTATTTAATTTCAAGCTGGAGTTTTTGACCACATAATTTTCCTGCTTGTGTTATATTTACTAGGGTAGGTAAAGAATGATCAAGTTACTGTGTAATGAGTGAAAGCAAAGCTAGCCAGCCACCATGACTTGTGGGGCCATTGTTTATACTTAAAATTCTAGTGATTCTGTTACTTTCAGGTTGCGGCTACACCACTAGACTTTCTCTAGTAATGAAACTGCACAATCATGATTTAGACTTACCTTGCCTAGAGAGGGTTCCCAAGTCTTTGTAAGCTCTTAAAGGATTCTTAGAAACCTTTTATCATTAAATATATTTGCTTACTTGAGAACTGCCTCCATCTTTCTTTTATCAAATTTACATGGCTCAAAGCATTTATGCACTATGACTGCATTTGAAAACTTAGACTTTTTGAAAACTATGTTTTGATGAGATAAGGTAGTAATAGGGAATTTTTTTCTGAAATGAAACAATCTTATTTTATATTTTTTTCTAATGTTTCACTGATATTTATTGAAAGCTCAGTCTGTTCCTGGCATCAACTTTTTTTTCTTTTAACTTTTTTCTTTTTTCTTTTTTAATTTTTTATTAACATATAATGTATTATTTGCCCCAGGGTACATGTCTGTTTGAATCATCAGGCTTACACATTTCACAGCATTTGCCATAGCACATACCCTCCCCAATGTCCATATCCCTACCCTCCCCACCTCCCAGCAACCCTTAGTTTGTTTCATGAGTTTAGGAGTCTCTTATGGTTTGTCTCCTTCCCCATCCCATCTTGTTTCATT
>CM052797.1:107055948-107097179 GCA_028533885.1 Nasua narica | reverse complement strand
TTGTCTCTCCTCTTTTCTGGTCTATGTTCCTTTTAGGCTCTCTCTTTGCTTAGAGGACCCCTTTCAATATTTCCTGTAGGGCTGGTTTGGTGTTTGCAAATTCCTTTAGTTTTTGTTTGTCCTGGAAGCTTTTTATCTCTCCATCTATTTTCAGTGACAGCCTAGCTGGGTATAGTATTCTTGGCTGCATATTTTTCTCGTTTAGCGTTCTCAGTATATCATGCCTGTCCTTTCTGCCCTGCCAGGTCTCTGTGGATAGGTCTGCTGCCAATCCAACATTCCTGCCTCTGTATGTTACCGATTTCTTGTCTCGAGCTGCTTTCAGGATTTTCTCTTTGTCACTAAGACTTGTAAGTTTTACTATTAGATGACGGGGTGCAGACCTATTTTTATTGATTTTGAGGGGGTTTCTCTGTGCCTCCTGGATTTTGATGTTTGTTCCCCTCAGCAGATTAGGGAAATTCTCTACAACAATTTGCTCCAATATACCTTCCACCCCTTTCTGTCTTTCTTCTTCTTCTGGAATCCCAATTATTCTAATATTGTTGCATCTTATGGTATCACTTATTTCTCGAATTCTTCCCTCGTGGTCCAATAGTTGTTTGTCTCTCTTTTTCTCAGTTCCTTTATTCTTTGTCATTTGGTCTTCTATGTCACTAATTCTTTCTTCTGCCTCATATTCTAGCATTAAGAGCCTCCATTTTTGTTTGAACCTAATTAATAGCTTTTTTGATTTCATCTTGATTAGATTTTATTTCTTTTATTTCTCCCAAAAGGGATTTTATTTCTCCTGAAAGGGATTCTTTAATCTCTTCCATACTTTTTTTTGAGCCCAGCTAGCACCTTGATAACTGTCATTTTGAACTCTATTTCCGACATATTACTGATGTCTCTATTAACTAGTTCTCTAGCCATTGGTACTGTCTCTTGTTCTTTTTTTTTTGTGTGTGTGGTGAGTTTTTCTGCCTTGTCATTTTATCGAGCTAAGAATAGATGAGTGAGAGAGAAAAGTACTCTGGAGTTCCACCGTTCTCACTGATTGATGAACTTGGGCTTAGCTGGATATTCTCACTGATCTTCTGGGGAGGGGCCTTTTCAACTTGGTTCTCAGATATCTTTGCCTGAGGCGGAGTTGCCCCGCCCTTGCCCAGGGAGGGGCCAAGCAATTTGCTCAGGTTCACTCTTGGGAGAGCCTTTGTTCCCTTAGTGCTTTCCGTACTGCCCTGGAGGCCGAGAATGCAAATCATGGCATCAGCTTTTACTCTCTAGTCCATTAATGGGATTATGTTATTAAAATGTGAAGAATTTTTTCAAACTTCATTTTCTTTTGATTACAGAATTACTTTAATTTTCTTTGCCAAGTATCCATTCACTCAGTTCCCTCAGTGTCCTTTTTCTGAATTCTCTGTAACTTGACCTCAGTTGATGAGTAGGCAAAACATTTTATTTTAGTGAAGTAAGGAGACTGACAGAGTCAGATCTGTTTTCTACTACAGTCCTTTGAGTTGGCTGTACAGATATTACAAATGTTTCTTGCCTTTACTTAACAATTAACTTCTGTTTTTCTTACCGATGTTTTAGGAAAAGCATATAAGCAATGAAGAAGAGCACTTAAGAAGGATGGAAGAGGCCAGATTGCAGCTCAAGGATCAACTTCTTTGCCTGGAGACTGAACAGGAATCCATTCTTGGTGTCATAGGAAAGGAAATTGATGCAGCTTGTAAAACCTTCTCCGGGGACTCGATGGAGAAATTGAAAGTAATTATGAGTTCTCGTTGTGCCTTTCAGTTAGTTTCTTCATACGTAATTATAAGAAAATTTTAATGCATAGTTACATGGTAGTCCCATTTTTATTCTGGAAAGTTTTATGAAACAAAATAACATCTTGCACTGTTGAGAACAGGAAACCGTATCTATTGCATGGTCCTGGAAGAGAAAGTATACTGTGAATTCATTGAATTGCCTCTATCGCGCTCTGTAAAAAAAAAAATGTCTTAGGAGAGAGGCAGCTGTTCTGATGAAAAAAATATCCTTGAAGTCAAGAGGCCTGGGTTTTCATTATCACAGGCCATTTTTGTAGTTGTTAGTGTATTAATGGCTAACATCTTTTGAGTACTAGTTATATTAAAGGTGCCGTGGTAGCTACGGTGTAGGATTCTCTCCTTTAATCTCTAAAACTACCCTGTCCTTTAGGTACTCTGATTAAATTCATTTTAAGAAAAAGGAAAGCAAGGCTTGGGGAGGTTAAGTAACTTGGCCCTGGCCATGTATCTAGTTAAATGCTAGAAACAGGACTTTAGACCTTGGGGATCTAACTCCCTGAGCTTAAACACGTGACTGCTATGCTATTTGCCTTCCCTGTTTAGACAAATTATACTCAAGTGAGTTTTTCTATCTTTAAAACAGATCGAAGGCGAGCACCTCCTTCAGTCTCGGTCATAGTACTGCTATGTTGCATTGCATTGCATTGCTTTGATACAGTAGGCCCATAACCCTTTGCATTTAGCCATCATTTACCCTGTATTTATTTCATGTGATGAGATGGCAGGACCCAAATTATAATATTATGCCTAAAGGCTGCTTAGTTTTTAATACTTTAATATTTTGTCATTTATCTTTTTCCTCATACAAAATGATCTTCTCTTTGTTTTTTGACTACTTTCTCTTTTTTTTCTACTCTTCCTTCTTATCCCTTTTCCTTTTTTTTTTCCCTCCTTATGTGGTGTTTTAAAGAAAATAGAACTATATTTCTACACGTGTAGTGGAAGGTATCTTAGGATTCACCTTTAACAGAAATATTTCAATGGGTAGAATTTGGTGGAGTTGATGGAGTTTCTGCAATATATATTCTACCTACATTTTTAAAAAGGCTCAGATGTCATTTTGAGAGGACTTGAGCCAAATATGAGAAGTAACTGGCTTTAGAGGAAAAAATCTTGCAGTTTTGTTATAGCACTTTTTATAATGATGGCTTATTCTTTTTCCTGTCTGCTGCTGCTTTTTTTATTTAAGACTTGTCATTTTACCTATATGTAAAGGATGTGTGACCTTAAAATCCTATTTTCATCTAAAAGAAGCGCATGTTAACAATGAAATATTTATTCTGTATCTACATATTTGTATCAGGATAGCTTATTTTCAATCAGATAGAGATGTAGAAATGGTATCATTTAGATCATGCTATAAGATGTATAAACCTTGTTATGGGCAATTACAGGCTAAAACATAGTGGGTAGATAGCAAATTACTTAAATATTGTTCTTTTTGAGTCACAAATTATCCTTCCAACATATTCCAAAAAGCACCCGATTTTTTAATAGGCTTTCAGGAATGCAGTGATTTTGGTAATGGATTTTTACACCTCTTCCCCCAGAGAAGGACTAATTCAATCCAAGTGATAGGTTGAAAGTAAATCTAAGAGAATGGAAATTCTATTAAATTTTTGGGGTTGTTGTTTTGTTTAGAGTACACCTTTTTCATTGTGGGTCTCTTTCTATTAGTAACTTCTGTCATTACCTTCCTATAAACTTGGGGAAAAAAATGAATACCGAAGAATATAACATTTGCTCTCACCTCAAATAAACCACGCAAAGTGTTGTTAAAATAAAATTGATGTTATGCTTTTTAGAGATTCAGAGATCTAAGGGAGAGTGGTGGTCCATATAAAATGTTTTAAAAAATGGAATAATTCCAATTATTCTTTGTCATTTGTTGATTTTGATATATTACTGATGAAATTTTTAGCCATTTTTTGTAGAGAGTAACAGCTATGATATGAATTGGATCATAGATATATAATGAATGAGTCTGAGAAAAGTCCTTGGAGTATTGATATTATTTCTAATTACCTTTTTCTTTCTCCAGCCACCATATTTATTATTTATTCCACTTTTGTAAATACATGTAGTGTTTGAAAACTTAAGGACAGACACTTAATAAGCCATCACTATTATAAAACAATTAGGAAAGTGTCTGAATTAAAGTTATATCATTTTTAGAGACCAGATTTGATAATTAAAGAACTTTTCTCATAACACTTGGCTGAGTATTCACTCATTTGTAGAACATAAAGAGGATAGGCTTTGCATCAAGACGGATGTAGGCTGAAATTGCATCTCTCCATATTGCTAATGTATGACCTTGGACAAGTTATGCAATTTCTCTTCTCTCTAAGAATTCATGTCCCACTTAGAAGTTGACTTATTTTGAGGATAAAATAGAATAAGATATATAAGGTGCATATTATGGAGTGAAATATCTTACACTTAGTGAATACTCAATTAATGCTAGCTATCATTATTATGTAGTATTTTTCTTTGCTCATATATTCATATATATTTGTGTATGTATAGATTTTCTTTTAAATTTTTAAAAAGATTTTCTTTATTTTAGGGAGAGAGAGGGAGAACAAGAATGAGTGGTAGGGGAGGGGCAGATGGGGAAGCAGACTCCCTGCTGAGCAAGGAGCTGAACCTGGGGCTTGATCCCAGGGACTCTTGGATCATGACCTGAGCTTGACTGACTAAGTCACCCAGGCCCCCCTGTTTTTTTTAACTTTTTATTACAAACTGTTGTTATAGTTCCTCTTGTCACAATAGACCTTGAAGTCTATTTCCTGATGATGACATCTTTATATGCAGTTAGTAATAAAAATAGTGTTCTATGTGCCAGACACTGTGCTAACCCTCATTTTATTTAATTTATACTTTGGCCTTTTGAGGCAGTTTGCCTATTTTATAGATGATAATCTGCAACTTAGAGAATTGTCACATCACTTGTAAGTGGACAAGGCTGTTCTCTTAAACACTACACTGTATTTAAGTTTGTAAAAAAAAAATCACAAAATTTGAACTTATACTCTTTGATCCCAGGACCCTGAGGTCATGACCTGAGCCAAAAGCAAAGGCTTTAACCCACTGAGCCACCCAGGTGCCCCCAGAGGCAGGATTTCACTGAAGTCAGGGAGGCATGAGAGTTGGGTAAGATTTGGATGGTGAGAAAAGTGGAGAGAGAAAAGTTGGATATAAGAATATAGTACTCTTGCTTATGGCATATGGTCGGCATCATTACATATTCATCATCTGTCTAAATGAATTACCTAATGATATTCCTTAGGGGAAGTGATGTGCACGTACATCAGGAAGTATGGAAATATTTGAGAATAGAATAGACAGACATCTCTTGGAAAGGGATAGGATATTTTTAAGCAGAAAATTTCTAGAGAGGAGATCCGTAAAAATATCAGAGGTAGCACCTGTTTCAAAGAAAGTAGGAACTGAAAAAATTCTGTGTTTACAATCATAAAGTCATCGACAACCTTTGAGCATCGTTTCATTAGTAATAAGGCAGAACCAGATGGCAAGGGATTTTACAAATGGGTTGGTGGGGAGGAAATCAAGGCAGCAGGTATAGACAACCTATTTTTTTTTTTAAAGATTTTATTTATTTTAACAGAGAGAGGACACAAGCAGGCAGAGAGGCAGGCAGAGGCAGAGAGAGGAGCAGGCTCCCTGCCGAGCAAGGAGCCCGATGCGGGACTAGATCCCAGGATGCTGGGATCATGACCTGAAGGCAGCTGCTTAACCACCTGAGCCACCCAGGCATCCCTAGACAACCTATTTATTGTAGGATTTTGTTACCATCATGGAATATAAAGCAATGTTTGCACAAAGTCATGTTGATTAGTTTCTGTCAGTCCTACACAACCATTAATGAGACAAAATGGCCCTCATAGTATGAAATTAAAGAAGGATAAATGAAACAAAGAATTAAGTTTCCATGTAATTATATCTAACCCACTGTGAAATATATTATGTGGAACAAGACTGAAGCAAAGAAACAAATGAAAATGAAGTATACTGGTTTAATTGAGGCTACTTGCCAGAACTCCATGGAATCAGTCTTCAGAGATTCTAGCAATGAGAACATTTGAGAGTTGATTCATGTCTCTGTATTTGAGCTAAATATTTACTGTCAGTGCACACATATATATGTATATACATACATGTGTACATACATAGACATACTAGATAAATGGTGGTTTGGAATTGGTTGGGTACTTGAACTTTTTTCTATTTAAACCTTTAAATTTAGGGATCAACCTTTTGGATGGTATGGTGAAGAATTTCACTTATGTAAGTTCAATTCAGAGAAAGTTCTACTTCTAACAGACAATTTCCTTTTTTTTAGGTTTTTTCATCTAGTCCTGATATTAATTATGACCCACATCGCTGGTTAGCAGAAAGCAAGGTAATTTATCTTTAAGTCTTAAAGTTACCATAGTATTTAGGACTTTCAAGGTGTCCTATTTGGGCCAGCTGTACATTTTGTTATAGACCAGAACATACAAAACTGTTTTGGGGAAGATATCATTGTCATGCATTTAAAGCTTCCATGTTCCTTTAGTTTAATATTTAAAAATTAGCTTAACTGTATTAAGAATATAGTTCACAGAATGAGAGAATAAAGGAAGGTAAAACTGTTGAAATATCAAAACTAGATTGTCAGACAAATTCTTCTGCCTGTTCCTTGAGATAGGCAACGTCTTGGGAAGTATATAAACGTCAGGGGATATATAAAAGATAGAAACCTCTATTTACATACACATAGATACTTAATATATTTTAGTTCCTGAAAGTAAGCTCAAAGCCTGCCAAATCTCTGTGTGACCCAAACAAATCCCTTCATTTCTCTTGATATCTTGTTTCTTCAGTTGCAAAATGGGATGGGTAAACTTTATGTTCTGAAGATAGCTTTCTTGCTTCATGGTTCTTTGTCTTGATGATTTAAATTTAAATGGCAGGTAAGCAAATCTAAATAAAAGTGAACAATTTGCTAATTTCAGCAAGAAGATTCTTTCGCACTATGGGATAGTTACCGGCTGTTCTCATAGATCAGATCAACTTGGATATTCCTTAATTAAAATATATAGAAAATCATGACCATATGAAATGTAGATGTTTGTTTATCTAAGTATTGACACTTAAGCTAGTTTTTTCAGTTTTAAGATGCTAAAGTGAATAATCTTTCATCCCAATTTAAATTCTGTAAGAAAACCGTGCTCACTTCGGCAGCACATATACTAAAATTCTATAAGAAAACCAACTGTACTATAAACCTGAAAAATTGTGGTCTAACTTGGAAAACTTTTTAAGTTTGTCCCGTCACCTAATTTAAAAATAGGAGAAAAGTGAGGTTTTAGAAAAGGTATGTGACTTTTATAGTGCCATATAAAGAATGGGAAAATGGATTGCATGTTAGACTCACAATTAATATTCTTACCATTGTGTGTATTACTGTCTAAAGTTTTCATTCAGCCAAGATTTATCGACTGTGTACTTTTTCGTGTATAGATATGAGTGGTGTAAGTGGTAGCAAGCCATGGAAATTAATAAGGAAAATGACAATGTATACAAATTTTTTAAAATCTTTAAGATGTGTTATATTGTTATAGAAATACATAAACATTGACAAGGAGACACAAAAGGAGGAAAAACTGAATATGACATCTGTGCTAGGAGATTAAGAGGGTATGATGCTATCAGTGTGCTACAGAAGGTTTCTTCAAAACTGCAGTATTTAAACTTACTTGATCATACAAGAAATATGCAGATGTTCTCTAGTTGGCTAACTATAGGAATAATAATGGCAAGAAGTTGAGAATATCTGAGTGAATACAGATAATGCCCTGAGCTTGATGAGTAAGGTACAGGTAGAAGGTGGTGGGAAAAGACAGGGTTCACCTTTGAAGCCCTGCTCTGCATGAAAGAAATCTCTTAAAAAAAAACGCAAAAATGTTCTTAATAAGAAACTAACAGCATTATGATTAACCATTGAAATTTACCCAATCTTGTAAAATTTTCCTCCTACATTAAGTACAGTGATGCTGTTCATTCCTAACCATTTTGATAAAACCAAATGCAAACTTCTATTTATGCCACCTTCATAGGAAATTTAGAAATACATGTTTTGCTGTTTCAGAAATTTTGGGCTAGAAACTTTTGTTGTGCATTAATAGAGCATTTCTCTCTTTTTTCTTTTTCCCAGTTCCTCAATTGTGACAACAAGAGCAATGTACTTGGAATTTTCTTTTAAGTTAAAATCTTTATCATTTCTGAACAGAAAGCTTTCACTGCTGTTCAGTTAAATTATGAGAGCCAGAGATGACTCTTAATCATAGCTCTTTAATTTGGGAGCCAGTGAGCAGTTTTCCCTTATCATTTAATGGGATTGAACTTCTGATCAGACGAGTTTTAATACTGCATGAGACAAGTGTTCCTCTACAGAGTGAAAGGGTCATGATAAGCAATACCACACTGACCAACTGACTTAGGAGGAATTGAATCTATTTACTAGAAAGATGGTTTAGGTTATTGATGGGCTACAATACTGTAATTCCCATGAACTGTGACTGGACAGCTCTATAAGTATTGAAGATAAGATCTGAAATCAGAGGACAAAAACTATATGGAAAGTAGAATTGCTATTCAGCTAGTCTGTGCTGACATTTTGCAGTATTAGAAGGTCCTCTCAGGGCATTTGGTAATTGTTTTCATAAATCTGCCAAATGAATTTCTTCTGTTAGTGTTAATCCTGGAAGAAGTAGAGGATTGGGTGAGGATAGTGTCATTGTTGCTTTGTTGGGATTGGTCGCATAATATAAATATGAAATCCAGCTAAGAGTTGGGCCAGGCTCACAGATAAGATAAGCAAAGAATGGTAAGAACAATACATTACAGGGAGGAAGAGGATTGAGGTCGTCATTAAGGAATAACAGACAAGCAGTTCCCATACATCAGGGATTTGTTTTTGTCATAAGTCCCAACAAGGCATTTAGAGGCCAAATTTATTCAGTTTAACAGAGAATTTACTGAGTAGCTACTATGTCCCAGATGCTGTATTATGTCCTGTGAGCATAATAATGAATTTGGCATGATCCTTCCTCTTGAGGAACATTTTTTCTCTAGAAAAGCTGACATATAGATAATTTCAGTATTATCTAAAGAGCTGTGATACAGATGTGGAGAAGCTGTCATGGTGTCTGATCCCTCAGATGAATCTTAAAGCTGGCCCAATAAAGAGCAAAGACTGTGTGCAGAGTAAACAATTGTAGGAATTGTATGAAAGAGAAACAGCAGGATAAATACCAAGAAACCCCAAGTGATCTGGCAGTACTACAGTATGACAGTGTTAGGCAGAGAATGGCAGGGTTGAGGCTCTAGAAAGAGGTAGAGAATAGGTCCACCAAGAAGAGCATTGTATGCCATTTAAAAGGTTAAGTTCAGTTCTACATTTAGGGGGGAATCAAAAAAAGATTTGAACAGGATACTGATTTACTCATATTCATATTTCAGAAGCATTACTCTGATAGTAATGTGAAAGGTGGATTAGAACTGGGGAAGATCAAAGGCAGGGAGACAAGTTAAGAGGTCTTTGGATAAGACCAACATCTCTGGGGTGAAAATCCACAAATTAAGGAAGTTGTAGAGATTCAGAGGAAGAGACAGACTGAAGAAACTTTTTGGTGACAATACAGAAGAGATGTTTAATGTTATATCAGATGGAGTGATAGAGAAGGAGATGTCTAGGATTTTCAAGGCAAACTAAAAGATACTTTCTCAAAGTTTGGTTTCTGAATAGATGGGCATACAGAGTCCTAGTCAGGCAAGCTAGAAGAAGTATTGGAAGAGTTTCCAGGACTGGGGTTGATATCTAGAAAGTCCTATTTGGACAGAAAGCCTCAGAGAGAAACAGGGTCAGAGGCAGAGTTTAAGTTCAAATCATGGAAAGAAAAGAGAAGTAGCGAAGACATTCCCAGAAAATGTGGACAAATTTCATATCTAGACAGGCAGACACTCTCAGGATGGAATGACAATACTAGGGAGTATCACTCTTGGTCCCAGATGTTAAGGTATCATTTTATGATAGCAAATAAGAGTAAAACTGGTGTCAAGCAGCACTTTAGCACAAGACAGGATCCTGAGTGCTCTGTTGTTTGTAGAAGAACACATTTAATTTGGGGAGTCCAGTACTAATTATTTCCTCAAGAGGCAAAAAAGTAAATATATTTGCTTCTTTGGTTGTAAAGATCTCTTCCTTCTTCACCTTTATCCTATTTATTGTCCTCTTTCTTTAGTCTGCAAGCTTCATGAGGGAGACCCATGTCCAACCTGTTCCTCATTGCATCTTTAACGCTTACCACAATACCTACCTAAATGCTCAAAAAAATTTTTTTAAAAAGTAATTATATTAGGAATACTACGTTTTTCTATTCAGGTTACTTCCTCAGTTTGAATATCACCAAAGAATAAATAGCAGCAGGTTAGATTTCAGTAAATTTATTAACTTTCAAATATTGTTTCATTTGATTGAAACTGTAAAATTTAAAGATTATATGGATAAGAAATAAACTTCTAAATTAGTTGGGGATTTTCCATTATTACTCCATTTGATATCATCCCAAAGAGTCATCCTTTTAATGGTATAATGTGTTCTAGGTGTTGCCTTTCCTAGCCATTTTTGGAATATTGTACCTGAAGTAGCTTTGGAGATTATGTAGTTTAACTTTGAGAAGAGGACTCTGGGAATTCTGAGATTTACTGAGGACTTAAAGCTAATTAGTTACTGAAAAGGGTTTAGAACCTGGGTCTCGGAATTCTGTGCCAGTGTTTCTTTTCACTGGTTGTGTAGTCTACATTTGAATATAAACCTTACATTTATGTATATTTGTAATGGTACGGATTTTTTTTCTTACAATAGTTATTGTGTATTACACCCAGTGTATTTAATTTTGGTTGAAGGATGTGAATAATCATCTATCCTTCCAGTGTAGACATCAAAATGAGATGCAAAACTCTAGTATCTTGATTCATTTGTTGGAAAGATACTTGAGATTGTGTGCATGGAACACATTCAGTTTAATTGAAAAAAAAATAGTATTTTGTGTTTTTAAATATGTGCTCTTATTATGGAGATATTTTTCTTCTTGAATTGTAGTCATAACTATATAGAAAAGTGGAGAATATTACTAAAAGGATTATATTTTGAGGTTGCTTTGTGTTTGAATTTTGTACTTCTGCTTTAATTCTTGTGGTGGTGGCCTGGGACACTCTTAAGAATTGCTATTCCCTTCCTTTACCTTTGGCTCTTCTAAACATTTCCCCTTAAAATTGTTTCTTGAGTTTTGGCAAAGGAAGTATAGTAGTTAAAAGCAGCAAAATTATGGGCCTTAGTATAATTGCTAACTCTATCCGCTATAATCGTTTTATTCAAATTTTCTATTTCCCTAGGTTTTAGCTTTGAGTCATTCCTTGATGACTTTATCTATCTATCTATCTATCTATCTATCTATCTATCTATCTATTTAGTCCTTGATGATCTTAGTATATTATTACACTAAATCTCACTAGGGAATTCTTAGAGATTAAAAAGATCATTTTGATTGTTTTACTAGATACTTATTCTCACCTAATTGTTAGCGGTCAACTATGAAGGTAACAAAATGCCTTATTTAGAAATTCTTTCTCTATTTTAGTTTATTTAGCAATACTTGATGTAGCTAAAAAGCCTATTATGTAATCTTGAAGATGCTCTTGTGAGTGGTTAATAGAATGGTGTTTGCACTGTGATTAATAGCCTTGTCAGCTAATTATTATTTGGAATTAGTAAAGTTATTCCTATACTGTGTTCAAAGCTGTTTCTCTAAGACATTTAATGAAAGTTGTTGGGGGTTTCTCTAACAAACACTGATTCTCATTATTGACTATTGGTTGATTAAATTTCCATAAGTTGATATTTTGTTTTGTAGGTATAATAATATATTCTGCTTACATATTCAGTTCATAATAAGCATCTACCTATAACCTATTTTTAAATTTTGTATGGTGATGGAATAAAGGCTTTATAGGAATAAACTGAAGCGATAGGTTATATTATATTAGTCTACTCAGGCTGCCATAATAAAAGACCACAAACTGGATGGCTTAAACAACAGATATTTATTTTCTCACAGTTCTAGAGCCTAGATGTCTAAGATCTAGGTACCAGGGTTAGTTTTTGGTGAGGCCTTTTCCTGGTTTCTACAAGGCCACTTTCCTGTTGGAGGAGTGGCATTTGGGGGATTGGGAGTATTACTGGAAGAATTGGGAGTGTCAGGAGATACAATGTCTCTTCCTCTTATAAGGACTCCAGTCTTATAGGATTAAGGCCCCTTTGTGGTAGTAACCTCATTGAACTTTTATTGCGTGCCTTCCTAAAGGCACTATCTCCAAATACAATCACACCGAGGATTAAAACTTCAACATACAAGCTTGAGGGGAGCACAATTAGTCCATAGCACATTATCAAACCCGATGAATGCTTTGTTTTACAGATTTTTTTTGTGTTATTCTATTGCTTTTACCAGAACCAGTAGGATTATTGTTATAACAAAATAGATTTATTGTTTCTCCATTATCAACCCTTAGCAATGGTACTGAGCACAGGCCACAGACTGGGATGGAGTAAGAAATATTTGAGAAAAGGGAAATTTGTGGTTATTTTCTAAATTTGCATTTAATTCACTGGGCAAGAACAGATTAAACTGGGTGATTGAAACTGATGATTCCCAGGGACTCACTTTGTTTGGACCACATTGGTTTAAAAAAACAGAATTGGTAGTGAACATTAAAAAAAATTACTTAATTGCATAATTACAACATAGAATTTGTTTGCCTTTTGAAGTATCAGAAGATCTGATAACATTTGGTTTTTATTCTTATGTGATAGGAAACTGTTGAGTCTGAGAAGAACCATGGACATGATCACATTAGAAGGGGAGATCCTTCCAGCCTTTCTTTATGGTTTTCTTTTTTGTTTTTAATTTAATTTTATTTTTTCAGTGTTCTGAGAATCGTTTATGCACCACACCCAGTGCTCCATGCAATATGGAGCACTTAATACCCACCACCAGGCTCACCCCACCCTCTTCCCCTCCAAAACCCTCGGTTTGTTTCTCAGAGTCCACAGTCTCTCATGGTTCATCTCCCCCTCTGATTTACCACAATTAACTTTTCCTTTGCTTCTGCTAATTAAAACCACATTGAGATACCACCTTACACCAGTTAGAATGGCTAAAATTAACATGGTTGTCTTTTTATAATTCAGATCAGTAGTTTATTCAAGTCCTAAATGCATTATTTTTGAATGTTCATGAAACTTTCTTAATATAGTACCACTAAAAAAACTTAGATATTTTTGTTTTAAAGATATTTTATTTTTCTGTTTTATTAAATGCTAGGTGCTGCCTCTTTACAAGAACTTAAGAGCATCTAATTTTTCATTTAACTGTATGTGTCCTGTCCTCACTATGTGCAAAATGTTGTATTTGTTGTACTGTGTGTGCTTACATACAAACATGAACACACATCAATTCCCAAGGTGCTTTAAGTTGAAGAATAATTTAAAATCCTTAAAAACAATCTTGAGGATTTAGTATATCAAATTCTTTAACATACAAGGATAAAGATGTGTACATGTTTAATGTGCCAAATAAGCCGCAAAAAGACTTGGTTGAAAATAAACCTTTTCCAGAAACTGTATCTAACCTTCCTTTTTATCATGCCAATAATAATAATATGATAATTACTAGGGCTTTTTGGTTTATTTTTCTTGAGTGATTGGTAAAGTTTGAGGTGAACAAAATACAATCTATAGATTCAGATTATTATTTTAACACAGAAGCTGGCAGCAATAGCATAGACTTCTCCTTATTTTTTGCCTAGTTACTATCAATTACTGAATGACTTAAGTAGTAATGTTTTAGAATCATTTTCCTAATGACATATCTAAAATTATTGTTTAGAATAATTTTTATTACATAATACACTGAACATACTCTCATTTTCCAGATCTTAACGATATAGAAGTGTGGTAAATAGAGTGTCTACCCTCAATATAGAGTCTCATACCCTGTTTGTACCTCGCTACTTAGTGGGCATAATCATTATAAACAGTTTGGTGTTCATATTTTCAGTCCTGTTTTCATTTAGTGGGCTGAGCTGCAGCTGATTTTGACATAGATATGTATTTTTTTAATTGCCAAATGTACTGGCCACTTCCTCTTGACAGTTTTTGACACTTTAAGTATATCCATATTCTTGTACTATTTGTATTTTCTTCCCTAGGCATTTTGTCACCACAGACTTAGATTTTTCTTGTGCTTTTCCAATTTCTTCTTCTCAACTTTATTTTTAGGTTTCTATTCTGTTCATCTCTTTGACACTCTCCTTTCCTCTATAGACACTCTGTAGGCTGTTTTATTTGTTCCTATGCCTTGGATGTTCTCCATGATGTTTATTCTTCAGTCTGTATCTCTCGTCCATATCTTTCGAGCTTTACATCTATATATCCAACCAGTCATTCACACTTCTGTGTCTTAGTCCTAACAACTTCAGTTTATTCCAATCTGATGTTAACTTTTTAACTTTTTTAACTTTTTAACCCTTAAATCTTTGCGTCTAGGTTTCCTCTTTTGCAACTTCTTAAGCTAGAAAGTTGAACATTAATATTGATTCCTTTCTCCCCTTTATCCCTAACATTTAAATCTCAAATACACACACACACACACACACACACACACACACACACACACGGGTCCATTCCTTATCATTTTCTATTGTTTCAAATATCGATAGCAGTCTCTTGAGTTCTAGCCTTCAATATGGGCTTCACTCTATACAAAGAGCAAGCTTTCTAAACAACAGTCCAATTCACTTTCTTGTGTCTCTCTCATACTGTGGTTAGATGGGGATGGTGGTATATCACTCACCCTCACCATCCACCCTATATTCTGCCTCAGTGCTTTATTGAGAGAAAAGCTGTAGTACAGTGTGCTCTTTTTATCTGGCAAAGAGTTGACTATGTTTCCTAGTTTCCTGTCCGAAGGAAGCTTTTTATCTCTTTATATTTGCATGGGTATTTCAAAGAGGATGTGGGGAAATGTAGCAGGCTTCATTAAATTTTTGCAATCATAATTGGAAGTCCACAGCTCAACTGAAGTCAAGGACTTCATATATTTACCCAGTGGCATTCAGATAAGACAGGGGCCTATAAATTATGTAACGGGTACTAAAGCCAGGTCTCCTCTCTCCAAGGAGGTTTAATTTTAGCTTTGTTTTCCTCTTCTCTCTTACTTTTTTTTTTTTTTTTTTTGGTTAAATAACAGCTGATTGAGATCTAATTCATACAACATACAGTTCACCTATTTAGAGTGTACTATTCAGTAGTTTTTAGTATATTCACAGAAGTATGAAGCCAGAACCACAATAAATTTTAGAACATTTTACCACCCCAAAAAGAAAACGTGAACCCTTTAGCCATCACCTCCTAAATATGTACATTCCACTTAACACCCCCCCTACAGCCCTAGTTAACAAATAATTTGCTTCCTGTCTCTATAGATTTGCCAGTTCTGGACATGTTCTATAAATGGAATCATACAACATGTGGTCCTTTATGAATGACTCCTTTCATTCAGCAGAATGTTTTCAAGGTTCATCTGTATTGTAGCATGTATCAGTATTTCACTTCCTTGCTAAATAGTAGTCCACTGTATGAATTTACCACATTTTATCGATCCATTTATCAGTTGATGACCCTTGGGTTATTTCCATTTCTTAGTTATGAATAATGCTAATAAGAATATTTGAGTTTCAGTTATTCATGAACATGGTTTCATTTCTTATAAATAGATACTTAAGAGTAGAATTGCTGTAACAGACCAGAAAGGAACAGAGACAATATACAGTAACAGTCACCTTACAGGCAATACAATGGCACTAAATTCATATCTGTCAATAGTTACCCTGAATGTAAATGGGCTAAATGCCCCTATCAAAGACACAGAGTATCAGAATGGATTAAAAAACCAGACCCATCGATACGCTGTCTACAAGAAACTCATTTTAGACCCAAAGACACCCCCAGATTTTAAGTGAGAGGGTGGAAAACAATTTACCATGCTAATGGAAATCAAAAGAAGGCTGGGGTGGCAATCCTCATATCAGATAAATTAGATTGTAAGCCTAAAACTATAATAAGAGATGAGGAAGGACACTATATTATACTTAAAGAGACCATCCAACAAGAAGATCTAACAATTGTAAATAATCTATGCCCTAACATGGGAGCAGCCAATCATATAAACCAATTAATAACAAAATCAAAGGAACACATCAAGAATAATACAATAATGTAGGGGACTTTAATACCCCCCTTACTGAAATGGACAGATCATAAGCAAAAGATCAACAAGGAAATAAAGGTTCTAAATAACACTCTGGACCAGATGGACATCACAGATATATTCAGAACATTCCAATCCCAAAACAACAGAATATACATTCTTCTCTAGTGCACACGGAACATTTTCCAGAATAGATCACATCCTGGGTCACAAATCAGGTCTTAATCAGTTCCAAAAGGTTGAGGTTATTCGCTGCATATTTTCAGACCACGATGCTTTGAAACTAGAACTCAATCACAAGGGGAAAGTTGGAAAGAACTCAAATAAATGGAGGCTAAAGAGCATCCTACTAAAAAATGAATGGGTCAACCAGGAAATTAAAGAAGATTTTTATTTTTTTTTATTTTTTTATTTTTATTTTTTAAAGATTTTATTTATTTATTTATTTATTTATTAGGAAAGAGAGAGAGTGAGAGAGAGCAGGTCAGAGTGAGAAGCGGACTCCCCATGGAGCTGGGAGCCCGATGTGGGACTCGATCCCGGGACTCCGGGACCATGACCTGAGCTGAAGGCAGTCGCTCAACCAACTGCGCCACCCAGGGGCCCAAAGAAGATTTTTAAAAAATTTGTGGAAACAAATGAAAATGAAAACTGAACTGTTCAAAATCTTTGGGATGCAGCAAAGGTGGTCCTGAGAGGAAAGTATATAGCAATACAAGCCTTTCTCAAGAAATAAGAAAGGTGTCGAGTACACGACCTAATCCTATGCCTAAAGGACCTGAAGAAAGAGCAGCAAAGAAAGCCTAAACCCAGCAGGAGAAGAGAAATAATAAAGATTAGAGCAGAAATCAATGAAATAGAAACCAAAAGAACAGTATAACAAATCAATGAAACTAGTAGCTGGCTCTTTGAAAAAATTAATAAGATAGATAACCCCCTGGCCAGGCTAATCAAAAAGAAAAGAGAAAGGACCCAAATTAATAAAATCATGAAGGAGAGAGGAAAGATCACAACCAACACCAAAGAACAACAAAGAATTATAAGAACATATTATGAGCAACTATACACCAGCCAATTTGATAATCTGGAAGAAATGGATGCATTCCTAGAGACACACAAACTACCAAAACTGAACCAGGAAGAAATAAAAAACCTGAACAGACCCATAACCAGGAAGGAGATTGAAGCAGTCATCAAGAATCTCGAAACAAACAAGAGCCCTGGGCCAGATGGCTTCCCAGGGGAATTCTATCAAACATTTAAAGAAGAATTAATACCTATTCTCCTGAAACTCTTCCAAAAAATAGAAATGGAAGGGAAATTTCCAAACTCATTTTATGAGGCCAGCATTACCTTGATCCCCAAACCATACAAAGACCTCATCAAAAAGGAGAATTGCAGACCAATATCCTTGATGAACACAGATGCAAAAACGTTCAGCAAATACTAGCCAATAGGATCCAACACTACAATAAAAGGATTATTCACTATGACCAAGTGGGACTTATTCCTGGGCTGCAAGGTTGGTTCAACATCTGCAAATCAATCAATGTGTTACAATACATTAATAAAAGAAAAGACAAGAACCATATGATATTCTCATTACATGCTGAAAAACCATTCAACAAAGTACAGCATCCTTTCTTGATCAAAACTCTTCACAGTGTAGGGATAGAAGGTACATACCTCAATATCATCAAAGCCATCTATGAAAAACCCACAGCAAATATCATTCTTAATGGGGAAAAACTGAGAGGTTTTTTTCCTAAGAGGAGGAACACGGCAGGGATGTCCACTATCCCCACTGCTATTCAAGACAATACTAGAATTCCTACCCTCAGCAATCAGAAAACAAAAAGATATCAAAGGCATCCAAATCAGCAAAGAAGAAGTCAAACTCTCACTCTTTGCAGATAATATGATACTTTATGTGGAAAACCCAGAAAACTTGACTCCAAAACTGCTAAAACTCATACAGGAATTCAGTAAAGTGTCAGGATATAAAAACATCAATGCACAGAAATCAGTTGCATTTCTATACACCAATAGCAAAACAGAAGAAAGAGAAATTACGGAGTTGATTCCATTTACAATTTCATCCAAAATCATATGATACTTAGGGATAAACCTAACCAATAAGGCAAAGAATCTGTACTCAGAAAACTATAAAGTACTCATGAAAGAAATAAGGGAAGACACAAAGAAATGGAAAAATATTCCATGCTCATGGAATGGAAGAACAAATATTGTGAAAATGTCTATGCTACCGAAAGCAATCTACACATTTAATGCAATCCGTATCAAAATACCATCAATTTTTTTTCAAAGAAATGGAACAAACAATCCTAAAATGTATATGGAAACAGGAAAGACCCTGAATAAACAGAATAATGTTGAAAAAGAAAACCCAAGTTGGTGGCATCATAGTTCCAAACTTCAAGCTCTATTAGAAAGCTGTAATCATCAAGACAGTATGATACTGGCACAGAAACAGACACATAGATCAATGGAACAGAATAGAGAGCCCAGAAATGGACCCTCAACTCTATGGTCAACCAATCTTTGACAAGACAGGAAAGAATATTCAATGGAAAAAAGACAGTCTCTTCAACAAATGGTGTTGGGAAAACTGGACAGCCACATGCAAAAGAATGAAACTGGACCATTTCCTTACACCACACACAAAAATAGACTCAAAATGGATCAAAGACCTCAATGTGAGACAAGACTCCATCAAAATCTTTGAAGATAACCCAGGCTGGAACCTCTTCAACCTCAGCTGCAGCAACTTCTTTCTAGAAACATTGCCAAAGGGAAGGGAAGCAAGGGCAAAATGAACTATTGGGACTTCATCAAGATCAAAAGCTTTTGCACAGCAAAGGAAACAGTCAACAAAACCAAAAGACAACAGACAGAATGGGAGAAGATATTCACAAATGACATCAGGTAAAAGACTAGTATCTAAAGTCGATAAAGAACTTATCAAACTCAACACCCAAAGAACAAATAATCCAATCAAAAATGGGCAGAAGACATGAACAGACATTTCTGCAAAGAAGACATCCAACAGACACATGAAACAGTGCTCCACATCACTTGACATCAGGAAAATACAAATCAAAACCACAGTGAGATACCACCTCACACCAGTCAGAATGGCTGAAATTAACAAGTCAGGAAATGACAGATGTTGGCGAGGATGCAGAGAAAGAGGAACCCTCCTAAACTGCTGGTGGGAATGCAAGCTGGTACTGCCACTCTGGAAAACAGTGTGGAGGTTCCTCAAAATGTTGAAAATAGAGCTACCCTATGACCCAGCAATCACACTACTGGGTATTTACCCTAAAGATACAAATGTAGGGATCCAAAGGGGTATGTTCATCCTAATGTTTATAGCAGCAGTGTCCACAATAGCTAAACTATGGAGAGAACCTAGATGTCCATCAACAGATGAATGGATAAGGAAGATGTGGTGTGTGTATATATATTACACACACACCATATATATATATATATATATATATATATATATATATATATATGATGGAATATTATGCAATCATCAAAAAAACACGAAATCTTGCCATTTGCAACAACATGATGGAACTAGAGGGTATTATGCTAAGCGAAATAAGTCAATGAGAGAAAGACAATTATCATATGATCTCTCTGATATGAGGAATTTGAGAGGCAGGGTGGGTGGTTGTGGTAGGAAATAATGAAACATGATGGGATTGGGAGGGAGACAAACCGTAAGAGACTCTTAATCTCATGAAACAACCTGAGGGTTGCGGGGAGTGGGGGGGCAGAGGAGGGATAGGGTGGCTGGGTTATGAACGTTGGCGAGGGTATGTGCTTATGCTGAGTTCTGTGAAATGTGTAAACCTGATGATTCACCGACATGTACCCCTGGAGCAAATAATACATTATATCTTAATTTAAAAAAAAGTAGAATTGCTGGGTTATAATGGAACTATGTTTAACCTTTTGAAGAATGGCCAGATTGTTTTCCAAAGTGGCTGCACCATGGTACACTCCTACCACCATTATATAAGAATTCTAATTCTTCCACACAAACCAGCAGTTATTATCTCTCTTTGATTCTAGCTATCCTGATGAATGTGAAATGGAATCTCATTGTGGTTTTGATTTGCATTTCTGTGGTTAATGATATTGAGTATCATTTCATGTGATTATTGGCTATCTGTGTATCTTTTTAGGAAATGTCCTTTGCTCAATTCATTATTTGTCTTTTTATTACTGACTTTTTTATGTATCTTAAATAGTTCTTTCTCAGATATAAAATCTATAAGTATTTTGTCCTGTTCAGTGTGTTGTCTTTTCACTGTGTTGATCTTTGAAGCCCGTGTTTTTAATTTTGGTGAAGTCTAATTTATCAGCTTTTTTCTTGGTGCTTGTGTTTTTGGTGTCATATCTAAGAAATCATTTTGAAACCCAGGTTAATAAGATTTATGCCTGTGCTTTCTTTTAGGAGTTTGCTATTTTTAGTTCTTACAGTTAGGTCTTTGATTCATTTTGAGTTAATTTTCTTATGTGGTATGAAGTATGGGTTCAGTTCCATTCTTTTATATGTGGATATTCAGTTGTTCCAGAACTGTTGGTTGAAAAGACTAATCTTTCCTCATCAAATTGTTTTGGAAGCCTTGTTGAAAATCTATTGACCATGTATGTATGGGTTTATTTTTGGACTCTCAGTTTAATTCCATTGATTTATGTCTATCCTAATGCCAGTACCACACTGTCTTGATTACTACAGCTTTCTAGTCAGCTTTCAAATCAGCTAAGTGTGACTCTTCCACCTTTGTTCTTTTTCAACACCTGTTTGTTATTCTGGGTCCCTCGAATATCCATATGAAATTTAAGATCACCTTATCACTTTCTGCAAAGATGCCAGCTGTTTTTTTTTTTTTTTTGATAGGCGTTTCATTGAATCTGTAGATGAGTTCAGGTACTCTTTCTATCTTTAAATGTATTAAGTCTTCTGATATATGTACATATGGAGTATCTTCTCATTTATTTAGGTCTTCTTAAATTTTTTTCAACAGTGTTTTGTAGTTTTTATAGTGTAAGTTTTACACTTCTTTTAAAAAGTATGTTATTCAGGGCCCCTGGGTGGCGCAGTTGGTTGAGCGACTGCCTTCGGCTCAGGTCATGGTCCCGGAGTCCCGGGATCGAGTCCCACATCCGGCTCCCAGCTCCATGGGGAGTCTGCTTCTCACTCTGACCTGCTCTCTCTCACTCTCTCTCTTTCCTAATAAATAAATTAATTAATTAAAAAAAAAGTATGTTATTCAAATGGTATTTTTTTGACATTTTAAACATTTTTTTAACTTTATTTTTGGGTTGATTATTCAAGTGTGTAGAAATACAAATAATTTATGTATATTGATATGTTCCTGTATATTCCTTTTCAGGACATCCTCATACAATGTTGGAAGTGGCGAGAGCATTCTTTTCTTGTTCATGATCTTAGGGAGAAAGCATTCAGTCTTTAAGCATTAAGTGTAATAATAGTTATGAGTTGTTCATAGATATGTTTTATCAGGTTGAGAAAGTTCTCTTTATTGTTAGTTTGTTGAATGACTTCATTGTGAATAGGTGTTGAATTTCATCCTACACTTTTCTGAACCTTTTGATATGATCACATGGCTTTTGCTCTAATTGGATATGGCATTTTGGACCCCAGTGTTCTGTCTTCTGTGTTTGAGGTAGAGTGGTCACCATTTCAGCGAGGGGTTGGTGGAGGAGGGAATCTCTAGTATCTCCATTTACTTGCCAGGACTTTAGCCTACGTAGATCACAGCTATGAAAATGAAAAATCCAGAAAGCTTTCCAAGATGGTGGAGGAGTAGGAGACTGAGATATCATCAGATCCCAGAAATTCAGCTAGATAGTTATCAAACCATTTTGAACACCTACAAACTCAACAGGAGATAGAAGAGGAGAAGAGCATCAATTCTAGGAACAGAAAATAGACCACTTTCTGGAAGGTAGGCTGTAGGGAGAAGTGAATCCAAAGCGACAGGAAGATGAACCACAGGGGGAGGGGCCAGCTCCCAGCAAGCTGTAGAGCAATGGAACACAAAATTGGAACTTTTAGAAATCTGCTCCACTGAAGGTTGTGGCTCCAGATGCTAAACAGGGGATGGAGCCCTCACAGGGACAGTGTGGTCTTAGGACCTGCAGGGTCACAAAAAGACCAGGGGTGTCTGAGTGTGGCAGAGCTCCCAGGTATCAGAATGTGGAAGTCAGGTGCAGAGATGGAGCCAAGCAGCGGGGTCTCAGATCGGGGTTACCTTAAACCATGATCCAAGGCACAGTTGGGCCACTGCTCTTCGAGCAGGGTCCCCACAAGTGGCAGATCTGGAGAGACCCCCTCCTTCCTCCTTCGAGAGGAGCAGTGCAGGAGCATGCTGCAGAAATCTGCTGGGTTTGGAGACTCCAAATGGGGTTGTGTGCCAGTGATAGAAATGCTTGGTCATAGGCTGGGTGAGCCTTGGAAGGCAACCAGAGACCAGGGAGATGGGAATGATTGACTGCTTTTCTCCGAGGGTGCAGTGAGTAGTGGGGCCCTGAGCTCTTGGCTCCTGTGGGGCTGGAGATTGGGAGGCTGACATTTTCATTCGCCTCCTCCAACGCTATACAGAAAGTCAGGGAACAAAATTCTGAGAACAAGCTTGAGCAGATTACTTAGCCCGGCTCCTGGCAAGGATGGTGCAATTCTGCCTCAGGCAAAGACATTTGAGAATCACTAAAACAGGTCCCTCCCCCAGAAGATCAGCAAGAACATCCAGCCAATACCAAGTTCACCTATCAGTGAGAACTGCAGAACTCCAGATCTACATGAAAACAACACATAGAATTCATGGCTTTTTACTCATGATCCTTTAGTCTTTCAAAGTTAAATTTTTTTAATTTTATTTTTTTTCTTATTCAATTTTTAAAAAATTTTCCTCTCTCCTATTAACATTTTTAAAATATTTTATCCTATAAGTACCTTTTTGAAAATCTTTTCTTACTTTCATTTTTATAGTCCTATTTTATATTGTATTTAGCCTTATTTTTTAGCATATAGGTTTTTTTTTCTTTAAAATTTTGGGATACAGTTTCTTCTAATCAAAATATACGCCAAATCTAGCACATGGCTTTGTTCTAGTCTCTAGCCTGATCACATTCTTTCCTTTTTTTTTTTCTTTTTTCAACCAACTTCTTATCAATTCCTTTTTTAAAATCTTTTTAATTTTCATCTTTACAATCATATTCTATCCCTTCATCATGTTTACTCTTATTTTTGTATATATATGTTTTTCTTTCTTTAAAATCTTGGGAGATATTTCCTTGTAACAGACCAAAATAGACCCAAAATCAAGTGTGGGTCTCTGTTCTATGAACTAGTCTAATATATATATTTCTTCACTTTTTTCTTTTCCTTCTTCCCCGCCCTCTTTTTCCTCCTCCTGGTTTTGGGTCTCTTCTGATTTGGTTAGCGTATATTTTTCTGGGGTTGTTGCTACCCTTTTAATATTTTGTTCTCTCATTCATCTATTCTTATCAGGATAAAATGACATGGTGGAAAAACTCACCTAAAAAAAAAAAGAACAGGAGGCAGTACCAACGGTTAGGGACCTAATCAATATGGATATTAGAAATATGTCAGAACTAGAGTTCAGAATGACAATTATCAAGGTGGTAGCTGGTCTTGAAAAAAGCATGGAAGATACTAGAGAAACCCTTTCTAGAGAAGTAAAATCCCTTTCAGGAGAAATAAAAGAACTAAAATTTAACAAAGTTGAAATTAAAAAAAGCTATTAATGTGCAATAAAAAATGGAGGCTCTTACAGCTAGGATAAATGAGGCAGAAGAGAGAATTAGTGATATAGAATACCAAATGATAGAGAAAAAAAGGTTGAGCAAAAGAGAGACAAACAACTACTAAACCAGGGCGGGGAGAATTCGAGAGAGAAGTGATACTATACAATGAAACAACATTTAGAATAATTGGGATCCCCGAGGAAGGAGAAAGAGGGGCAGAAGGTATATTGGAGCAAATTATAGTAGAGAATTTCCCTAATTTGGCTAAGGGAACAAGCATCAAAATCCAGGAGGCACAAAGAACACCCCTCAAAATCAATAAAAAAGATCCACACCCCATCATCTAATAGTAAAACTTCCAAGTCTTGGTGACAAGGAGAAAATTCTGAAAGCAGCTCAGGACAAGAGGTCTGTAACATATAATGGTAGAAATATTAGATTGGCAGCAGACCTATCCACAGAGAGCTGGCAGGCCAGAAAGGACTGGCAGGATATATTCAGAGCACTAAATGAGAAAAATATACAGCAAAGAATACTATATCCAGCTAGGCTGTCTTGAAAATAGAAGAAGAGATAAAAAGCTTTTAGGACAAACAAAAACTAAAAGAATTTGCAAACACCAAACCAGGAAATACCGAAAGGGTCCTCTAAGCAAAGAGAGAGCCTAAAAGTAATATAGACAAGAAAGGAATAGAGACTATATACAGTAACAGTCACCTTATGGGCAATACAATGGCATTAAATTAATATCTGTCAATAGTTACCCTGAATATAAATGAGCTAAATGCCCCTATCAAAACACACAGGGTATCAGAATGGATAAAGAATCAAGACCCATTGATATACTGTCTATAAGAAACTCATTTTAGACCCAAAGACACCTCCAGATTTAAAGTGAGGGGGTGGAAAACAATTTACCACGCTAGTGGACATCAAAAGAGAGCTAGGGTGGCAATCCTTATATTAAATAAATTAGATTTTAAGCCAAAGACTGTAATAAGAGATGAGGAAGCACACTATGTCACACTTAGAGGGACTGTCCAACAAGATCTTACTATTAAAAATCTTAGTGGTCTGCCCTTCTGGTGCAATACATACTATTAGGTTCTGTTTCTACTCACAGCATTTCTTACTGCGGCTATGTGAGTTTTCCACATGAGATGATTTTTCCAGTTCTTTGCAAACACCAACTGGGTGTCCTACGATTTAATTCAGCTCTGACATGAACTACCCAGAGTTAGTAGATACCACAGATGAAGGGCTCAGTCCCATCTGCACCCAATTCAGATGCCAATCATAAATAATGGATCCCTAGGTTACTTACACTTCCATTTGACCTGGCTACAAATTAGGGGTTCCATTGCTCTCTCCTCAGGTATAATAATTTGCTGTAATGGCTCAGTGATCTAAGGGAAATACTTTAGTTACTATTACTAGTTTATTTATGAAGAATAGAAATAAGCAGCTGGATGAGGAGATTATGTAAGGTAAGTTCCCAAAGTCTTCATAGAGTCTGTGGGTATTTCACACTCCTAGCACTCCAGTGATGTATTCACTGATGTGACAGCTAATCAAATCTCATTGTTCATGAGTTTTTATAGAACTTAATCTCCAGTGGCCTCCTGTATTCCCACTTCCTAGAGGTTCAAGGGTAGGTAGGGTGAAAGTTCTAAATCCCTAATCACCAGTCCCATCCTGAGGCTATCCAGTGACCTCACCCTAAACAACCTCATTAGCATGAACTCTGATTGGATTCATGGGCTTGTTATGAATAACAAACAACATTCTTACTCTGGAGGTTCCAGGGACTTTAGGGAGCTCTGTGCCAAGAATTAGGGACAAGGACCAAATATCTTTCTTACTATGCTACAAAACCATATAACTTGACTGTGAACTGGGGAAAGAGAGAACCATCTTCTTGGCAATACCTTTCTGGCGTGTGGAGTGGTGTTTTTGTCACACAGGGTGTGTTCCTTCCACTACTTGTATCTATCTAGCTTCTACCTAACATTTTCATTTAAGAGCAGCTTTGAAGAACTCCTCATGCCTTCATTCTGGAAGTGGAACTTCTATGCAGTCCCTACTTTGTTTTTGATGAATATTTCTAATAAACGTGATCTAGGTTTTGCTTTTACAAGCATGATTTCCCTTCACTTAACACATTCACATTCTATACATTATTTGTATGGAATATTAGTGTATAATATTTCCACAATTTGACTAGTAATGATATTTGCTGTATGTCCTAGAGATGTTGTCTGCTAGACAGGCCTTCTGACCAGAAGTCAGTTCTGGGGGTGTTTGAAAGCTGACATGTTGGGAGCCCCCAGATGAGAGTCCATATCCCAGTTCCACTTTATCGTAGGCTAAACTATCACAACTAATTTTAATATACTGAGAACCTACTAGATTTCTGGAGGCCTAGAACTTCCTTGTTTACTGATGAATGCTATTCAGAAAAATTATCCCTTAGCTTAACCTAATTTTCCTGTTCAGCTCACCGTTTCCTTTGTTTTGCTTATTACTGATATAAAGTCTATTATAGATTATTTAAAATCAACTAGAATTGGAAGGGCAGCCTCACTTGTGAATGTCCCAAGAGCTGAAATCCTGTTCTAGTGAAGCTGAAAGTTATTTTTTCCTCATCCCTAATTTAAATATCTAAATAATAAAGATGGTGAGGTTTCATAGACTCTATGAAAAATAGAGTTGCTTCAACTAAATTTCCTAGTCTTTTAAATGTGAGCAAAAACTTTTTATCTCCCTCCTACTGTGTAGAATACTGTTAGAAACCAATCCTAGAAATTTTATCTTTTAAAAAAATATTATTTTGTTTTTTATTTTTAAATTATTTATTTAAATTCAATGTAGTTAACATCACCCAGCTACCCCATCCCTCCACCCATCTCCTCTCCAGCAACCTGTTTGTTTCCTAGAGTTTAGCATCGCTTATGGTTTGCCTCCCTCTTTTTTCATCTTATTTTATTTTTCTTTCCCTTCCCTTATGTTCATCTGTTTTGTTTCTTAAATTCCACATATGAGTGAAATCAAATGGTAATTGTTTTTCTTTGACTTATTTTGCTTAGCATAATACCCTTTAGTTCCATCCATGTCGTTGCAAATGGCAAGATTTCATTCTTTTTGATGTCTTTTTTTGAAGAAAAAAATCCGAGTTCAAGCTCCCTTTTGTGACGAGTCTGTAGCCTTCTATTCTGGGGTACTTTTTACTTTAAAAATTCTTAAAAATGTACTAGACTGCCTTATATATTCCAGTAGGGAGCTAATTGTATTATGATTGCAAGTTCCGTGGGCCAAATTTTTCCATCATAATGCCTTTCCAAAGATGATAGAGAATATTGAATATTTTATAATAATCCAAGAAAATCAAGGCTTAGTTTCTATACCAACTTTTAACTTATATAAATCATTATCAAATTAAAATATTATGGGTAATTTTTAATTTTGCTTAATTTTATTAGTTTATATTTGTTTGGATTATCATGACTTTTCCCTCCTGTTTTGAGAAGTTAAATTTTCTAGATTTTTAGAAAATGAGATATATAAATGTAATTTTTTTAGACAAAACTTAAGTGGCTCTGTGAGGAACTGAAAGAGAGAGAAAACCGAGAAAAAAATCTGCGGCACCAGCTGATACTGTGCAGACAACAGCTGAGGAATATGACGGAAAACAAGGAATCTGAGCTCCAGTGTCTGTTTGAACAGATAGAAAGACAAGAGCAGCTTCTGGAAGAAATACACCAGGAGAAAAGAGGTGTGTTAGCTATTTGTACTCTTATCTTTCTTTGTTTTTGTGGAATCCTAGGATATGGAAGAAAAACCTGTTTCCCTGTCTCTACTTCAGATTATTTCCGAATCCCTCTCCTTACTTGTCTCTTGTCTTCCTATCTTCATTTCTGGTTCCAGAAGAGAAAACTGTTCACCCTGAGAATTTTTCCTTCAGCTAGTGCATTTCTCTTGTGTAGATAGCACTGTGTCTGTTGCCATTTCCAAGTATCAGTGGTCAGACATTTGTTCTTCCCTGATAAAATGCTGAAGTTTATATTTTACTTCAGGAGAATATTCATTAATTTATTCAATAAATATTTACTCTGTGCCTATTTTGTCTTGGGCACCATTAAAAGTGCTGAGGATATATCATAGATAAAACAAAAAAATCCTCTTATTTAGCTTACATTGTGTAGAGTGGAGTGACAGGAAATAAACATAATGCATAGATAAATTGTTAATGTATTAGAAGGTTAGAAGCACAATGGTGCAAACAGTAGAGTTAGGGAAGAAGAGTTTGGGAGAGCAGGGGACAGCGTTTAATATCTTTAATATATAGGCAGTACTTTAAAAGACAAGAACTTTGGAAAAACTGCTTTTCTTTTTGGTTCTACTAGGGATATATCATGATGGGAAGAAGAAAAACAGCATTATGTATGGAAATCCTATGTGTTTCTTATGTTGTGTTGGCCTAGGTCTTTTTTTATTGGTGAACTTTATTAATTTAAGAACCAGAAAGAGGCTTAATATAGTGTCCCACTAAGAAAAACAAAACATTAACGTATAATAGCCCCCTACATTTTTTTTTTTTGGTTTTTCATTTTATTTATCAGGATTATTCCTTTATTCAGGTATCAGTTAAAAATTATTGCTGTATGCAGTGATTCTGAGTTTTTTTGGGTATCAGGACCACTTTACATTCATTAACATTTTTGAGATCTCAAAGAGCTTTAATCAATGTATGCATTAATATCTACCATATTAAAAATTAAAACTGAGCATTTAAAAATCTTAATTCCTTTTAAATAATAATTATAAACCTATTACATTATTAACATAAACTTAATGACATTTAACTACTTCCAATATGAAAATATTGATGATGGCATTGTTTTACACGTTTATAAATCTCTTTCATTGCTGTCTTAGAAGACAGCTACAGTTTTGTGTTTGCTTCTGTATTCCTTTGTTATATTCCATGTCATGTAACTTCTGGAAAAACTGAACTGTGTTTATGAGAACTTGAGTGTGAAAAAGGCAAGTAGTATCTTAGTATTATTAATAAGGGGTCTTGGGTGATTCCCAAACCATCTGTTGCAAACTACTGCTATTGTGCAATTGAAAGATTTAAACTGTACTAATAGTAAAAGTCAGAGAATGCTCTTATATACATGTGTGTGTGTCTATACTTTTTTTTTTTTTACAGATAGTACAATAGAATCTAATTAGGGACTTTATAGATAAAACATTGTATGCTCTCTGAACATGCTATAGACTATTTACAAACACTAGATTGCAACCTTTGGTTTTTCTTTTAGTAAATATTACCAATATTATCATCCCGCAAATTATTTATTTGCATAGGGATTAATGCAATAGCATATTATAAATACATATAACTCTTAGGGGGACAAATCCAAAAGGAAAGAACTAAATATTTGTGCACTGAAATAATTATGCTTAAATGCCCAGCTTTTTCATAAAAGCCTCAGAAAACAAGTTATAAAGGTTATAATTTCTTAAGATGATTCTTTTATTTCTACTATGCAAATTTAATAAACATTTATTGCTTGTTTTGTATTCATAGAGCACTTGAATTCCTTTATGCATTGTAGAATCAGCTTGTCAGTTTTTCTTTTTCTTTTTTTTTTTAAGGAATCTACTAGGGTTTTTAATAAGACTGTTAAATGTACACATTTAAGAATGGACATCTTGGTATTGAGTATTCCAGTCCATGAACATGGTACATCTATACATTTATTTAAGTTTTGAAATTTTCTCATGGATATTTTGTACTTTTCAGCAGATAGGTCTTGAACACTTTTTTTGGATTTATTCCTAATTTTTTCTGATTTATGATGTTACATTAAATGACATTTTAAAACTTGAATTTCCAAAATTCTTTTCTAGTGTATAGAAATACAGTTTATTTTTGTGTGTGTATTAATCTTATGTTTTTTAATAGTGTTAAGCTCATTTATTAGTTGTAGTAGTTGTTTTTGTTATCATTGTTTTTGATTTCTTAACACTTAGAGTTTTCTTTGTACCTGATCATATCATCTATAAATAAGGACAGTTTTTGCTTTACCTGGTGAGTTTTTTTTTTCCTTTCTTTCTTTCCTTTCCTTTTCCTTTTCCCTTTCCTTCCTCCCTTCCCTATCCTGTCCTCTCCTGTCCTTTTTCCTTTCCTGTCCTGTACTGTCCTTTCCCCTGTCTTTTCCTTTCTCCTTTACCTTCTCCTTTCCTTTCCTTTTTCCTTTCTTCTTCTCTCCTTTCCACTGGATGGGACCTCCAGTACATATTAAACTAACCTTATATTCCTAGAATCAACTCTACTTTGTCAAATTGAATTTCCCATTTATATATGGCTGGGTTTGATTTATTAACAGTTAAGATTTTTTGTATCTGTGTTCATGAGGAATATTGTTCTGTAGCTTCTTTTTTTTTAATGTCTATCTGATTTCAATGTTACTATAACAATGACTTCTTAAAATAAGTTGTGTTTCCCTTTACTTTTAGAAACATTTGTATATAGTATGTATTATTTCTTTTTAAGTGCATGATAGAATTCATTAATGCAGCCTCCTGGGTAGTAGTTTTCATTAGGGTAAGGCTTTAAATTTCAAACTCAAATTCTTTAATAGCTATACAGCTATTCAGAATTTCTCCTCCTTTTTGAGTCAGTTTTATTAATGTGTACCTTTCAACATATTTGCTCATTTCATCTAAGTTGTCAAATTTGTTGACTTAAAATTTCTTAAAAATGCTTTTATATTTTAAATTCTTTTAATTTCTGTAAGATCTGTACTGATGCTTGCTATTATATTCCTGATATTGGTAATTTTCTTTTATCCTTTATAAGTCTTACTGAGGATTTTAATTTTATTAATATTTTCAAAGAAACCTCTTAATTTAATTTTTTCTGTTTTTCTTTTTAATGTTGATCTCTACTTTTATTTTTAATTTCTCTTCTTTTACTTTGTGTATCATTTGCTTTTTTCTGTGGATTCTTAAGTCAGAAACCTTATTTTAATACCTTTCTTTCTTAATGTTGTCATTAAAATTCTAAATTTCTATCTTAGTGATACTTGAAATGTATTCCACAAATGTTTCAATGTCATGTTTTCATTATCATTTAGTTTGAATGAGAAAATATTTCCCTTGTGATTTCTTCTTTGACCTATGGGTGTTTTAGAAGTATACTACTTAGTTTCCAATTATATGAAGAGTTTTCTGCGTATTTTATTATTGATTTCTAACTTAATACCCTTGTGGCCATAGAATGTACTCTCCATAGTTTTGATTCTTTGAAATTTACCAGGACTTATTTTATGGCCCCAAATGTGGTCTGACAAATTTTCCATGTGTACTTAAAAGCAAGTTCTGCATTTATTGTGAAATATTTTATAAATATCAGTTATGTCAAATTGTTCCATAATGTTCTCCGTCCCTGGTGATTTCTGTATCCCTACTGATTTTGTCTACCCTATCAATAACTGATAGAGGATGGTTAAAATATCCAGCTGTTTACTTTGTTGTGTATAAGTGTGTAATTTTTTTTTTGCTTCATGTATTTTGAGGCTGTTATTAGATCTTTTTTAGTTAGTATTGATTGTGTAATTAATTGCCTATTGTAATAGTCTCAACAAAAGCAAAGGAAGAGGGGTGTTAGTAGTGGCAATAAAAGCCGAAAGTATTATGGAGGAACTAGCGCATGATGGGGCAGTGTAGATGATAGAACACATATAGGAGACTCTAAGGTCTCAGTGGTTTTGCCATTGGGAAAAATAAGAATATTGGGAAGTAGGGGCTGATTTGGTGGCAGAGAAAGAGGGATCTTATTTTTTTTTACCTATTCCTTAAAGTCATAAATGAAAAAAAGTTTTGGGAAGAACCAAACTTTTGTTAACAAAGAAATGATGTGGTAATCCCTTGCCTTATGTATGTAAGATGTATTAGGAACTGTCTGTGATTCAGAAGTTGTGCGGAATTAATATGAATAATGAAGACTAAGCAAAGGCTATTACATATGGAGACATGCAAACATATTTATTAGGAGAGGTTGTGAAAGAAATACGTTACTAGAAATACAAACAACATGTTCTGGTGAAAATGGGCATATTGATTACTTTGATAGAGGCCCTTATGGGGAGGTTTTTTTTGCAGGACATGTCCTTAGATTTAGATGTTGAAGGATGTAGCAGGATTTCTATAAGAAACAGAGAAGGAAGAAAGATTCTATGCAGGATTTATCTGCATAGTGATCTCTTCTTGGGTACTTTAGCATTTGTTTACAATAATATATACATAGGAGAGGTGACAAGCTGCAAGTTTGATGATTAAATTTAGATATTTCTGAAACATCAAAATGAATTATAGAAATTTATATTTAATTCCCTTCACCATCTTAGAAACTTACCTGTTCGATAGAACAAGGTTAACCTATTTATAAGAGAAGTATGACAGAGAAACTTTCTATTCATTGCAATTGCCATTCTCTGCCCTAATATTTTTAGTTTGATTTAATGTCATATTAATTAACATGTGCCATGTTAACTGAAACTCATGTACAAGAAATTTATTGGTGAGTGCTGCCATATTTGTTTATCTGAATTGCCTATGCTTCCTAGGCTACTCCAGGCCTGTAGGTTTGGCCTGGAGTGTTCAAGAAGGAGACGAACTCTAACGAGACGTTAATGTCATGGCCCTCCTAGAAGCTTGATAATTATTGACTTAGAAATTCATTATTATTATGAATGGTAATAAAGACCAGACTAAAGAGATGTAAACTGCAGTTGGGAGTTGTTAGGTATATTTTCACTTGTGTATGTAGTTATTTTTAATAATTTCTTAATAAACCAACTGCTATTTACCTTCTTAATATTTTGGTAAGCCACTGCTCCTGTATATGCCAGTATTCTCTGTAAAAATACTTTGAAACTATGAGATTTACTAAAAACTAACATTTATGTGGAAATTGAAAGGATTCATTTTTTCAAAGAACTTCAGAAAGAGGAACATTTGTATAGGACAATTTTAATTCATTCTTGCTATATGAAATGCTAATGATGATGAACAAATATAGCAGACAATTTTCTTAATATAGTTTTTCTTAAACGGAAATTATGAAGTTTTAGTTAAACAAAGGACTTGTCTTACTTTCCAGTCACTCTGTGGTTGTGGCTGTGACTATTTAGTGTGTGAATTTTTCTTCTTGGAGTAATTAGAAATTGAGATGACCTCTGAAATTCCTTTCCCTTAACAATGAAATTTGATTTTCTTATCCAATTTCTAGTTTTGAGTAGGTGTTCTATTCATTTGCCTTTGTTGGATTAGATCGGCTCTTCTCCAAGCCCTACTACCCTGATACTATGATAGGTACAATGCCTAGAAAGATAGTAATTCTCAGCAGCATGCGCTCTAGATTCAGGCTTCCCTAATCTGTTTCTTCCTGTCATATCACTTATTGGGAATGTACATGCAAGTGTGAAATAGGCCATTGTCAAGGCCTCTTTTTTAGGGAGTTACCTTTTCTGAATAAAAGGGAAAATACCAAAAGGATGTGGAAAAGGGAAATAGTTCTTCAGCCACTTCGGAAAGTAATATTTTTTGCAGCAGAAGAATAATTGCTCAGATCGTTTGATTGTTTTTGGTTAGGAACTATGCCTTAGCCAAGAAGTAGGCAGTAGAGAAAAGGTGCATCAAAAAACCAAACAAACAAAAAACTCCAAAAAACAATGTACTCTATGTAACCAGAATAAGCTCTGAATAACCAAAAGACGAATCAGCAAATGTTTGGCAGAAGTTAAGTAATTTAATCAGAGTGGTTTACATTTTGTTTATGAGACTCTGGGATTATGTAACAGTATTTGTCTTTCCTAATATTTCAGTTATGTATTACATTTTATAGTAGAAGTATTTAAACCATTTGTGTTTTTATTCATTTTGTGACAATATTTTCTAAGACCCTCCTGATTCCTTTAGAGGTGCTATAACCTTGTTAATAGTAATTCTAGCTGCATTTTGTACTATGATTTGAGTTAGCTCTCTAGTATAACATCTAAAAAAAATTTAAAAATACCTGAACATCAAAAAAGTAAATAGTATTAAAACGATGTGTATGTCTAAAATAGTTTTAGTCCTTAATAGTAAAATGAATATAGCTTTTAGAGTTTTTTTTTTTTTTTGGACAGAGAAGAGAGATCACAGGTAGGGAGAGAGGTGGGGAAGGAGGCTCCCTGCTGAGCAGAGAGCCAGATGAGGGGCTGGAATCCCAGGACCCCGAGATCATTACCTGAGCTGAAGGCAGAGGTTTAACCCACTGGGCCACCCAGGCACCCCTAGCTTTTAGATTATAATTTCCTATTTGCTATTGATGATAAACAAACATGATTATAAATGTTGGGTAGAAGGATTCATGAATGAGGGGGGTTGAACAGGTAAAGAAGGGTTAATTGATACAGCAGGATTCCAGAAGGTAGGAGAATGGATGGGGTCAAAAGTAACAGTGGAAAAATGAATTTTGGAAAGAATAAGGAAAAGAGTTTTGGCTTTTCCTCCTTACCTTTTTAGCTCTTTGAATACACTACTATTTTTGGCAGTTTCGCAATAATTTATGTAGTGATTTCTTTATTTTGACTGTTTCTCAACACCTGTGATTGGCTTCGATTGGTATTTGTATATGCTCAATACCTGCTTGGAAAACAGGATGGAAGGAATGAGAGGTAGCTACTGGGTTTGCCATGTAAGTCTGAGAGACCTGTTTTAGAGGAAGCCTTGTGCATTTTAAGCCAAATTATAGAGTGTTTCTCATGATTATATTTTTTTGCAAGCTGCTTCCAAAGGTTGACACTTGTCATGTGAAGAATATCCAAGGCATAGAGCCAGCTTAGTGATGAAGCTTGTATACTATACCCTCATTGTTCTGGTTTTATAGAATGTCTCTGAGGATGAGTATTTTTACTCTGTAATAGAGATATGACTCAGTTTTTCAGTGTTCTGAAATTGCTGTGTTGTTCAAGGCACTGACTCCAAATACACTCTGCATTTTCATAGGTTCTCATTTACCTGGTTTGTCTCTACCCATGGTGCTCTCAACTTTTAAAAAGGGTTTCCTTTGGTTTCATTGTTCCTCGAGTTCTGAAAAAGTCCTTTCACCTGATTTCTCTGGGTTTTTTTTCCTTGCTGTTTGTCTAAATCTCTGTACCAGTTCTGCAGTTGGTAGATGGGTGAACAGAGGATAATTTCTTAGAATTCATTTGTGGGACAGAACTAAGGGAGGGACTTGGAGACCAAAGCATCTTTCCTTTGTTAGACATGGGGTTGCCTGGTTTATATTTTGTATGTGACATTTTTTATTTATTGGTTTAGTTTTCCCACCACTCACACATTCATTTATTACTTATTTCCACATCACTTCAAACCTTTTTTTTTTTTTTTTGGTCTATTTGAAAGGGTATTTGAGAATCATGGCATTTATATAAATACTAGGCATTGTTGTCTAGTCTAACAACAAGGAGAATCAATGTGGTTTTTTTTTTTTTTTGTATTTCACATTGAAGTGTAATTAAACATTAAATTAATTTAGGGGGTGATCTCTAAGTATAATATAATTTACTTATCTGGTGTTTGGGACTTTATTTTACATTGTCACCAGTTCAGAAGTTCAGTGATGTTGATTATTAGAGATAATTAAATACTATTTTGATTGAGAAAATTATTTATACTCATTAAACTATCATTTTGTTTGATATGAAATTACATCTTCTCTCTTATTTTCAAGTTTCATAATTTTCAAAAATCATTTGAGAAATAGTAGTTTTTTTAAAAAAAATTATATCCACTATTTGAGGCAAACTAGAATTTTGTTTTAATCTCCATCTCTGTTTTTGCTTATATGTGTTTCATTAAGATAATTTTATTTCTCTTTTAAAATAATTTTATTTCTTATATGTTTTTTGTGTTTTATGTTATGATTTGAAATCCAGATAGGTCAGCGGGGATTGAAGTTGTTTGTTGAGTGTTTTTAGGACCAGAATTAAATAAATAAATGATATGCCTGGAGCTCCTGATCCACAGATCTGTGCAGGTGTCAACTTCAATTGACTATGAAATCAACATTCACATGTTAGTAAATTGGCAACAGAAAGTTTGGCTAATTATTCTTAATTAACCATAAATATCTCTGCCCATCTGCTCCTCTATGTAATGAGCCTAATACTTATACGCTTATTGACTAAACTTAATTTTAAAGATAAACATTTTCAGTATTGCCAGTACTATGCATAGTTAGTAATAGTTAAGTATTGACTGGATGGAGAGTTCAGATATTTAAAATTTACATTTTTCCCCTTCTAAATTATTGGATGTGTGTGTGTATTCTGGACTATGTTTTGGAAAATCCGCAATGTGAAATATATGATATGAATGAATTCTTATATTTTCTTCTTTAATCCTCTGATGTAGTATCTACATTATTTTCTGCTTCATAGTACAACAAAGCTGGTCTACTTGAGTTGAATCATGAACATACTCAGGGAGAAGAGTAAGATAGAGTTACATGTGCTAAAATAGATCTGAATGAGTTCTTAAGTTGGTAAATAGCTTTATCAAATTCACAGCATATCCTTACTGTGAGTTCTTCTAAGCATTATATCTTTTTTTTTCTCCCCAAATATGTTTATTTTAATTTTTCAGAGTTACAAGATTGATTGTTCATGCACCACATCTTTTAAGTGTTATACCTTTTCTATTTTATTGCATACATAATAGTTATCGATTATGGCAGGCAAAATAATAAAGCTCACCTCTTTCAAAGATGTCCACATCCTAATTCCCAGAACCTTATATTCCATAGCAAAAGAGATTGTGTGGTTGTGATATATTAAGGGTTTTGAGAAGGGGAGATTATCCCAGATTTTCTATTTGGGCCCAATGTATTCATAAGAGTGCTTCAAAGTGAAAGAGGAAGCAGAAGAAGAAGTCAGAATAATTCAGTGTTAGAAAGACTCAATTTACCGTTGATGGGCTTAAAGATGAAGGAGGAGGACTATAAGCCAAGGAATATGGGTGGCTTCTAAGAAGCTGGAAAAGTCAAGGAAATGGATTGTCTTGGAGATGATCCATTGGATCCTCTACAAAGGAATACACCTTTGCTGACATGATTTTAACCCATGCGACCCATATCAGTCTCCTATCTACAGAAGTATAACATAATGAATTTGCATAAGGCCCTTAATTTATGGTAATTATTTACAGAATACATAGTAAACTAATATGCCAACAAAATCTTGAAATTAGAGATTTGTGATAGTTTCTCTGACACTTGATTCACGGCATATCAAGTAATTCTCAAGTCTTTTTGAACCTCTTTGGGTACATGTGTCCATCTCTGGATGTTTGTCAAAAAGTTAGGAATATACATATATTACTTTCAGTCTACTAAAATTAACTTTGAAATGCACTGAGGTAGTTCTTAAAATGTGTGAAATGTGGTATTTTCAAAATGAATATAATTTCCTTATACCTGTCTATACACATTTGGTCCTCTTCACTTAAATATAGCAAGAAAATTCAAAGAAATTTCATTAGGTCGTGGATGAACATGAAATATAGATATTTATTGGCCTTGAGGCCATTGTTCATTTATAGTCCTTCCCACCTTTACATTTTATTGTTCTTCCACTTTGGGTTAAAGAATAGTATTAACATGTATGTAGAAGGAAATTAAAAAAATAAAATCACAAGACAAAAATAGGGAGCAGAGAAACAGTGTCCCCGGCTCCTGAAGGGAGTTCTTATAGTTTATTACTTAATTTACTTCTGAGTTTTCTGACATCTAAGAGGGATACTTGTTGGATAATAAGGTTCTTATCATCTTAGTTAAAGGGGGCATGAAAACTCCTATGAGAAACAAATTTATTCTGGAAACTGAATTCAAGAGGAATATATTATATTCATCTTTCTCTAAGCAATTTAACAATGTCTCCAGTTATTATTTAGATAGTAATAAGAGCTAACATGTATTGCTGTGTGTCATATACTAAGTGCTATGAACAGCTTATTATTTCATTAATCCCCAAGTAGTAGTATCATTCAGATTTCAGAAAACAACAAATGGGGGTTCATTTCTTTGTAGAAATTCTACAAAATGACGAGGGACACGTTATGATTTTTGCAGTTCCCAGGCACTTTACTTTCAGGCCCTTTCCTCCATGAAATAAGGAAATTTTTGGTTATGGCGATATGAAGATGATTGATTGTAATCCAGGCTGGATTTTTTATTATATAGTAATTATTATATTCATTTTTTCTTCTAGTTTTATAATGAATTCTTTTTCATTGGCCAAAGACACTGAGCGTACTGTGCCAAGTGGAGAAGTTGGCCTCAAATAGAAGAATACAGGGTGTGGTATAATACCGTATGGGGGATCTCAGTTTATGGAGTAAAGGGTGAGGACAGGATTTCCTTAGAATGTGACACATATGGGGATCCTAAGTCTGAGTAGGCATTAGGTCCAGAATGGTTGGCAGTGTTGTCCCAGCAGAGGGAACAGTGTTTGTGAAGGGCTGAAGCAGGAAAGAGCTTGGCTGGAGCATACCGACATAAGGAGATTGAAGTGCAAGCATAAAGCTTTTAACTGCCCTAATGCTTTACTGATAGCAGACTTAATGAAATTACTTCTGCCCCGACAGTGAACTCAGTGTTCAGATGACTGGTATACTTTGGGTAGATAAAACTTCCAATTTATCCTTGAATTCTTGACTACGTATTTGAAGTTTGATTATTCTTTATTGTTGAGGAAGTTGGGATCCAGAATGCTTTAGATACCAGATGTGGTCGCACAGAATAAACATATGCATGTCATGAACTTTAAAATGGAAATATTTTTAAATTGAGGCTGCCAGCATATTATATATAAAGCCTGTATTGCCTTATAGCTATGAAATTTGAAACTCCAAGGAAATTTTTCTTATTTTATTAATTTGAAAGATTCCTGAGAGCATTTAAAACTTATTCTGACACTTATGATCTGAATGAAAGATTACTTTCTCCCAGTTCCTTGTCCTCTGCAACTAGTGACTTTACATAGTTTTCCTTGGTTGTGTCTTGTGAATCTATTCCTCTCTCCACTTAGATGACCTCTATCTTATTTAGTTCTGTATTACTTCATCTTCAAGGATTGCGGAAGCTTATTTGCAAGATCTTCTTAAACTTTAGTCTACTTCACTGGTCTTCACCTATGAGCCTGCCAGAGCTCCCAAGACAGATGACTCTCCCAAGCAGACACACTCCAGTGAAGGTGTTCAAGTTCACACCATTCCCTGGGCCCAAGCCATCCTTCATCCAATTCTCTATTTAATAAAGCATTTGGTAAGGATGACATCTTTTAGAAATAATGAATGTGCTCAGCGTAATACAAAAAAGTAAATCCTTCTCAAGCTTTGGTTTTATATTTTTATAATACATTACTTGCAACACACCCCACTATTGACCTCCATTCAATAGTGTTTCATTGGAGAAAACACACACATATGTGTGCACATACAACTGCTATCCTAATCAGTTCTGCCAAATGAATCTTCATTAAACACAGCTTTGAGCATGAGATCCTCAGCTCAGAAAACTTCAGTGGCTTTCTCAGTGCTGAACAAATAAAGTTCAAACTCTTACAGGAGTCTACCATTTTTCCCTTTTTTTATGAATACTCTACCCATGTTATTACCCTTGATAGCAGACATTTTTCCTTTTACTACCCCATTACTATTAAAACTTTTGGCTACCATTACATGACATTTGACATTTATAGCTTTTTATTCTGGGTATCTACATGTGTATTTTTTAATATTAAGTTTTAATCTCATTTATAGGCCCTTGTCTTTCCACTGCATCTTGTACTCGTTTTTATATTTACACAGGAAATAAACATAATTATTGGATGTTTGGGTAGGTGCGCAGATTCCTGGATGGATGAATGGATGGACAGATAAATGGATAGCACAGATCTAGCCTCCTACCTCTTTATCCCATTTATTATGGTATCATCATCAGAAATCATACCCCCTAACAATATATGCTGTAGATACTTAGGTCTGTTTTACCAATCAAAAAGAAAACAAACATCAGTATTAATTTATTCTTACTTCTGCTTCAGGACACAGGAACAAACATGAGGTATTAGATAACAACTCAGAATTGCCCCCAAACTATACAGATGATGTCCTTTACTAGCTTACCTGCCTTCACTAAATCTTTTTTTTTTTAAGACTTTATTTATTTGGCAGAGAGAAAGATCACAACTAGGCAGAGAAGCAGGCAGAGAGAGGGGGAAGCAGGCTCCCTGCTGAGCAGAGAGCCAGATGCAGGGCTCGAGCCAGGACTCAGAACATGACACTGTTCCCTCTGCTGGGACAAACTGCCAACTGTTCTGGACCTGACTAATGCCTACTCAGACTTAGGATCCCCATATGTGTCACATTCTAAGGAAATCATAAGCCGAAGGCAGAGGCTTAACCCGTTGGGCCACCCAGGTGCCCCTAAATCTTTTGAAATTAGGATACTTGGCAATAAGAGAATGCTTCTCCTATTTCCCTAATAGTATTTGGAAAGACTTTGATATATATGTCCTCCTTTCTAAATTTGTTGACAATTCATTACATCAGCTGTGAGAGATTACAGATTTGATATCCTATTGAGCCTATTGAACTTATACTCTAGTAGTTGAAATTCATTTCTTAATGATGACACACTTTGAAAAGATTCCTCATCACAGTCTCTTTCCAGCAGGTGATGTTAGATCTTTATGTTCAACTGTTCACTCTCAGCGTCTTTGAGATGGCCTTCAGAGGAATGAAGGAAGCTATTTCTCAAGGGTTTGCTAGATCCAAGTTTTTATATATATTTCCTCATTTAACCCTTAAAATGATCTTATGAGATTATGAATCCCATTTTACAGTCAGGCAGCTGAGTCTGTGATGCAAGGAAGGGCAGGGTTTCTTCTTATAAGGTGGAACAGTGAATTATAGGTGGGAGAGGTCTTTGTGAAACTCAGTTATATGTTTCTACTACCATATCACATATCAGCACTACTCAGTCAAGCTCAGTAGGCCTTGTAAATTGGAAATAACCCATCCTTCCCCATTGTGTTGGGCTCTTTTCTCTGAAGTTGTA
>CM052797.1:106886968-107055448 GCA_028533885.1 Nasua narica | reverse complement strand
CACGTGGACTTGTACTC
The DNA here is from genome assembly GCA_028533885.1 of Nasua narica. Lineage (NCBI taxonomy): Eukaryota > Metazoa > Chordata > Mammalia > Carnivora > Procyonidae > Nasua > Nasua narica. The sequence continues at coordinate 107,055,431 of CM052797.1, read as the reverse complement.
TTTTTCCTCTTTTTTTTTTTTTTGAATCTGTAGAACAAACATTTGAAATGTACTTTCTGGCAGAGAGTTCCTTTAGGATTTCTTCTCTCTGCCTTTGTGTTGCTGGCTCAGACATCTACAAGAAGCTGACATGAAGATCTGTATTTCCTCCCAACCCTTCAGCATGCAAAACTTTTTTATTGATTGATTTTTTTTACCTTACTATAAAACCTTTATTCCATATTAAATGGGTATACCCCGCTATTTAAGTTCTTTGCCATCCCCCACCCCACATCACATTAGAAATTTATTTTTGTGTAGGTCTTGCTATAAGGTCAGTGTTAGACAAGACTTAACTATTATTGGGCCTCAGCTGTACAGCGCCGTGTAAACCAATCTGCCCTCTGTCATGATGGTATCGTAGTGGTCCTTCAGTCTCCACGCCTCCATAAGTATGTGAACTGATGAAGCATCTTATTACTTTTCCACTGTTCTAGCTCCATCTAAAATTCTAGTTTACTTTTCATTTGCCTTTTTTTTTTTTTTTTTTTGCAATTTTCTTCAGGTCAGTTTTCCTCCAGGAGCACCTTGAAAGTTCTTCCTCCCTTTACATTTCTGGTTCTCAGATATTTTACTGACCTTTTCAGCATCTTAATTCCAAAGTCCATTTTGTAAGAAATTGGAATTTAGTCACTAACTGTGGTTACTTTTTTTTTTTTTACTTCTTCTCTTTGAAATATCCATTTATTCTTTTTATTACCTGGGTAGAAGTGTTAAATGATATCCATTGTTGTAGAATGGTCATTTGGCTGTATAGTTCATATTTTTCTCCTTTAGTTCAATTCATGCTAATGAAAGTACTTGTCTTGCTCAGGAAAGCCATAAGAAAGCTGAAAGTGCCTCATTTTCAGTGACTGCCTATTAATGTCTTTGGAGTATGTAATGTTCCATTGTGTTCCATATGTGACAGAGACATAGTCTTTACTTTCACAATTTAAAATTCTAAATCAGTTAAGGATTTACACAAACATTTATATGGAAAGCTATGAAAAGGATTATATGGTTGTGGGTGTATGTTCCTCAGAAGGGAGAATTTGTTGATAGTGTTGGTTCTAAAGTTGTTTGGTTTTTTTTCATGTAGGTTTGTTGCTTCCAAGGAAACAGACACTGAAAGGATGATTCTTTCTGTCTTCTCTGACTATGAAATGCTATAAATGCCCCGAGGATATATAAACCATAGATTACTACAACATTCATAAAGAGAAGTTTGTTTTTGCAATTTTTGTTCCTAGGAAGTTTCCCTGCTAGTCAAATGTTGTTAGTACTTGTTGCTTGGCTAAATCAGGTATATCATAGCTATTATGGAAATAGAGATAGGAGAGGTCTGTTGGCTTCTTTGCGACAAGTAAGGAAAGAAGTGTCTATGTTTTGGAGGATTTGGAGATTGGGAAGGAAAAGGGGAGACATGTGCCAATTACCTACAAAAAGGATCTTACAGGTTTTTGTTTTTATGCATAGTACTTTATACTACTTCTTCCCTTTTCTTATTCCTGGTGAAGGAACAGAATAAGTAAGTGATTAGAGCATTTATTGGGAAAGAGTTATTTTGGGAGGATAGTAGTTTTTTAGATTTCATCTCCCTCATTTGTAATTTTTGATGATCTGTAAATGTAGCTGAAAAATACCAATGTCTGATTATGTCATGTAACTTAATTAATTGGAATTAATACCATTTAAGGTTTCCATTTTTTTTAATGATGTATATTTTTTCCAAAAGGAGGGTTTCCTCTTAGATTTTGATTTTGATCGTGAATTACAATATCTTCTGGTCAGTATGAACTTTCTCTCATACAAAATTCCAGCATATGGGGGTGCCTAGGTGCCTCAGTCGATTAAGCATCTGCCATTGGCTTAGGTCATGATCCCAGGGTACTGGGATTGAGCCTTGTGTTGGACTCACAGAGAGCCCGCTTCTCCCTTTCCTTCAGCCTCATTACTCCCCTTCCCCATCCTGGTGCGTGCGCTCTCTCTCTCTCTCTCTCTCTCTCTCTCTTTCTCTCTCTCTCTTAAATAGATAAATACAATTTTTTTAAGAAAAATTCCAGCATATTATAATTTTGGATTTATAGAAACTTTCCTCCTTGTATATTCAGTTTTTGTCAATTGTGGGTCATTCCTTTTGGGGATAATTTGAATAAGAGGGAACTTGTGTTCTGGAATAGGTACTAGTAGAAATAAAGGAGCAAATTTTCTGCAGTAAAAGACCTTGGGAAAATTAGAATAAAATAGAGCATATCTGAGCTTAAGAATTGAATTCCAGTGGTTGATAGGAAAAAAAGAAAGAAAGAAAAGAATAAATAAACAAAGTGCCTTTGGTGTCCAAGAGAGGCAGTTGGAGGTAGAACTTAATAATAGGCAGCTTGGCTTTCTTGTTCTTCATGGCAACATATAGTAAATATTTGTTGAGTGAAGTAATGGGTGAATGAACAGTGGAGCAAACAACTAGAGTATGTACTCTAGAGTAAAATCAGAAAGTATTAATTGCATGGGAACCAAAAAAGAATTAAGCCTCTCATTAGATCTTTTTCTAACAGAAAGGGTTGAAACAAACTTATAAGCATTTTATTGAAATTCAGGAGTGTCTGATGACATATGGAAATTGGTAGTAAGTTCTTAATGTCCTCAAACCCAAAAGTGTATGTCATTTAGTATCTTTTTTATTATGTATCTTTATTGTTAATATGAAAATAAAATAATTTTAAAGACTTTTATAGAGTAATTCCAGACTTTTAACATTTCTTTTTTCGTATTCTTGAATTTCACAAGTAAAAATTTGTCTTCTCTGGGTTTGTTTTGAGAACTTATCAGGAGTTAGAGTTGGTGATAAATGAATTAATTTACTTGAATTATTCCAAATTGGGTGTTTTTATAATATATGTATGTTGATGAATTATTAACTATTATTTTTTAGATGATAATGAACTGCTTGAGGGCCCAGATAATTTTATTCGAAGTCATATCTTTTATCACATAACACACAACAAATATTGGGTGGATGGATGAATGACTGGTCATCTTTCACAAAGGCAAAAGTTGACTACAGGTCCAGTGGTACCAAACAAGCAAAAGTGTTACTGAGTAGTACCCTCTTGAATTATAAGCACATGGTTCCTGAGACTTAGAGGTTAGGAGGAGATATAGCCAATTATTTGATATCCACAACACACCACAGAACAAATCACAGTACTCTGTTTCTATAAAACTTGCTTGTCTTGTTAGGGTCCTCAATTATTACATGAAGATAACTCTTTCTGTTTTAATTGTTCTGTTTCTATAAGGCCATCTTCAACCTTTCTGGCTTCTTTGTTATGATGGATGATTATGTTCCATTCTGTGTAAGATACTATTTGGTAAAACTTCCCAGAACACTGTAAGATTTCAGCAATAGCTTCTAGTTAGCTCTTCATCTGTTCTCAAGTGACCTGGCAATCTTGCCCTTCTCTCTGAAGTGGGCTTTGTATGGTCTCCCATTGCCTCAGCCAATTAAGACCTTAAAATTAGGCTTTGAGGAACCGTGCTCATGCTTCCAGACACATAATAGCACCACTTTTCATTGAAGGAGATGAGAAGTGTTTAAGTTTGGCCAATGAACAAAGCGAGGATAAAAACAAGTGCTAAAATCACAATTAGCCCTGAATATTTTAATGCAATAAGGGTATCAGTTTTTGGACACTATTCCACCATTATGCTAGATTTCCCTCTATAATTTATGGTTCAAAGTTTTGCGCTTCTTATAGAGATAATTATGTAGTAAGGCATTTTGAAAAGGGTACTACACCCTCATTTTTGAGGCAAATAGCTTTGCTACCCTAGATTTAAGCCTGGATTAAAACATTCCTGTTGCTTCAAGCCTGAATAAGATTCTAGAATGTAAGTTCTTCAAAGGATCTTTCTTTCATTTGGGTGGGAGAGATGAGATGCTTGACATTGAACTATGACATTTTTTATGAATTTCTTGTATATAAGTTATTATTTTCAGATAATGAATGTTTTAATTTCTAATTTTGGTAGTTTGACTCATTTTTCCTTTAAAGATTCTGGCATTTTGTATTGCCTAGTTACTATCTTTTGCTTATTTTTTGTATCATTCTAGATTGGCAATATCCTTTCTAATGGTTAAAAGGAATAGTGATTGCTCCGTTGACAAATGAGAGAAGGTCTCTCTCTCTCTCTTTTTGCTTATTTTCCACTGGGGAGTCTGATAAGAATGGCAAGGTTGGTGTTCCTGTTTCAGTAACAAAAGTATTTGTAAATGGTAAAATTTTTTTAAAGGAAGTTATTTGCTCATATATGGAATTTTTGTTTTATAGCTATGAAATGATTCAAGCAACTTATTTTTTTTTCTTGGAATGAAAATGGGAATTTCATTCCCATTCTCATTGGAATGAGAATGGGAAAATATGTTATTATAGACATACACCATATCTATAAGTGTATATGTTATGTTTATGTGTGTATGTGTGTATATATACATATTTATATACCAAAGAACAGGGGAGGTTTTGTGTAATCTTATGTTGATTGTGCTCTTAGAATGGGGTCTCTGAGTGTTTAGGAACCAGCCTCAGAACATAATTGCCATGTTTGTGTTGTGTTTTGTACTTGTGATCATGTCTGCGGTGTGACATGACACTGAATGTTTCTCAGTAGGGGCACTAGGAATATTTTGAACTGGACAGTTCTTTGTGGTGCAGGATCCTCTCACACATTGAAAGGCATCTGATTATCCTGGTTTCCAAACCCTAAATACCAGTAGCACTATCTATTCTCTGAAAGAAGGAAAATACTCCTCCCTTCCTGCCCAAGCAAATTCTTTTAGAGAACTATTAGATTATTTTATCACAACACCAGAAACATTTTATTGCATTTACTTATTTTCTTATTTATATCCTTCCATAAACCTATGAACCACATAAGAACACAGACCTTGTCTTAAATATATGGGTGTTCCCTGACCTATTTCATTTAATACATGTTTATTTATCAGATAAACTGTAATACTAACTTTAATATTTACCTAATTACTTAAACTTGACATTTCCCTCAAATAATTATTAAGCCATATTGTGAAATTAACCAGAGACATCTTATCAAGAGCTTTATCAGTTTAATTATTCATGTTTGTTTATATCTTGACTTATATAACAGATTTATACAGAGCTGTTAGTTAAAAAATGTACTCATTATAGAGCAGTGCTGTCCAAAAAAAATGAGACACAAATGTGAATTACATATATAATTTAAAATTATAACCACACTGAGAAAGGCAAAGAGAAAATGTGAAGTTAATTTTAATAATGTGTTTTATATAACCCATCATATCTTAAATATGATCATTTCAGCATGTAATCAGTATGAAAAATCACTGAGCCCTATTTCATATCGAGCTTTTGAAGTCTGGCAGCTATCTTACCCATATTACTCATCTCAGTTCCAACTAGCTGCATTTCTTATACTCAGTAGCGTGTGGCTCATGGCTTGGGTATTGGACAGCAGAACCCTGGAAGACCCTTTGTGTTGTCTGGTATTTTGTTTTATCATTATTGCGATGAGACATTCATCTATAGTAGGATTTCCAGGATTATTGAGGACTCTTTAGGAAGCAGAAGATGATGACTATAAATTGAAGCTTATTTACTCTAATATTCTATTTATGAAAGAAATGTTTACTTTATATCTAAAAAATGATTTAAGGCATCTTATGATAAATACTATAGGCACAGTACCAAACTATCAGAAGGGAAATTAAAGATATGTAGAAATAATTTGAATAGGCTAGAGTCTTTGAATTTTTAAAATTTTCTCTACTTCTATTTAAAAACAAATGGTAAAGAATAGCACCATTATTTTTGGAGCTGAGTAGCAAAGATCACTTTAACAAATTAGAAGGCAGGACACTTCAGGATTTATTTGCCTTCTTTACCTACATTTGTCTATGTTGTATAGTTTGCAGTAAATAATTTGTATATTTGTTAAAAACAGAGTATTTCTTTGGAATACCCGGGTCGTGTTGTCTTTGATTTAGACTGTAGAACTTAGTAAATATTTTGCTCTGATCAAGGTTTTTTCCATTCAGACTATGGAGTCTGAGTTGCTTATGCACTGCTTCGACTGTCTAGACCAACTTGTTTGGCTCTAGTGTTTTGTTTTTCAAAATTAAGCACCTGCTAATGAATTAGCAAAAGTTTTTATTAGCTACACAGGAAGTAAATGAAAATGGACCTAATGTTTTCTGAGTAACTTACCACATGCCAGGTTTTATGTTAGACACATTACGTAACTTCTCAGATAATCTTTTATTTAAGGTAGGTATTTTTATTACTGATTCGTTGATGAGAAAATTAAAACTTTGAGAGGTTAAGTGACAAGCTTTTACATCCACGGATAACGTATAAGAGATTCTTTTGTAAAATGTGGCTTGACTGGAAGTGCAGGAAATGACTATTTCTTATTCCCATTAAACTATCCTCTACCACTCAGCAGTCTGGAGTAATTTGCAGGATAAATTATATCATCCCCTACCTCAACCCTTTAGTGACGTGGAGAGGTGGGGGGTGGGGGTGGAAATCCAAGTTCTTGAACATGATTCACAACATCCCTCCTGATGTTGACTCCTCCCTGTGCTCCGGCTTCACCCATTTCCTGTGTCAACTTGAGCATGAAGTTCCAGATACATTTTATCCTGCCCTTATTTTCATTTCTCTTATTTGCTGAGCCCATTTTGGCCTCACAATTTTCACATCTGTTGTTTTCCCTCCTGTGTTGTACTCCTGCTTCCCCCCACTTCCCCTGCACTTATGGCTTTGCTCTCCTGCTGCATCAGGTCTTAGCTCACTTAGATGCTCTCTCTTCAGGTGGACCTTACTCCACCACCCAGTCTGAATAGGTCCCTTCCTTTGTTTCTGTCACACAGCCTATTCATTTACTTTCAAGAGCATGTAAAATTATAATTTTATTTGGATATGCTCTAGTATCTATTTATATGTTGTCCGTCCTTCAGATATATATGTTGAGTGTAAACTGCATAAGGCCAGTGACCATATCTGTTGCTTTTGCTGTGGTGGGTGCACAGTTAATATTTGCTGGGAATAAACACGTGCCTTGTGGTACCCGGCTTGCCGTATTTGCGTCCTGAAACGTTCGTCCTGAGTTCGTTTTCTCACTTCTCTATTTCATCTGCTAATGTTGCCAAATTGTAATAAATACTAATTGGTTGACTTCCTAGCGTCATATCCCCCTCTTTGTTCTCATGGACCCTATTTGCTGACACACGTGGATGGTGATATAACCAGGCTGCCCTGGCCTGGTGGCTCACTGGCCCTTCCCCACAGGGATTTTTGTAAGAGATGTGATCCAATCTAGGCCATTTTGAGTCATTCCTTGATTGAAAATTTCAAACTCAAAATAGGAGAGCAGACTTCTTTTTGTACTTCGAACATAGTATTGATGGGTTATAAACCTCCGTCAGAGATCATATTTCATTCAAGGAGGAAAAAAAACCAAAAGATAAACAAGCCAACACTCAGAAAAAAACTAGAGATGTAGGGCAAATGATAGGCTTGCTGGTGTCAAGCCCTTGTCCCCATTTGTCCTCATTTATGCCTGTGCCCTTCTTGATCAGATGCTGCATTTCGTTTATTCCTTTTTGACTTAAATTAGTTAAACTTGTCTCTCCCTCACTTACAAACAGAGCCTTGACAGATTAATGTCCCCAGTCCTACCCCTAACCACACATAACTGGCACTGTCAGAATGCATTTTGTTTTCTTATGTTAAATAGTACTTCCCAATATCACTACAAGGTCATGTTGAACTAATTTTATTTAGTTTGGAAATGGTGGTTCCACTTTTTCTACAACTATGTATTTTTTGTCCAGAATTCTATTCTTACAATTTTTCCTTCTATTTTTGAAAACTTAGGTAAAGTATCTGTGTGATATGATATGATATATATATATGGATATATATATAATTACACGCATATATATAATTACACAATGATTGTATATATTGAATATATGAATTATGAGTATCGATATAAAATTCATATTCTATCAATGAAATATATATTACACATTGATTATAACTTATAGACTGTATCATTTTATTGCTAAAATTATTGTATTTTTATGCCATATAAATTTTGGATCTGTTAAACCTAGTTTAATTTTTCTTAAATCAGTATTTTTTTAACTAGAATTTAGAAGTAAGAACTGTGAGACTTTGTTGAAAAGATGGAAGCAATATAAAAACTAATGTGAAATTATCCCTTTCTAAAATTAATGAATTGCTAATAATTTAAACAGACTGTCTCTTATGTCAGTAAAATCATTGCTACTGAATTGTGTAAGACTTGTGGATATCTTTCTAGTCTGATTCACATGTTCAACTACACAGGAAGATAACCGGCTCACCATTTGGGTTTGATTAAGTCATGTGAAAATGAGGATTAGGTGATTCAGGCTCTGAGAAAGATGCATATGAAATGATATACAAGGGGCGCCTGGGTGGCTCAGCCAGTTAAGCATCTGCCTTTGGCTCTGGTTGTGATCCCAGGGTTCTGGGATCGAACCCCACATCGGGCTCCCTGCTCAGAGCCTCAGAACCTGCTTTTCCCTCTGCATGCTGCTAACCCTGCTCTCTCTCTCTCTTTCATATAAATAAAATCTTTAAAAAAAATGACATACTGATTTAGATCTATGATCCATTTGACTCAATATTCTGGTTCTTAAAATGTAACTAAGTGGTATTTTATTAGAAGCTCAATCCTTACATTTTATTTGGTCATTTTCAAATATTAAAAGTATACTATAAACAAAAATTAACCTTTATGCCTTAAAAAAGTCTTGCATTGCTTTTATATTTTAAAAATATATAAACTTTCTTAGGGATGGGGCCCTGTAACACAATACAATCATTCTCATTTTCTGATCCTCATGACAGAACTTAGTAAACTTAGTTTCCTCTGAGTTAGCCATGACTTCAGTATCTCTCCTAAAACACTGCTCTAGGTAGCCACTGCCAACTGATTTAAATTGCTCCTAGGAGTGAAATGTAGTTGTTAATATCTGTAGGAAATGAGTTCTAAATGTTACAGTCTTCTATCTGAACTGAAGATAATGGCTCTTCCTTCTTGTTTCAAGGGCTCTATTTCTAGTATTTTCATTTATTCTTTAAAATATTTTACATCTGATGCCACTAGTCACTCCGTGAGGGACAAGCATCCTTCAAAGTGAGTTATAGCAGAGTCTTTGCCTTTAAGCTTACAAATTTTGTGAACTAACATGACATGCAAGATTTGACCATTATTTCTTTCTCAATTAACCTTTGCTTTACTTAAAATATTTTGCTTTGCTCCTACAACTCAATAATGAAATGACTAATAACTCAATTAAAAAATGGGCAAAGGTCTTAATAGACAATTCTCCAAAGAAGATATAAAAATGGTTAATGAGCACATGAAAAGATGCTCAACATCATTAACCACCAGGGATATGCAAATCAAAACCACAATGTGATACCATTTCACACCCACCAGGACAGCTATAATCAAAAGGACAGATGATAACTGTTGGAGAGGATGGGGAGATATTGGAACCCTTATATACTGCTGGTAAGAATGTAAAAATAGTGCAGCCACTTTGGAAAATAGTCTGGCAGTTACTTAAAAATTAAACCATAATACCCAGCAGTTTTACTCCTAGATGTATATACCCAAGATAAATGAAAACATATTCATGCAAAAACTTGTACATGAGTATTCATAGTAACCAAATCTTCATAATAGCCAAAAAATGACAATCCAATTGTCCTTCTACTGGTGATTGGATAAAGTATGGGATAGCTTTACAGTGGAATATTATTTGCCAATATGAAGAAATGCAGTACTGATAAATTTTCAAACCAGGATGAACCTTGAAAACATTATGTTAAGTGAAAGAAAACACAAAGAACCACATGTGGTTCCGTTTATATCAGATGTTCCCAGTAGGTGAATGTATAGAGACAGAAAGTAGCTTAGTGGTTGTTTAGAGCTAAGCAGAGGGGTAGACAGGAAGGTGACAACTAAGGGGTCCAGGGTTTCCCTGGGAGTAATGAAAAATGTTCTAGTATTGGTGATAATGATACAAATCTGTAAATATACCTAAAGCCATTAAATTATACACATGAAATAGATTAATTATATAGTGTTTGAGTTATATCTTAAGCTGTTAATAACTTAGTCTTATTTCTGTTTTTTTTTTCCTGCACTATGCATATTCGACTCATTAAATGGTCTTATCAGCTTTACTTGTGGATTATACTTCCAATCTCTCCCATTCTGTAATCTTGGCTCAGAATCAACTCTTGCTCAGACATTAGTGTAGTGACCTCCTAGCTGGTTGACCTGCCTGCACTCTTCCACTCACGTACTTCTTTGTTTCATCTATCAGTCAGAGTGACTATTTTTAAATTATTGGTAATAAAGGTAATAATAATACTAATGAAATAGTAGTTAGCTTATCTTACAATTCACGGTGCAAAGCACTATTCTAAGTACTGAAACATTCATTCGTTTTATCTTTACTACAACTGTATGTGGTAGGTGCTGTTACTGTCCCCATTGTATAGATGGGAAAACTCAGGTACAGAGAAGTAATTTGCCCAAGGTTTTATAACAAGTAAATGGCTGTTATGTAAAGTAGATCAAGGAACCCCTTGGCTTAACGTTCTCTAGTGACATAGTCTCCCTCGGTCCTGTTTTGTTTTGTTTTGTTTTTTGTTTTGTTTTTTTAACTAATTTCCAGTGTACCAGGCTCATGCTTACCTTGGTCCATTTGTACTCGGTCCTTGTTTTTGGAGTGCTCCTCCTCTAGAGTCTTTTTCCTTCTCGTCATTCTTGACTTCAGTGTTGCCTCTACAGAGAAACTATCTTCAGTAATTCTAACTTGCTCTTAACATTTTCATATATTTTCATTATTGTGTTTTGCGTATTGCATATTGTGTTTTGATATTTGATATTGCATATTGATAAGCTTTTATCAGTGCTTGAAACTAACTTCTTTTTATTTTTTGATGGAAATGTGCTTTGCCCCTGCCTAGTAGAATAATGCCTGACAAATAATAGGAGCTCAAAAAATTTTTTTCTGGCTTTCTGACTTCTGGAGGGTAGGATTTTATTTATTTTCCAAATTATGGTTGAGGCCAATTTCCAGAGGATAAAGTGCATGACTCATGTTTTAAGGTGGGAATAGGCCTTTTGATAATATACTTGGATGATTGGACAATATTGTTCTTCTTAAAATGTTCCATGTTTTTTAGGGTGTTGATTGGCTTCTACATTGTGATTTTATTCTCAGGTGTGGGGTGTGGGTAGAATATGAAGAATGAGGAGAGTAGTTCTTGGCTGTTAGTTTGAAGAGATATAGCTACAGTCAGCATGGAGAAAATATTAAGAGCTTGGGTAAGTTAGTTGATTCTAAGTTACTACTGAAAACCTGCTATATCAGTCTTACCTTCTGTCTTTTAGTTGGACCAACACACATACATGTACTCATGTGTACATTCACATACACACAGAAACACACCTTAATGCTCCATTTACATAATGGCCTTTCAGCAATAGGACTCCTTCTCTTATTTTTCTGTTGTCTTTCCCATCTCAGAATGGTGGTGTTTCTATTCCCAATGAGAGAAGTAACTGTGTGTGTGTGTGTGTGTGTGTGTGTGTGTGTGTGTGTGTGTGAGAGAGAGAGAGAGAGAGAGAGAGAGAGAGAGAGAGAGGAAGGGAGGGAGGGAGAAAGATGGCTGATGCAACCCATATAGACTTATGGGGAATTTTTAAAATTCTGATTTTACACATACATCCTAAAGAAAGCATGGGCTTGTTTAGGAAGGAGTATATTGTACAATTAAATGTCTGAGATTTACATTTTGATATTTTGCTGGCCTCTGCTGTATTGAAAAAGAATATGATATTTGGTATTGTTTCAAGTCACTTTATTTTTTCAGAACATTAAAATTGGATCCTATGTGTATAAGTAATAGTCACTGAATTGAGTTCTCTATTTTTTTACCACTCAGTCAAGCTAGGGAGGTAAACTAGGTGCTAAAAAACAAAACAGGAAGCTGTAGCACTGAACGGCCAGGCTCCAGTTTCTTTTACATTGTTTCTAATAACCAAGATTTTCCACGCAGCTGACTCTTGATTCTTTGTGCAAATAGGCTACTTGTAAGAGGATGAATATAATCTACATAAAATTATAAACAAAATCACTGACATTACTTTGAAACTTTTATCTAGTACTTACAAGGATGCTAAACAGAAGTTACTGTATTTTAAAACATTTTATGCTTTAAATACATACACAAAAGTAAACCTACTATGTGGGTGACTGGGAAGATTCAAAGAATAGGGAGACCATGTCCCTCTGCTACAGGAGGTTATGGCCCAGTAGTCTAGATATTCAGTCAGTGCACCATCGTATATATTGTTGTAGATATTAATAAGGGGCCATATACATGTGTAATGAGGGCACTAGCTCTACCTGAGTGAGTCAGGGAACTGAGAAGTATTTCATTTGGACTCTGAAGGTTAAATAGGAATTTGCCTGGTAAAGAAGTAGCCAAAGGAAACAGCCTACACAAAGTCTTAGAATTCTGAAAAGGCCATGTTTGCCCAGGAAATAGGACAAAATTCAGGAAGGCACAAATAGAAAACAGCTTCCTTAGATGAGAAGCAGGAGAAAATTTTAGCAGATGAATATAGTGGAACAGGGAGAATAAAATAAGATGAAATATGTTTGATACTAGATTATGTAGAGTGTTTTCTATCAATGACCAGATGCTGTCTAGTGAGTGAGTGAGTGTGATGATTCCTTTCGCTTATTTGTAGGCTAATGCTTGGAGCAATAGGGAAACTTTTTACCTATAACGCCTCCCACATACAGCGCTGTTCTTAATAGTTGCTCTAGTACTAGCACTAACAAGGAGCTACAGTATTATTCAACTTGCTAGTATGCCTCTGTCTATCTCAACTACCGTGTGATAGGGTTGAATTTCACTTTTGTATTCTTTCTAGGTAGGTCAGGGCAGTACATGTGGCAAAAGATAGACTTAGTTCAACCTTGTGTTTTCAGTGTATCCTTTGTAGGTTATGTGGCATCTGGAAGTAGTCTGCTGGTGCAGCTGGAGCTGGATCTAATTGGGAATGCAAAGCTCAAGAAAAGTGCAGCCTGGGCACTGACTTGGTTGTCATTTTAAAATATTAATGATGGGATAGCTGATGTGTTCCTGACGGAGACAGGTTGATTGGCAGAGCTTTAAGGTTTCTAATTGGACCAGTATATAAGTCTTAATGATTATCGTGTTCTCTAGCTGTCCTTCAAGAGTACATCTGAGGGCGCCTGGGTGGCGCAGTTGGTTGGGCGACTGCCTTCGGCTCAGGTCATGATCCCGGAGTCCCGGGATCGAGTCCCACATCGGGCTCCCAGCTCCATGGGGAGTCCGCGTCTCACTCTGACCTTCTCACTTCTCATGCTCTCTCTCACTCTCTCTCTTTCCTAATAAATAAATAAAATCTTTAAAAAAAAATGACAAAAAATTTAAAAAAAAAAGAGTACATCTGAGTACCTGTGTTGGGCCTTGTGCTGGGAGCACCCTTCTATGTGATGAGGAGTATATGGGGCCATGGAAACATGACTAACCACTCATAGCCACAGCGTCTCCCTTGTCTAGACCATGCTTTGGCTACTAGACTCCAGAATTCCCTGTTTAAACTGCCAGACCCTGCGTAGAGGAACAGTTCAGGCCCCTTTCCTGTATATATCTTTTCAAGGACAGTGTGAATAACCCAAGCCCAAGAGGTGGTTGAAAAGTAGCTGTCTGAGGGAACAATAGGGGCTGGTGTGTGCAGTGGTTTCCACATTCATGGCTGAGTCTCCCCCAGAGCTAGATGGAGTCTGGGGTGGAACAGGAGGACCACAGGCTATAGGACCTCCTTTTACATCCCTGAAAATGGTAAGGACAGACTGCTTGCATCTAATAGGATCAGTTGGGAATGCAGAAGTTAAAATGAACAAGAAGCTTCAATATAGAATTGAGACATGTCAACTGAGCTCCTTAGAGAAGATAGACACCACTCATAAAATTATCTGTCTCAAACTCTTTAGTGTGTTGGAAACAGATCTTAACATTTAGCATTTGCATTTTCAGTTTTCTACCCTCTTATATTCAATGTTTTTTAAGTTGCAAATTAAAAAGTTTCTTTCGAAAGAGGATTATTACATTATGCTTTTATGCACTAATTCCTTAGGATGGTCAAGTATAGTCACTGGACTTAGAATAGAATGAACAAGTTCGTTTCATGTACTTACATTTGTAGTGAAAGGTAATCAAAAGTGAATTGACATGAAAATATTTAAGTGCAATTAGGTCTATGGAATTATTTTCACTCCATTAAAAAAACCAAATATACTATTACTATAATTTCATTGTTTTTTTCTTACTGCTAGCTTCTTGATTATGTTTGTTTGAAAATGAAGTTTTATTTGATGTTATATTATGATATTAGAGTAGCAAAACTATACATACCCCCCCCCACACACAATATACACACACACATACATACTGTATTTGTGTGCATATATATGGCCTCGTCTCATATGTCAATATTCAGACAACATTTTAGACCACACTACAGAAGTAAAAAGGGACTGATTTTGAATGGGAAAGGTGTCCTACGTGAATTTGTTGGCTTTATATTGCCTCAATACAGCATGTAACTCATTCTACAGAAACAGTGTAAAGCATTTCTGGAGATCAAAAAAAAGAAAATTATATAGCTTTTCATGCAAGCCTGAAGGACTATTTCGGTTTTGGGTGCCATACTTTGTGTTCTGAAGAGGATGGCTGTTATATTTGGGGAGTTATCATGATTTACCTTAATGCTACAGAGTGTGCAATTAATGATTTAATTAATTTGTGCTATAATTTTTCTGTATAATTTTAAAGAAGAAAACTATTAGATGATTTGGATATCAGATAGTTTATTTCTAAAATCTAAATATTATGGTGTTAAAATTGTTCTGTGTAAATGTTTTGTATTTGCACATGCCAGTTGTAGTTATTCTAAATCATTTTTGATTTTTTTAAATTCCATTCAAGAAAATATCCAATTAAAATCAATGGATTGTACATGCTATAAAATTCCCAAGTAGTTATGGGGAAGTTGGGCAGGTTGATGTGTATACCAACTAAAAAGGGGTTAATTAGATAATCTTCTCTAGGAGAACTTTAAGTTAGAAGTGACTTGCTTTATTTTATATTTACTTCTATACTACTTAATAAAAATAAGTAAATAAAGATATCTATTCTTTTAATATATATAATATTCCAAAATAACTTGTGGAAAAGTCCAAGAAATTAGTTTTTATGATATGAACAAGTTATTGTTACTTTTTACAACAATTTTTTTTACTATTATTATTTTTGTAGGTTTTCAGAGATATGTATGAATCCAATAGAATCCACAATAGTCCAATAGACTACTGTGAAGTAGATGGGAGTAGGTTTATATTGTTTCTTTCTGAGTATTTAATCAGAATTTAACCTTTTTTCTACCTGTACTAATAGGATATGCTGATTTCATGCTACAATTGTGGAATCTCACATGAGAAAATCAAGTCAATAAGCTCTATTGGCTAGTAACTAATTATCAAGAAAGGCTGGTAAGAAGAACACAAAAACTGTTGAACCTGTGTTTTAAAACCTTTTGGAGATAGAGATTATGTGTGTACCACTTTACAAAATGATTTCATTCTGAGATGGTTCATACCTGTCCCTAACTAATGGCTGGGTTTTATAAGTAGCTATTGGTATAGAATATCTGTTTCCTCAACCCAAAGGTCGGGATTCAAAAATAATTGTTAGCCTAGAATTGTTGTGCTAGCTACTTTTTTTTTTCCCCAAGAGAATTCCTATTTCAGCCATTCTCTTGTTCTTAGTGGGTTGCCAAGTTTTTTAGATATGCCATATTGCTCTGTAGTATGTGATAAAGATGATGAACTCATTGTGGTTTTTCTGACTTGGTTACAGAAACAAATGTGAAATACGTATCAATCCCATTACAAACTTTTTACAGCTCTAGATTATGCTTTACTTCTTAATGGATTGTCTACAGTTAGAGAATCCTCCATAGATCAGGTATCATTTCTAAGCAAGGCAGATGTTTCATTTCATTTCATTTGCAGACTATCAAAGTTGTTGATAGGAAGAAACAGAACCATTCAGGGGTGCTTGCTCAATTGATTGAGCGTCCAGCTCTTGGTTTTAGCTCAGGTCTTGATCTCAGAATTGTGAGATCGGGCCCCAAGTTGGGCTCTTTACTTTGATTTTTGGGGTTTTTTTGTTTGTTTGTTTTTTGTAACTAGATCTTCGAAAGCTGATTATAAAATTCATTTGGAAGAATTACAAAAAAAAATATCTAGCAAAATCCTGAAAGAGAAGAGCATGGTTAAAGAGCAGTTGTAAACCTTTATAATAAATAAAAAAAATTTTTTTAGTGGAACAGAATAGAAAACTCAGGAATAGACCCAAAAGCTTCAATAAGTTTAGTCTAAAATAAAGCTGGAATTTTAAACTAGTGGAGTGGATAAACTTTTCAATAAGTGTGCTGTAATAACTGGGTTATCTATATGGAAAAAAGATAAAGTTAGATCCATTCCTGACACCATCTACCAGATTACATTTAAAGTGCACCAGAGATTTCAGTGTAAAGAATTAAAATGTGCAAATACTAGAAAAAGCATGATCAAATGCCTCTAGAGTCTGGCAGTGAACAAAAATTACCTAACTACTAGCTAAAATGCAGAAGCAATAAGGAATAAAACAATTGATAAATTTGGTTGCATAAAAAATTTTTTATGGTAACCCCCACTGATAACCCCCACCATAAGCAAAAGAAAAAGACAAGTTACAGACTTAGAAAACTATTTTCAACTCTTGTAACAGATAAGAAGTGATATCCCTAATATATAAACAACTTATTAAAAAGTCCAAATGTATGAGAATGTCTGTGAGTCTGGGAACTGTGAGGCAAGAAGCCCTTTCATACATGGCTTATGGGAATGCAAAATGTCAGGACTCCTTTGAAGGAGACTTCGAATCTAGTTAATTTTCTTAAGCATTTATTTACTTTAGATTCCAGAGTCCTACTTCTAGGAATCTATTTTAAAGATACATAGGTACATAAACAAATAAATAAAGATGCAATGGCAGCAATACAAAAGGCCCATTGCATAACACTGCTTATTGCAGTGTTACTTTTAATAACAAAAGACTGGAAATAATGCTGTGTCCATCAGGAGGGAGTCAGTTGGAGAAAGAGTGGTGAATTCAGAAGGTAGTAATATGCAGTAATGAAAAGAAATGCTGAAGAGTAATGTCTCTTCATTGTCTGGTATGTGGGCTGGGCCATTTTGAAGACTGTAATTGGCTATGAGAGAATCTCCACATGGCTCTCCACAGGGCTCCATTTTCTCACAGCAAGGCAGCCTCAGGGCTTCTAGCTTGGGTCCCAGGGAGTAGTGCGGAAACTACATTTAACCTAGCCTTGGAAGTGACACAGCATCACTTCCCTTTATTCTGTTGGTTATAAGCTAGTCACAAGCCTGTCTATATTCAGGGAGGGGGGACTCATCTCTCCTCCATAGCCCCTACATCCCTCCCACCTCTCAGTGGGGGAAGTGTTAAAGATTTTCAGATGTTTTTAGAACCACAATATTCTTTACTCTTCATGAAGTAATCTTACCCCTCTCTCTCACACATACAGAACTGAATGTGATCAAGGTTCTAGATCTAATTACCAATTTATAGTATATACATGGGAATCATTTCAATCAGCAGAATTCAGACTGTTGTAACTTTACAGGACAAAAGATCTGTTTTCTTCACAAAAATTACAAAAAGAGTAAAAGAGCTTGAGGGAGAATCTGCTAAAAGAGACTGAAGAGGCCCATCTGTCAGTGCAATGAGTGAAATTGCATTGCATGATCCCACTTCAAACAAACTAAAAAAAAGGGAAATATGAACACCAATTGCCTAATAATATTTGAATATACTATTAAATATCTTTAAATGTGATAAGAGTATGGCAGTCATCTTCAAAAGCTAAGCATAATTTTATTTTCAAATAACTAAATCCTAAATTTTATTTATGTTACCTCTTAGAAAATTTAGTTTGAATATTCTTTTGACTAAAATGTTGATTTTGGTTGGGATTTTTACCCTATGGCTTTCTTTATTCTTCAAATGAATACTGGCTTCTTAAATCCCAATTTAATCTTTGTAAAATCTTCTAATGATCCAGGACTACATATCAAAATTATTTCCCAGAGATACTGTCATTCTAAATTTAATTGTGTGGTAAGAAATGAAGGTGTTATTTTTAGTGTGTTTTTCCCATTACAGAGGCCTCCGTCTTGGTAATCTAAACAGTTTCTTAATTCCATAGCTTAAAGTTTTATCAGTAATCATTTTGTGGGTTGAATCTAAATTAGGATGCTATTGCCCAAACAATTTTCTTGAGTTTTATTTTAAAAGAAAATAGAAAGGGCGGTGACTGTGTCCATAAGAGGGTTGGATGAGGGATCTTTTTACAGGAACTGTCCTGTGTGTTGACTATGTTGATATTCACACAAATCTGCACATATGATAAAATTGCATGGAATTAAATACATCCCAAACACACACACACACACACACACACACACACAGAGTATATGTTAAAAACTGGTGAAATCTGGATAAAGTTTGTGGGTTGTATCAAAGGTCAACTTCCTAGTGGCAGTACTGAATGCCAGTTATGCAGAATGATACCATTGGAGGAAACTGGGTGAGGAGTATAAGCACATCATTCTCTATAATTTCTTACAACTGTGTGTGTCTATAATTATCTCATAATAAAAGTTGAAAAAATAGATTACATTGATTTTAATATTTCTGAATGGGAAATTAATGTTCCTGGAAAATCAGACATCAAATCTAGTTAAAATAGTAAACAGTTTTTTCTAATTTCTTAGTTTTTAGATTTTGATTTTTTTAGCTTTTGATTTTTAAAATTTTAAATTAGAAAGGGACCCGAGTAAGTTCTTAAGAACTGATATCGTTCAGCAAAAACATTTTTAGATATGCCATGACAAATACGAAGTCCTCTGGAAGTCTTCAATAACTAGAGGCATGCTCACAGTTGGGAAACTCCAGAGGATGTAGTCTCCTGGTAGAGAACTTATGCACAGACCTAATTTGGACTTAGAAATTATTGTAGTTTTGAGAACTGGGAGGGTCCTTTTATACCTTATTGTTTATAAGTATCTTTATTACAAATGAAAGACCATACCTGGAAAGGTTAAGTAATTTCTTCCAAGGTTCTGCTGTTTTAGCACAGTAGTGAATGATTGATTTTGCCTACCTTTTTATCTCCGACCTTCTTTTTCTTGCTTCACCTGTCAATGTGTATATTTATACCCTCCATTTAAATAATTTTTCCTTTAGTTCTCTTCTCTTAGTTACCATAAGTATAGTAAAGACAAAAAAAAAAAAAAAAGAATAGTAAAGACAAATGAACAAATAATCTTTTTACAGTGTATATTTTTAGGCGGTGACATTTCTGTGATTAAAACGCCCTGCTGTGTGTGGATAGTTTGGTTGTGTTTTGCTTTATGTATTTGTATTACTGTATCTCTTGTAGACATTTTTTTTTTGCTTGATTTTAAAGAAGTAGCTCTTACTATACTATAGTGCAAAAAATAAGCAGGTGGTTGCTGCAGGGTATCCAAGCAACCTACAGACATGCATGAGCTGTGGGGGAAGTTAAGAGCATGGGCTCTAAAGTCTCACTGCTCTACCACATGCCTTGGGCTGTGACCTTGGGCTGTGACCCTGGGAAACTTTCCCAACTTCTCCATTCCTTAGTTGCTTCATTTGTTAAATTGCATTAATAATATTGTCTAATTGGTAGGATTGTTGTATCAAATGTGCTGATATATAAAAAATTGAAATAGTAGTTAGTGGCTAGGAAGCATTCACTAAATGTTAGCTGCTATTTTTAAACATGGTTCATAGTTTAGATTTTTCTCTTACTAGACATCACTTAGTCCAAGAGCTACACTGGGGAATTGGGAAAAGGTGACAATAAGGATATGATCAGGAGTGTATAAATCACCTTTGAGCACCTGTAATGTCAAGGGCAAATGGATGTGTGAGACAAAGGTGATTTCCTTAATTCAGTCCATAATCTGGTTTTCCTCTTGAATCTCATACATTTGGTTAATCATCCATTCAATAAATGTTTATTGAGTGCCTCCTTTTAATGCCAGTCACTGTTCTTGGAACTAGAGATACAGCAGTGAATAACACACACAAAATCCCTGCAGCTGTATCGGTTACATTTTACTGGCAGGAGACAGGCGATGGGCAAAAACAAGTAAATTATGGAGTACCTTAGAAGATAAGAATTGCCATGGGAAAAGTCATAGAAAGAAGGCTTCAAGGGCTAGGGAGTGCTACTAAAGGCAAAGTGTAATTTTAAATAAGATCGTCACAGTAGGCTTCATTGAGAATGTGCTGTTAGAACAAAGAATGAAAGAAAATTCATGTGCGTATCTGGAAGAAGAGCATCCCAGGTGAAGAGAAGCAGTAGTACAAAGGCCCAGAGGCAGTATGTCCAGCTTATTGAGAGACCACAAAGAAGCCAGTGTGGCTGGAATAGAGTAGGCTGGCGGGGGTGGGGGATGGGGTGGGTGGTGAGTGTAGTTGGGGAATTCTAGAAAAAGAAAGGAGTCAAAGATGATAATGAAGATTTTTAGCCTGAACAGCTGAAATGTTAAACTTCCCAGTTCTGAGGTAGGAAGCCTGATGGTGGAGCGGGAAAGAGCGAACAAAATGTAGTTTAAAATATAAATAGGCCTTTTCAGTCTGTCTGAGACCAGGAAAGTTAAGTCTCTCAGATAACTTCCTCAGCATCCCAGAGAGGTCAGCTTCTGCATCTTTGAGGCAGAAGAGGAAACTCAACTGCCCTGGCTCCTCTGTCCCTGACTGAAGTTCTTCATCCATTTGGCATTGCTTCCCTGCTGGTGTTGATCTGATGGCTGGAGTCTGTAGGGGGTGTAACTTGTCATCTGCCGCATTTCATCTCGGGCAGTGTTTCCTATAGTGCTGGCAGCCTGACCTCCTCTCTCCTCTCGCCGCTGCCCTCAGTTCCTCTGAGACCTGGATATGTGTCCACTTTGATTCCACGGAACCCTCTGCTTTGCAGCCTCCCTTCATTACGGCAGTCTCTCAGGTAGGTGCCTCAGCCAGACTGCCGGTGGCTTCTGCTTTCTTTTAGACAACACAAGAGCTAAAGGCTAATCAGCAGATTAAACCTTGAGTCCCCTTTCTACCTGTCGATGCTCTCCAAGGCGATGTGGCTTTGCTATCTGGGGCAGCTTGTGAGGCAGTCACTTTCACGGTCTTGAACAAGAACCAAGAAACTAGAGCCCTGCCCTCCCCTCAGTTTTATCCTTGCTAATCTAATAAGCTTTTTCCTCTCTAGACAGAGAGCAGAGAAGGGAAAATCAATTCATATGTGAAACAGTCTTGTTTGTTTTCTTCTCTCTTCCCTGCCCTCCTTTGAGACAAAAGGAACACTTTCTTATTTATCATATCCTATTCCTTTTTGATATCCCTTACATTAAAGCTCTACGGTCAGCTAAACGAACTTGTCTCTTGGTTTGCTCAACTGGGAGACAGTATTTTCTCTCAAGTTGGTATCTGGCTCCAAAAATCCTATTTTGCATGAAAGAAAATGAATATTACATTGTGCTTTTTCTTTGAATCCCTCATGCCACAAAATCCTAAATTACTAATTCAAAACAGAAGGCTTATTTACTGGGACACCTGGGTGGCTCAGTGGGTTAAAGCCTCTGCCTTCGGCTCAGGTCATGATCTCAGGGTCCTGGGATCAAGCCCCTCATCGGGCTTTCTGCTCAGCTGGGAGCCTGGTTCCCCCTCTCTCTCTGCCTGCCTCTCCGCCTACTTGTGATCTCTCTCTCTCTCTGTCAAAAAAAAAAAAAAAAAAAAATGCTTATTTACTAATTGTAACCTCCATTCAGATAGATGCTTTGGAATGACCAGGACAAAGCCCATATTACTCAGACAAGTTAAAAACTAATATATTTTTTAAAAATTTTATTTTGAGAGAGAGGGAGAGAGAGCACATAGCAGGGACAAGAGGGAGCAGAAGGAGAGAGAGAGGCAGACTTCCCACTGAGCAGGGAGCCTGACTTGGGGCTCGATCCCAGGACCCCAGGATCATGACCTGAGTTGAATGTAGACGCTTAACCAACTGAGCCATGCAGGTACTTCTAAAAGCTAATAATTAAAAAAAAATTATAGCTAGAATATAAATGTCTCCGAAAACATGTATTTTCTTTTTGTCAAGGCAAGTATATAGTCCTGTGAAATAGCTTTGGCTATATCTGATGACATAATGATATTTACCCAAATGTTGACATATGTCTGATTTTCATCTTTTGCCTTCACCCCTCTTTGTTCAATCAGTCTTCTTGTGATATTCCCTAAACTCTTGTTTAATGAAATAAAACAAAACATATTCAAGATCCAACAACATATCGTCACATTTTGAGGTAAGGAGATAGAACAGATGTTACAGCGTGACTTCCTCTATATTTCTATTTAAAAATGTTAGCCTATTTTCTATTCAGCATTTTCCAAGTTAGCCCAAGTTATTAAAAACAAAATGCAAGCACAGACAAAAAAGAAAATGGCTGTGCCATCTTATTTTAAGAATAAAATCAATTAAATAAGGTTTTTCTTTTTTTTAAATAAGGTTTTTCAAATGTGATTTTAATAGTAATAAGTTTAGAAAGGGAAAAATAGATAATTTAGAAAGTATTTCATTCAAATTCCCTAATCTCAGATGTTTCAAAAGATGTGCTTAAAGACATTCAATTGAATGACTGTTAGATACATTTTGGGAGATAGAATTATGGCATGAAAATAGAAAATCCATTACCTACCCTTTAGTACCTCTAAATTCTTTTTATTGTGTAAGGAAGACAACCATTATACTTCTGGTTCATCAATAAGATCTGTTTTATAGTAAAACTAAAAATAGAGAAGGAAATCTTGTATCCCTGAAAGGTCAAATTGATTTATAGAGTTCCTTACTTTTGATGTTTGGAAAACTTTTTTATTTCTTAAATTTCAGTCACTGGCATTTGGTAATTTGATATGCCCTCAATTCAAATAAATAGCTAATTTCAAGGAGCAATGTTTTAGGTTTAATACGGGTATAATATACACAGTCTTTTGACATAGTTCCACTTGAAAACCAATCTTCTATCTCTGCCCTGAATCATTATCTGCTATATCAGTTATCTCCACTCCTTTCCATATTTTGTACCCATCTTTTGTAATGTTTCCTTTCCTCCGGTGTATTAATGTGCTAAAGTCTGCTCTGTCCAAACAAAAACCCCTCTCTGAATTTTATGCCCCAACTTAATTTTGCTCTTGTTCGAATATCTGTGAGGAACCATCTTGCTCATTGCTTTTCTCAGCTTTCTCATTCTTTCATCAAACTACTAAAATCTGATTTCTTATCCTACTGATTTTACGAAACCATTCTAAGATCAGTGGTGATATCCTAATTGTAAAATCCAAAAGCGGCTTTTCAGTGGACTTGGCATTTCATCTGTGTAGCGCTTGACACTGATGGCTACTCTCTTCTAAGTGAACTCCTGACACCACTCTTCTCTACTTACTAAGTGCATTACCTTTATTATTTTTTAAAGATTTTATTTGAGAGAGAGCACACATATGAGCCAGGGGAAGAACAGAGGACAAGAGCAAGCAGACCCCTCACTGAGTGTGCAGCCCAACTTGGGGCTTGATCCCAGGACTGTGAGATCATGACCTGAACGAAAATCAAAATTTGGATGCATTATGACTGAGCTACCCAGGCACCCCAACTAAATACATTTCTAAACATTTCCCAAACTCCTCTATCAGTTCCTTTTACTCTCCATTCCTTAAATTTTGGTGTTTCATAAATATTCCAGACCCTCTTTTCATACCCCATGTGCTCTTGGGAAGATTTAGTCCACTCTTATGGCTTAAATATCCAAATGCTGATGACTTCTAGCCACAATCTCTTCCTCAGTATTCAGACTTGGGTATCTTAATATCTTTCAAATGTAGATTTGTTTGGATGTCCTACAAGTAGCTCAAATGCATTGTGTCTGAGTATTAACCTACTCTTTTCTTTTATATACTTCTTGTCTTCCTTTATTGCATGTCTATCCACTCAGCCAGTCTAGAAACCTGTAGGACTTTCTAGTATGCTCCCAGTACTCTCATCCCAGTAACCAAGCTGTCACTAAGTGGTCCTCATTTACCTTTCTCATGTCTTGAAAATCCATACAATGCACCCCTCCACCATCACGTTTTGTTGTTATTGTGTTTTCCCAGTTACTACAGAACCATGGTTCAGCCTTTCCATTTTTATGCATGGCACATTCCCTGTCTCTAAGTCTTTTCACCATCCAGTCTATTCTCTGTAACACCAGAGTGTTTGATCCATAAAGAAATCTGAAGATGTTTACCTCTGCCTAATCCTTTGCATAGTATTTTGTTGTACAAGGGGTATATCATTTGACCCTTAAAGTTTTTATGGACCCATTTATTACTACTCTTACTCTCCCAGACACCTTGCCCTCCAGTGATACCATTTGACATTATTTGAGCACATCCTTAAATTTCATATCTTTATCCTTTGGAAATGCTTCCCCCCCCCCCGTTTGGAATTCTATCTTCAACTACAGGTGAACTAATTATTTCTTAAAGCTCAACTTATGTGTCACCTACTCTCTGAAATATTGCCTGCCCTTTTTCCAACCTCTGTCTAGACCAATGAAGACAATTCTGACCCAGTGTTTCCCAAACCTTGTTTTCTCCTTCATGAGGTCATGTATTTGTGTACTCTCCACTTCTCCTGCCTTGAATTTCACATTTCTCTCTCATCGGCACAGAGGTAACCCCTGCAACAAATTTTGTTCTCTTTCTGTTCCAAGGTTTGCCCTCAGAAACATCTCTACTTCCTTTCCTTTTTACTCCTCTTTCAAAACTGCAAAAAAATTGATTAGCTTAATTGTTCCAAAAACAAGCAATCCTTAGTATGATTGATGTACGGAAACCATGCAAGTGAAATCTTCTGTCTTAAGGAAAAAAGTCAAGTCTTGCACTGAAGTCATGTATCAGGAAGAGTCTGAAGCATTTGTGGGAGAAACATAGGAGTCTCTGCTATAACCATCCTTATCCTCAAATTAAACATCCTTATGTTCCATATATTTTATCAGACTTGTTTAGATTTTTGTATATTTTTGATCATTCTCCTTGATTTGCTACAGTTACTTAGCTTTATTAAATATTTCTGGATGTGGAATATTTTTAAATTATCGTATCTTGGCAATAAAGGCAAGATATTAAGGTTTTCATTTAGTTACAATTATCATTTCCTAATTTTAAATGTTTTTGGAACTTAGATTGAGCCGTTTTGACCTGAAAAAATTCATGTTGTTCAGTACTAGAGATACACAGTTAGTCCATTAACCCTTTATTTGTGAAGATTTAGTGAGTAACTTTTTGTTCCTCTTTTTTTGGATAATATTTTTTAAGTTGAAATTTTATAAATCTAATAAGATCTAGATTATTTGTGAGAGAATTAAACAGCTTGCTCTCCTCCCTTCCTGCCATGCAGTCAGCCCCACTCACCTGTTTAGTTGCTGAGGCTTATGGATAAGCTGGACATGTTCTAGGTCCTTCTGTCACTTTGGAGATAGTTAATCCTCCCCTGAGAGTCTGACCCCAGATAGGGAGCAGAAGATTATGGTTAAATGGTGATTTGGGATTACCTATGACATTCTCTTCTCTGCGGGCACCTGCATGACTGTTTTCACTAACCAGAAAGAATTGACACCACTGGTTAATATCATTTGTCTTTGTCAGCTTGTAGTAAGTTTTAAAGTAAATTTTGCCCCATTTAAGGAAGAAGAAGAAGAAAATAAAACATTCTTAAGGTATTGGAAACACCAGGAGTTTAAGATGAGTTTGTATCTATATTTATTGGTCTGTGGAGTTGAGTACAAAATTTCTGTGTTAATGGTTTCAAAATGAGATGATACTACTCGTCGTTATAGGTTATAGTACTTGTTCTAATTGAACATATAAAAGTTACGGGATTATTTATTACTCTCCTGTTAGGATAGATTTGTGCTGTGATGGAGAAATAGGAAAAACATTGCATTATCATTTTTTCACATTACTACCTTAATGCAAATAATATTTTTTACATCTATTAAAAATATGTCTGGGACGCCTGGGTGGCTCAGCCTGTGAGGCGTCTGCTTTCGGCTGGGGTTGTGGTCCCGGGGTCCTGGGATAGAGTCCCGCGTCGGGCTCCCTGCTCAGCGGGGAGCCTGCTTCTCCCTCCCCTCCCTGCTCATGCTCTCTCTCGCTATCTGTCTCGCTCTGAAATAAATAATAAATTATTTTTTAAAAAATATGTCCATGTTTTAAAATTCTGTGGCAAATATTTAAACTGAATTTATATTCCTAACATTGGTTATTTACTTTTAATGAATAAAAAAATGCAAGAAAAAATTTCAGACCCAGTAATTTGTCATTTTTAACATCTTTCATTTAATAAGAATGCAGTATTTCAGGATACTAAATCATAAAATTATTTTGAGCTTCAAAGTGAATTCATGATAAAGAGACCACATTAGTACCATAAAGGGGTGCAGGAAAGTCACAAGGTAGTAGTTATATAGTAAGGTATTAAATATGTTGATAGTTGGGTATTGGAATTGCATTGTTTTGAAATTACACACATATAAAAAGAATTTTTTTTGTCATCCAGATGTATGTCGTGATGTAGAGTTTTTTTTTACACTTGCCTTTAATACCTTAGACAAGGTGTGTTTGCAATGATTTTTATCTATACCTGAGACAACTATTGTGAGAAATTTAATTTCCTGAAGATTGAAACTGCTTAGCATTCAACTCTCTACCTGAGTAATTTAACTGAGAATATATGTGTGCCAAACTGTGTTCTATCAATCATCAGTATAAAACAGTATAAAACAATGAACCTAATTTGCTAATGCAACAGCAGGTGGAAGGGGTTAGAACAGAATGGATGGTTGATATTTTCAAGATTACTATGCCTTGTATTCAGTATCACGGACTTGCTTTGTTACTTCGGTATGTTTGTTCTCCTTGCCCTTTTTCTCAAGGTCTATGACTTTTTAAAAGGGATATAGTTGAGGACTTCACTAAAATCAATTTGTGATCTTTTGACTCTATCATATAAATTTTAATTATGAATGCATAAGTTAAGAATGCTTCCACTTTAAAATATTTTAATATATTATCCATTTTAGAAAAGAACTTCCTTGGCCTCTAATATGTTTGTTATTGTATTCATAATGTATGTATAAGTATATGCGCAAACATAACCCCCATAGTACCCTAGTATTGTTTAAGCTGCTCAAAACCTAAAGTTTGTAATGTATATATTCTAAGAGTCTAATATATATTCAGCATGCTTTTGAGCAGTTGTGTTATTTAAATATAGTTGCATCTGCGATACAGATGACAGGTGGGAATAATGCTTAAATATATAGCAGTTCAGGGCGCCTGGGTGGCTCAGTTGGTTGAGCAACTGCCTTCGGCTCAGGTCATGATCCCGGAGTTCCGAGTTCCGGGATCGAGTCCCATATCGGACTCCCGGCTCTGCAGGAAGTCTGCTTCTCCCTCTGACCTTCTCCCCTCTCATTCTCAGTCTCTTGCTCTCTAATAAAATAAATAAAAATCTTTAAATATATAGCAGTTCAAATAACCTAGAAATCTTGCCACTTTCCTGACCCTCTTTAACTCCAGTTCTGCCTTCTCCTACTTAAGATCACTGTAAATTTACTTGCCCATTTCATTTCAGTGATGCTTCCAACTGGTCGGTTAATGTAGTTTATAGTCTCTCCTACTTGGACTGTGAATAACTTGAGGGTAAGAAGCGTTTCTTATCCATCATTGTATCTCCAGGGCTTGATGCATTGTGAGGTTTCATAGCAGTTTCTTGATGAATGTTTTGGGATTGGGGGATAATTATGTTTGCTGAGAAAATCTCTACCTTATGATTCCTTTATCTTTAACTATGGGTCTTTTTTACTGGGACCCATCTAATGTCTGCTCACAAAAGGATTTGAAATATAATTCAGTCTTGATGGTGAGAAGATGTATAGATGAAATTATAATGAAGAAATAGAGAGTTCTAATGCATTTATTAAAGCTATCTGATTTAATTTTTCCTAAGCTTTATAAAGCAAGGTCTGTCTGTCTGTATGTATGTATTTATTTCAAAAGAGAGACAGATGGTCATTTTGTTATTATTTCTAAACCACCTTTGGGAAATATTGCCAGAAAGTATTTTGATCCTTTCTATTTTCTGTCATCAACTAATAAGAATGGAGGGCTCCTATGAACTTCCTGTGTGATGCCTTAATCTAATCTTACAACTGGGGAAACATGGAACAAATATGAAAAATTGCTTAGTACAAAAACATTTGTTATTATAGGTTTAAGAACTGTTGCAAAGGGCTTCTTGCTAAGGCTGATGCTATTAAGGTAGTAAATAATGTTGATTCGTTTATTTTTATTACATAGGTATAGAAAAGGCTAGTGAATAATTGAATTTATACATTCTTCATACTTGTTGGCAAAGTTGTTTTTACAATGAGGACAAAGTAGCAGATAGCTGACAATTAAGGCCATATGGATTCAGGACTAGACAATTGAAACCAGTGAGCATAAGGATTAGAAGAAATTTGCAGACATCATGAAGGAGTTACTGATCATCTAGAAACTTTTTGTCTTGTTTTAAGTAAAATTAATATAATACTTAATATTTGTACTAACCAGCCTACACTTTATAGAGAAGTATGCATTTTGGTAGAGGGTAAATATTTAGTGATGAGGTTAAATTGAAACACTGACAAATCTGTATTTTATAAAAAAGCTGATTAGAGAACTAGACATAGATAATCAGAGACTCAGTCTATTAAAAGTGAAACTAGAATAAGATGAAGCAACTGTCAGAGAAAAAGATAAATAAGTGATTTAAGACTTTCCATAGAGGTATAAAAATTCTTATTAATTCCTAGATTATATAAATTTTTTACCTGTCACATGAAGAAAATCTATTATGTATATATGTTTTTTAAAGAATAGGGCATGTCATCAAATAATAGCAAGCATCCAGTGGTCAAATGTTTATTTTCAAGAATAAGTAGAATCTCATTTCTGGGGAGAATTCACTCGTACCTTTTCAGCTTCTAACTGGTTAACCTCATACATATTTAGAGTTCGCTTTTTTCTTTCTTTTCTTTAAGGAAATGGAGTTAGAATATTTTGGAGTAAGCAATGTAAAAGCATTTTTGATATTTTGGGTAGATGATCTTCTATGTGAAAGTAGCATTTGTGTTTATTTTCTTTCACAGCAGGATTACAGATTATCCCCAATGATTGCATCTAAGAAAAAAGTGCTGGAAACTCTCAATCTACTGTATACATGCTGTTCCATTTCATTTTAATTGAATTGGGGCTCTCAGATCACCTGCGGGATTCTGTGCTTAACTGATGGGCAGTTCTTCATGGCTTCAGCTGCTGTGTAATTTTCCCTTGAGCATATATATCTCTTAAACAGTAACTGTCCATGTTGAAAATAGAGGGTGGATAGAAATTGACAAACAGCCCTTTCTTAAGCCAAGAAAATCTGAAAAGTATAGATTAGTTTATCGTAGCTTTTTATATTAAGGACTCTAGTATATAATTCTAAAACATATGAAAAATGTCTCAAACATTTCTGAGTATCCAGACATTTTTCTTGCTATAAAGAAAGCTGCTAAATTGTATGTTGTTTTAATACCAATCTAAAATCTTAATTCCAGTGAAGGTTTTGTGACTTTAATATATTGTGAGATAAATAATACTGTTTTTGTTGAGATACATATCTTTTATTTTATTCTTTTAAGATTTTATTTTTAAGTAATCTCTATACCCAGTGTGGGACTTGAACTTGCAACCCTGAGATCAAGAGTTGTGTGCTCTGCCTACTGAGCCAGCCAGGTAGCCCTAGATGTGTATCTTTTAATATCTTTGTCTTTTAATTGAGCTCAACACATTTGGGCAAGTTAGGTGTGTCATCAACTCTAGATTGTTACTTGAGGAAGAATACTTTCCTTTGAATATGCAAAAGATACTAGTTTTTGAATAACTAAAACAACTTCCTTAAATTGTTATTTTCTTGACCTAAATAACATTAATTTATTTTACTCTTCATTGCATATTTTTGGTTAAACTTGCCTTTGGATTAAAACCATGTAGGTCAGAGAATTGCTTTCTAGCTCTTATTAAGGCTAATGTATCAATAGATAAGGAACAGGTTATCAACAGAGAAGCAGACAGATGCATACACACACAAACGTATGCATACTCCAAAGTTTGAAGAAATATTGAAATAAACTCTTTATAGGTAATTTAATGATAGATAACTTTACATACAAATCTGTATTTTAGATGTACACACTTTGATATTCAATCCAGAAAAGCAGTATAAGAAAAGTGTTTTAGGCATTTCACTCATTTAAATGCAAATATTTAATTATTAATAAAAATGTTAATATATAATGGTCAAGCTGGCTCTGTCCTAGCACTGCAAACATATTTTTTATTTTAATATTAGATATTTTTAATATTAGAAAATCTGTAAATATTATTTATCAAATTAAGGGATCAGATGGAAAAAACACAGTATCATATCAATAGCTGCAGAAAAAATATATTTGTTTAATTTCTACAAAAATACATATTACAAAAATTTTTTAACAAATTAAGGGCATTTTTAAAACTGATTTAAAACAAAATAATTACCCAAAAAGTCCTTTAAAAACATCTATTTAGTTAGTTAGTTAGTTATTAAAGATTTTATTTATTTATTTGACAGAGATAGACACAGCAAGAGAGGAAACACAGGCAGGGTGAATGGGAGAGGGAGAAGCAGGCTTCTTGCTGAGCAGGGAGCCTGATGCAGGGCTCGATCCTAGGACTCTGGGATCATGACTTGAGCCGAAGGCGGACACTTAATGACTGAGCCACCCAGGCACCCCTAAAAACATCATTTTAAATAGAAAGCTACTATTAAAAAAAAAAGCAGCAGGTATAAGAATCTATACTCATTTTTACTACTTTCCTTCAACCTTATACCAGTATGAGATGCTAGCCAGTGCAATAAAATAAAAAAATAAATTTATGGTATAAAGTTGGGAAAGGAGAAAGTAAAACTGACATGATTTATAGATAAATATGATTATTAAAAGAAAAAGAATCTGTAGACAAATTATTAGAAATGACATAAGGAGTTAACAAGTGGATATAAAATTCAATATGTAAAAGCAATTAATTCCTACTTATTAACAACAAACAATTAGAAAACATAGTTTTTAAGATTCCATTTACAAAAATAATACAATAATATACTTTGGAATATATCTGTGAGAAGATGTATAAAATGTACATATACACATGGTAAAACTTTACTGAAATAAACTATCTCATGTTTATGAAAAAGAAAACTTTATATCATAAAATGTTTAGTCTTTTCCAAATCAACCTATAGATTTAGTAATATTATTTCCAATTTTATTAGAATTAATCATAGTTCTAATTTAATATATAGAATATATGTATAAAAACTTTGCAATATGACACAGTTTACATGGCATATTAAGGAAAATGGAGGACCATTCAGTAAATGTGGTAGGAGAAAATGATGAATCAATGTAGAAAAAAATTAGAATTTCTTATTCATTAATAGTTTTGACTACCTTAAAATTAAATACTTCTCATCAAGACACTTAAAAAAGTAATGCAACAAACTACAGATTAAAAAATAGATGCTGTAAAATTTAGCCTACCTACAATTAAGAATATATCAAGAATAAATGAACTACAAATTGGTAAGAATATCAAGAATAAATGAACTACAAATTGGTAAGAAAAGGCAACATCTCAGTCAAAAATGGGCAAAAGACATGAACAAATATTTAATAGAAGAAAGTCCTATGGGTCCAGTAATCATGAAGAAATGAAATAATTGCAGGTTGCTAATTCAGTAAAATCCCACTTTCACTCATTTAGCATAAATTTAAATCTAGCAACTTCAAGTGTCAGAAGGGATATGGATCCCCAGGGTCTTATGAATTGTTGGTGTAATATGAATTGGTATAACCTCTCTTGAAAAAAAATTGTACTCTAAAGTTGAATACTTCTATATCATCTGTTTCAATAATATTACTCATTAACAGTTTGCCCAAGAGAATTTCTTGCCTCTAACAGGTGGTATGTTCAAGAATGTTCATAGAATCACTGTTTAGAATAGAAAAATCAGTTCATTGTTTAAAATAGCAAAAAGAACTCAGATGTTCATCATCATACCTTGAATAGCTAGACATTTTAAATATACTCTCTACTTTTGTATATGTTTGAAATTTTCCATAAATTAGAAGGAATGAATGAATGATTTAAATAAAAAAGGTCATGTAAGGGAGAAAGAGAGAATGAAAAGGAATGGGAGGGATTGTGAAATTAAAGTAAAATGGCTGTAATTAATGGTTTCATTAAAGTCGAATGTGGTTTCAATTTGAGCTTTAGAATAGCTCTATATTTTGAACAAGAAGTAATGTGCTACATGAGTAGTATACTTATGGATTAATAGGGAACTGTATCTATATCTTAATCTGATACAGTGCAATAAAGTGTTTGAGTCACTTTACAGGGGAAATTATGAAATAAGTTTTCTGATGGTTAAGCCAGTTGTGACTTTTACCTTATTATCTTCTGTTCTCTGAAACAGAGCTAGGTCAGAGGCAGTGGTGGAATAAAATAAAGCAAGTTCATATGAAATGTAGCTCTATTTTCTATCTCATTCACACATATATATATATACATATATATACATACATATACATACCAAATTTTGAGACATTTTTTCTTCATTTAAAACTGTAGAGCTTTTCTAAAACTCAATAATGAAATATCTTATTAGGAGCAGAAAAATACACCCTTAAACATTTTTTTTAACTGTTTTGCATTTAACTTTGAATATTTTCAGAATCTAACAGTCAATTTTATGGAAATCATGGGATAGGTCACAGACTTTGAAAATTGTAAGATCACTTGTTGGTGAAAAATTTTTATAATGATGTGATTTCCAAAATATCTGTAAGGATGAAGATGATAGTAAATAATAGCCGAAACAGTTATTATAATAACATCATAATTGGGCAACTTATTGAACGCTAAGCATAGTATTAATTGCTTTTAATAATCATTTGAATTGTCTTTTAATTTAGATATTATTATCCTCATAGGTTCAGTGGTCACACAGTTGATGTGTCTAAAGCTAGGCTTGGAACCCAGGTATTTGGATTAAAATCTTTTAGCTTTTTATCAGTTCTCTACACCAAAAATGTGTACTTTTTTCAAAAGTTGAAAAAAAAGTAGAATGAATATTCAAGAAACTTTTTAAAAGATTCTTTTGTGTAGGAAAGGAAGAGTAAATGGATCTCCTTTTCACAATCCTTTTTATGCAATTACTTATTTTATTTTTTCTGCTGCATTATTTCAAAATTTGCCAATCAGAAGCACTGTCAATTTCCTGTAAAGAAACAGTGATTCATAATCCTGTATTTATTGTTTTTGCTGTGAAGATAGCACATTCTTGGATTTATTAATTAATATCCAGGAGTTTATGGAAGCTTATCTTTTCTAGAGTTCTGATGCTTAAAAGAAAAGTAAAGGCATACATATCTCCATCAGGAAAACCAAAAGTGGGCCAGGATTATAGGCTGTAAGCAATTTTGCATTTCTGAATGTGATAGTCCTTTGCTTTGATGCATTTAAAAATGCTTATCAGCTCATTAATGAAACAATAGTTTTAGAGAAGCAAGAAATGATAATATATTTCTTTTAATGAATATTCTGGCTTCCTTTAATTGTGCAAATACCACAAAGAGTTCCTTTATGATTTCAGGATGGAGTTGTTTTAAAATGATTTATAATTATGTAAATTTTCTAGTAGAAAGGTAATTTTAAATTTTTGCTCAGACTGTAAATTTTCCTTTTATTATTAATCCCGGCCTTAAAATAGCTTTCAGGGGAAAAACACCCTAAATATGGGAAGTGCTAATATATAGGTCATACTATACATAGATGTTTAAATCTCTTTTCTAAAAATATTTCTAACCATTACACTTTTATTTATTTATTTATTATTTTTATTTTTTTTAAGATTTTATTAATTTATTTGTCAGAGAGAGAGTAGAGCACCTGCCAGGGGAGCTGTAGGCAGAAGGAGAAGCAGGCTCCCTACTGATCAATGAGCCGGATGCAGGCTCAGATCCCAGAACCCTGTGATCATGACCTGAGCCAAAGGCAGATGCTTAACTGCCTGACCCACCCAGGCATCCCATACTTTTCTTTTTTTTAAATCTCAAATATTTTAGAGACAAAGTTTGGAACTTTGGGCTTGAGAACAGATATTTTGGAGAGGAAGAAGACAGATAAGAATTAAATTGCCACTGATAGTTTTGAACTTATTTCAGTAATTTCACAAACTTCAGTGGAATTATTATACAGAAAAGTATTATCTTTTGATTTTGCTTAATTTCCATGTGATATATGATGTTTTCTCCAGATGCTATAGTACTTTTAAATTAGAAAAAATGTATTTTTGAATTAGAAATTGTACGCCATTCTTGTGAAATGAAACTAATCAGTTGATTTAAGAGTCAATAAAATTTGAGGAGAAATGTGAAAACAAACCATACTACAGATGTGCCTTTAATGGACACAAACGTCTGTAATTGGCAGTGAAAAATGAGGAGCCAAGTAAAGTGTTAAAAACATTGGAACTTAGTTCAAAAATGTTATGGCTCCTCCCATTCCCCCACCCCCTACATTTTGTAGGTGAGTATTTTACATGAAAATCTTAGCCATGTTGGATCTGTTAATTCGAATTATTGGTTATCTTTGTAGTTCCTTTTCATAGAACTTAAATTCAACAAGTATTTTAATATACTGACAATAGTATTATCAATTCTGTGATATTATTTGTTTTAAAAACATTTTTATTTTGGGGCAACTGGGTGGCTCAGTCATTAAGCATCTGTCTTGGGCTCAGGTCATGATCTCAGGGTCCTGGGATCGAGCCCCACATCAGGCTCCCTGCTTGGCGGGGAGTCTGCTTCTCTCTCTCCCACTCCCCTACATGTGTTCCCTCTCTTGTTGTGTATCTCTCTGTCAAATAAGTAAATAAAATCTTTAAAAAAAAAAAACACAAAACACCTTTATGTTTGTTTTCAGTACACTTTCTTTTGTTGCTTAATAAGTATCTCAAAACTTGTTTAATGCTAATGTCAAGTTAATTTCAGAGAACAAGAGATTTCTCTGCTTTTTGTGAAGATTATTTTAAACAATATTTCTTGTTTGAATTTTTTAATTTATAATAAATGGCATAGACTTGTTTATTTTACAGTCAGTAACTACCTTATGTGTTCTATTGGTATTGCCAGAAAAATAAGAAATATAAAAAAAAAAGAAATATAAGAAACTTATAGTTAGCAGACCACTGGGATTCAAGGTCAATTTATATGTGTCATCCATTTGGTGTAAATCTCTTGTATTTGCTTTTACTAAACTGGAATTGTGAAAGGTGCTTTTAAACTTCAAGGGCCTGTCAGTTTTGATATGTGAGGATAATTTTGAAGATGTAAAATTCCCCCCAACCTGTCCCCTTTGTTCTTTCCCCCAAAAAGCAAGGAGAAAACAGATTACTATATATAGACAATACAATAAGGAGATCAGTGATTTGTGAACAGTAAACCATAAAGCAACATCCCCTATAATCAATCAGTCCTTCTCCATGGCTCATTAAAGTAAAGCATCCAACTTGCCCAGCTTGCAAAAAGAGTGGTGAATTTCAGTTTGAACTGTTCACATATCCAGATTCTTTTGGGGCTGTTATCAGTCAGTCACCGGCTTAGTTCTATTCATTTCCCATAGCTTGTCTTTGGCACTGAAAGTGGGTTTTTATCTTTTAATTATTTGTAAGGTATAGAAAATGTCTGTGGGTCCTATTTTCATTGTAGACACAATGATTGTGTTGTGTGCTGGTTTGATGTGACGCAAATTTGAGAATGACTGAATTGATCTTAGATTTAGTTTTAATACTCTTCTACAGAAGTCTGCCTTGTGATTATTTTTATTATTGATGAGCCAAGCCATATGTTACTAACTAATGCAGAAGTCTGTCAAAGAACTTGGCATTTGTTAAAGGTTGCCTGTTGCCATTAGTACCTTACCTGCAATGCAAGGCTGTTTAACTATAGAGCTATGGTTTGTAGTTCTCATTCCTTATTTTTAATTCAAGAAGACAATCAGTTTAATAGACTACCTTTCATGAATCTATGTGCTTTTATAGCCCTAGTGGAAATATTTAGCCTTCTACCTTTTCAGTGTGTTGTATTTGATAGCTTACTATTTGATAAAATGCTGGAAGTTGTTGTCTATGACAAACTTCTGTACTCTTTCTGGGTCTGTGTTTGATCTGATTATGTACAACATCCTTAAAAAGTACCTTATGCTTCTAGTAATTCCTCTGATGACCTATTGATCTAAGTAAGGATTCTCTCATTTAGTAGAAGTTAAAGGTAAGACAGTAAAAAAAAAAAAATCAACTGAATATGATAGTTCTCTTATGGCTCAAGATGGCTTTCATTGAGTCAAATGTATATTAAAAAGTCAAGTATAGAATTTTTCAGATCGATAAAAATCTTTTTCAATAACAATTTTCAGATTTGTATTATTTTTTTAGTGGTGTGATAGATCTTTATAAAAGTGAACTGAAAGTTGGAGATGAGTATATGTATGTACCAATGGCTGATGAATGAAGTATGATGGCTTTAGTTTTACAAAATACTGATATGTTACAATACTACTGAATATCTCGGATTTTGGTTTCATCTCACATTCGTAGGCTAGACTGAAACATTTAATCTTGTGCCCTTTTATTAACTTCTTGGTGAAATTGAATAATCATGTGCTATAGCCATGTTTTCCAAATCTTCTATTTTAAAGTGGGGGGATGGGTGAACCTGGTGGTGGGTAGTAAGGAGGGCATGTATTGCATGGAGCACTGGGTGTAGTGTATAAACAATGAATCTTGAAACACTGAAAAAATAAAATTAAATTAAGATGTTAAAAAAAGTACTTTTTATTGATAAAAAGTGGAGTACCAGAAAGCAATCAAAGCAGGAAGACCCTGAGGAGAGAGTAGACCAATGTTATTTTCTATTTAAGAGCAACATCAAGATGATTTTTTTTTTTTTCTTAAAAAGCAAAACCTCTGATAATACGATACAGTAATAGTAGAATAGCACAGAATAACGGAATAGATTCCAGTTTTGGTGGCGTGAGCAAGACTTTATATAAATATAATAGTATTGACCACACTAATTGGATATATATTCATTAATAATTGATTATTTCCAAATTCTTTTAAACTTTCTGAGTCCCTCAGACTTTTTAAAATTTAATTTTATTTAAATTAAATTAACATATAGTGTACTATTAGTTTCGGAGGTAGAGTTCAGTGATTCATTAGTTGTATATAACACCCAGTGCTTATTACCTCACGTGCCCTCCTTAATGCCCATCCTCCAGTTAACCCATCCTCCCATTCCCCTTCCCTCCAGAAACCCTCGGATTTTTAACAGATATCTAGAGAGTGCATGTCCCGCCTTCTCTTAAACACCTAGTTGCCATTTTGAAAACAAGTTGTTTTCATACCTCTTAACTATTTACAACCTGGAATTTTTAGAAATAATAATAATTTGTTGTGATAATTTGATTTCATTCTATTTAAGACACAGTGAGCAACTGAATTATTTTTTTCTAGATTTGGATGTTTTTATGTTGGAGATAGTAAAGCTTTAATGCTTGGATTTGCATTATAATAAAATTGGAATAAATCAATAATTGAATTCGATTCCATTCATCTGCTCAGTCTTTACAAAATAAATCTTCAAAAAGCACCAGCTTTTGAATTATCAATAAATGTTATCCCACCAAAGATGTTGGTCAAGCCACACTTGCAATTCTTTAAAGAAGGAGAGATTTGAAATAATTATGTGCACTTCGGCATTTTCTTCATATGTAAAGAATACTTGAGCCTCTGAGAAAGTATTTCTAGTACTTTTATCAAATTGTATAAATTTTGCAAATTAAAATGTATTTGCAGTAAATTAAATGCCCTTTCAAGACATTTAAAAAAATTGTACCAAGGTAAAATGACTGAATGTATTAGGATTTGTTGGTGTTGGGAAGTGACAGAAAATCTAAGGCACACTGTCTCTTTTTAATAAGGGGACTTTCTTAACCTGTGTGTATTAGTTCTCTTGTGTTGCCATAACAAAGTAGTACCACAGCTTGGGTGGCTTAAACAACAAAAATTTGTTTGATCAAAATTCTGGAGGCTAGTAAGGTGTCAATAGGCTCGGTTACATTCTCTCTCCTTGCCTTATAGAGGTCATATTCTCCCTTTGCCTTCACATAGTTTTCCGTGTGTGTGTGTGTTTGTGTGTGTGTGTGTTCGTTCGAGTGTACATGTGTGAACATCACTCCTAATCTTTTCTCGTAAAGACACCACTCATATTAGATTCGGGTTCACCCTCCTGACCTCATTTTACCTTAATTCTTTACAGGACTTGTCTCCAAATGCAGTTATATTCTGAGGTACTGGGGGGTTGGGACTTCATCATAGGAATTTTGAGGGAATATGGTTTAGCCCATAATAGAAGGTATAGGACTTACACAAAAATGTAGGTATCTTTAATGTTTTTCAGTTTGTCCTCTGTATTTTTTTCTTTAATTGGATTTGGCAAATATCTTTCTAGTTTGTTGGGCTTTAGAAAAATAAAACAGTTTGGGGTTTTATTGATTTCCTTTACTATTATTTTTAAAGAAGTCATTTGATGCTTCTATAACCAATTACTACTGCTCCTTCCCAATTCCATTTATTTTTCTGAGAAGAAACCCAGAAGTAACACTATCTTGATTCGATGTTTGTTGTTACTAAACATATTATGTTCTTTTATTACTACATATTATTTATCATCAAAATATATATACTATTGATTGTAGGTTTTTAAGCTTTATACAGATGACTTTTTTCCTACAATAATCTGATTTTTAATTTTTACTATTGACCATATAGTACCATTTTGTTTCATTCATCTTAATTGTAGCTATACTATAATTGGTTTTTCCAGTTTTCATTCATAAAAGTTTAGGTTCCTTCCAGTTTCTTACTTTTAAAGCAATTTCTGTACTGAGCATCCTTGCATATATCTCCCTGTACACATGTGAGATAATTTCTTCAAGATCAATACCTAGGAGTGGAGTTCTTGGATCAAAGCCAAGCTCTAGGCACAATCCAACTTTTTATCAAATTGCTCTCCAAAGTGGTTGTTTGGTATATATTTCCATTATTCTCTTGATTTATATTTTTATACAATAATGGCATTTGCAGACTTTTTACTTCCAAGAAATCAGATGGCTGGGTACTGGCACCAGATTATTGCTTTACCTTGTATTTTACCGGTTACCAGTGAAACCACATTTTCATGTGTATGGGCCATTTGTCTTTCTTTTGCCCATTTAAAAAAATTATATCTTTTGTATCTATATAACATATTAGGACACAGTATTTAATTTTGATTATGGCTTCAATTATTTAATAGAAGATTTTTTTATTTTGCTCTGAGTTCATAATGATAGTCTTCTCTATTTTCTAAAAACAATTTAAAATTTTTGCTTCACATTGTTTATTTCTTCAAGATTATATATTTATATGTTGTGAAGTATATGTCTGCCAAATAATTTTCTATTTTGGTGATCTTTAAAAGTTACTTTTTAAAATATTTCATGCATATTTAAAATATATGCACATATTATTTGTCTGTAGTATTTTTTTTCTGTCTGTAATATTAAGGATTTTGTATATGTAATGGATTTAACTTATTAGTTTTGTTAGAATCCTTGCTATGTTTTTATTTGATCCATCTATTTATGATAGAGGTATGTTAAAACATTCAATAAATCTGTGGATGGGCGTGTTTCTTACTGTAGTTCTAAAAATTTTGCTTTTAGTATTTTGACTTTATGTTTCTAGGTGCATATAAGGTCATTAATGTTGTATCTTCTTTTTGACATGTATGTATGTGTGTGTGTATATTTTTTTTTCTTTTTTTCTTTTTTTTTTTGGAAAGAGAATGAGAAAAAGAGTGAATACGAGTTGGGGGTTGGGGGGGCAGAGGGAGGGGGAGAGGGAGAGAGAACCTCAAGCAGGCTCCATGCCCAGTGCAGAGCCCAATCTGGGGCTCTGTCTCACCACCCTGAGATCATGACCTGAGCTGAAATCAAGAGTCGGACACTTAACTGACTGAGCCACCCAGGCACCCCTTTGGTTTTGTTTTTTAAATATTTATTTGAGAGAGAGGGAGAGAAAGCAAGCGTGAGTAGGGGGAGAGAGAGGGAGAGAATCCCAAGCGGACTCCCCACTGAGCACAGAGCCTGATACAGGGCTCAGTCCCTGGATCCTGACATCATGACCTGAGCTGAAACTGAGATTCGGACACTTAACCAACTGAGCCACCTAGGTGCCTCCAGTACAATTTAGTTTGATATAAAAATGCCACAATGGCTTTTTTGTGGTTCGTTGTTGTCTCCTGTATTTTTTCTTACCAATTTAATTTCACTCCTGTGTGTTGCCTTAGGTGAGGTTTTTATAAGTAGCAGTTTTTGTTTTTTTAAATATGTCTCTAATAGGTATGTTGATTCCATCTGTATGTATTGTGATTAATAATATATTGGGACTTCTGCCCTTGTTGGGTGTGATGTTTGTTTATTATTCTTTATTTTTCTTTCTTTCGTTTTTGACCTGAATTAAACTGGTAACGTTTTCTATACCCTTTCCCCTCTTTGATGTTATGTTAGAAGGTATAAATTTTATTTTGTTTTTATCTATGAAAAAGAATCATACGAAAGGGTGGGGGTTTGTTTTTGTTTTTGTTTTTTGCTTTTTTTTTTAGGACTCAGTAGTTAATTCTAATTCTTTTTCAGTTTTAAGCTACATCTATTTCTATATCACTTTTCCCTTTTCTTTTTCTATGTGCTGAAATTATACTTTACTAATTGTTTTTTCTCTTTTTAATAAGAATCTTAGTCTATGTATATCAGGAAATGTCTTCATTTTGCCTTTTTGTTGTACTTTATAACAGCAAAAACATATTTTCTTTTTTTTTTTTTAAGATTTTATTTATTCATTTAACAGAGAGAGAACACAAGCAGGCAGAGAGGCAGGCAGAGGCAGAGAGAGGAGCAGGCTCCCTGCGGAGCAAGGAGCCCGATGTGGGACTCGATCCCAAGATGCCAGGATCATGACCTGAGCCAAAGGCGGTTGCTCAACCAACTGAGCCACCCAGGCGTCCCAAAAACATATTTTCTTCTCATGTTATATGTTCACTATAGGTCAGCTGCTGATGTCGACTCATTTTGGGAATCAGGCTAGAGCAGCCCGGTTTGCAATATGTCATTTTTTTTAGCAAGAAGGAAAGACCAGGAGAGCTCCAAACTATGTTTCCTAAAGCTTTTGCACAGATAGGCACATGTCAGTTCCCCTCTCATTTCATTGGACAAAGTAAATCTTATGGCCTTGTGTCAATGGGGTGAGAATTTATAATTCTCTTATGAGAAAGGACAATATATAATATGAATCAATGATTAAAAACTCAGTTGAATACAGAATTCTAATTTAATTTTTCCTCTTAATTCTTTTAAATATTACACCATTTTCCCTTGTGGTTATTGTTGCCAAGAGAAATCTACTATCAGTCTAGTTGTCTTTTTTTTTTTCTTCACATCATTTTTCTCTTCTTTGTCACCTTTCAGATTGTCATTTTTTCTTAATGTTTCATGATTTCACTGTGATAAGCCCACCTTGTATTTCTGAGAACTCACATCTTCAGTTCTTAAAATTGTCAGCCGGTATTTTTTTCCACATTTTATCTCTCTAACATCCCTTTTATCTCCCTCAGGAGATAATAACCTAATAACCAACCATTGGAACCTCTCAATCTATCCTTCATGAGAAAGAGACATAATTGCTCTTTCATATTATTTTTAATGATCTCTTGTCTGCATTTTTGTCTCTCTGCTGTATTCTGAATGAATTTCCCAGCAGTTTTCCTTTTCCAACTCTCTAATTTACTTTGTGTGGTCCAGAATTTATCACATGTAATTAATTTTTATTTGAATCACTATGTGTTCATTTCTTAATATTTCACTTTGGTAATTCTTTATATCCAAAAATTCTTGTTTCATTCCTGCTTCATTGTGTTTCATAATCTCTTGTTCTTTTAAAAGGGATTTCAGTGCTTTTTATTCCTACAGGAAAACTGGTTTAGTTAAATTCATAGGTTCTGGAGGCGGCCTGCTTGGTTTGAATTCCAGCTTTTCAAGTAACAGCTGTGTTTCTATAAAGAGGCAAGTTAGTTACTTAACTGAACCATGCCTTAATTTCCCCATCAGTAGAATCAGGATAGTATAAATACATAACAATGAGGGTTTATGGAATTTAAGAGTTACTTTACGTTAAATGTTTAGAACAATGCCTAGCACATAGTAAGTTTTCAATTACTGTTAGCTCATTATCGCTAGTGACATCATCATCCACTACCAACATCATAATAATCTTCATCATCAGCATCATTTTTATGATGAGTATCATTAGTTCTTTGAGTATGATAAATGTTAATTTAAAGTCTTTGTAATGATGTACTATAAAATTCATCTAATCTGAAAGAAATTCATATTCTGTGTTGATTTTGTTAGCCAGCTTTATAGCTCTAGTGTTTTTTTTTTAAGATTTTATTTATTTATTTATTTATTTATTTATTTATTTATTTATTTATTTATTTATTAGGAAAGAGAGAGAGTGAGAGAGAGCAGGTCAGAGTGAGAAGCGGACTCCCCATGGAGCTGGGAGCCCGATGTGGGACTCGATCTCGGGACTCCGGGATCATGACCTGAGCCGAAGGCAGTCGCTCAACCAACTGCGCCACACAGAGGCCCCAGCTCTAGTGTGTTTTAAGTGTTTTAGAATTTGGGTTTAAAAACTCATGTTGATTGGTTGATTTTCACTACTGTTTCCCCTACGCTATATTTCCCACTCCCTGTCTAACAGTTTTATAGTTACCCCTATCCTACCTAAAATTCCAAAATTCTGCCAATAATTGATTCTGAGTTCTTGTGCTAGGAATATATGGGCTGAATCTACATCTGATTATTAAGCCCATCAGCCACTCCGTTGTTCCCATTTGCAAGGTGTGAAGGTGTGTCTGTCTTTGCTTCAGTAGCCATGATAGCATCAAGCAGCATTTTCCATTAACCTCCTTTCCAGGATCTGTAGCCCAGCCCCAAGCTTTAGGCTTCAAGCAGATCTTGGGCCCATTCCTTGAATGAGCACTTTGGGTCACCCTTATTCTGTAGGAGGTGCATTCCCCATCTACCACCTGCTTTCTTGATCTGGAGCCAAGCAGGTATATGGCTTCAGCTATGCTCATCATTGACATGTGAGACCTCATGTTCATAGAGATATTTGCCTTCTTTTGGGTCCTGGAAATGGTTTACTGATTTCTTGTTTTTAATCTATTACTTTACAATTTAATCACTGGTATGGTTTTGGAGCAAAGGGGTGCAGAACTTACTGCATCATTCTGATTGGAAGCTTTTTAGTGCCTACTTTTATTGATATTATTTCTTCTATTGTTTTGTGAAATTAACTTTATCATTGGTCATTTGTTACTTCCTGTTTCTCTTCCCTAGTTTAATTCTCTTGGGACTTATACTATATTGCATTTATATGTTTATTTGGATATTTTTATCTCCCCCCCCCCCGAACATATGTCCCATGAGGACAGTACTTTGTTTTCTTCCCTACTATATTCCTATGCTCTTAAGAAATTCCCATTACTTATGTAGTAGGTACGCATACATTTGTAGAATCAGTGAGAAAAGTTGGTGTTTTTTTCTTGAAATGTCTCATCATTAATGGATTTCTGTTTAATGTGTATTGGAACTCTGTTGATTTCTCTGAGAATAGTGGTTCTGATTGGGAGAAGGGCAGGCCATATGACCAGAGGATTATGAGTGTTGCTGATTTTCTGGAGATGAAATATTTCCTGCTTCCTGGGGGACATAAATTATCAGGACTTGTCTTAATGATCCTGCCCCACAATCAAATCTGTGAGACTCGTATCAGAAATTAATTGTGATGAATGTGTGTGTGTGTGTGTGACACGTAGGTTGTTTCCATATCTTAGCTATTGTAAATAGTGGTGCAATGAACAAGGGGAGGATGTGTATCTTTTTGAATTAGTGTTTTTACTTACTTTAGATATATACTGACACATGAACTTGCTGGATCATATGACAGTACATTTCTAATTTTTTGAAGAATCCACACCGTGTTTTCCATAGTGTCTACACCAATTTACATTCCCACCAACAGGGCACAAATGTTCCCTTTTCTCCACATCCTGGCCAACACTCGTTATTTCT
Source organism: Nasua narica (assembly GCA_028533885.1). Classification (NCBI taxonomy): domain Eukaryota; kingdom Metazoa; phylum Chordata; class Mammalia; order Carnivora; family Procyonidae; genus Nasua; species Nasua narica. Next base: position 107,010,564 of record CM052797.1, on the reverse strand, counting down.
TATCTTTTTGATGGTAGCTAGTCTGATAGGTGTGAAGTGATATCTCATTGTGGTTTTGATTTACATGTCCCTAATGATGAATGATGTTGAAGATCTTTTCATGTATCTGTTGGCCATCTGTATGTCTTCTTTGAAAAAATGTCTATTCAGATCTTCTGCCCATTTTTTAATTGGGTTGGTTTTTGTTTTTGTTTTTTGCTGTTGAGTTATATGAGTTCATTATGTATTTTGAATAGTAGTTCCTTACCAGAAATATAATTTACAGATATTTTCTTCCATTCAGTAGGTTGCCTTTTTATTTTGTTGTGCAAAGCTTTTTAGTTTAAAGTAGTCCCCCTTGTTTATTTTTACTTTTGTTGCTTTTGCTTTTGGTGTCAGACTGAAAAAATTATTGCCATAATCAGTGTGAAGGAGTGGGGCGCCTGGGTGACTCAGTGGGTTAAGGCCTCTGCTTTCGGCTCAGGTCATGATTTCAGGGTACTGGGATTGAGCCCCGCATCGGGCTCTCTGCTCATCAGGGAGCCTGCTTCCCCCTGTCTCTCTGCCTGCCTCTCTGCCTACTTGTGACCTCTCTCTCTCTCTGTCAAATAAATAAATAAATAAATAAATAAATAAATAAATAAATAAATAAATAAATAACTTTTTAAAAAAATCAGTGTGAAGGAGCTTACCCCCTATGTTTCCTTTGTCTTAAATTAATTGGCCATATATGTGTGGGTTTATTTCTGGGCTTTCTATTCTGTTCTGTTGATCTATGTGCCTATTTTTATGCCAGTACCATATAGTTCTAATTACTGTAACTTTATCATAGAGTCTAAAAGCAGGGAGCTTGATGCCTCCAGTTTTCTTTTCCTTCCTTTCTGAGAATTGTTATTGATCTATTTAAGAGAATTACTTAGGGTTTTCTCCTTAGGGCACATATCACTCCCCTCTGCTGCTTATTATATGCAAACTTGATTTGAATCAGTTTAATGGAATTGTAAAATTAACTAACCCAGTGGTCCTCTCTTAATTCTTCAGTAAGTTTTACCCTGATGTTGGAAAAGCCCTGGAATTGCTTCTACCTCAAAGGCAATTTTCTCCTGTCCTTCTCCTGGATGGTACTATTTCCTCCTCTCTTCTTTCTCTGGCATTTCATTTCCATCTACTTTAGAACAGTCTGTGGCATACTTTCTGCTTTCTAGTACTGGCATAACTGTATCTTTTATTTAATTTCATAACTGTCATTTTATGATATGGGGCCTAGAGTGGAGAAATGTGTGTTTTCTCAGCTATTGATTTAATTTTCATTCTTTTTTTTTTTCATTTGTTTAAGAAAAGCATCTTTCTATATCTAGAATAAGTTATCTGCATTTGTTATTTTTTTCTTGGGAGACATTAGGGAACAAAGAATAATCATTTAGATAGTGATTCTAGTTATCAGGAAGTTGGGAGAATTTCTTATACCCTGCCATATTTTCTTCATGCTTAAACTGTGGATTACCTACTTTTTATGGAGAACTTTGAAACTTTTAAAAAAATTTTTTATTTATTTATTTGAGAAAGAAGAGAAGAGAATGGGGGTAGGAGCAAAGGGGAAGGGCAAGGGAGGTGGGAAAGGATCTCAGGCAGACTCCCTGCTACGCGGGGAGCTAGACTTGGAACTCGGTCTCAGGACCCTGAGATCATGACCTGAGCCAAACTGAGCCACCCGGGTACACCTAGAGTTTGAAACTTTGGCTTTTCCACTTGCTACATACAGTTTAAGATGATAGCATGAGTTTGATTTTACCTCTATCATAAGCCCGTGGGACCTTACAATAGAGGGGTGAGAGGTTAGACCCAGAGTCCGTTTTATCCAAAGTCCCCTCTTTTCCCTTTTTAGTCTCTGCCTTTTGCCTTTCTTCCAAGTTAATTAACTTCCATGTCTCCAGGCCATCACCAGTTAATTAGACTTCCCTTTCCAATTCTTAGTCTTCTCTTCTTAGTTTTGACTGTTGGTGCTACTAGGAAATGCTCATTTATTTGTTTTAAAATATGGTAAGGTTTCAATGCTGTACCAAATATCTAGCTGACATCCAACTAATTAGAGCAGACTGCCCTGCCTACCTGCACATTGTAGGTATATTTCATTGACACTTGGAGTTGACTTTTTTGTGTGCTGTGATAGAAAATCCAACCTAAGATTATAGATTCTTACACCATTTCTCTGGTTTTGAGCCTTTATTGCTGGCAGAGGCATTAGCTCGTTGGTTTCCACTCGTTGGACTGCTTTAAGGTTCGGCTAAGTCACTGATTAATGAAATACACTGCAACCACACTGCAGTCAGAGCTCCATCACCTGCACTTATGGAGGGAAAGTTGAAAATACAGGGAATGTATTCATCTTGCCAGTCAATTCCAAAATCTCAGAAAGGAAATTTGTCCTAGGGAAACAATTTCTTAGCATCCAGTCGGCTGACCAGCTCTATGGTCGTGATTTTAGGCACGTCTAAATTGGCAGTTACTTTTTTTCTTTCTAAAAATTATACTGACATTAGAAGTTAAGAACCTCTCCTCAAAAGTCAGACAGACCTAGGTTTGAATTGCATCACTTCCACTTTATGATGGGGCAATGAATTTATTCTCTCATGGCTTTGGTTTCCTCATTTGTAAAATGAAGATAAATAAGGCCTATATCCAAGAGCTGTTGTAAGCAGTTGTTTAGCACATTGTGTGATGAGCTCAATAATTAGTATAGTATTTTTACTGCCTCATTTCCTTATTCTGTTTTCTAACTCGTCATGTAGACAGAGCATCAGCATTGCTGGCTACATCTCTCTGATGACTCTGCGCTTGCTCATTGTTTAAATTGCCTAACTTGGTGAATTTTCTGGTACTCTTATTTTCTCAGAATCTTAGTTCAGTTATTTTTAAGCCTTATGAAGCGTGATTTTGACCTGAACTGTCCCTTTTGTTACAAGACCTTGGGGTCATCCCATCACCATTTTTCCAGAATATCTGGAACATCCGTACCATCCAGACTGGAGGGTACCTCCAATTTCCAAATGTTAGGTACCATATACGTGGCTGTCTATATGTGAAACAGCCCATATTCTGGGTTGAACAGCTAATGAAAGTTGTTAAATAGGCCCTAGCAATACACATTTTCCAAGAAAGGTGATGGGAAGATTAATTTACTATCTTCTTGCCAAGGGCACGTAGGAGTGATGGTTACACATTGGTGGCTGCTTACAATCCCGGATGTGTAAAGACGTAGAGTGGATGAGTGGTGCAGGGTAAGGAGTTTCCTACCTTGAGCTGCCTCTAAATACTGACATTACAGTTAGTAAAGATCAACTTTCATACCAGGAATAAGGGTTGCCCAAGAATATGATGCGAAGTCAGTCCTGTCTGAGGCATCTGTGATGTAATTGAGTGATGCAGTTTCTTAGCTCTTTGGCTTTGGTCCTGAGACTCAGCCTCCTCTATTATAAGGGGGATGATGGAAATACCAGCATCCTGGAGCTGGTGAGAGAATACAATGAAATCATGTCTGTAAAGCACATGTGACAGTGCACACCAGCACGAGGAGGAGCTCAGGAAACGCTGGTGTTGCTGCTGTTTTTATTGTGGTTGTTGTTGTTGTTGTTGTTGTTGTTGGAAGGTGGCTGGAGAAGAGCCCTTTCCAAGATCTAGGGGCATTTTATATCCTGACTGTCTGACAGTGTAAACAAAAATGTCCAATAACCTATATATGTTCACTGACTGAAATAAAAACTTTATTTTTGTGGTAGATTATAATATCGTTGAAGATTTTTGCTACTGCTCCCTGGAAGAGGATTCTATTACCTGGTCCCATTGACGTTATCTCTGGCATGTGAAACCAGGCTCCACATCCTATTGAAATCAGGAGAGGCGTTGCTAGTTGTGGCCAATAATGTGGGTAAAAGTGACATGAATTACTTTTTTTTTTTTTTTTTTTGACATAAATTACTTTTAAACAGCAACTTTAAAAGTCAGATTGCAGTCAGGAGGTTCCCTTTTCTTCCCTTTTGTCCTGGGGCTGCCCCTTAAGCCTGGAGCATATAGTGAGGATAGTATGGAGCATGATGAAAAATAATGTTTATTTACTCATAGTATTGAGTTTTTTTGTTTCTGCAACAAAGCCTGATAATAGTGATAGAGTTTTCCTATTTTGTATTTCAGATGTGAGAGTGTCATGGTCAAGGACGGTAACAAAGACATGTATAGAACTATACTGCCCAGTACAGAAGCCATTAGCCACATGAGGCTATGTAAAGTTACATAATCTTGAAATTTTAGTTTCTTGGTTGCACTAGCCACATTTCTAGTGGCTAGTGGCTTCTGTATTGAACATATCTAGAGGATTTCTATCATCACAGAAAGTTCTATTGAACAGTAGTGAGATAAATATCAGTATGGACCCTAAGACCTATCTGAGATTAGCTCAAGGGACATGTTTAATATTTTATTTTTCTTCTCTGTTTTTTTATTTAAATATATTATCCCATTACCCGTCATCTGGTTATTATATATGGGAAAATCATAGGTACATTATAAGTTACAGAATATAACTATACAGACTATCCTTTTGTTTTTCCATTTTTCTTTTTTTACAATATTCCAAATCCTCCATTTAACTACATGCTGTCAAATTAAGCCTGGATGAATAGCTTTATATTGGTGGGTGAACAAGGTAGAAATTTTCGTAGATAGTCCATCTCTATTCTTCCAAAGACTAAAATCAGAATGAAAAATAATTCCTTAAAGGTAATTGATTTTAAAAAATTAGTCATTACTTAAAAATGTGGTAAAATAACCATACCTAGAGATAGGAGTGTTATATATTACCTAGGTATAAATTTAGAGTTTCAGATTTAATGTTTGAAAGTATGCTTAATATTTTCTATTCTAAAAAGAAATTATCAGAGTCACCACTATGGCACAAATAAGTCAGCCACTGTCCATGGCATCAACTGTTCAGACTAACTTCCTAAACGTTTTAAGGCCCACAAATGATGCACATACCCATTCTTCGTTAATTAGTTATGGGATGTTTCAGCAAATGTTGTCCTTTGATATTGAGGTCACTTGAAATATTGCCACTGCTGTTTCTCATGCATTTAACCCACATCCAGTTGCCCATGTCTAAATATCTTGTAGTTCTACCCAAACTGGAAAGAGCATTTATCTAAGCAGCCAGAAAACTTCTCTCTCTGCTGATGGAAGATTTGATAGAAACTGAGTGATATTATTTCAGCCCAGTGTATTCTGTATAATTAAGCAATTGATGTTCTTTAGTCCATTAAGTAATTTCATCTGCCCTCCCCAAAACTACTTTGAATTCGTTTTTGTTGGTTATTCTGATCATTTTTAAATCTCATTAATTAGAGTTGAGAAGCAACATTAGCGAGAAATTTGAATTATAAAGTTTAAGGCATTGTAGAAAAAGTACTTAAATTCTTCAATATATATAGTTATTTGAAGTTAAGTCACCCAGCAAAAACCTTTAATGAAAATATAACAATTATAATTTCACAATATCTTTTTAGGGAACAATGTTTGCCTGTATTTATAGTTTATTTATATGTATTTAGGTAACAAGTGCATCTCAAGTTCTTGCAAACAGTTTGGTCTCTCAATTATACAAATATTCCCTTTGACAACAATTTGTACTATTTTTGTTGTTCTTATGCTTAAGATGTAGACTTCAGTTTAGTCCCTATCACTAGCACAGATCTATCTCCAATTAAAAAGACTCATGATTTCAGACCATTAGGCAGAACAGCTTCTTGCTTCTGTGCTTGTCCAGGGCCCCTCATATCTTTGAAGCATATTGATGGTGACCCTAAGATCGTGGGGTAGTCCTAGTAATAACACATACCAGCACAACAGGCCAGTAGACTTGTTAGTTTAGTTTTTTTTTTTTTTAAGATTGTATTGTATTGTATGTATGTATGTATGTATGTATGTATTTATTTGACAGAGATCACAAGTAGGCAGAGAGGTAGGCAGAGAGAGGAGGGGAAGCAGGCTCCCCACTGAGAGGAGAACCCGATGCGGGGCTTGATCCCAGGACCCTGAGATCATGACCTGAGCTGAAGGCAGATGCTTTTACCCACTGAGCCACCCAGGCGCCCCCAGACTCTTTAGTTTTCAACACATGGAAATAATGGCATAGCACTATTAAAAATGAAGCAGAAAAGGAGGAAAGACTGATGTCATTGCTTTGTCTGGTGGGGGAGCACTTTTTATTTAATTTTTTTTTAATGGTACTTACTAGCTCCATTTCTTAATCTCATATTTTGATTTCACTGGGTGGCCAAGCCTGCATTCAGGCAAATGAACTTTCATTTGACAACTAAGCCTTCATTGAACCTTGCTTGGTGCTCATATGGCCCTGGTTTTTGTGGGATTCCTAGTACATGCGTTAAATGGTCTGTAGAAGGACATGGGTAAGTCAGTAGGTAAGAATATAGATTTTTTTTTTTCTAAGCAATGATATAACTCAGCGACAGATGTTAGGTAGGACTCTTTTTAGATGATAATTTATATGAAACATCAGGGTATAATTTATAAGGAAAATGTGCTAGGGGCACAAAATAAGAACCAAAGGGCTATAAAAACACCAGCCAGCTTTACTACTTTCCGTGCAAAATTGGGAATGTTCTATAACATTTCTGACCCTCTACTTCTTCTCATGCATAAAATATGGATAAAAGTAATACTAAATACCTCATAAGATTATTGGGAAGGTAACTGTACTTATTAGCATAGTACCTAAAAATACCAAACGTTCAGTAAATGTTATTGAATGCTATAGTCAACATGGCAACAAGCTGTGAATGCTTGCTCTTTAGCTGTGCATCTGTCTACACCTACATGGGATGCAGGGTAAATTTATGTGAGTTACGGACGCTTCCAGATTTATCACTGCAATCAAAGATCTGATAGAAGAACTAACTTTATGGTCTGTGTAATTGGCAAGCGTGTCTAATATGGAAAATGGCACATAACTCACTCAGGTGTGACAGTTATTGTGCGGGTGTCAGTTACCACATTTGTATCTCTAAACTCATTGATATGGTCAATAAGCAAAGAACATTTTAATGTATGGTAAGATGACATGTTAATTCAGGTAATATGTCCAAACTGAAGACTTTTAATTTTATGAAAACAAAATATAGATGATGTATCTAAAGTGCTCTGAGCCCCACCCTCTTATTTAAATGTCTTCCATATCTCAAAGCCAGATCCTCTTCTGTCTTTGGCAATTTAGAATTTGTGGGTAAAGAAGAGATTGAAAATGCAGGATTCTTGGTAATTCACAGTATCTTTAGTGTGCTTAAAAGACCCACCCATCCATTTATAAGCATTTGCCACCTACCTCACATCTTCTGTCTCTGATAAACACAACTTTGAGCACACACTCTCTGGCCGTGAGAATTACAGTTAAGGAGGCCTTGATTCTGGGAAAGTTTAGGGTTGTACTTTAGTATAAGGCTACTCAGAATCCATCATAATAATTGAAGAATCATAAGTACTGCTGATTTTTCATGTAATTACACATCTGGCTTGAAAAAAATGGGTTTCATCATTATAATAGTTTCACAGGAATTTTTAAAAAGCAAGTGCTACTAATGAAACATACCTGATTCAGTCGTTTCCAGTTGGTACTGCCTGTTCTGTTAGTTAAAATAGAAATGTCACCATCATGTTTCAAAAGGAAACCACAATTACTTAAATCAGCAAGTGTATTTTATTATACTTAGGCTAATAATTTCAAAATTTTAAGGTGGTAGAACTCTCAACTGAGTCAGCTGGGGAATTGTAGATATCACAGAGGCTTGTGACATGCAGGAAGGCCGGAAGAGATGGTATACCGCTGTGATTTTCTACTTGCGTATGAATGCATGTGAATCCTCATTCACTGAACAAATATTTGTGGTGTCCTTGTTAGGTGTCATGACCTCAGAAAGCATACTGTCCAATGGAGCAGACAGACCCCGTAGCAGGTAATAATAACAAATTGTAACCCACGTTAAGATACATTAGTTTGATGCAGAGAGGGGCATTTGGGGATGTCTGTATTTCTTTATTCCTTTCCTGCTGTGGGGCAAAATTCTTACCAAATCTTGCCACTTTCTCTCTAGAATGTCTTCTCCAAGAAACCTAACTATGCCCTATTTGTACTTTATCACTTCTGTCTTTATTAGCAAAGCTTATTTTCATTGAAAAGGTCTGCCATTTTCTTGAAGAGAACAATGTTCTTCAATAACTTTGTCCTTTGAAATCATTTTTACACTTGTCACAATACTCTGTCCACTGTCTATTCTAAAAATGTCTCTCAGTTCATTTCCTCAAGTATTCACAGGCCACATTTACACTTTATGTTCATGTAGGTCAGTTAACGTGGAAACAAAAGTTTTGTTGTGTTCCCCTCCCCTGTCAGCGGTCTCGTTATGTAACTGTAAGCATTACTGTGGGAGCTGGGTCCTCGTCTAGGTAGAACATCTTTATAGCTAATATGATTTTGCCCATGGTGTTACCAAATCAAAATAACTCTTGATATACCAGGTTCTATCAGTTGCTTGTGCCTGTTTTAATTCTTGATCAGCCATACCTCTTCTCGCAAGGGTACCACATCTTTTGTACCTGTTACAGCCTTTTAAAGAGAAATATGCATCATTCTTTTTCAAGGTGTTAGAGATAGTTTACATCCATAGAGATGTTTAAGCATTGGAATTACTACTTGCTTGGAGCCTTCAGATTTCAACAGTGATTATCCTCCTTTTACAGTATTGTTGGAATACAGCAATAGTTAATTTAAAAATAAATAGTCAGCTGCCTGGGTCCAAGTATACATTGTGAGTATCTTAAAAGGAGAAAGCTTGCAACTCTTCTAAAAATCAGATCATGTCACCAGGCCCAGAATTGGCTTTGAGATATCCTTTGATAATCCTTTGGTAATACAGAAAGGTCTGTATAAAGGAGCTTTGATAATCCACTGGGGACTGTGGAGGAACAGCTGCCTTTTGAATGTAGCCAAGGGAAATTTGCTGACAGGTATAGATATGAATAGGGCAATAAAGCTTGCAAACAACAACAACAAAAGAATGTTGATGCAAAACATAGGAAGACTCAAAACCAATTTCCTCTCTCTATCATTTTCTATATCCCTTGCCATAATTCTTCTATAGTTGCCATGCCCATAAGCAATGTCAGATCAAAAATGACAAATTACCTTTTTAAAACTTGTACTAGGTGAATTAAAAACCAATTAACTTAATTTTTTCCCATGTTTTTGAAAGGTCTAAATTATCAATCTAAAGTACTCTGCTTTGATAGCTTTTAAAAACTTAAAGTATACACAATAAGAGAGGACAGGGTGTTCAGTGGGACTTTTCACTTCAATTTTGTTTCCTCAAGAGTTCTTATCTTCAAAAGGAGTTTTTAGAGGTATGTTTTAAATTGCCCTGTTTAACATCAGTACATATCACCTTTTAGTCTTTAGGCTACAAAAGTTTTCTTGCTCAAAATTGATCCTTCTCTACCTTGCTAAAAGAGTTTCAAATTTAAAAAAAAAAAAAGAGTTTCAAATTTCCCTTTTCCTCTCCCTTCCTTCCATAAATTTTGTATGTGTTTTTCTCTAGTGTTAATGGGAATCGCATGTAAAAAATGCACAGTAAATAGAGCTATTACTTTATGTCATTTCCCTTGAAGAATCTTAATATCCATTTAGTGACCCCATATATAAGGCCAAAATAGATTCCTGCCTTTTTGAGAAAATGCAATGCCACCATTAAAAAAAAAAGTTCAATGTATTCTTAGAAAATGAATGAACTTCCAACTAGTCAAACCTGACTGGGTATTCTGTTTGTCTGTCTGATTAAGTTCTGTTTGCACCACATTAGGGTTAGGCCAGAATAGCTCAGAACAGTTAATGTCTGTATGAATGAGTTTAGGTGGACCCAGGACCAGTAAAAAGAAGAGGGAACTGGGATTTTAGGTGACCAGAGGAGGGGAATTTAGTAATACACCATAAATATTAATTCTGGTCTCTTTCTTGGTCACCAAAAATTAAATTTAGATATGGTTTTCTTTGGATTTTAAGAATGCTTATTCACAAATTTACCATTAGATTTAGGTAGAATTGAGCCAAATTTAAGAGTCTTCTGAGGCAACTTAGAACTTGTCACATTTAGTTTCTAAATAATTCCATGATTAAGAAGGGTTAGTAAGAATAAGGAATCCCATCTTTTCAGTCCTATTTATTTTTAACCAGTACTCTAACATTCTATCCTTTGGCGTTCCCTTGCTGTCAGTGAAGTTGACTAAGTGCAGTCCATAGCTTTAGCCATGAGAAGGAGAATTTTGAAAGCAGGGAAGCTGTTGTCCTGAATGGGTTTCTTTTTATAAACTTGGATTATTCAAGAAATATTTGAGGATCCTTCACATTAATATTGACCTCCCTACCCCCTGCTTACTCATTAAATCTTATTGGAGAGCTTTACTGTAGAAAATTAACTTTGGACTTTGCCAAAGATGTAAAAAAAATTTTTTTGAAGTATTTGATAGGCTCCAGTTTTTGTCTAACTCTATGACCAGATGCATAATACCTGGAGTAGAGAAACAGGAGCATGTGACAGAGAAGAAGGATCAATAAAACAAATTAGATTAGCAAATCTTCCTTAAAGTAACTCTTATGAGTAGCATACTTTCAGATGCAACAAAAGAAAGACTCAAAACTGGCTTAAAAGGGGGAAAAATAAAAATAAAAGGACTTCTATTAGTTCATGTGACCCAAAAGCTTAGCATTGATATGTAGTTAGGAATCTGCCTTCATCTCTTTTCCATTGTCCTCTGTGTTTTTCCCAAGTGGTGGCAAAGATGACCACCAGTATCCCCCATCTGTCTTTCCACCAGCCAAACAACCAGGGTGGCTAGGTACCTCTTTGCTGAAAGTTATGACAAAAGTCCCCTAGAGACACTGCCTTAATTCGTCTCTAATCAGCTGTCTTCCTGGAAACCAATCATTGTGGCCAGGAAGAAGTTGTTCCCTGAATGGTCAGGGCTGGGTCATATGTTTATCCCTGGAGCTCCTTAGGAGGATACTAAGCAGACAAACAAGGGGGATGGGAGGGAGAGAATAGAATTACAAAAGATAGAGATAAGTATAGGGAAAGACATATATTGGGTGACTAGGCTAGAATGCAAGTGTAGCCACATTATGAACAATCTTTCATGTTAGCTAAGGATTTTGCACATCATTGTAAGAGCTCTAATAGAAGAATGCACAAGGAATACAGTATCATCAGATTTATACTTCAGTAAGATCACTTTGGTGGTAATATGAATAGGATGAATGGATAGATGGCTAAATAGGAATAGAGATATAATATTTTATTCCAAAATCTTGTGTAACTCCCACCTATCTACCTGGATTTAGCAATTAGGATCTAGCTATAAAATATGAAATAATAAGGTCTTAAACAGGGGTAGAAACAATACATATAGGTTAAGGGATTCGGTGTGAGTAAATGTGAACCAAGAGCCAACAGGAATTCCCAACACACTGAAGAAGTAAGAAAGGAAAAGGACATTTATTTCGACTGAGACTATAAGAATTGAGGTGATGTTTAGAGAAAATGATTTTGGTTTCAGATGGATGATTATTTACACAAACTACTTTCTCAGGACAATTAGAACCATAGCTAACACTGTGAAATGGAACTTTGGAGGAACAGTTGCTGCCGATAGATGTAATGTTAAAGCCCACGAGGATTTAGATCATGCAAAGAGATGTAGTTCACACAATGAGAATGCTGGAAAAAAAAGGGGGAAAGAGATGAAGAGAAAAGAAAAAAGGTCAAGAATAAGATCTTGAGAAACAAGTTGAGGTAGGGTGAAGTAGAAAGAAAAAAAAAGGGGGGCCAAAAGAGACAGGAAAAGATTAATCAGAGAGCTGGGTGAGCCAGGAGAATAAAAAGTCCACATGGAAAAGATGTTTCAAGAAGGAAAGAGAATAGTTAGATAGAATACCTCAAGAAAGTTGAAGATTGAGAAAAAGGAAAGAGCACGGCATTTGGCAGTTAGGTTCCCAATAGGTATCTCTATTGATACTTGAGACAGCATTTCAAGCCAAATTGCAAGAGTTAAATAGGTGTTAAGAAAGTGGAGACATTTAATGCTGTCTACCCTTTAAAGAAGTTTTCTAGTGAGAGGTAATCTCCAAAGCTGTTTCACTGAACTTCTCCCAGGGGATCTTTTCTACCACAATAATGATTTTCAAATACTTCTCTGTAGCTTAGAGTCTCTCTAAGTCCAACCCCATTACCTATTGCTAAATTAATTTTCCTAGAGTTCTTTTAGATCACATCACTTCTTTTTTAGGAATCCTCTGTTGCTCGCCATTGCTAATGTACAAAGCATGAGTGCACAAGCCTGGATTCAAGTCACCGTACCAGAGCCAACCTAACTTTCAAATGTTAATCTCTCACCGATCCCATGGCGAACATTATGTTTTTCTACATGCTCCCAGTATTCCAGCCAAACTGAAAGTCATGCTGTTCCCTGATCATGTCCTGTGCATTCCGATCCAGCCAGTCTAGAATTTTTAAGTGCTCTCTTAGAAATGTTCACTCATTTTTATTCTCTTGGTCATTTGCACAACTGACACTTAAATGGTAAATGCACGGTATTCAAGGTGGGGGAAGGGAATAAATGGATGGGTGGTATATAGGAAATGCAAAGATAAATAAGAGCAGTCCCTGACTAGGTAAGACCTTGTGTTAACATGTGTTCTTCCTTCACTAGAAGGAAGTAGTCTGCTTTACAGTAAGTTTTGAGAAGTTATCTTACGTGTTTTCTGTTTAACAGATTAGGCTATAATATCCTCCCCAGAAATACCAATTTATCTCTCCTTCCTTTATTTACAAAAAAAAAAAAAAGCTGCTCACTGTACCTCCCATTTTATTCATATATTTATATATGCATTTATGATAGGTATATACATATGAAAATACAAATAAGCATATAAATATAATGGAAATATCAGTAGTTGTAGACCACTTCATTGGATTGGATTTCTAAAACAATGTGTACTATTCCATCATCCCGTTCCAGATCTCTCTCTCTCTCTCTCTCTCTCTCTAGATATATATATTTTAGTGTGACTCCTCTTGTGAGACTTATTTCAAAATAAGCTACCTCTTCTATAAAAATGACAAAAAATCAGTGATAATTATTTCTTTAATTTGCATCAAAACTGTCTTCCTCTTTTCATAGACTATGAGATGAAGGCAGTCAAACTATTGATTGAGAGAAATATTTATTTGAGATATCTGCTTTTTATAAAATTATCAATGTTATACTCATCAAAATCTGGAGAGAATTTACAACCAAATAAATACATAAGCAAACAGGCTACCTCTTGCTTTCCCTAATTTACATGCCGAGTCTTTTCTCCTTCCTCTGGTTTTTATCTGCACTGCAGTTTATCTGCATATTTTCTGATATTAATCATGTTCTAATTAATATAATTTTATGTGTAAGCTTTCATAAAGTAGAACTTCCTCAGGGGTGACACCTGTTTCTTACCTAAATAAGGGAAAAGACTTAATGAGTTGAATTGTTGAACAAGTGGACCTCATTGATGATATTTACAACATTGATTTTCTCTCCATGTGTTCAACTGTAAGTTCACGATGACTATCACCCATGTTCTCCATAATCTGTTGGTGTCCATGGATGTTTGTACAGTAGTCCTTCACTTTCCCTGGATTACTTTCTTCTGTAAAATACACGTAGCTCACCTTGAATAGTGATTCACGTAGTATCTGATTTTCAACTTTTTTTCCCACTTGTCCACATTTTCAGGTCAAAATCCTCTTTGGCATTTTGATAATCCTATCATTTTTTTTTTCTTGTAGTGGTGTGATAAATTTCTTTCCCTGTCAGAAGCCCATTTTGGGCTTTATATCCTTAGTTCAGAAAACTAACTTCATTTTGTCCTATATCATTTATTCAGTTAGTTCTTTGCTTCCCATATTCTCCTTTCTATTTTAATGTCCTGCCCTTCAACTAAAAGAAAAAATGAAAACTATCTCCCGAATCCTTCGGCTTCCTATCTTCAGCTTTAGAGTCACTATGCATATGCACCATTTTTTCCCAAGTATATTATTCATGGCCAGGTGAATCAGAAATAAAATAGCAGCCAGTGGATTTGATAAGCCTTGTCAGATCATATATCTGATATTTGCTATAGGAAAATAGCAGACTTTCTAATTTGTCATGTCAGGCCCATATAGCACACAGCAGGAAATCACCAACCACAAATGCTCATCTCTTCTTCCTGAGGTCAAGAACTGAAGACCAGCTATAGACTGTGAATGTTCCTTATTGTTTGGTAACGGTGTCTTTCCCATTTCTTTGACCCTGACCCTCCATAAGAAATGCATTCAGTGTCACTGCCTGCTGCATATGAGTAGCAGTGGAGACACACATGTGCACTGCATGCATTTTTGTGAGTGAAACAAAAGTTTCATGACACAATACTTTCCTTATGCCAGGATATGATTTTATTTTTAATACTGTGCTATGCATTCTTTGTCATTACAAAGTGTAAAAACTTACGCAACGATCCACTAATGTGTCACATCTTACAATGTGAAAAATTTCAGACGAGATTTGGAAGATTGCTTTTTTAAATTAGGACTAGATTTACCCTCTATTTCCGTGGCTCCCAAAAGTTAATATGCATAAATACCTGGGGAGGCTTTTCTTAAATGTGGGTTTTAGAGACCTACCCCCAAAAGATTCTGATTTTGTAATTGCAAGGTAGGGCCCTAGAATAGACTGTTTATCAGTGTTCCCAAATAAACTCCATACAAATGGCCTGGAGACCACACTTTGAAAGGCTTTAGAATCTTTCTTTCTGAGGTTGCAGAGGCTCAGAGGTCCTGCTACTTCCCCTTCATCTCTTTGTCTTGTTTATCTGATCCATTCTTTTTGCCAGGCTCACATTTTCCCCACAACACTAGCATCTTTATTTTGTTTACATTTCATTTTTTCATTATTTCATTCTTTACCCTCTCTACATATGACATCCTTTGTCATAAGCCAGAAATTAGAGACATATTCTTTGGGCCTTTCCCCCCTGCTTTTTACCTCCATCAGAGAGAGTAATAGCAAGTAGAACTAGTCACATTGTGGGTGACCTTTGAAGGCAGATGTAGCACCTGCCCTTTGTGAACCTGTTAGTTGCAGGGGAGGGGATATGAGAAGGAGGGTAGGAAATTGGGAATGCAGTTTGAGCCCTAGTCCTTAATGTTAGCCTTTGGAGCCCACCCACCTCAGTCACCTACCCCATTTCCATCACCCTTCCCTTGTTCATTTTCAGGAGATAACTGCAGCATCTTATCTGTTTGCCAGGCCTCTTTTTCCACAAGTTCACGTTAACCTTATAATTAAGCTTTTCTACTTTTTATTCATCTATCTATCTATACACATACATATACATGTGTATATGTGTGTGTATACATATATACGTATGTATACATACACATCTATTTAAAGCCTTATAAATATAAGTGTTCTTTGGCCCAGTATTCTAAGAAATTACTCTTAGGAAAAAAAAGGTGTGCAAGATTTATGTACATGTATGTTCTTCTCAGTGTTATGATAATAAGTGAAATCAACATAATTGGCCAAAGTAGAGAACATTGAATAAATTCTAGTATATCCAAATAGTGACTGGACTCAGTAGGCACTCAGTAATATTTGATTACCTTCATGAATGTTTTTAATGGAATATTATATATCCATTTTCAATGATGACATTGATAGATATGTATATATATATCATTATCATATGTGATCATATGTATATGTTTATATATATAATGACATACGTTTTCCTCACCGTATATCTGGATTTAATGTTAAAGATGTATTCATTCAGGAGTAATTATTCATTAAATATAAATTCATTAAAGATAAATTCTATTACTGATTCAGAAGAACTATATGTTTTGACCGATCTGAACATCACCTTAATAGCCACTGTGGCTTTCTAACTCCATACTGTTGTTTCGATTTTTGGTTTTGCTTAGAATATATTATCTTCCAAATCTTTGCACCAAATTGTGCTTTTTTAAAAATAAACTTTATTTTTAGGGGTGCCTGGGTGGTTCAGTCAGTTAAGTATCTGCCTTTGGCTCAGGTCATGATCCCCGGGATCATAGGATCGAGCCCCATGTTGGGCTCCCTGCTCAGGGGGGAGTCTGCTTCTCCCTCTCCTGCTGCTGTTCCTTGCCACTCATGCTCTCTCTTTTGCTTGCTCTCTCTTTCTCAAGTAAATAAATAAAATCTTTAAAAATAAAAAAAATCAACTTTATTTTTTAGAGCAGCTTCAGGTTCACAGCAAAATGTTTCATGGAAAGTACAGAGAGTTCCCGTATACCTCCTGCTCCCACACATCCACCACCTCCCCCATTCAACATCCCCCACCAGAGAGCTACATTTGTTAAAAATTGATGCTCCTACATTGACATGTCCTAATCACGCTCCATACTTTACATCAGGGTTCACTCTTGGTGTACATTCTTCAGGTATTAAAGGTGCATATCAACATGTAACTACCAGTATAGTGTTATACAGAGTATTTTCACTGCCCTAAAAAGACTCTGTGCTCTGCCTGTTTAACACCCCCTCTCCTTGAACTGGAAATCACTGATCTCCTCTCCATGGTATGCCTTTTCTAGAATGTCATATAGTTGGAATCAGAGAGTATGTAGTCTTTTCATGTTGGCTTCTTTCACTTTGCAATATGCACTTAAGGTTCCTCTATGTCTTTCATGGTTTGATAGCTCATTTCTTTTTAGCGCTGAATGATATCCTATTGGCTGGATGTATTACAGTTGATCTCTTCACCTAATGTAAGACATCTTGGTTGCTTCTATGTTTTGGCAATTATGAGTAAAACTCCTAGAAACATCTTTGTGCAGGTTTTTATGTGGACAGAAGTTTTCAGTTCATTTGGGTAAATACCAAAGAGGACAATCACTGGATCCTATGGAAAGAGATGTGTTTAGTTTTATAAGAAACTGCCAAACTGTCTTCCTAAGTGTCTGCAGAATTTTGCATTTCCATCAGCAGTGAATGAGAATTCCTGTTGCTTCACATCCTTGCCAGCATTTGGTGTTGTCAGTGTTCTTTTCTTATTTTAATTCCTTGCCTTCCTAAATGCCCAATTCAAATGTTACAACTTCCATAATACAGCCTTCACCAACCCATTAAGTACTCCATACTGTAATTGTCTTCATTTTTACCACTCATTTAGACTCACTACATGCTAATCATTTCTTTTCTCATTTCTCCTATTAAAATATTAACTCTTTGATGACAGCAGCCATTCTTACATAAGATGCAGTACTTAATACATTTCTGTAAAAGATAAACATTAACATTTCTTGAATAGAAGGATTGGAGTTATATTTTTCAGATGAAAATCATTTAAGAAATAAAACCACTTAGAAATGTATATCTGTAGTATATCTCAGTTGCTTCATTTTTGTTGAGAAGTGGATAAAATAACGTTGGGTTTATATGTAGTTCAGAGAATCATTGCTCATTAGAGTGAAAAGTAACCTAGTTAACTTTTTTTCCCTAAAGATTTGTTTATTTTAGAGAGGTTAGGGAGAGTCTGTGCCGCAGGGAAAGGTAGATGGAGGGGGAGAAAGAAACCTAAGCAGGCCCGGGACTTGTGGAACCCAACAGGACCCTGAGATCTTGACCTGAGTCAAAATCAGGAGTCAACTGAGCCACCCAGGAGCCCCTAACCTACTTTGCTTTTTTTTTTTTTAAGATTTTATTATTTATTTGACAGAGAGAGAGATCACAAGTAGGCAGAGAGGCAGGCAGAGTGACAGGGAAGCAGGCTCCCTGCTGAGCAGAGAGCCCAATGTGGGGCTTGATCCCAGGACCCTGAGCTCATGACCTGAGCTGAAGGCAGAGGCTTCAGCCCCCTGAGCCACCCAGGCACCCCCCCTAGTTCGCTTTTTAACTTCCCTGTGAGGCAGCTGGGATGCTGTGTTGTGATAACCCAGTCCACATCACCTTGGTAGAATTGTGATATGTCTCATTTATCACCTTTTGTAGTCTTTCCTCAAAACTGTGCTATTGCTCCCATTTTTACTGAGTCAGATAGGATTAATTTTGTTCTGTGAAAATAGGTTCTATTGCTAGAAAATAAAATTTATGATTTAAGAGCATATTATTGAAAATGTCCTATTTCATTAAAATAACAATATAAATATATATGTTACTGTGCCTCTTTTTTGTACCTTTATTATTTAATTAATCCATTCATATGAGACATTAACCAAAGGCCAGTTGTCATGACTCACATCCTTTCACTTTCCGATGAGCTTGGTTTTACAGAAATAGCGTTTAAATTATTACATTGAAAGAAGGGTTTAAAAAAAATAAAAATAAATAAAAGAAGGGTTTATGTTAATACTATAATGTGTTGTTTCATGGAGTTGAATATTTACAAACGAGGCTAATATGAATAATGGTCATTACTAATTGCTCCGGTTTTTGAGTTTTGATTCTCATTCTTTTGTTTCAGTGAGATTTCTGAGAAAGTAAACTGTATCTTCTTGAAACCAACAGGAATGAATTGTGATAGGGAAATGTAGACAACAAAGTAGAATGCATTTCTCTTGACAGTGTAACACCCCTATTTTACTAGCTTTTATCCTTACTTGATTTTGCAGGTCCCACTCCCTCAGTAAAGTCTTCTCTCTTTTTGCTACAAGTATTTTGAGGAGTCCTAAGTGTTTGGCTCTGATGTGCATATACCCTATCTAATTAGTAACCTGTGTTATATTCATTTTCCGGGGCTGCTGTAACAAGTACCACAAACCAGGTAGCTTAAAACAACAGAAATCTATTCTCTTACTATTCTGGAAGCTAGAAGTCAGAAATCAAGATGTCAGCAGGGCCCAGCTCCCTAAGCAGCCTCTGGGAAAGAATCTTCCCTCACCCATCCAGCCTCAGCTGGTGACTGGCAGTCTTTGGTAGTCCTTAGCTTATAGAATGAGCACTCCAGTCTGCCTCCACATCTCATGGCCTTCTTTCCTAGGTTACTGCATCCATATCTCCTCTCTTTTCTCTTAGAAAGACACTCTTCCCTGGATTTAGGACCCATTCTAAATCTGGAATGATTTCTTGAGATCCTTAACTAACCCTATTTCCAAATAAGGCCACATTCTGAGGTTGCTGCTGCAGGTGGACCTGAATTTTGGAGAGATCACTCTTCAACCCATGATACAATGTTTGAGCCAAGTACTCTGCCCCCTTTGCTGAGAATATGTTTATTTCTGCCACATGCTGTTGCTTCTGCCAGGCTTTGCTGCCTCTGTTGGGTACCAGTGCTCCTTTGGCTGCGTATTGCTGTGTATTCCACATACCACCATCATTGTTAAGCCCCGTTGCCTGAGCTAGGGTATGTGCCAATTGGTGAGGTCTCCCAGCTGTCCTTGCTAATTGGTGTTGTGCCTCTGGCCTCCATTACTGACGGGCATGGCTGCCATCTCCCATGGGGCCCTATACTCGCATCGCCTGTGGCAAACTTGCTGGTGCCTGGGAAACTCGTAGAACCTCACAGCATTCTTTTGAGTTTATATAAAGTAGGTTCTAAAGCAATAAATCCTAGTTACACATCCCATGTTGTATTAAAAATTACTTGTTTTCATTAAAGCTAAAGCTTTATTACTGGACAAAGCTTCACTCCTTTTTTTTTTTTTTTTTCTTAAATGAGGTCTTTCCAGGAGAGTCCTCTCTTTTTCAAACAAACCAGTCCCTGTTAGGCTCCTCTTGCCTACTGTTCAAATATGTCTGGGCTGATAGGAATTCTAGCAGTTTGCAGCTTAAACTCAAGGCAGGACCAGCTTCCTATGTTTTTGTATTTCTCCCATCCCACACATGTAGTACTGAGTTGAATTAATTTGCCAAATTGTTCTGACATGGCTATTTTAATTATTTACAGAAGAGCTTTCTTCCACTATTAAGATAAATACTGTTGAGTAGGAAGAAAATATCCTTTTTTGACCTTTTAACAGCCATTAATGTTAGACCCAGAATGCACTCTTCAGCAGCCATAAATACTTTAAAATTTGGTTTTAAACTCAACAAGTATTTTATCCGTGCCAGCTATTATATCAAACTCTAGGAAAAAGGTAGAAAGGTTCACATTCCAAAGCTGGAGAAATAATGAAATAATGACAACACAACATCTGTAGTTTGTCATTGAAGCTTAAGGTACTGGGGAAATTGGCACTTGATAAAACTGAAAGGCAAGTGGAATCCAAGTGGAAAAGGCACTTGAACCCCAGGCTGAGCATATACAATATTAGCTTTTGTACAATAGGGACACAAAGCATATTTTATGTTTAGAGGCATAAAGGTACAGTTAGAAGCATGGATGTCAATGGAAAATTGCAATATGGAATGATGAGGATTTAATCTAAAATGTGAGTAGTTATACAGAAGTGGACAAATGCTGGAGATTTGCAGATGTTAGACAATTCACAGTCTATTATAAATTAGTAATGGATGTAGGAAGACAGGGAGAAGTCCAGAATGACTGTCAGGTTTCTACCTTGACTGTCTGGGTGGTAGTTGTACCTTCAACTGAGATACAAACTATAAGGAAATAGAACTAACCTTGGAAACATGTTAATGGAAGGCCATTATGTAATATAATTTAATCTTATAATAATAGCCCTTCAAAGTAGCTAGGAAGCAATTCTCAAAGGAGTGTCAAGAAGTTCATACAAATAAGTTTAATTTAAGCAGAGACAGAGCTGGTTTTCTTTTTTCCTTTTTAGCTGCAAAACTCATGCTCTTAAATTTTTAGGAGGACAGGTAGGGCATAATAAGTATAGGTTTAAGTGTTGTATTTAAGGTACCCTTAAAATATTTAAGGCAGGTCTTCTAAGAGACCATTGGAATTTGGAACTTAAGCTCAGAAAAATGATGGGTCTTTTGGTAGGGCCAAATTGAGAGTTGTTTAAATAATGGATACTTGTCAAAGCCACATCCATATTTGTTATTGTCCAGAGGCAGAGTCTGGAGTGAGAAGAGAGCTTTAGATGGAACCCTGGGAAACATCAACATTTAAGGAGGGTGGTAAAAGAAGCAGAAGCAGGGAAGGATACAGACAAGTGGGATTCAGAGAGACAAAAGGAGAGAACATTGTAGTGGGGAGAAAAAAGAAAAATTTGAGGAAATGTCCATAGCATCCAGTGCAACAGAGAAGTCACATTAGGTTAGTGGTTTAAAATGTCCATTGGACTAAACATTGGGAGGGAATTCATAGTGGTTTTAAGAAGAGGTGAGAGTCCCTTTATAATAGCTTGAGAAAGTAATAGGTGAGATAGTGAAAATAAGATGAATGCATTGTCCTCCATTTATGAAAGTAGCAGTCTTCACCCATTACTAATAAGTCAAGAAAATTTTTTTGAAGATTTGTTTGTTTATTTTAGAGAGAAGGGGAGAGGACATAAGCCTTGGGTAGGGTGGGGGACAGAGGATGAGAGGGAGAATCCACAAGTGAATTCCCCACCAAGTGTGGAGCCTGAGGCAGGACCCAATCCCAGGCCCCAAGATCATGACCTGAGCCAAAATCAAGAGTGTGACAATCAACTGAGCCACCTAGGTGTCCCTTGAAATTTGTTTTTTTAGCAGTAAGAATAGTGCATAATAAAGTTTATCCTCCAAATCTGATTTGATCCCACCTACCACTAGAGACATACTTTATGATCTGGAAAAGAAGAGGATACCTCTTGTATACCTGAATTAGACTTAGATTTATTTATACTGTGATCTAGCTGTTGAACTGACTAATCACAGAGAGACCTATACCATCTGAAATAAAAATCTGTTACAGTAAATAATGTTTCAAGGTAAAATAGCAAAAGTTGTTTCTGTATTCCAAAGGATGGTGATTAGAAACAATATGTTGTTATTGAGGTTACTGTAAATGTCATACAGCCAGTGCTTTTTGTTGGTCTTGGTCCATGCAAAAGTCACTTTCTATAAGAAAGAATTTGATTATGTATTACTTGCTTTGTACAGAGTCAGAGAGGCTAAGTTAAACTTTGTTGTTTGTTCTTTGGTCCTGACAGCATGCAATGATCGCTGTCAGTTCTTCTTGCTTATTCCAATCTACAAGTACAATCCTCCATCAAAACAAACCGTGGCTCACCATGAGATATTAATTCTACTCAAAGGAGCAGGGAAGTTTGCATTATCTCTTCAGCTCCTTTTTATCCCACCAGGTAGACTAGTCATTATCGAAAAATGGCAGTCAGTTGTTTCTAAGACATGCAAACTAAGAATGTCCAGTAATGTGTTAATTTAGACAAATCGTAGTAGAATAAAAAGATTTGGGTGGTCCACATATTTTCATTGTAAGGGATCTAACAAATATCAACAATAAACACATTTAAGAAGGGCATACAATACTTTATTGTCTTTCAATTATAATAATACAATGAATTTACTTCAGGCACACATTTCTGGGGACAGTTCCAGTTCTCTTGTATTTTACTCTTCTCCCACATTCTTCATTTGAATTGTATGTAAATACCCTTCTTGCTCTCAGTGGAACACTTTGGTCTTTTTTTGCTTCAGCAATTCTTTTTTGGTAACTTATCCCATATGTTTGTTAGCCTTTGCATAAAACTGTTTTGTCTGAACTCAGCTTCTGAACCATATCTAGTATATAGCTGCCAGAATGAGGATCGTTCAGGTTATTTTTGTACAGTTAACTTTGTAATCAGAAACATTTTGGTTATTCAAAGGTAAAAATGGGTTTAAATCTCATTGTGGAAATAGATAAAGGAGTTTAATTTCAATATTGATTTGGTTTTTTCTTTTAATACCATTTTCTAACATAGTTCATTGACGAATGGTCAATTTGTCCTTGCTTTGATGTAGGAAAGATGTTAGGGTTTGAAGCTGAGGGCCAAGAAGGAATTCTTGAGACAGCTTTGGTGCAAAAAGGTGGTGTTATTGAAACACAGGGACAGGACCTGTGGGCAGAAGGAGCTGCCCTGGGGTCATGAGAAGTGCCCCTTGACATATTTTCAAGTTGGGAGAAGGCTAGGGATAGTGTAAGTCTCTAAGGAATTTTGGGAGCAAGATTTCCAGGACCTTGAGGGGGCTAGCTATTGTTAGGAAAAGGTCATTTGTTACTGTATAGTAAAACCTTAGTCATGAGACTCTTCAGATGTATATCAGTGGGTTGTATGCTTAGGGGATGATTGCCAACATGTGTGCTGGGGGGTATAGATAAAAGAAGTTTCCAAAGGAATTTTTAAATGTTAAAGTAGTCTTACAGGATCGTGGGGATCAGGCTAAGATTACCTTTTGTCCTTAGCAAAACTTAGTATTAACTTTGAGGCAGCTGAGTTCCTAGGAATGTTACTCTGCCTGTTTCAAGGACTTGTCAGTGGGCTATAGGTAGTAAGGACATTTAATTTTTCTTTTGCCTTTGTTTCCCACATTAGCTGGACATTGCATATGGGATATAACCAACCATCCACACATTAGAGAGTCAAGGGACTGCATTCCATAATTTTTTCTTCACATTTCAACTCTTAGAGTTCCTGTGTAATAGAACAAAAAGAAGAGAGAAGATGGGCTGTATTTTTTTAACCTTTAAGTGGTTTTGCAATGGATCATTGACTCTCAGACATTCAGAAGAAACTGAATAAAGGAGTTATTGGAATTGAAATTTGGGCCTTAGTTGAATTCATAGGTGGTATTTCAAATATCAGGAGCTACTTCTTCAATCACCTATGTCCGATTACTTAGTTTCATAAGACTAATAAGAAGATTAATATGAGGCATTTTTTTACATTCATTCATTCAGTTAATATTTACTGAGTTCCTACTATGCTAGTCACTGTCCCTATGCTCTTGGGACTCACTGTCTCATTGTGGAAGGGGGGGAACCATTGTAAACAAAAAACATGGCAGGGTATATGAAAAGTGTTACAAAGAAAAATAGAGTAAGGAAGTAGAAAGATAGGGGAGGAGTGTTATTTCTAGATTGGGGAGTCAGGTAAGGCCTCTTTGATCAGGTGACAAAGGAGCATCTGAGTGAAGAGAGATGTGAAACCCTGTGGACATCTGGGAAGAAAACATTTCAGGCCTACATGCCCATAATTGGGCTTTGTGCATAGCCTGAGGGACACCAGGAAAAATTAAACATTGAATTGCTTCTGTGGGTTAATTAGAAAAATATACCGGTGGGTACATGAGGCCCAGATTGCAAAATTCTATAGAGTTTATCATCTCTATGCACAGATGGAAGAGATTTACAGGGCCTTAAATATCCAGAGACTGCTTAATGGAGGAAGTAACACTTGAAGTAACTATAGGATTTAGCTATTTATTGTTACTTATTTGATGAACATTTATTAACACGTGAAAATAAGAAGGGTATTTCAGAAAGGATAGGAATATTATCAGAAATTCAAAAGAGACAGTATTAGTTCTTTTTAAGATTTTATTTATTTATTTGAGAAACAGCAAGAGCACAAATGGGGAGGGAGAGGCAGAGGGAGAGGAAAAAGCAGACTCCCCACTGAGCAGGCAGCCTGACATGGGGCTGGATCCCAAGCCCTGAGATCAAGACCTGAGCTGAAGGCAGACGCTTAATGGAATGAGCCACCCGGGTACCCCTGGAGTGTTTTCGTTCTTATGGCTCCTTTAGCAAATTACCACAAACTTGCTGGCTTAAAACAACAGAAATATATTCTTTCACAATATTGTAAGCCAGAAATCTAAAATTGGTTTTACTGAGCCAAAAATCAAGCTATCGACAGGGCCTCAGTCCCTCTGGAGCCTCTGAAGGAGAACCCATTCCTTGCCTCATCAGTATCCCATGGCTGCTGGCATTGCCTGGGTTGTGGCTACATCCTTCCAGTCTACCACTGTTGTTACATTGTCTCCTCCTCTTCTGTGTAGGTCTCATCTTTCTCTGCCTTTCTTTTATAAAGACATTGGTGATAACATTTAGGGCCCACATGGATAATCTTGGATAATTTCTTCATCTCAGGATCCTTAATTCAGTCACATCTAGATAATTGAGTATAATATCCTTATCTCAATATCTTTAACTTATTACATCTGTAAAAAATGTTACCTTATAACATTCACAAGTGCCAGAGATTAGGTCTTGATATTTTTGGAGGGCCACCATTCAATCCACTATGGAGAAGATAAGCATGTTTAACAATACAGAGCCCAATCTAATAAAAATATAAGAGTTCCTATCAGGAATATTTCCTTTATATGTTTAGCAAATATTTAATGATGTTCATGCATATAGAAAATATTTACCAAATGTCTGCAAGGGACACTGTGTAGGACATAGTTGTAGACATGGAAGCAAACACAGACAAACCTTAAACTTATGGAATTTATAGACCTTATAGAATTTACACCTTATAGAGGTGAAAGTGAGGGTAAAGTAGGGACAAAAAACAGAGACCCTATCGTACAAGGATTAGGAATTACAGAGTCATATATCTCTTGTCCAGGTTCCTAACTTCCATGAGGTTATTGTGATTTAAGAGTGAAGAACCTGAAGCCCAGAGGGGTTAACTAAATTGTCTAAAGACATTTAACTCAGCAAAGAAGTAGTGAAAGGGGAACTGCAATTTGCTTCACTGATGTATATCTCTCTAACTGACCTTGATCCATGATCGGTTCCTGCAATATGGTCAACTCTTAAATTGAGGAATCATGTGCGTGGTAGTTTAGAAGACTATATCCAGGACTCATGTTTAGAATGCATTAGAATAGAGAAACACTGGAGCAATAGTCCACTAATAGTCCACTCTAGGGTGGTAGTCAAGAGTTTGATGGTACATATATGCTTGGCTTCATTGATTCAACAAATATTTGGTCTACTTTCTGAGGCTCTGGGTTGGGAGCGGGCGATAAATTAGTAAACAAGAAGGAGACACTGTCCACTGACATGGAGTTTTCCATCTAGTTAGGGACATGGTTTTATTAATCCAATGATTATGCAAATAGGTGTAACAAATATTTGCAGGCCCTGTGGCAGCAGACAGCATGGCTCCTATAAGGAGGGGCTGAGAGGAGTGTTAGGTGGTATAGTAGTTTCCAGCTGATGCTATCCCAAATTAACACAAACTTAGATACTAAAATAATACAAACTTATTTCTGTGAATTTCAGTTTTGTAGGTCAGAAGTCCAAAATGGGCTAAAATCAAGGTGTCAGCAGGGCTTTCTGGATGCTCTAGGAGAGAACCTGAAGCTTCCCACTTTCCTTGGCTTATAGCCCTAAAAGTGGACTGAGTCCTCCTTGCATCACGTTACTCTATCAACCTTGCTTCTGTTCTCTCTGTCCTCACATCTCATCCTCTCACTCTTCTGCTTCCCTCTTTTATATTTAAGGATACTTCTGGCAATTCAGAAAATTCTCCTTATTTTAATGTCGTCTGATTAACAACCTAATTCTATCTGCAAACCTGGTTCTCCTTTGCCATGTAATCTAATATATTCCTCGTTTCCTGGGATTGGGATGGGGGCATCTTTGGAGGCTGTTATTTTGTCTACCGCAGGTCGCACAGATCATGTTAAGCATTTTAGCTTTATCCTAATAGCACCGATAGTCCATTGCTGGGTTTTAAGCAAGCTGGGGACATAGGGTCAGTTTTGTATTTTGAAAAGGTAATCCTGACTAAAGGTGGAGAAGAGCTGGAGAGGCCACTTAAGAAGCCATTCCAGTCCCAGAGAAAATATACCTAGCTTGGAGTAGTGGTAATGGAAATGGTGAGGTGCAGCTGGCCTTCAAAGAGATTTTAAATCAGAGAGACCCTATGATAGATTAGAGATGAGAGGTGTATTTTTGGCATGCAGAGCCAAAAGACTGTATGATACTGTTCCCTGGGAGAGAGAATACTAGAAGAGGAACAGCTTTTGGGGGAAGAATAACATGTTGTTTTTCTACATAGCCTGGAGGCAAAAGTAGTAGAAGTGGGGGGAAAAAAGCTTGAAAATAGGCTTTTGGAATGAGGATTGGCAAGAGTTGAGAACTGCATATGAAAAATAGAGTGGGACTGTAGCTTTCTTTATGCTGTAAAACATAACCTGTGTTCCTGGAGAATGATAGTGGTGGGCAGTAGGGGTGGGGATGGGTGTTGTGTTGGGAGATAGTATTCTTATTTGAGTACTAGTAACAATATCTTTCTTTCTCCATGCATGTATCTAGCAAGCGCTCACTGACTACCATACCTACATACAGTTCCCATACTATGGAATAACATCCTAAAGGTAGAAGACAGATACAGATATAGAATATTTCAGAAACAAGAGGACAAATAAGTAGCGATATGTCATAGGAATAAGAAGATGGACTTTTATTCATTCAAGATTCATTCAAGAACTTAATCCTAAGTTGCTTTACCCACTGAAAAATCTGTATTACCTGATCCAATGTCTGACACAGAGTAAGGTACTCTGTAGATGGAGTACCTAGAGTAGTATAGTAGTTATATCTGCTCTGTAGATAGAACACTGTATTCTCTTAATGTAATGACGGGATATTGTTCTTGCCTTCAAAATCTAAAATTTTAGTCTTAGGGACTAACAATATGTGCAGTAAAAGAGTCATGTTTGGGTGCTGTGAATGATGGTGGAAAGGCCTAATGTGGAGCTGAAATTCTGGAGAGGGAAGAGAGAATGCACAGAGACAGTGATGATGTCAGGTCTTCCTATAATGTATTGTGCATTGGATTCAGTGTGTCATATCTATTATAGGTCCAATCAAAGAGAAATTCAATTAGCAAGTGTCTCATCTATAATTGAGTATGGGCTCCAAGGAGAACATTGTAATGAATTTTCATTGACAGACTCAGTAAGTGATCAAAGTTGTAAGAAATAAAGCCAGGAACAGTTCTTGAAGGCTATCGAAAGGTAGGCGTATTAGAAGTAGCCGGAATGAGGAAAGCAGATAATGGGATTCATCAGAGGGAATCAGCTTTGAGGAGGAGAGGAGATATTTAGAAAACACTAAGTTATGAATTTGTAGGGCTGGTGCTTTGGAGTGGGGTCATATGTTAATGGCTCACCATGAAGGCAAATGCAGACTGATAAACCAGACAGTGGGAAGTCACTGGTGGCTCTTATGTAAGAGAGAAAATCTTATGAAGGTTGTGAAATTTCAATCTTATGAAAATTGGAAATAATCGTCTTGACTGTGTTGGAAATACACTGGAGTAGAGAGAAAATATAGATAAACTGTTTGAAGACTTCTGTTATAACCCAAGCATCAGGAGATGGTCCAAAGTAGCTGTGGAAATAAGGGGTGAGGGGAAGAAAAACACACATGAATGACTTTGTAGAAGATGGAAGAGAGAAAGAGAAAAAAATAAGAGTTCGCTGAGGGTATGGGGTTGGCTTCTCTCAGCCAGAAGTTAGGAATAAATGATGGCTCCGGTAAAGGGAGAATAACAGTGTTAGTTCTATCTTCTCTACTCAACACATTCTGAGGAAAATACCTACCAAACTTAACTCACCAACTGAGAAAATATAAAATACTGAAAAGTTGCATAAATGACTGCTTTCCATTTCTTTTCCATTTGTGTCTTCATGGAACTTCTATATTGATGTTAGCGCCACTTTCAGATCTTTTAAAATAGTCATAAATGTCCTCAGAGATCATTTTCATTGCTTTAAAAATTTCTACCCAGACATGCCCTTCAGGAATCTCTGGTATCAAAATCCAAAAAGTGCTCCCAGGAGGAAAATATTAAGGATTCATTCATCTATGAGAATATAGTCAATGTGAAGTAAAAGTTGGCATCATGGGCTTCCAGCCAGAAGGCTTGTTTCTCAACAGTTTTTTTTCTCCATAAAGCATCCTGAGAAATTTATCTGAAATTCTT
Source organism: Nasua narica (assembly GCA_028533885.1). Lineage (NCBI taxonomy): Eukaryota > Metazoa > Chordata > Mammalia > Carnivora > Procyonidae > Nasua > Nasua narica. The sequence continues at coordinate 106,981,588 of CM052797.1, read as the reverse complement.
ACATTAGTCATAACTTGCCTAATCTTTAATCTTCCAGGACAGAATCTGAACTCAGTAATACAGCATGCAGGACCCTTAGTGACCCACAGTTCTAGCCTCATCTCCTGACCCCTGTGTACCTCCAGCCATGGAAATTGTTGATACTTCAAATATCAAGGAAGAAGCATGTGGCCTAGGTGCCTCTTGTTCTAGACATGCAGACTCTGGAAAGACTTCTCTCAGGAGGGTGCTATCGGTCATCCTTAACCTTGATCAATTCATCATGGTCTAGCGTCTGACACTTAAATTTAAGGATGCGGATTTTTTTTACACCAAAAGCAGATGCCTTTCCTAAAGAGCAGATCTATTTTAACTGGGAACATCTAATCATCCATTTTAATATTTATTGAGGACTTACTTGAAGCAAAGAAGATAGAGTGGGGAATGAGGTAGAGCTTATCACCGACTTCACAAAACCCGCAGTTGAGCTGGTGGATGGGAGCACATCATGGGAAGTTCTGCTTGTCCAACATAGAGGAGCAGAGATGCTGTTAACAGGAGAGTGACAGAAGAAGATTTGTATCCTAATACCCATATAAGACTTTATGCTAAAACTTTTATAATGAGAAGTATTAACTACCAACATAGCAGTCCTCTTGTGTCTATATGTGTTATCCCTCTGGAGGAAAGTCATAAAAGGAAGACTTTTTTTTCTTTCTGGATGAGCAAACTAAAAAAAAAAAAAGTATAGTCACATACGTGTGCAGACTGCCACAATAGAACTTTCATTCATTCTTAGGGCGTACTTACAAAGTGGTGTACGAACATTGGAAAACAGCTCAGCATTGTTTTATCAAGTTGAATGTATGTTTGCCACACGAGTCAGCAATTCCACTCCTGGGCATCCACCCAAGAGAAACTCTTTGTGCACCTGAACCACATTATCCACATAAATATTCACTCTTTGTAACTGCAAAAAAATTGAAAACATACTACATCCCTACCCGTAGAAGAATAAAAAAAACCTGTGACATATTTATACAAAAGGATACTGAAAAACAGTTTAAACAAATGTATTATATGTATATATATATATATCAACTCATCACCGTGGCAGTCTAAAAAATTATAAAGTTGAGAATAGGAAGTCACAAAATAACACATCCAGTATAATTATATAATGTAAAAGGACAGTAAAATAAAACATATTATTTAGAGATATATGCACACAGAAAACTATAAAGAACAATTCTGAATAATAGTATCAGGTCATAGTATCTGTTCTGGCTGTTTTTCTGAATTTTCTGTGTTTATTATTATGTAATGTCCTTGCTGTTGTGTTTCAGATATATGATTTAATATGTTTTGGGAATAAGCCAATTTTTAATCTGTAGTTTGGTGAAGAGTCAGAATACCAGAGAGCTGACCAACGTATTAACTAAGAATATGAACCTTGGAGTCATGCAAACCATGTTCCAAATTCTGCCTCTCTCTTTTAGTAATTGTGAAATTGTTCTAGGTACTCAAGATATGCCACTGAGCACAACAAAAATCCCTATCCTCTTGCGGGTTACCCTTTTGCTGTTGGAAATAAATGTTTATGAGTGCTTTTTAAAACAGTGAGCTTCCTGGAATACAGGCTCTGTGTTTTACTCATCTAAGTATATCCAACATCTAAATCTGGCACATAGTAGGTATATTTATGGAATTGCATGAATAAGTGGACATTGTACTTTGTACTTCTACGGAACAAGAGAAATACAAATTGTTCCAAGCTTTGTCAATCACAGTTGCAATCTCAAATCCAAGATCAGCTTTCTGAAGCTTCACTCGCTAATCTTAGCAGCCTCTGATCATATACAGAACTTATCAGTAGGTGTTGTCTTTAAATATGAAAAATAGAGATGAAAAAACCTCAGTAGTATATGAGCACCTTTGTAAAGTCTCTAATTTGAATTTTAACTGCTATCTCTCTAATTTCTTTAGACCAGTCATTTTCAGTACCAAATGAACTGCATTTTTCACTTCTTGAAAACTGCATTCTCGTCCTTCCATAATCCTAAAAGTTATTCCATGTACTATAAAACTGTTATTGACTCATTTAATAATTTTTTAAAGTTAGATGACAGTGCAGTTTTTATATTATGTTCAGAGTATGCATGTGTGTGTATGTGTGTGTGTTATAGAAATAAAGCAAATGTGTATATTTCTGGAGTAAAGAATCCTTAGTTAAAAAAAAAAAAAGAATCCTTAGTGTTTATCAGATTCTCAGAGGAGGTAATAACTAATCTGTCACCAAATATTAGGTACTCTAGAAAATGGGGTTGTTATAAGTAACAAGAGAATGATAATTTTTACATATATGTAATTCCGTACATTTCGGATTATTCTTTTAAATGGAATTGCTGGATCAAAAAAGTATGAATATTTTTAAGTATCTTGGTACAAAGATAAAAATTACCCTCTAGTAAGTTGGCATTGCAGATTTTGTTTTACATTGGTCCTTCAGTAAAAAAACACAAGCCCAAATAAAACATCTTATGGAAAATTATTTGACCCTGTAAGATTATGTCTCTTGTAACCTTAATATTACCTTCTATTCACATTGTATTAGATTGTGCCCTGACAGTAAAATTTTGTGATTCTGGACATTGCAGACTAATTTCTTTGTCTTTCTGCATCCAGATTGAATAACTTACTTTCTTTATACTGATCAGTCCTTACAAAATAAAAACATGACTACATTCTGCCATGGAAACAAATCATGTGAATTTAATAGAAATATTTGTTTATTGGTCTAGGACGCTGGAGGTTTTCATTATCTGTATAATTCAGAAGTAATGTGTGTATTGCTTATAACGAGGCAACCTCTATTATAACTTGTATTTTTGCCATATGACTCAATTTTTTTTTACAAAGGTAGGTTTTGGGGTGCTTTTTAGAGTTTCATTTTCATATGCTAAAGAATCTTTCATTACATTAATTATTAAATTGACTACTCATAAATCACTATCCTTATGAATTCATCTTACATCTAAGTTTAAACTCAAAAGCCTATAGAAAATTTAAATATTAAATATCATGTCACATTTCCGTACTGGTAATTATAGGTGTTCAATTCTAGTTGCTTACAGAATTCTATGATTTCTTCAAAATCACAGGTTAGGTAATTACAATGAATTGCTTCAAGCTTATAGAATTGAATTTTTGTTTGTAACTTAGTGCTGTGTAAGAGAAGTTTCCACCACAATTTATAAGAATATGTGAGTGTTTAAGAGTAATAGTTGACAATTTCTACCAGCTTTTAAACTACTGATGTCCTGGTATGTTTATAGTGACCATCGCTAGAGCAATGTTGAGTGGAGTGGACGGAACTCTTCTGTGTCTAATACTACAGATTGCTTTTTCTTTTGAGGCTGAGTAATAGTTATATGAACATATCATCTAGGCTGGGTTTCTAGGATAAAAGAATGTTAAAATATCCTAAACTTACATGGCTATAGAAATTTTAAGTTTGTTGAATTCATGACAGAGTTTCATGATTGGGTCAGTGAATAGCAAACCACATGATTAAAACACATTAAATTCACTCTGAAATAGATTTGTCTACCTAAAAACCAATTCCAAATGTTTTTTACCAGGATACCTAATTCTCATGTTGTTTTAGAACTATAGTATCTCGGGAATATGTGACTCAAAGTTACAGACACTCTGACTGAGTCAGTCACTGATGGAAAAGAAAAGCAAAACAACCCAAAAAACCTCAAGCCAATTAAAATCAACAAACAATAAAACCACATAGAAAAACTTCTGTGCAAACTGTAGTTCTGTCTAGACTATATGCCTCATGTTGATGTACATTAATAAGACTTTTGCTTATGTGAAAAAAATTTAGTAGATCCTTTATTTTTTACCTATTCTAGACTTTTGTTTCTTAGGTCTCCAAAACAGGGTTGTCCCTACCTTAAACATGCTCTCTCTCTCTCTCCTAATATATGTGTTAAGGATTACCCTTGTCTATTGAATTTCAGAACCCTATCTCAGAGGAACCGTTCTGTCATTTCACTATGAAATATAAAAAATATAAAAATAAATAAAATCCCTTCTGTTTCTCAAAAAAGGAAAAGGAAATGCAATTTACCAAGTGTCCAATCTGCTGGACATTTCGCACACTGTCCATTTAATCTTCAACACAGCCTTGCAAAATACAGATAAATACATGTATATAAATAGATTAAAAAAAAAAAAAAAGACAGCCTCAGAGGACATAGCTTATCAAAGAACATACAGTGCACATTACTGATCCCAGGATTAGAACTCAAGCCCGGGTAGTCAAAGCCCGGGTGTCCATATCCTTGTTGATAAATAACAAAATGTCAAAGTCATTTGGAAAGAAATAGTGAATGGTAGGAGCTATTGTATTAGTAATCTTAGCTGAAATGGCATTAAACCTGGTTAAAAGAAAAAAAACTGGCTTAAGAAATAAAGGTGGGAGTTATTTAGGTTATTTATTGATTTAGAAACTCAAAATACAAATGTAGTCTAACTGTGGCACAAGAAAATTCATTTGTGTCATCCAAAAATCTTACTCTGTTGACCAATAAGCCCTTTTATGTTTAAAGCTTCCTTTTATGTTAACTTTTAAGGCTCTAAGCAGTGGTCCTAGTTAACTGTAGGCTGATATCCTATCATCTTAACAAGCAAAGGCTTAATTTTCAGTAGTTCCAGTAAAAGTCTTGGGATTGATGCTCCTTGACTTTGATTTACCTAACCACGTATGCAACCCTTCTACCAATCCCAGGTAAGGCACTCTTATTGACCAAGTTTCAGTCACTGTCCAAAGCTAAAACCAAATAGTGGGAGTAGCCCTACTAGCATTTTATGGTATGAATATGGGGAAGGGTGGTTGCCAAAGCAAATTCTGGGCACTCTTTTTAGGGAAAAGGGGAAGATGGACACTGGATAGGAAAAACCAATAGACATCCATTGTAGCTATATGTTAAGAATTGAGCGTGTTAAATAAAGCCATGTCGGTTCGTATTTTGAAATTGGTTTAAATAAGTTGACATACCTCTCTTCTCTAGCTTCTACTGAATGTAAACAATTTTGCAAAGTACTTTTCCTAATTTGATACTTGATACTATGTCTAAAGACATTTAGTCAAGCTAAAGAAAATGTACATTATGTTAAAAAGGCAAAAGAATACCAATAAACAGATATCTGTAGTGATCCCAAGTGTAAGAAGGGAAAATCTTTATTGCCAACATTCATGATTTAGGATAACAAGTGCATTAATCTATGTTTCTAAATAAAACTTCAAGCACATGTCTATAATCGTCTGCTTACTATTCAGATGGAAAGTTCCCTTTGGAGGTTAGTTTGATCTGTCAAACTACCATATGGATCTATAGCAGCATAAAGTCCTCTGAATTTTCTGTCCTTGCAACCTAAGCTTTTTCACTGGTATGCTTACTCCTGAGAATAAACTACCTCCAATTGAGCACTGCTGCGGAGATTTTGAACATGACTTAAACACACACACAGCCTGAGTGAGGTAAATGTGTTAGGTTACTTGAAAAACTCTTAAGGGAAATCGAATGCAATCTCTGATATGGAACTTTCATTTTATAGCCTGGTGGGCTTATTGCTCTAGTTCTATTATATCTAACTCCAAAAATCTTGAGTGAGCAGGCACTGGGCTGGACTTTATTAAAGTTCTTAAAAAATAAACTGCAAATTATTTTTCTAAGTATCTTCATTTCTCTTATTTTCTTCTTTTTCCAAAGCTGCTCCAGAACTAGATAATTTCTAAATATTTCTCTTAAGTACAACCTAAATAAATATATAATTTATTACACTTATATCAGTATATCTACAATAAGTGATGTTCATTTGGTTCACTATTTGTTCATGAATTTACCCCCAGTTGACCATCTACAAAGTTCTACAGCCCCATTAGTAGTGCTGTAAATAGATAAATGTTTTCAAGTGATTGACTCTTACTTCCTTAAGCGTGAATATTTGCTTTAATTGCATTGACGCTTTCAATAAGGGCCTTATAGCTCCCTGTTTTCCCTTAACCTTCTTAAGCAGAATACGCCAAGCATTTACTTATTGACTTGAGGCAGTTGTTCCCAACGTGATGATTGTACTCTAACAAAATAATTATCCTCAGCATCAATCGAGGGTATAGCTTATTTGCTCTTGCACCATACTCCAACCTTTCCCATGTCTCTTCCCTTCCATATTCTGAGATGTTGCTTCTTCCAGCAGTCAAGAGTACATTCTTCTGTCAGTTTCCCAGATTCTCCATGTGCCCAAGTATGATTATCTTCTTTAAACATCCGTTGGGGGCCGCCTGGATGGCTCAATGGGTTGAAGCCTCTGCCTTCGGCTCCGGTCATGATCTTGAGATCCTGGGATTAAGCCCCGCATCATACTCTCTGCTGGGCGAGAAGCCTGCTTCCCCTCTCTCTCTGCCTGCCTCTCTGCATACTTGTGATCTCTCTCTCTGCATCAAATAAATAAATTTAAAAAAAAATCCATTGGTATAAAAAATACCTGGTCAGGATTTTGTGGAATATAAAAGTCTTTATGGTCTGAGGAAAACATTGAGAGTTTTACGTGTGAATAAAGTGTATGATGTTTTGGATGCATCAGTTCTGGGGGCATCTGTTTTGACTATTCATTATCATTCCCCCTGTCACTCAAATTTATGTGCATATGTGTGGTGGGAGAAAAGTAAAATGGGATGTCTTTAGAGAAAGGATATTGTTTTCATGATTGCACTCTAAAAGTAGAGATCACTGGGTATTTAGAGAAGGCATATGGCGTTCTGCTAATTTCTAAAAATTATTTTGCTTGTATTCTCATAATTTCCTTTAAAAATGTTTTTATTTACTTGAGAGAGAGAGACAACACATGAGCAAGGGGGAGGGACAGAGAGAGGGAGAAGCAGACTCCCCCGAGCAGGGAGTCCGACACGGGGCTCAATCCCAGAACCCTGGGATTGTGATTTGAGCCGAAGGCAGACATTTGCCATTTGAGCCACCCAGGTGCCCCTGTGTTCTGTTAATTTCTAAAATTATTTTGTTTTTTTAGTTATTTTCAGTATTAAATTGGGACATAACTTTATGAAAGTTCTCAGCTATTCAACAAATTCATCTATAGGATTTGCTTTAGGGAGAGAAAAGTTGGTTGGATTTAGATCGCTTCATTTTGGTTTTGTTTTTATATTTCTCTAGTTGTAAAACACATAAACATAAAATTCAAAATCAAATTGTCCATATCCTTGTTTCCTAGAAACTAGAGATTAAACTCAATAAAAATTAAGGTGAAAAGGTGCAGGACCAATTATTACCTTCTGGTGGAAGCAGGAATAGAGTTGCTATATTAGTTTCTTACTGCTGCTATAACAAATCACCACACACTGGGTGTCTTTAAACAACACAGCTCTATCCTCTTAGAGTTCTAGAAGTCAGAAGTCCAAAATCACTTTGCAGTGTTAATGTTAAGGTGCCCACACGGCTGGTTCCCTCTGAGAGCTCTGAGTGGGAAATCCATTTCCTGGCCTTTTTCAGCTTCTCCTGGTCACCAGGAGCTTGCTTGTACCCCTTCCTCCGTTGTCAGAATGCATCGCTCCAGCCCCTGTTTCATTGTCAGGTAGCCTTCTCCTCTCCTGCAGTCAGATCTTCCTCTGCCTCCTTCATAAGGACAATTGTGATTACATTTAAGGCCCAGCTGGATAATCTGGGATAGTAACTTTACCTCAAGATCCTTAAAATCTATAGTCTTTTTTACCATATAAAATCACATATTCATGGCTTGGAGGAAATAGAACCTGAATATTTTCAGGGGCTATTATTTGGCCTACCACAGTTCCTATTTAGTATTTTGTGGATTTTAAGAGTTACACAGGCCTGTTTGATTTTGGCACAAATGAGAAAACGAATTCCATACCTTAAAAAGACATTCTAGAAGGAAATGATAATGATAAATAAATGATATAATAAATAAATGATAAAAATATCATTTAATTAAATGATAAAAATCATTTAAAAATGATTTTTTAAAAATATGTGCTCTGTTTAATACTAGCTTGAATATCAAGCTTTTAGGTATTTGCTTTTTTTTTTTTTTTTAAAGATTTTATTTATTTATTTGACAGAGAGAGAGAGAAATCACAAGTAGGCAGAGAGGCAGGCAGAGAGAAAGTGGGAAGCAGGCTCCCTGCCCAGGAGAGAGCCCGATGTGGGGCTCAATCCCAGGACCCTGAGATCATGACCTGAGCTGATGGCAGAGGCTTTAACCCACTGAGCCACCCAGGCGCCCCTTAGGTATTTGCTTTTTTAATGATAATGCTTTTGGATATTGAAGATTCAAAGGAATAGTAATTGGGCCTATTAGCTAATCAATTCTAATCTGCTAGATCATTGGTGTTTGAACCACTGGCCCCTTGAAAACTGATGAAAGCGTCACATACTCTATATTAAAAATGTACATATAGCAAATATTTACAACTTCAAAGATAAAAAAATTCAAGGGACCCCTGAAGACTAACCATTAATTCTAAGTATAGATGTATAGATCCCAGATTAAGAATTCCTGCCTTGGATATATCCTTAGATTTGTATTATATAAATTCAACTCAAAACAATGCATCTGCATTTTTAAGACGTATGTTGCTTTCAGACTACAGATACATGAGTCAAAGGTTACTTACTAGGGCGCCTGGGTGGCTCAGTTGGTTGGGCGACTGCCTTCGGCTCAGGTCATGGTCCAGGAGTCCCGGGATTGAGTCCCATATCGGACTCCCGGCTCTGCGGGAAGTCTGCTTCTCCCTCTGACCTTCTCCCCTCTCATTCTCAGTCTCTCGCTCTCTCTCTCTAATAAAAAAAAAAAAAAGGTTACTTACTAGTCTTCTGTGAAGCTACTCAAAAAGAAAAAGATGTGTAATTGCATACACACTTTAAACTACTTTGCTCATCTTTTCCATTGTTAATCACATTTCTTACTGATTTCTTCAACTTAAGCCTTTACCTTCCACATGTAATTTCAAAGGATAAGATCAGATGGCTTATGAAATCACTAAACTCTCTTTTAGGGATCAGCAAACTATGACCCTCTCTGCCTGTTTTTGTGTGACTAGTGAGTAAGAGTAGTCTTTACATTACTGAAGGTCAAAAAAAATTCAAAAGAAGAATAATATTTTGTGGCACATGAAAATTATATGAAATTCAGATTTCAGTGTTCGTAAAGTTTACTGGAATAAGCCACGTTGATTTATTGTCTAAAGCTGCTTTCCCACTACAATGCCAGAGTTGAGTGTTTGAAAAAGAGACCTCTGGCCTATGAACCTAAAATACTTACCTGATCATTTATAGGAAGTGTTTGTTGACCTCTGCTCTAGTTCATCATTGAATTCACCAGATATTTATGGAGTGCCGGCTGTGTGCTGAGTCTCTGACATTCCAGTTTTCTGTTCTGGTTCATGACATTGGCAAATATAGTTTGTTTTTATTATATAAAATATGAATGTCAGTTGTTGTAACATTTTATATTTCTGACCAGAGCTGATGAAATCTGAAAGAGACAGTGCTTTAGATCTTAATAAATGATATCGGCAAGGGGGTAGGGCAGCTTAGGGTTCCATTTCAATGAAAAATAGGTATTTTGAAAAGATGCCATTTTTGTCTACAGGCAAAAACAAACAAAGGACAAGACAAACAAAAAATCACTCCCATTACGTTTACCTATTTTTAGCTGCATAAATAATGCCATAAACAGCTTTCTGAAGTCTTTGACCACATCCTTGTACACATGTTTTTCTTTTACCCCATTGTACCTGCCAGCTTTAATTTCAAAAGCGAGGCAAGCAGTTCCATTTCTCTGACTTCTGCCCTTATGCTGCTGCCTTATAAGAAACGAGCAGCTGGCGGTAAGGGGGAAAGGTCAAAGCACACACATACCTGCCTGGGAACAAAGTGGAAGCCAAAAGGTCTAATTTTAGCCTTCATTCTCTTGGGAATAATCTAACAGTCACTAACAGGAATTGTTTTGGAATTAATAAACAACATACTGTAACATATGAGTCATTAAAAAAAGAAGTATGATTTTCATATGGTATTGAGTGGAAATAGCAGAAGGATTGAGTTATTAGTGAAAAATGCTGAGATTAGAGTCTTTTGAAGCCAAAGTAAAAAAAATATATCACAGCAGATTTGGAGTTTGACTTTTGAGAAACAATAAAACTAGTGGCTCTCAAAGACTCACCTAGAATGCAACCTGTTTTTAGTCTTTCTGATTTTCTTATGTGTATGTTTTAAGCTGGTTAAAATAACACTATCACCCTTTAAGTAGTTTTACAAGATTTTTGGTTCATCTGTAGAATTTGCTTTAAATCCCATTTGATGGCATCTCTTATCCATTCATCTCCTCTGCTAACCACGGATGGGACCATCAGTGGGATAAGAACACCACATTTTGGCGTATATATTTTTTCAATATAAGTTCTTCTATAATCAGAGTGTCTTATGCAAACCAAATTGGAAGAAATTCCCAAGGAAAGAGAATATGTATTAAGCATTTTTTAACCTGGTTTTTGTGGGACTGCTGCCTAATTACTTTAGTCCGTTCTGACTTCTTTTGGAAAAAAAAATACATGGTAGTTTGTTTTCTTTATAGTTAACTATAAGCCTTTCTTATTGAGTTGGATTAGCTAAACTTATTTGCTTTCTTAAATTAAAAAATTCATCAGGAAATATTTCAACACGTAGTATACAGAAATCAAATTGATGGATGTTCCTATACCCACAACCTAGACTTAGCAGATGGTAACATTTTGCCATATTTTAATGAAATGGTTATATATTGTTAGAATCCTAAGCATATCCCTTTCCTTCTCACAGTCCTTATTTGCAAACACTATCCTGTATGCTTCTTGTGGGTATATTTATACTTTTACTATTTATGTACACATTCATAACTTGTTTCAGTGTTCTTTCCATTTTTTCATCGCTACATGTTTGGAAGTGTGCATCCTATGTCTGTTATTTGGGTCCATACTTTGAAATTATATTATCTACTTAAAGCATACAGTACTAGTATCTCTCCTGAGACATTAAAACTCACTTTCTTCACTCACCCCATGTTGCATGTTACAACTTATCTAGCTTTAGTTATATATTGTTCTTAAACATTCTTAAGCTAATTATTGTTGTTAATCATGATGCTTATTTACATTTACCCACGTATTTGTCATTTTCATTTGCTGATCATTGTCACTGTGGCCCAGTCTTTTTCTTTTTTTTTTTTCCAGGCTTAATTTTTTTTATTACTGAAAAGCATTGTTTGGTAGTTCTTTCAATGAATGGTAGATTCTCTGTCTTGGAAATGTCTTTAATTTTGTCTTAATTATTAAATGGTTCTTTACTTGAGTAGAGAATTGTAGGCAGACAGTTGTGTTCTCTCAACATTGGAAAGATACTGTATTACCTTCCAGGTTGTTTTGCTATTATCTTCTCCTGTCAGCCAGATCATAGTTTCTTTACAAATGAAGAGGTTTAACTTTTTCATCCCTGTAAGATCTTTTTTGCCAATGTATTCTGTAGTTTTACTATTTTTATATATTTGGTATATACTTATTTTTATTTATTCTGCTCGGTTCTCTCTATGATTCTTTAATCCCAGAATCCCAGTTCTAAACGATGTATGTATGCTATCTTAATTCATAATGACTTTTAATCAAAATATAATGAAATCATTTAGAATTTATATTACAAGTATGTTATATATTACATACATGCATATACACACATACGTAGAAAGCGACGACAGATCATCTCTTGTAAAGGGTCATTTGGATAATGATTTTGGAAAATGCTTTTTAAAAGTGCTTTCTATTGTGCTCGCTTCGGCAGCACATATACTAAAAGTGCTTTCTATTGTTTTAGAATAGTTTTGAAGCAAATAACAGTTACCATGTGTAGTTTGTGCTACACATAACTGTAAGATCACAGCTATCATTACCTAGCTGTTATTTTTATTTCTAAGCCATGCTTAATGATTCCTATTAAGCATCTTTTCTTTGTATTATAGCTCCCACTGAATGAACTATGAGGAAAGTAAAAATGTAATACTGAAATTGATGCAATTTTTTTCGCTGTGTTAAATAATTTTCTGAGTCTCTTTCCTATGCTGTTCTCATCAGCAAGAGTAAAGTTGAACAGGACACAGGAAACCCACTCTAAGTGAAGTACATTTGTAGTCAGTCCCCAGTAGTTAGTAGTTGCTGCTGTTGCTTATACAGTTGACCCTTAAACAACATGGATCTACTTATATGGATTTTTCTTTATCAGTATAGTACTGTAAAATATATTTTCTCTTCCTTATGACTTTCTTAATAATGTTTTCTTTTCTTTAGCTTACTTCATGATAAGAATACAGTACATCATACCAAATTGGTGTTAATTGGCTGTTTATGTTATCTGTCAGGCTTCTGGTCAACAGCGGCCTTTATGTTTTGGGGGAGTCAGAAGTTATATGTGGGTTTTTCACTGTTCAGAAGGTCAGTGTCCCTAACCCAGGTGTTCAGAGGTCAACGTTCAGGGGTCAGTGCCCCTAACCCTGGTGTCATTCAGAAGTCAACTGTATATAGCCTTTCTGTATATAAGCTTGTGCTGTTTAGCCTTCCAGGCTGCGGAGTGTTCTTACATAAATTGAGACAATCTTTCTCTCAGTCCTATATACCAGTGGGCCTATATGCTGCTGTCCCTTCTAAGCAATTGACTCTTGGAGTTGTGCTTTCGTATCCCATAGCATTTCTCCTGGCCACTTTCTTCAGTTTCCCACAACTGCTCACCATGGGGCAGATGAGTAGCTGTTCCATTTTCATTGATCCTTTTGACATGTTCAGTGCTAAGAAGCCAAGTTGTTTGGCTGTTGGCTGATTGCACATCTCTGGGTTTTACTCTTAGAGATCTTCTGTGGCTATCCTCTGTAACTGATGGGCCCAGAATAGTAAATGCTGACAAAAGCAATATTTAATGGACACTGATCATCCCTTGGATTTTGATGCCAAACTCTCTACATTTTTAGTTTCCTGGCAGCGTTATTATTTGACCTCATATGGTTGAATTGCAAGTTTTAGTTCTATGCTATTGCTAGTTTATGTGACTATGGAGGTTCCCCATTATAAATGATATTTAATTTTTGTATCTAAAATCTGATTTTTGGATCATAGCACTGGGGTGATTTCTTGCAAATTTCTTATGAATTTACTCCATACCTAATTAATGTCATTTATTACTATTTATCATAAATTTATTGTCTATTATGCACTACTCACTGAGGATGCAAATCCAAGTAAGATATATGCTCTTTCTAGGATTACACAGGTGTACCCATGGTGATAATTCACTGAACTGTACATTTGTGCACTTTTCTTTGTGCATTTTGTACTTCCTAGTAAAAAAGTTAAAAAAAAAAAAAAGATGTGCTCTGACCTCAAGGATTTATAGTCTAGTAGGAAAGCAGACATGTAAATTAGTGATTTTTAAGCAGCATTGAATGCTATTACATGAGCAGATTTCTTTGGAAGCACAGAGAAAAGTCACCTATACTAGAGCTTTATGAGAAAATTCTTAGAAGAGATGACACTATATCAGAGTTTTAAAGGTTAAGTAGTAGTTATCCATGCAAAGAAAGGTATTCAGAAGAGAAGGAGCAGCATTATGAAAACAAGATCTCATGAAGCAGCCTACCTGGATGGGACAGGGTGCTTGCTATATGGTTGGAGGTGGGTCATGGGAGCTGAAATTAGGCTACTTATATTGAACAAGATCTGCAGAGACCCTGGATATTAACCTGAAGATTTTAAGGATAGAACGATTTAATAGTAATAATTAAGGTTTGGTCATGGGAAGGGGAATTCTCAAAAGATACTCAGAGTGAATGACAAAAGGATAGGAGAGACTTTTGGAGAGCAGTGTCCCGTCAGCCAAGGAAAGGTGAGTCTCTAGGATGGGAATGTGACCAGGAGTGTCAAATGCCACACAGATCCCAAATAAGATAGGAATAGAAAGGTATCCATTGGCTTCAGCAATGTATGGAGGTGATGTAATGCTGCTTCTATATACTTATATAGAACAAAATAAACTATATAACCTCTGAGTAAGTCATTTTGTTACTTGTTCTCTTTTTTCATCCTTTTTTAACTACCTCAATTTTTTTCCTTCCCATTTTATTATTTTGTGTATCTTACTCATTAATTCTTATATCTCTGTCTCTTTATCTGTAACTCCTTCTCCTATTATTTAGAAAACTTAATTTTGTTAAATATGAGATTATTTTATCATGGAAAATTATGTATAAAATCTTTTCTGTAACCACTTTTTCTTTATTAAGTGACATTAGCTTATTATGTAAACAATTAAATGGTTTCCATTGTACTTGTGATGATGATAAAGAGGCACATTTGTATTTATACATGTCTCAACCTGCCCATCATAAAGAACTCTGTTTCCTAAAAGGTCTTTTTGCTGTCTTCTACCGAGTGTTCTACTCTAGTCCTATTCCTGGGTATGTATGCTATCTTAATTCATAATGACTTTTAATCAAAATATAATGAAATCATTTAGAATTTATATTACAAGTATGTTATATATTACATACATGCATATACACACATACGTAGAAAGCGACGACAGATCATCTCTTGTAAAGGGTCATTTGGATAATGATTTTGGAAAATGCTTTTTAAAAGTGCTTTCTATTGTGCTCGCTTCGGCAGCACATATACTAAAAGTGCTTTCTATTGTTTTAGAATAGTTTTGAAGCAAATAACAGTTACCATGTGTAGTTTGTGCTACACATAACTGTAAGATCACAGCTATCATTACCTAGCTGTTATTTTTATTTCTAAGCCTTTAAGAACAGTATTTCTGGTTTGTCTGATGTTTAAGGATTTTAGAAATTACTTTCAAAATGTAATTGGATCTATTAAGCTTTGCTGATTTTAGTTGAATTCAGTGTTGTCAACAGTAACTCGAAATATCCTATTTTAATTTTCACTACTGTTATTAAGGAATCTAAATTTTACTAGGTCCATTTTTCCTCTTTAGGCTAGTTTTGGTTACTAGTGTTTTGATATACACTTTCATTGTATTATGCTTTCAGTTTCCAAGAAATGGTATTATTAAGCAATTCGCAGACTCTCAAAGAATATGATTATCCTTTGATATTTTTGAAATTCGAATTCTGGTTAAGTCTTTAATGAAAATTCATGGTACTTTTTCAAGTAGATGAATATCATAATGTTCTGATCTAGTAAGATCTAATGTGGTAATCACCAAGAGTACTATACATAACAAGAGAAGTACATTGGTCAAATTAATATGATTATTCTCTTTGTCCATGCTATTCCTAATCTTAGAATTTAACATTTTCCTTTTCATTTTTTCACTGTATATGTATACATAACTCTACATTTTCTTTGTTTACTTCTTGCCTTTCACGAGTCATTGTGAGATTTTTGAGATTATTTTAACATAACTTAATTATTTAACATAACTACTTTAACATAATAATATAATTTCATAGAACCCAGTAAAACAACTCTGAAATCTATCAAGCATATCGGACAAGAAATCCTTACCATTGTTAAAGAATACTGATACACTTTTGTGCCTTATACTACACAAAACAACAAGATTGTAACCATTATTATGCTAGCAGGTACCTTTATATCTAAGTTTTTAAAACCATTATTTACTGATTTTTCTTATATTTAAAGTATTTAATATTTTATCACTTAACTTTGAGGAATATTTGAAATTAAGCTGTAATTTATCAAAATGTTATACCTTAAAAGAACTATAATCTAAGATGCTATGACATTAGTGTTAAACTGTATTATCCATATATTTTATTGAGGGACTTTTCACTAGATTTCACTGTTGATTTACATAACCATAATTAATAATGAACTTTCTCATTCCAAACTGAAATTTACTTTAGATAGAATTACTTTTTTTTTTTGTTTCTTGATGCTGGTATCCAGTTCTCTTTTTTTTTTCTTCCCTCAATAATGCATGGCAGTGTAGAGTTCTTAATATTTTCTCTTTAGTCTTTTAATATTTAATAAAGATGCATTGAATAAATTGAATAACAAAAGTGAAAATTCCTTAAGATTCTTATAACACAATAGATTTTCATTAAATACTTTATGTTTACCACTGATTCCAAGGTTTAAAGCTAAAATGATACATTAGAAAATTTATTTAAAAATCTTACATTTGTTCTGTTCCTTTGCCACACATTTGCACATCCTATTTTGTTATGTATCCTGCCAGGAATAATTTATGCATATAAAAGCAAATAAAAATATATGTTATTTTTCTATTAATTTTTACCCAGCTGGCGACATGCTACACACTGTTCAACATCATGCTTTTTACTTATGCTTTGGAGATCTTTCCATATTAATATATGATGGACTTCATTCTTTTTAGCAACTGTATAGAAACTCTAATGGGTGAAGAATATACCATACTTCATTTAACAAGTTTTCCTGCCGATAAAAATTTAATATATTCTCAGCTTTTACTGTAATTCCTCAATGAATAAAAACATGTATATGTCATTTACACAAATAAAAATATGGCTGTGGAATAAATTTCCAGAAGTAAAATTGTTAAGTCAAAGAGTATGTGGATTGATCATTCTGGTAGTGTTTGTATAATTTCTTTCCATAGGGTTATACCGATTCCACTCCTGCTAGGAATGAGTGAAAATATGTATTTCCTCATTCATACAACAATAATGTGTTTGTACTTTTTACTTGATTGTTAAACCAAAGATTTTATCCCTATTTCATATGTAAATATTTGAGATTCAGGATTGATGAAAGTACCCCAGGAATTATAGTTCCGAGCTTTGATATCATAATGCCACATCTACCATTCTTTGTCACTCACTACATGATACATTGTTAGATTCTTATATCTCTTCTGTGTTATTAAAACATAAAGCAACATTAAATTAATGGTAGTAGCAAATAACTATGCAAACAGATATTAAGAACAGTAGTATTTCTGGATATATGCTCAAATACATACAGAATTTAGTTCCCAGTAAGCTCTCATTTCAAACAAGTGGGTAAAATTTTGGTAATTTTATAAATGGTTTTATGTCAACTGAGCCACTTATGTAAAAAAAAAGGAAAAAAAAGTATGATCTATATACCATCTTCCTTTCAACAAAATTAATGCCAGATGGATCAAAGATTTACATTAAAAAAAAAACCCAACAGGTATATAACTTGCAACATTTGTTTAAAAAACAAAGGGAGAGGACTCCACACATATACATACACATCACATATGCACATGCCAATACAATGAGCAGGCAATGAAATTTAGGAAATAGTTATGAATTTAGAAAGTTGACTTGTGGATACCTAAGAGATGAGGAGTCAGTGTTTGAATATTGGGGAATGAAGGCTCCTTTTGAAAGAAAAAATGAGGGCAGTTTTACATTCACAGCAAAGTAGAAAGAAGGTATAGGGAGAGATTTCCTATATCCCTTCTGTCCCACACAAGCCTCCTGCGTTACCAGTCTCCTCCACCAGAGTTGTACATTTGTTAAATTTGGTGAACCTACATTGACACATCATAATCACCCAAAATCCATAGTTTATATTAGGTTGTATCTATGAAGTGTGTGTTCTATAAGTTTGGACAAATTATAATAACAAGTTTAGATTACTATAATATCATACAGAGTATTTATGCTGTCCTAAAAATCCTCTGTGTTCTGCCTTTTTTAAATTCCCATCCCCAATCTGCTAGCACCAGCAATCTTTTC
The DNA here is from genome assembly GCA_028533885.1 of Nasua narica. Lineage (NCBI taxonomy): Eukaryota > Metazoa > Chordata > Mammalia > Carnivora > Procyonidae > Nasua > Nasua narica. The sequence continues at coordinate 106,963,747 of CM052797.1, read as the reverse complement.
AGTTTTTATAATTTTGCCTTTTGCAGAATGTCATATAGTTGGTATCATACAGTGTGCAATCTTTTCAGATTGGCTTTTTTCACTTTTGTAAATGCATGTTTCTTCCATGTCTTTCTCTGGTTTGATAGCTTTCTTTCTTTCTTTCTTTCTTTCTTTTCCTTCCTTCCTTCCTTCCTTCCTTCCTTCCTTCCTTCCTTCCTTCCTTCCTTCCTTCCTTCCTTCCTTCCTTCCTTCCATCTATAAAAGAAGGTTTATTTGAGCCCAATATAGGACAGCTGCCCTAAACCAACAATCTTCATAGGGAAGAAAGTGCCCTAGAGAATGAACAGTTTTTACAGGATTGTATAATTTTTGTACATCTTTTTTTTTTTTTTTGACTCCACGGTGGGCCTTTATTTGGAGCAGTTGTTCTGCCTTGTGAATTTTTTTTCCCCAAATACTTTTATTTTATTTCTTCAGTGTTCCAAGATTAATTTTTCATGCACCACATTCAGTGCTCCATGCAATACATGCCCTCCTCGGTACCCACCACCAGGCTCACCCAACCCCCCACCCTCTCCCCTCCAAAACCCTCAGTCTGTTGCTCAGAATCCACAGTCTCTCATGGTTCATCTCTCCTCTGATTTCCCCCCTCTCACCCTTCCTTTCCTTCTCACAATGCCCTCCATGTTTTTCCTTATGCTCCACATGTCATTTCTTTTTAGTGCTGAATTATATTCCATTGTCTGGACGAACCACGGTTTATTCATTCACGTACTGAAGGGCATCCTGGTTGCTTTCAAGTTTGGCAGTAATGAATAAAGCTACTGTAAACATTCATGCGCATATTTTTGTGTGGATATAGGTTCTCAACTCCTTTGGGTCAGTACCAAGGAGTGCTACTGCTGATATGTATGGAAAGAGTATGGTTAGTTTTGTAAGAAACTGCCCAACTGTTGTCAAAAGTTGCTGCGCCATTTTCATTCCCACCAGCACTTCATTACCATTGCTATTGCTCCACCCCCTCTCCAGCATTTGCTGTTTTCAGTGTTCCAGATGTTGGTCATTCCAGTACATATGCAGTGGAACATCATTGTTGTTTTAATTTGTATTTCCTTGATGGCATTTTATATGAAGCATCTGTGCGTATGTTCTATATATTCTTTGGTGAGATATCTCTTAAAGTCTTTGGTCCATTTTTGAATCATGTTTGTTTTCTCATTGTGAGTTTTAAGAGTTCTTTATGTATTTGGGGTAACACTCCTCTGTCAGATGTGTCTTTGGCAGATATTTTCTCCCAGTGTGTGGCTTGTATCCTCATATGCTTGATGTTTTTTGTCACAGAGAAGAAGTTTTTAACCTTAATGAAGTCCATCTTATCAGTTGCCTTTTTCACGGATCTTGTCTTTGGTGTTGTATCTAAAAAACCATCACCGTACCTAAGATCATCTAGATTTTCTCCTATTTTATCTTCTAGGAATTTCATAGTTTTGCATTTTACATATAGGTCTTTGATCTATTTTGAGTTAACTTTTGTGAAGGATGTAAGGTCTATGTGTAGACTCCACTTTTTTTGCATAAGGAAGTCCAGTTCAAGCGCTATTGCTGAAGAAACTATCTTTACTCCATTTTGTTGTCATTGTTCCTTTGTCAAAGATGAGTTGACTATATTTATGTGGGTTATTTCTCAGCTTAATATTTTATTAATCTGTTCTTGTATGAATCCACACTGTCTTAATTACTGTAGCTCTATGATAAATCTCAATGTCAGGGAACATCAGTCTTCCCATATTGTTCTTCTCCTTCAAAATTGTGTTGGCTATTCTGGATCTCTTGTTTCTTCATAGAAACTTTAGAATCAGCTTGTCAAAATCCATAAAATAAATCCTACTGCTGGGATTTTGATTGGGATTTCACTGAATCTGTAAATGAAGTTGGGAAAAACTGACATCTTGACCATTTGAGTCTTCCTATCTGTGAACATGGAATATTTCTCCATTTATCCAGTTTTCCTTTGATTTTATATGTCAGAGTTTTATCCTTTTCCTCAAATAGATCTTGTACATCTTTCATTAGATTTATACCTAAATATTTCATTTTGGGGAGGCTAATGTAAATAGCATTATGTTTTAAATTTTGAATTCTACTTGTTCATTGATGGTATTTAGGAAAGCAGTTGACCTTTATATAATAACTTTGTATCTTGCAAACTTGCCTATAGTTTTTAGTTCCAGGAAGTGGCTTTTGTTTTTGTTTTTCTTGTCTCTTCTTTCAGATTTTCTGTATATGCAATCATATCATCTGTGAACAAAGACAGTTTTTTCCTTCTTTCCCAATCTGCATACCTTTTATTTCTTTTTTTTTAAATTTTAATTTAATTTCATTTTTTCAGTGTTCCAAGATTCGTTTATGCACCACACCCAGTGCTCCATGCCCTCCTTAATACCTACCACCAGCCTCATCCATCCCCCGGCCCCTTCCCTTCCAAAACTCTCAGTTTGTTTCTCAGAGTCCACAGTCTCTCATGGTTCATCTCCCCCTCCGATTTCCCCTAATTCACATTTCCTTTCCTTCTCATAATATCCTCCATGTTATTCCTTATGCTCCACAAGTAAGTGAAACCGTACGGTAATTGACTTTCTCTGCTTGACTTATTTCACTCAGCATAATCTCCAGTCCCGTCCATGTTGATACAAAAGTTGGGTATTCATCCTTTCTGATGGAGAAGTAAGATTCCATTGTATATATGGACCATATCTTCTTAACCCACTCGTCTGTGGAAGGGCATCTTGGCTCTTGCCACAGTTTGGTGATTGTGGCCATTGTGGCTATAAACATTGGGGTACATATGGCCCTTCTTTTCACTACATCTGTATCTTTGGGGTAAATACCCAGTAGTGCAATTGCAGGGTCATAGGGTAGCTCTATTTTTTTTAATTTTTTTATTAACATATAATGTATTATTTACCCCAGGGTACATGTCTGTGAATCATCAGGCTTACACATTTCACAGCATTTGCCATAGCACATACCCTCCCCAATGTCCATATCCCTACCAACCCCCACCTCCCAGCAACCCTTGGTTTGTTTCATGAGTTTAGGAGTCTCTTATGGTTTGTCTCCTTCCCCATCCCATCTTGTTTCATTTCTCTTCCCCACCCCCCCCCCATAACCCCCTGCCCTGCCTCTCAAATTCTTCATTCATGTCATAGGGTAGCTCTATTTTTAATTTCTTGAGGAATCTCCACGCTGTTTTCCAAAGTGGCTGCACCAACTTGCATTTCCACCAATAGTGTAAGAGGGTTCCTCTTTCTCCACATCCTCTCCAACACTTGTCTTTTCTCTTTCTTGCATTCTTGCATTTGCAAGGTTCCAGAACAATGTTGAAAAGGAATAGAGTAGCGACATCCTGAGTGGGAAAGCTTCAGGTTTCTCACCATTAAGTATGACATTAGCTATAATTTCTTTGTGTGTCAGGTTGAGAAAGTTTTGCCTCTATTCCTAGTTTACTGAGAATTTTGTCGTGAATAGGTATTGGATTTTGTCAAGTGCTTTTTTTAAGCTATTGATATTATCATGTGATTCTTTTTTAATCTGTTGATGTGATGGCTTACAGTAGTTGATTTTTAAATGTTAAGCTAGCCTTCCATATCTGGTATGAATCCCACTTGATTGTGGAGTATAATTTTTAGACATTGTTGGATTTGTTTTCTGAATATTTTGTTGGGAGTTTTTGCATCTATGTTCATAAGAGATATCTGTAGTTTTCCAGTAATATATTTGCCTACCCTGGACATTTGGGTAATTCTGGTCTCATATTATGAGTTAGGAAGTACTCCTGCTTTTATCCTCTGAAAGAGATTGTAGAAAGTTGGTATAATTTCTTCCTTAATTTAAGTTCACCTGTGAACTCATCTGGGCCTAGTGCTTTCTGTATGGTGAAGGTGGGAGGGTGGTATTCATTATTGATTCAATTTCTTTAATAGGTATAGGCTTATTCATATTGTCTATTCTTGTGCGAGTTTGGGCAGATTGCATCTTTTTTTTTTTTTTTTAAAGATTTTATTTATTTATTTGAGAGACAGAGAAAGTGAGAGAGAGCACGAGAAGAGAGAAGGTTAGAGGAAGAAGCAGACTCCCCGTGAAGCTGGGAGCCCGATGTGGGGCTTGGTCCCAGAATTCAAGGATCATGACCTGAGCTGAAGGCAGTTGCTCAACCAGCTGAGCCACCCAGGCGCCCCAGATTGCATCTTTTAAGGAGTTGGTCTGTTGGGGCACCTGGGTGGCTCAGTGGGTTAAAGCCTCTGCCTTTGGCTCAGGTCGTGATCTCAGAGTCCTGGGATTGAGCCCCATATCAGGCTCTCTGCTCAGCGGGGAGCCTGCTTCCCCCTCTCTCTCTGCCTACTTGTGATCTCTCTCTCTCTCTCTGTCAAGTAAATAAATAAAATCTAAAAAAAAAAAAAAAAGAAATTGGTCTGTTTCACCTAGGTTCTCAAATTTGTGGGCATAAAACTATTCCTGGTATTTCTTTATTATTATTTTTATTTTAATTTTCATGGAATCTGTTGTGATGCCCCCTCTTTCATTTCCAATATTAGTAATTTGTGCTTTCTCTTTTTTTCTTAGTTAACCTGGTTAGAGGCTTATCAATTTAATTGATCTTTATTGAGAATCAGCTTTAGGTTTTGGTAATTTTCTCTATAGAGTCCCTGTTTTCAATTTCATCGATATCTACTCTATATCCTATTATTTCTTTTCTTTGGATTTAATTTTTCTTTTTCTAGATTTCTTTTTTTTTTTTTTTAAAGATTTTTATTTATTTATTAGAGAGCGAAAGACTGAGAATGAGAGGAGAGAAGGTCAGAGGGAGAAGCAGACTTCCCGCAGAGCCGGGAGTCCGATATGGGACTCGATCCCGGGACTCCGGGATCATGACCTGGGCCGAAGGCAGTTGCTTAACCAACTGAGCTACCCAGGCGCCCTGGGTAGATTTCTAAGGTGGAGAGTTAGGTTATTGATTTTTTGATCCCCCTTCTTTCTTAATACATGCATTCAACACCATAAATTTCTCTGTTAAGCAATGCTTTCACAGCATCCCAGAATTTCACTTAGCTCAAAATATTTCTTGATTTCTCTTGATATTTCTCCTTTAACCCATGTGTTATTTAGAAGTGTGTTGTTTTATACCTACATATTGGGGATTTTCAAGTTATCTTTTTGTTATTGATTTCTAGTTTAATTGCATTGTGGTCTGAGAGCAACACTGTGTGTTTTATTCTTTTATTTTTTTAGTAATATATAATGTATTATTTGTTTCAGGGGTACAGGTCTATGATTCATCGGTCTTTTTTTTTTTTAAAGATTTTATTTATTTATTTGACAGGAGAGAGATCACAAGTAGGCAGAAAGAGAGGGGGAAGCAGGCTCCCTGCTGAGCAGAAAGCCTCATGTGGGGCTTGATCCCAGGACCCTGAGATCATGACCTGAGCTGAAGGTAGAGGCTTTAACTCACTGAGCCACCCAGGCGCCCATATGATTCATCAGTCTTATGCAATACCCAGCACTCACTGCAACACATACCCACCACAATGTCCATCACCCAGTCACTGTATCCTCCCCTCCCCTCCAGTAACCCTCAGTTAGTTTCCTAAGATTAAGTATTTCTTATGGTTTGTCTCCCTTTCTGGTTTCATCTTGTTTTCACTTTTTTCCCTCTCTTCCCCTTTGGTCCTCTGCCTTGTTTCTTAAATTCGACATATCAGTGATGTTCTATTCTTTTAAACTTGTTAAGGTAACTTTTATGGCCTACATGTGGTCCATCTTGGTAAATGTTCTGCGTTAGCTTGAGAAGATTATGTATTCTGCTGTTGTTAGATGAAGTTGTCTATAGGTGTCGATTATATCCATTTCATCGGTGGTGTTGAATTCAGCTACACCTTTTCTGGTTTTCTGCCTACTGGATTTGTCCACTTTTGATAGAGGGTTTTTTAAAGTCTCCAGCTATTATAGAGGATGTATCATCTATTTATCTTGGTAGTTCTATCAGTTTTTACCTCATGTAGTTTGATGCTCTGCTGTTGGGTACATACATGTTAATGATTATTATATCTTCTATAATGATTATTATATCTTCTTGGAAAATTTGATCCCTTCATCATTATATAATGCCATTCTTTATTCCTAATAACTTTCCTTGCTTTGAAGTCTACTCCATCTGAAATTAATATAACTATTCAAGTCTTTTAGTTACTGTTAGCATGGTTTATTTTTGTCCATCTGTTACTTGGACTCTATATGTGTCTTTATATTTAAAGTAGATTCCTTGTAAATAACATAAAGTTGGGTCACTATTTTTTTATGTATATATAATGTATATATGTATAACCCATATATGTATAAATGTATAACCCAACATATAGTTGGGCCAGTGTTTTTTTTTTTTTTTTTAAGATTTTATTTATTTATTTGAGAGACAGAGAAAGTGAGAGAGAGCACGAGAGGAGAGAAGGTTAGAGGAAGAAGCAGACTCCCCGTGGAGCTGGGAGCCCGATGTGGGACTCGATCCCGGAACTCAAGGATCATGACCTGAGCCGAAGGCAGTTGCTCAACCAACTGAGCCACCCAGGTGTCCTGGGCCAGTGTTTTTTGATGTGCTCTAAAAATCCCTGCATGAGTTTAGACTATTGACATTCAAACTGATTTGATGTAATCAGATTAATACCTACCATATTTGTTACTGTTTCCTATTTGTTGCTCCTGTTTTTTGTTCCTAGTTTTTCTTCCACTCTTTTTCTGCCTGTTGTGGTTTTTAGTATTTTATATGATTCCATTTTCTCTCTTTCTCAGTATATTAGTTATACTTCTTTCTTTTTTTCTTTTTTATAGGGTTTGCCCTAGAGTTTGTAATACATATTTACAACTAATACAAGTCCACTTTCAAGTAACACTATACCACTTCACTGGAAGTATAAGTACTTTATAATCACAAAATAATCCTAATTTTCTTCCTCCCCATCTTTATGTCATTATTATCATTTATTTCACATATTTGTAAGTATACATAACATAGATATATGTACATGCATATTGCTTGTACATACACATAAGATACATAAGCATATGTAACTTAATACATTGTTGCTATTATCAATTGAACAAACTGTTATCTGTTAGATTATTTAAGAGTAAGAAAATAAAAGTTTCTATTTTACCATCACTTATACCTTCTTCAGTCCTTTTTCTTTATATAGACCATCAGACTTTTCACTGTAAACTTTTTTTCAGTTGTTTTACTTTTTTTTTTTTACATACATGTAAACTTAAAAAAAAAATCAGTACTTGTGCCCTCTTTTGGTCCAAAAAATATGAGTCCAGGTGTTTCCTACTTATTGCATTCTTTCCAAAGGGACTGACTTCTCCAAAGGATGGAGTGTTGTGCTATTTTTGCCTGGTATTTACATTGAGGTTAACTCTGTTGGTTCGAGTGTACTGGTAATGACACCAATGACATGGGTTTTATTTCCATGTGGTTCAGTTAACTTTGGTTTTCCACTGCCACAGACTGCTCCCATAATTATGTCTAAAATGTGCTTTTGGCCCAAGGGAGACCTGATGAAGCAAAGTGCAAATCCATCATGATGTGGGGAAATGGACAGCTAAGTGCTCACCCAGCTGATGGGGGAAGGGGAATGCCTGAGGGGTGCCATCATAGTGGAATCTCTAAGTTCACATCTTAAATTTGTATTATTTATACTATAAAGTTCAAGATATCTGATTTAATGTTATGGTTTTAAAAGTCAATTACAGGCAAGGAAGTTTAGTTTACAGGCAAATCTTGAAATATTAACCAAGGTTTCATTTTGAAAAAAAAATGAGTCATGCCTAGCCCTTCCCAATTACATAATATTTATCTATCCAAATGCTTTACCAAGTTTAAAATATCTCAGCTGTATATTTGAAATTACATATAACAAATATTTGATTATGTAGTTCATTGAAAATGAAGACTCTAATATAGAAATTTACAATTTTAGTCTACGCAGTATCATTGTGTATCTCCAATATTTTCAGGTCATGGTCCAGCAAGCTCTCGAATCTTAAAAACCAGAATACTTTAGTTTTTAATACAAATTTATAAGAGATCTCCATTAATCAATATTCATTAAGTATTTACTAGGTTCCAGGTACTATGTTGAATAAATGCAAAGATATACTTTGCAGTCCCCAAAGAGCCCCTCATGCAATGAGGAAGGAGGGGCAGATAAATAAGGAGACCACTATTATTTTTAGAAATAGTGTGAAAGTGGTGTGTGAAATCAAAGCATGTGAGCAATTACAAAGCGTATCTTACCGCAAGTGGGCAAGTAAGAGTTAGCCAGGATAAATGGGGTAGATAAGACATTCTATGCAGAAAAAAAAACTTGGACTTAGAAGTTGAAGGGAGCATACTACATTTTAGATCTGCAAAGAGCTTAGTATGACTAGAATTAGAATATGAAAAGGGATAGTGAAAAATAAGACTGGAAAATTAAATGGGCTTCAATTCATAAAGGGGATGTGGATGATTGTCTGAAAGCATAGGGAAGTGACTAAGGTATTTTAAGCAATGTTAGGTTGGTATTGGGGGAAAATGAAGATGTGAAATGAGATGTAATTTGTGTTTGTAAAATTCAATTTTGTATTAGTAGGAAGGCTAGAATTAGAGTCATTAATTCAACCAGTATTTGCTGAGTACCCTCTTTGTGCCTGGCACTTTTCTAAACTGCACTAAGATACTTAAAAACAAAATCCATGTTTTTACAGCACTTATGTTCTGTAAGGGGAAAGACAATAAACAGTTAAGAAATATACAGATAATATTTTCTATGTCAGGACTAAGAAGAAATCAAAGCAGGGTAAGTTGGAAGGGACAGAGGTGTGTACTGTTTTAGATCTTTTTATATCAGGGAAGTCCTTTCCAATCTGAGCAGAGACCTGAATGGAAAGTTTGTTCTAGGCAGAAGAATTGGTCTTGGCGAAGACCCTGAGGCAGAATAAATGGCATATATAAGAGCAGAGAAGCAAGTAGGACTGGAGCTGAGACTGTAGGGAGGAGAGCTGTCATAGAGCAGAGAGAGAGAGCCAGTGGACATATTGAAAGAATGGTTACATATGTAAGGACAGGGCTTAAAAAATGAGATCTCTTTGGGAGAAGGGGGAAATGCTCTAGGAATAGCAGTCCTTCCTATGTATCTTTTCCTGTTGTCTATCTCCTTCATTCTCCTTTTTCTCTAATTTTGTAGTATTTTGCTTACCCTGTAACTGGTCATATTTATTATGCAATTTCAGTCTTTTCATAGTATATAGTTATTTTCATTATAGCATCTATTTATTTTGAAAATGAGCTATATGTGTTCATATTCAGATAAAGCCTTTGACATTAATAGATATGTATATCAGTATCAAAACAAGGTAAGAATATAGGGAGTAGTGATAGCAAAAACAAATACAAGTACTGCTTTAGATCTTTTTAGATCAGGAGAGTCCTCTCTGATAAGATGGCATTTGAAAAGAGAACATACACACACATATGTGTATATGTATATATATGTGTGTGGATGTGTATTCCATATATATACACATAATAACATAGTGTTCAAGAGCCAGATCATTCTGGTCTCTACATATATTCACATATATAAAAAGTGCTGGGAAAAGAGGTCATTGTGTGAGAACAGAACCCTTGAATCTGCTACAAACTTGTAGACTTGTCTAAACCTTATGGATTGGGCTACAAGTATAGTACATCTATTTCCGAAATAAAGATAACAGTTTCTACTTTAGGGAATCTAAACAATGAGCATTTTCCTTTCCTTTCCCTGTTTTATAAGCCTAAACTCCCTCTAGCCTCCCTCTAGTCAGTTATGATTATAGGTACAATTCCCAGCTAATGCAAATAAGAGAAGCTGCTGATGGAAATAGGAATTTTTAAGAGACTTCCAGAAGTATGGTGGCATCATGAAATTGATTCAGTCAGTTTGGTGGTGTTCACAGAGCCTGGATTCTTTGAATATATCTACAAGTCACCAGTGACTAATTTGGGATCCACATCTTTTGCATTTTCTGGTCCTGTTTTTCAGTCAAAATGCTGTAGACCTAGAAGCAAAAAAGACAAAATGCCTCTGTCACTGTTTCATGATCAACCCTAATGGGAAAAAAAAAGTTAATTAAAATCTATGAAAATGAATTGAGTAACCTTTAAAGATAGGCAGTACAATGTGGCCAATGTAATATGACAATTTGTTAATGGACTAGGCAGTTGTAATCAGTTTTAAAATAACTTGAAGCTTTTTTTTTATTTTTAACAAAAGTTACTAATTAAAGGAAGCAATGACCTGTATGTGAGATTATCCATGAAAACTATTTGCCATCTGAACATAGCGCCAAAAGAAAACACTCATTTAAGATTTTTCTTTTCATGGTATAATCTTACACTGGGGACTGTTTTGGTTTACTCTTTATTTTTTTTATTACCAGCTGAGTATTTTTTAATCCCTTCTATTAAAATGAGACACACATTTTAAATTCTCATTAACAGTAAAGGACTAAAACCACTACCATCCCAATCCTACCTATTCATGAACTGGGTTTGAGATGCTCAAGTGTCCTGTAGGTCTGTCTAATGCCTGTCAAATGCCTTTGAAGATGTTCTTGGTCTTTTTGGGTTTTGTTTCATTTGCCTTAACACTGACAAAGAAAGAAACTGATCTGGCAAATGAAAATATTTTTGTTATATAATCTTCATTTGTGTAGAAATCCACTTTGTGCTCTTTTTCTACTTCCAGCTGAAACAGTTGATTTAGTTTGTTTATTGGAATTTAAAAGGGACTCTGAATAAGAAGATATAGAAGAATTATTGTAATTGTGAGGATTTGAAGAACAAAAAGGGAAGATTTGTAATTATCTAAAGTGTATTTACCCTGGGTATAAAAGAAAACAGATAGATATTAGAGGTAAATGAGAATGAATTTGTCACATGTTCATTATCCATACACAGTCCTAACAATATGAAAAATTAAACAAAATGAAGAATCTGGGTTTCTAAAAAGTTTTGGGGGAGATGATTGTCATCCATATTAATTATGAATAATTATTACTCATACAGATCGAACCACTCAACTAAGAAACAACAACTAATATATGGAGACCATGCAGCAATTTACCAAAGTATAGTGCTTAAAGTTTCAGTGCTGGAGGGATTTTTGCAATAACCTAGGTTACTCCCTTTATTTTATTGATGTAATCACTGTGACCAAGGAAGATTAAGTGGTCATTCTTATAACTCTACTAACTAATAGCGGGGGAAGAACTAGGACCCGGGTTTCCTGATTGTCATTCTGGTATTGCCACCATAGTGACTAAACCATACCTTTTTTGAATGGGCTTATAGAAAATTGGCTGTAAAACTGAACATTGCTGATTGGCTTATCATGGGTTTTGTCATTATCTTAATTGTCAAGTTATCCCAATTACAGATATGACTAGATTTTTCTGACTTTGGCCAGAGGATAAACTGCTTTTGGGATAGGAAATCTCAGTTGTTTCAGAATTATTAGAAAGGGATAATATATAATATAGAAGAATAATATAAAATGTAATGACATTTAACAACATTTAATTAAGTTGTTAACAACTTAACAGCTATAACTTAAGAATAGTTATTTTGAAATGCTGATAGTACTTCCCTATTTTGTGTCATCTGGTTTGTCATCTGATGTTCCTATCTTGAGGGATATATATCAAGTCTGTGATGTTTCTATATCAGCCCCAGATAGTGAGCTCTTGACCCCTCTGGTTTTCCAGATATCATGGTATATAGTATGTGGTATATGCAAGGTATATAGTATGTGGTATATCATGGTATATAGATATGAAGACCAGAGTACAGCAAAGTAGGAGTAAATATTTCTTCTCTCTCCCCTACTTCCTCTATGAATGTTTGTAAGAACTGCAGCTTTTATTGTTTTCTTAAAAATCCATTTACTTAGTAAACATTTCTTTAGCTTATACAATATTCTGAGCTAAAGCTCCTGAACATGGTACTAATCAAAGAGTTTGATTTTGGTGACAGATCCAAATGTATAGCAATTAACTATAATAGAATAAAAAAAGAAAGTACTCTGGGAACATGGTAAGCGAAGTAGTACTTCTAGGAATATGAGTGATGTTTGGTCATAGGATGGCTTGTGAAAGTCAACAGAGGATATTTGTTAAGCTGGGATTTGAAGAATGGTTAGATATTTTCTAATTTGTGAAGTTCAGGAAGGACATTATAGATAATTTAAGGAGATATTGAAGGGATGACAAAAGATAATGGTCTTGGAAATAAACTGTGGAGGGATCCTTTATAAATAGTATACTAAGGAGTTTGGACTTTATCTCAGCATGGGAAATACTACATTTTACTATTCCCCATAGTCGTATATCCATGGAAGACATCAAAATTGAATTTAAGACCTTCTTTCACTGAGTTCAGCATACACTAGAATACTTGACCATATACACTCTAGGAAGTCATGACCAATCAATCAATCATGGCAGCACAGATGGAATCCAACACTGTAAGTAGTTCAAAGCCCCAGAACATCTTTGAACAAAGAGTGACATGAACATATCTGTTTTAGAATCGTTACGCTGGGCAGTCTAGGGGAAAGATTGAATAATACAACACTGGGCATAGAGAACATAGCCAAGACATTATTGTAGTATTTCAGATGAGAATTTTAGAACATGTTTTTGAAATGAAATTTATGGAACTCGAAAGTATCAATGCTTTTCTTAAAGTTTTAGTAACAACTTTTCCCCCCATAACATCCATTTGGGATTTAATAAAAACTGTATAGTTTATTTCACAGCATTCTACTATATAGATTCCCATAAATTCAGATCACCAAAGAGCTTAATTTCTAGTTTACAAGATATGAGAGGGGAGGGAATAATATTGTAGAGTCTCTGTCTTCAGAACAGAATACAGTATCCAGGAAAATACTGATGGTCTTTATCCTATCAATGTGCGGTTTTACCTAATTATTTTCTCTCTCTAATCACCAACAGAATTTATATTCATAATTAATAATTGTTATATATTTGTAGCGGTATGATGAAATAATGATACTATTAATTGAAAAAGTAATGTGCATTATTTCATATAATCATTTAACAGTTATGTAATGTTGGCATTTTTCTCCCCATTTTAGAGTGAAGGAAAGAGGGGTAGATGGATAAGATTATATATCCAAGCAACTGAGACCAAAGCTCATGCTCTGTATTCCTCACTATGTCCAATGTTTTATTTTTATTTTTTCTTCCTTTTATTTTAGTATAGTAGTACAGTGTCAAGCAATATACTTTGCTTTAGAAATATAGGTAATCATAATTGTCTAGAAAAGAGAAGATGACTGTGTAGACTAGGGCAGTTGCAATGAGGATGGACAGGAAAGGGCAGATTTTGAGGTACTGACCTCAAAAAGTAACAATTAATTATCTTTAATATCCATTATGTTATTTTGTCTAGAGCCATTATGTTTTCTTTGATTTAAATTCCAGTACAATATAATAGTAGTTTCAGGTGGACAATATAGTGATTCAGCTCTTCCGTAAATCACCTGGTACTCATCACAAGTGTACTCCTTAATCCTCATCACCTATTTCACCCATCCCCCCACTCACCTCCTTTCTGGGAACCATCAGTTTGTTCTCTATAGTTAAGGATATGTTTCTTGGTTTGCTTCCCTCTCCTTTTTTCCCCTTTGCTCATTTGTTTTGTTTCTTAAATTCTACATAGGAGTAAAATCATATGGTATCTGTCTTTCTATGACTGACTTATTTTGTTTAGTGTAGTACTCTCTAGCTCCATCCATGTCATTGCAAAGGACAAAATTTCATTCTTTTCTATGGCTGAGTAATATTCCGTTGTTTTTATATCTTTATCCATTCATCTATCAGTGGACACTTGGGCTGCTTCCATAATTTGGCTATTGCAAATAATAATAATAATAATAATGCCGTAAACATAGGAGTCCATGCTCTTTTTGAATTAGTGTTTTCATATTTGTTGGGTAAATACGCATAATAGAATTACTGGATCATGTGGTAGTTCTATTTTTAATTTTTTGAGAGACCTCCATACTAATTCCCACATGGCTGCACCAGTTTGTATTCCCACCAACAGTGCACAGGAGTTCCTTTTTCTCCACATCCTCACCAGCCCTTCTTGTTTCTTGTGTTTTTTTTATTTTAGTCATTCTGACAGGTGTAAGATATATCATTGTGGTTTCGATTTGTATTTCCCTGATGATCAGTCATGTTGAGCATCTTTTCGTGTATCTATTGGCCGTCTGAATGTCTTATTTGGAAAAATGTTTATTCATGTCTTCTGCCCATCTTTTAATTGGATTATTTATTTGGGGGTATTCTTTATATATTTATATATAAGTTATTTATATATTTTGGATACTAACCCTTTGTCAGATATGTCATCTGCAGATATCTTCTCCCATTCCCTAGGTTGTTTTTTAGTTTTGTTGATTGTTTCCTACATCGTGCAGAAGCTTTTTATTTTGATGAAGCTCCAACACTTTATTTTTGCTTTGTTTCCCTTGCCTTCAGTAACATATCTAGAAAGAAGTTGCTACAGCCAATGTTAAAGAGATTACTGCTTGTGATCTTTTAGGAATTTTATGGTGTCAAGTCTCACAGCTAGACCTTTAATCCATTTTGAGTTTACTTTTGTGTATAGTTTAAGAAAGTGCCCCAGTTTCATTCTTTTGCATTTTGCTGTCCAGTATTCCCAACATCATTTGTTAAAAAGAGACTGCCTTTTTTCCACTGGATATTCTTACCGGCTTTGTCAAAGATTAAGTGACCATATAATTGTGAGTTCATTTCTGGGTTTTCTATTCTGCTCCACTGATCGATGTGTCTGTTTTTGTGCCAATACATACTGTTTTGATTACTATAGCTTTATAATATAACTTGAAGTCTGGAATTGTTATGCCTCCAGCTTTGCTTTTCTTTTTCAAGACTGCTTTGGCTATTTGGGGTCTTTGTGGTTCCATACAAATTTTAGAATTGTTTGTTCTAGCTCTGTGAAAAATGCAGTTGGTATTTTGATAGGAATTGCATTGAATGTGTAGATTGTTTTGGGTAATATAGACATTTTTTAAAGATTTTATTTATTTATTTGAGAGTGAGAAAGAGAACATGAGAGGGGGAAGATCAGAGTGAGAAGCAAACTCCCCACTGAGCAGGGAGCCCTATGCAGGACTCCATCCTGGGAATCCAGGATCATGACCTGAGCCTAAGACAATTGCTTAACTGACTGAGCCACCCAGGTATCCGTAATTTAGACATTTAATAATATTTGTTCTCCCAGCCCATGAACATGGAGTGTTTTTCCATGTCTTCGTGTCATATACCATTTCTTTCATCAGTGTTTTATAGTTTTCAGAGTAGAGGTCTTTTACGTCTTTGAGTAAGTATATATATAGGTATCTTATTGTTTAGGGGGCAATTATAAATAGGATTGATTCCTTAATTTCTCTTTCTGCTGCTTCATTATTGGCGTAATTTCTGTATGTTGATTTTTTATCCTGTTACTTCACTGAATTTGTTTATCAGTTTTAGCATTTTTATGGTGGACTCTTTTGAGTTTTCCCTCAAAAGTATTATGAGGGAAAACTTATAATACTATATGAGTATATAGTATTATACTCATATAGAGTATTATGTCACCTGTTAAGAGTGAAAGTTTTACTTCCTTGCTAATTTGGGTGCCTTTTATTTCTTACTGTTGTCTGATAGCCATGGCTTGGTCTTCTGGTACTATGTTAAATAACAGTAGTTTCATTGAAATTTTTATTTTGAGGATAATTTTCTATTCACATGGAGTTGTGAGACTATCAAAAGATCCTATAATTTACAAAGAGTCCCTTACTCATTTTCTCCCAATAGAAATATCTTGCAAAACTATAATAGCACAACCAGGTTACTGACATTGTTATAGTCAAGATACAGAACATTTTTATCCACATGAAGATCCTTCATGTTGCCTCTTATAGCCACACTGACTTCCCTTTCACCCTGACTCCATCCTTAACTCCTGGCAACCACTAATCTGTTCTCCATTTTCTGTAATTCGGTTCTCTTTATCTTAATCTGTTCAGTTGATCTCTGTGTATGTATCTCCACAAAGACCACACAGTCTCGATTACTATAACTGTATAATAAACCTAGAAATCAAATAGACTGATTTTTCCCAATTTACTCGTCTTTTTAAAAACTCTTTTAGCTATTCTAGTTACATTTTCTTTCCATAGAGAATTTCTGATTTGTATACCTTTAATTTCTTTGTTTTATTGCATTAGAAATGTCTTTCCAAACAATGATGAATAAGAATTGTGAGAGCATTCTTGCCTTATTTCTGATATCAAAGGGAAAACATTCCGTCTTTCATTTATCTTTAAGGTTAAGTATAACGCTAGTTGTAGGGTTTTTTGTAGATGCTGTTTATCAGGTTGAGAAAAATCCCTTGTATTGTTTTTTCTGAGTTTTTTAAAAAATCTTGAATGTGTTATGAATTTTGTCAGGTAGATTTTTATGCATCGGTTGATATGATCATGTGATTTTTCTTCCTTACTCTGTTAACATGATGGATTATATTGACCGATTTTTGAACATTGAGCCAATCCTTAGAATAAAACCAACTTATTCATGAAATTTTTTTTTATTTTATTTATTTATCTAACAGAGAGAGAACACAAGCAGGCAGAGAGGCAGGCAGAGGCAGAGAGAGGAGCAGGCTCCCCGCCGAGCAAGGAGCCCAATGCGGGACTCGATCCCAGGACGCTGGGATCATGACCTGAGCCGAAGGCAGCCGCTCAACCAACTGAGCCACCCAGACGTCCCGAAATATAATTTTTTATATGTTGTTAAATTCTATTTGCTAATACTTCTTACGGATTTCTGCATCTTTATTTAGGAGGGAGCTGCAATTTTTTAATCTTTTTTTTAACTGTATATTTTTGGTAGTGAGGATGATACTGGCTTGATAAAATGAATTGGGAAGTATTTCCTTTTCTTCTGTTTTCTGAAGAGATTGGGTAAAATTTGGTGTCTTTTTTAAACATTTGGTATAATTCACCAGTGAAAACTTCTGGCCTGGATATTTCTCTTCTGGAAGTATTATGCTTACAAATCCAATTTCCTTAATACTTATAGGCTATTCAAATTATGTATTTTATATTAGGTAAGTTATGCTTTTTAAAGCAGTGATTCATTTCATCCATATTTTCACATTTATATATGAAGAGTCACTCATAGTCTTCCCTTATTATCCTTTTGATATCTATAGGATTTGTAGTGATACCCCTGTTTCATTCCTGATATTGGTAATTTCCCCCCACTCCTTTCTGTCCATCTCAATATCTCTTTCTTTTTTTTGGTCAATCTTGCTAAAAATTTGTCAGTTTTCTTGAACTATGTAAGGAACCAGCTCTTTTCTTCATTAATTTTTTTTCTATTGTTTTTCTGTTCTAAACTTCATTGATTTCTGTTATTTCTTATTTTCTTCCTTCTGCTGCTTGAGATTTCTTACATTCGTTTTTTAGGTTCTTGAGGTATAGAGTATTCATAAGACCTTTTTTCTAATGCATGCATTTTAGTGCTATAGATTTACCTCTCAGCACTGCTTTGGCTGTGTCCCACAATCGCTTAATTCAGTTCATGACATTTTTTTTAATCCCCGTTGAGACATTCTCTTTGTCCCATAGATTATTTAATATTGTTTAGTTTCTAATGTTTAGAGATTTTCCTGTTGTGCTTAAATATATCTTTGATATGTGCTTCTATATATCCTTGATGATTTTCTATCTAGATGTACAATCACTTGCTGAGAGAAGGATGTTGAATTCTCTAATTTTGAATTTTTCTATTTTCTCTCTCAGTTATATCAGTTTTTTCCTCACTTTTTTTTTTTGAAAATTTACTATTTGGTATATACACATATAGGATTGTTATGTCTTCTTAGTAGATTTGCTCGTTATCATTACATAATGTCCTTTTCTGTTTCCGTTAATTTTCTTTGCTCTGAAATCTACTTTGTCTCATATTGATATATCATTTCTAACTTTTTTCATTAATGTTTGCATGGCATAATCTTTTTCATTTTTTACTCTTATCCTGCTAAATCAGTATATTTGAAATGAGTTTCTTATAGACAGCATATCATTCATGGATCACGTCATAGATTAATGGCAAAGAGGTCATTCAAATCTGGCAATTTCTATCCTTTAATTAGTGTATTTAGGCCATTTTCATATAAGGTAATTAGTGATATGTTAGGGCTCAAGTCTGCCATTTTTGCTTATTTTATGTTTTCTATTTCTCTGCTTTTTTTCCACCACTCTTATTGTTAGTTATTTGAGCACGGGTTTTTTGGGGTTTTTTTTGGGTTTTTTGGGTTTTTTTGGGTTTTTTGGGTTTTTTTGGGTTTTTTTGGTTTTTTGTTTTTTTAGAATCTCATTTTATCAATTGTGTATTTTTAGTGCATCTATTTGTGTAGCTCTTTTAGTGGTTGCTCTAAGCATTACATAGTACATGCACAGCCATCATAGTCTATTGGCATTGTCATTTTACCAGTTTAAAGTATAACAAATTTCTTTCTTCATATCATTTTGCCCTGGCTGGCTTAGTCAGCATAGCACACAACTCTTGATCTCAGGGTTGGGAGTTAAAGCCTCATGTTGGACAGGCAGCATACTTAAAAAAATAAATAAATTTTAAAATATATGATATAAATATTGCCTGTGGATTCACTTAGACCCATGTCAGATAGTGTTCAATTTTTTGTTTCAACATCAAACATAATTTTAAAAACCAATAGGAGAAGGAAAATTTTTTGGATTTATCTGTATTTTTTATTACTGTATTCTTTCTTCCTTATCTTCTAAGATTCCCTTTTTGTTAATCAGTTCTTCTCTTTTTTTTTTTTTTATGATAACTTCCATAGTCACTGTTTTAGCATAGGTCTGATGACAACAATTTAATTTTTCTTCCTGAGAATGTCTCAATTTCGCCTTCAGTCTTGAAGGATATTTTCACTGCTTGCAGGATTGAGTTGTTGGTTCTTTTCTTCCAGTATTTAAAAAATGTATTATAACATATATGGTTTCTAATGAGAAATTCATTAACATTCTAATTGTTTTCCCCCATAACTAAAGTATTGTTTCTCTCTCACTGCTTTCAAGATTTCTTCTTCATATTTTATTTTCAGAACTTTGTGATATTTAGAGTAGATGTAGGGTAGACCTAGGAGTCTGAAATGCCCAGTTGAGTAGTAGGTGCATCAAGAAACCAGCACACACTTTTGTAGCTTCCATAAATAGGAGATGATTGAAGAATAAGTCATAAACCTAGGCTTTCTATAAGCCCAAAAATACATACTTGCACCTTTTGAGTCTAGAGCCAAAATGGGGTCTAAGATAAACTGCCTTTCAACCCAAGGAATTTAAATAAAAGCCAAACTTTCTATTAAGTGAACACAATTTAGAGGTAGAATATGCAGAAAGAAGCATGATTTTATGGCTAGATATAAGCATGTAAAACTTATTCTTGGAGTGGTATTTACAATAGATTATAAACTTCTCTTCCTTATTTTGCTAATTATGACATATAGTCCCATTGACCAAGACAATTTAGAACAGTGACTTATTTATTAAAGAATATGTTCTTACTTTCTCTGCTTGTGTTGCTAATACAAATGATAAAAGTCTTAATAGGTGACTAAGTCAGAACGTTTTGTTCTACATCTTGGTGTTTCTCTAAGCTAGTGCCAAGAATGAGATGGAATGGGGTAGATTATTGTGTTGTTTTCTGTAGGGTAGCAGTTTTGCGGAGAAGAGGTTGTAAATGTCTATAGTTGTCAAGATGGAAAGTTTCACCAGAAATGAATGAACATCAAATAAAACATGAGTACCTGTATTTGGATGTTTTACCACATACCCAAGACAGACAGTGGATTATAAACCTTTCATTTATTGGACTATTTGGGCTCCATCTGTAGACCAGTATGTTGTTTCAGCGTCTGAGAACAAACCACAGAGGACAGCCATACTTTTTGAATGTTGTTCATTTTAATCTGTGTGTTTTCTGTGGTCAGTCCTGATGAGAAAACTCTTAACTCATCGTGATATATCCAGATATGTACCAGAGGGTGGCAGTAGATATGGCAGAGTTAATGTAGCTACCAATCATAGATGGAGTCTAAAAGTAGTATAGTTGAGGGCTTTTTTTTGGGGGGGTTATTTTTTTTAAATGCAACTGATTATTTTTCACACTTTTTCCTTACTTTAGCAGGCATACTTAAGGGTAATTTTTAAAATAATAATAACAGCTAATGTATATATAATTCTCACTATGTATCAGACAGAATTTTAAGTGTCTTACATATATTAATTAAAAATAATACATTTGATTATTTTCAAGATATTTTGGCTAATGCATAGTTATATTATTGTTCATTTAGCCTATTTATACTAGTGTAACAGTACAGAAAAGAACATTTGCTGATACATATTATAGTAAGCAGAGGAACTATCCAGCTGTCAGCCATTCATTTAAACAGATTTTTGTTGTTTTATTTTATGAGATATACTGTACATTGTGTGATGTGCACACTTTGCCAAAAACAACTGCCTTTTCAAATGTTCTAAGTATTTGTTTTCCA
The DNA here is from genome assembly GCA_028533885.1 of Nasua narica. Taxonomy (NCBI): domain Eukaryota; kingdom Metazoa; phylum Chordata; class Mammalia; order Carnivora; family Procyonidae; genus Nasua; species Nasua narica. The sequence continues at coordinate 106,943,007 of CM052797.1, read as the reverse complement.
TCAAAGCCACATCTTTTGTGGCTCATCCTCTCTCAGGGTTGAGGAATTTCATTTTGGGGAGCAATTAACTATAGGTCTTCTCATAGTTATTGTTATGTAATTTGCTTTAGCAAAGTTTCCTTTCAGTTTGGGGAGGCATTGGACAATGTGTAAGCATTTATGATAGAGTGTGGAATAATACATCATTTCAGTACATCTTGAAAAGCAAAGGAGGATAGCCAATTTTTCGGGAGAAAAAGTACTGGATCCTGATCCAGTTTAGAAGACCTGGGCTCAGATTCATGCACCTCTGTTCACTAGGTGTGTGACATTGACAAAGGCTTTTGCCCTTTGGGAACTCAGTCCTCATTTATAAAATGTGAGGAAGTTGGATTAGATCAGTGGTTTCCAATCAGCGTAATTTGGAGCTTTATAGCTCCACTCTGGCACCACAGGGAGTGATGCCAGGATAGGAATAGAGCCCCAACAGGCTGGCCCCCAGGTCCTCTCTTCTGCTTTCACCTGAGAAGCTTCCTTTCAGCTATTTAAATGACTGTATTTATTTATATGCTGCATACACTTAAAAGTGTATATGATTTCATTCATAAGACAAAATTCTACTTGTTTTAAAAAAAGGAGGGTTGAAAGTATTTATTTCAGTGGCCCCTTCTGTCCATAAAATAGTAATGATTCTGATAACTAGGGAGCCAAAGAAGAAAAAGAGAAATTGGCCATGGTCTTTAGCATGTAGCCAATGTCTCTAGTATACAACTATGGGAGGCTAGGTCCATCATTTATGACCTCTGAAGGGTTGTAAGGTGCTCTTTTATTTAATTAATTTTATTATACCTCAACTACCCCCACAAAGATGAATGGCACAGATTTACTTTTTAAAAAGCTTACATTCTTTTGAGAATTTATACTATCTGTTGTTTTAGGTAAATGGCAGGACACAGAGTAATATTGAACAGGAGCACTGATTACTAAGTGAGGCATAGGAGCCAGAAGCTAAATGCTTTTCTTTGCAATCATTAATTAGCCATATTCTGCTGTCAATGCTCCTCTGTCCAGTGCTGCTGTTATAAATGTTGCTGTGTCTAAAGCCCTTGTTTCTATAACTTTCTGTCTATGACCAGCTGGGTGGAGATATTTTATAGTAAAGGTTAAGGGGGAAAATCTGCTCATTTCTAAACTTGATCTCCAACCTTTCTGTCAAAGGTCAAGTTGCTAGACAGATGGGTTGCTCGTGTACAGCTTGACATGATTCTCCTTTTAAAAGCAAATAAACAAACAAACAGCCTATCTGCTCTCTTGGCTACCAGAAACCAGAATCAACATAAAAAAGTGTCAAACCTCCTTAAACAGCCAGACCACTAGTTGCAAAAACTGTGAAGGAAGTAGTACAAGATCGTCTTAGCCAAAAACATGGTCATGATATATTACCCTGAATGTGCCAGAGAAATGCAAAGTGGAACAAAACAAAACAACACAACTGGATTCTCCCATTCTCATCCATAATAGCCAGTTTTTTAAAAATGGGATTTCCCCCCCTTCTAATAACTCTATGTCCTAATGAGTTAGTATCAGCTCATTTAAAGAGTTGAAGCCAGTCCAAGGAAAATACACAGGACTGCTGCCCTTTTCACTAAAAAAAAAAAAAAAAAAAAAAAAGAGGAAGAAGAAGAAAAATCTTTCATTAACTCATGTTGATGGAAGCACATTTAGCCACAGCAATTTGCATCGCAGTTGAATTGCTGTTTGTATTGAACAGCAAACCAGAGAATAATAAAGCAAAACAGGAACATGCCAGTGGTGAGCAAGGCAGCAGGGCAGCCCTTCCACTTTTTCCATGTTGATCGTTCATTCTAAAGCCAGTAAGACCGAACGACAAGATTGCTCATTATAACGAGGTGCACTAATCACACTCTGTTGTGACAGCATCTATCACTTCAGCTGTCCAGAGTCCTCACCTATATTCTTTCCTCTTGTGGTTGCAGCGGAGTAGTTGCTTCTCAGCAAAGCCCAGTGGCCATATTTTATCAGCACAGGTTAATAACCCTGTTCATCATCCGAAATGCGTGTATTCGAACAGGGGACCTAACAAGTGAACAATTGCACAGAGCAGTGATGTAGAGGAGGAGACAATTTGGGGATCCAAGTTAAGCAGCAAAGTTAGAGAGGTTAGGGAGGATATGGATATGGATATGAAGACATCAGAGCCCTGATTGTTGACATCAGAGAACTAAAGGAAATCAGAGGAATACAAACATTTGCATTTTTAAAAATAACAGTATTAAGTACCTAGTGGTACAAATGAGAGCAGGACATGATATATATAACAGGAAGATTGCCCTAGGATTGCAAGGAGAACAAAGCTCTAGCTGGGGCTTTAGGCTAACTAGGTAATCTCAAGCAAATCATTTGCCTTCTTTGAGCCTCATGTCTTGATTTATTGTAGAATGAAGTACTCACTGTGAAATAGAACACTCTTGCCAATTCTGAGTGTTCCAAGTTTCTGAATAAAGATAAGAAAACTCAGTACAGCCAGACTACCAAAGATTTTAAAACCGACAGCAATCCAACTAAACCCAATTTGAGTACAAGCAAGAAGGAAAAGAAGGGAGGAAAGGAAGAGAAAGATGGAAGGAAAGAAGAAAGGAAGGAAAATGGGGAAAGAAAAAGAGGGAGAGAGGAGAGTTAGAAGTTCAAGAGTTACGTGGGCTTCAGGCAAAAGTCACTCTTGTCCTCAGCCTACTCTGTCCCTTGGCTCTGCTTTCTTCTTCACCAGCTTTGCTATTGTACACGTTCCTTTGGCATAGTAGAAAGTACAATCTGGAAAGAACCAGGCTAATATAAGCTTGTGGCTTCAGAAGGAGAGAAATTCTACCAATTTTTGCCTATTGTAAACAGGGTTTCGCCCTGTGTTGTTAGCAGGCCAGGCTAGAGCCACTCTGACTTGAGTTGGAGGCCTAGCTGGAGGGGGCAGCTCCTGTTTGCAGGGCATCTTGCTAGCAAGTTAAGTAGCAAGCATTGGCACCTCATGGTTTCCACAGGTGTCTTTATGTGTCTAGGCTGGGGGCTGGGGGAACGCAAATGGTGCCCATCAGTACTTTTCTTCTTAGAGAAGTCGCCCAATAACCCTGCTCCTCTAGCTCACATTCTGACATTAGTAAACAAATGTTTTTCCCATATATCCAAGGCATTTTTCAGACTGGTGCTTCTATGCTGTAGCTCCACAAGGCCCTTTGTTTTGCTGTCTCTTTAAGGGTAGAGACTCAGTTTCCTCTCACCCTCCTGGCTCTCCCAGAGCCCAGCGTGATTACTTTTAAAGTTCCAGGTGCTAAGAGCCACTGATTGTAAGAACTTCTGAAATTGTACGCCTCTAGTTTTCAAAGTCAAATGTCACAGGGATTCCTCCCCTGTGCGGGCTCCCTGTGCCTGGGGTGCCCACTATGAGGGTCTGCTTCTTACCCCTCTTTGTTCCCAAGATGTCCCTCCCTCCTGAGGACAATCTGAAGGTCTTTTTAGCTCCCAACAGCATCTCTGCCCTTCTTATCCTCTTCCACGTGGCCTTTTCTCTACCTTTAGCTGTGAAACATCTGGTCTACCAGTCTTTGAATCGTCTTCTGGGTTATTTACACTGATGAGGGCCTTATCTAGCTGTAGCCATGGGATGAGGTGACCTTAGAGTTCTCCTACTTTACCATCCTTCCCAAAAGTCTAGAAATTCTATATTTTAAATGCCAATTGTAGGAATCTCTGTGTAGTTTTTTTTTTGTTCAGTTGTCAAAAATCAAGCATTCGAATTGGTATTAGCGTTTTTGGAAAAGCAGCATAACCTGTATATTTTTGGAGAAATTGAGAACATAATTTTTAAATTGCAATAATTCTATGAAATTCTGAGGGTGACTGAACATCTTTATGTTTATAATCTTATTAAATCTGTGATTATACAAGAGATGCAGTACCTGTTATTTATCTGCTATGTTTTAGCTAAGATGTTTGGTGTTTGATGTATCAAGTGGGGTTTGGAGGAACAAGATCAGTTTTCTTTGATGGTTGGTGGACCCTACTGTCCATCACTCTAGGTCCAATGTACCATTAAATGGTGTAATTCACTACAAGGGACCTAGCTCAGAGAACCCTCTAATATCCAGAAGTAGTGAATCAAAATGGCCACGTTCACATATGGATATAGTGGTGATCTTATATCTTATGAATATTCAAAAGAGTTGTCCTGAAGGCACAATTTACAGAAACTGTTGTTTTTAGCCTGTCTGATACCTATTCCTTCTTCTTTTAACAGTTCCCTGATCTTTCACCTACAAACTATCCTTTCTGTTCTTCCTCTAAGCCTTTTGGGATTATGAATGGAAGTGCTCCATCCTTTCCCCTAGCCAATCAGTAGGCAAGATATCTAAGCTAGGCTCATTAGCTTTTCTCTTTTGGATATTTTATCCAGGATAGAGTGACACAAAGACTAGAGGCACCTAGGATAAAAAGCCCATTAATTAGTTCATGATACTTAACACGCCTACCATCCCAGATCAGTTGTTACTTTCTGTAGAGTCTGGATCCTCTTTTCCCATGCATCTATTCGTACTCTTATGTCCCTCTAATAAATTCTGAATGCTTCTTGTACAGTTAACAAATGGTTGCTGTAAGTTAGCAAGTGCTGGGCACCAAACCATCCCCAAATTCCATGTATATAGGTCCTGATTCTGTGAGTTGGAATTGGCCCTTGGCTCACTAGGCAGTTTGGTTTCTATTGAGCTCCCCTTCCGAGTCATCCATAATCATCTCCAGGCCAGTGGACAGCTGTGCTTCTGGGCATTTGCTAGCTGCCAGTTAAGGCAAACTGCGGGGTGTCGTAGGTGGGAAGAGTCCCAGGTCCTCGCCTTCCAGTAGTTGTCCTGGCCTTGTTCTATGTTGGTGAAAGAGTTCCAAGTGGGAAAGTGAAAATGCTCAAGGCCTCTTGAACTCTCAGTGCAGACGGGCACAGATTCTGCTGTATTCTATTTAGCCAATCAAGTCAGGAGGCTGGGCCAGATGTGGGATGTAGAAAGTAGATGCATGTGACCTCCTCAAGGTGGCAGCTGCAGTGTCACAATGCATATGAGTAGAATTCAGGATGAGGAATTTTTTAAGGCACTGAAACAATCTGCCACCCTCACCTTGGTTTCTGTATAGTTCAAGAACCTGCCATGCCAACAAAGGCCCCTTCTAAGATGCAGCCTAATGCCTTGACTTTCCTCTCACTTTATTGATCTAACTCTGATTAGGGAAGGTTTGGAAGCCAGAGTCCGCTCCTCTGTGAGATACAGAGCAAAAGTCACCTGTTCTCCTGACTCCCAGTACATCGTGTCTTGAACGTGTCTTGAAGGGATTGTATGCGACTCCTCTCTAGCTGACTTAGCCATGCAGTCTCACGTCAATTCTATCATCTGCCAGCCCTCCTGAGTTTCAGCCTATTGCCTGCTCATTTATGACATAGAGCCGTGTGACTTGGCCTCCCACCATAGTATTGCTTCCTGCTGTATGTAGTATAGCACTTGCTAAAAACATTTGCATTTGCCTTTCTGAGATATATATTGAATTTCTGTAAGTTATATTTTCCTTTTATGCAGCACAGCCTCTTGGTAAGCTATATCAATCACAGAGGAAGGCAAATGCTCATATTAATGGGCACTGCTGTAGGTGTTTCTTGCCTGTTTTCATCCAACTTCTGACTCAGCCCAGCCCTCTTTAGGTTTGTGAGATCTAATAAGATCATAGCATAGGGCGGTATAGCTGCAGGCAGAAAATTCTGCTTGCCAAATATATTTTCCTTTATAGCAAGTTTGTAAATTAATGTAGGGCACCGAGATACCATGGCTATATGCATGCATTTAGACAGAACTCTCTTCAGTTGACTACCTTCGCTTCCAGCCACTAATTTCTCTGAGATGATGCCAAGCTTTTGGTCAGATGTAGCTTTATGCTTCCCACCTTCTCAATGTGAAATGATAATTAATATGCCTTTACAGTTAAGTTGGTGTTCTACTTCCATTAATAACACCCATTATTCCAGGGTGTTTTAATTTGGTTATAAAAATTGACTCTGGAGGTGGAACTTGGCTTGGGAGCTTCTTTTAAGATCAAATGGTTTGTTTCTAACTTTTCGTTAAAAAGAAAGGGTTTTTTAAAAAGAAAATTTTGTGTTACTTTAGAATTATATAAACAGTGGGCCAAATTCCTAAAATATTGATATGATTTTGGATTTGTAAATTAGTTGGCCCTCTTCTCTGATCCCTCCACCAGAGCCCAGACCTCCCAGGGCTTCTCAGCTAGCTCTGGATTGGCAGAGTCCAGAGCTCTGCCCCATCTCATCAGTTAGGATCAGAGGGCATTTCTTTTACATTCCTTTTCACACTTACACATCAAATGCTCTTTCCAGGCAACAGTTTTTACAAGCTCCTGACTGAATTGGATTTGATGCTAAGAGGCAACATTATCTTGATGGGCATTTTGCTTTCTTCTTATAGATCTCCTGGAAGAGACCCACAGAAAAGATGAAGAAATGGAATCTCTGCAGGTAAATTTTCCAACAGGGCAGGTATCCTTGGGATAAAAACATTTGTTTTTATTCTGTTAGCCTTTATTGTCACCACATTCAGGCCAATGACAAATGGAGTGAAAAACATGTCAGAATTTTAAAGCCCAAGTTAGAATTTGCTTCCTTTTAGAAGTGTGTGGGAATATTTATAATCTCCTAAAGCAGGAGGCCAAGTCAGCCCCTGTGCTACTCTTGAAAGGAACCTTTATTCTTTGGTATAGCTTAATAGGAACCGCAGCATTAAGAAATGAAAGCAACATCTTTGCAAAGTCATTTCCCCAAAAAACAGGGCTGATGAACGAGGATGAATTCATGGAATCTGCATTTTGAATGAAAGTCAAGAGTATTCTGGCTCCATGAATGTCATCTACCGATGACCAACCAAGAATATTAACACATATATAGAGCTTTAAGACTTTACCTTGTATGCCTCTTAATTCAATGTGGATTTATACATGGATCTTGGACTGGAAAATTGTGTTTGAAAGATTACTCTAGAATTTTAATTGACAGTTCCATGGTATGAGCAATTGATGTTAACTTGGCATCTGACAGTGGTAGTTCTCTCTTCCTTTTACATTGGGCTAACTTGCAGATGGGCAACTCAAGTGTCTATCTTTATTAGGGGAAACATAATCAGTTATACTCACATGACAGAACCAATTCACTTAACGTCACGCTGGGGATTAAGAACAGTAAATACTTTGGACATTTAGAGTTCTTCCTGGGCATGGAAGCTGCAAGGAAGGACTGAAGAGTGATATAATGTGCTGGCTTGAATGCTTTAGAGGTAAAGGTGTTTGCTTCTGGCGAATGAAGGATGGGTCAAGCGAAGCCCAAAGAGCAAGAGACATGTTCTACAATTGGGGATTCCTCTTTTTAATGGAATATTTGTTAAAAGAAAATTATATTATTGATCTAAAAATGAAGAAGAAGAAGAAGAAGATAGTTCTATATCCCTAATAAAAGTGCTATGTATTGGCTACTGTTCTGTACAGATTGGATTTTTTTTAACAGCTTGAACTATAGTCAGGTTAAAAAGAAACAGCCCTGGTTGGTCCTGTTTGGGGCTAGGAAAAATCTCAAGTGTATAGTCACCATGTCTATGTCTGAGAAATTAATATCAGAGTCAGGAAAAGCAAAACTTCCATGTATACCAAAGGTATATATTGAAAAGGTAATGTCTTTTTGAGACACTTTGGTTATGTATTATATTTGCCAGAATAACATATATAAACAAATTTATTGAGTCGATAGTACATATATGGCCTTTTGAAATGATAGCACCAACCTTTTTGAGTTTACTTCTCTCATAATACATATGCTGGAACCAGTAATCCTGTTAAATTTAATAGCCTCTGTTGCTTCTCAAATGTTTATTAAGAACTGGCCGCATTTCCTACCAAAATGTCCAGCAAGTGCAGTAGAAGACATCTGCCAACTTACTATGGGCATTTATCAATGTAGAGTATCCAGTATGATGTCCAACAGCAGGAAAGCTCAATGCTGGCACTTTTTAGTGACAATTAGTGCACTTAATAGTAACAGTCTATTAAGAACAAAGAAACTGACACCTCTGAGAGCGCACAAGAGGCAGAGACACATCACAGAAAACCTTTCATTTTAACACTAGAGAAAAATTCATTGAAAAGACCTATATTCCTTAATTTCTGTATTCATATTATAAATATCGCAGGTGATAGTTTTGAGAAGACTATTGAAGTATTTAGGTTGAGGGGTACCTGGGTGGCTCAGTTGTTAGACATCTGCCTTCGGTTCAGGTCATGATCCCGGGGTCCTGGGATCAAGCCCCTTGTTGGGCTCCCTGCTCAGCTGGGGGTACTTCTAATCCCTCTCCCTCTGCCTGCTGCTCCCTCTGCTTGTGCTCTCTCTCTCCCTCTGTCAAATAAATAAAATCTTAAAAAAAAAAAAAGTATTTGCGTTGAAGTCCTACAATCACACAGTAGAACTTTAAGGAGTCAAAGACAAACAGTTTTAAAAAAAATGATAGCAAAAGATTAGAAATTGATGACTTTGAATTTTAATACTGGCTCCGCTTCTGGGCAACTTTGAGTAACTCAATTAACTTTGCTGTGCCTATTTTCTCATCTATAATATAAAGACATAAAACTGTCTTCCAGAAGTGTTTAGTGTGGATTAGATTATCCTAGGAGGGAGAGCTAAATATTTAATTCCAATTTACAATGTTAACAAATTCCCATGTATCCAAATTGGAGTCAGTTTTATTTACTCATTATCATCATATCATTATGTATAACAGACATTCTGTATTTAATGTCATCTCCCTTGAGGATAAGGGGTGTTTATCTCTATATCCTTTCCAGTTTTCTCCAAATAAAAGATGTTTCACATACTCATTGAACAAATACTTGTTGAGCACCATTTCTGGGCAAGGCACCAACCGTACTGAGTGCTAGAGATACAAAGGCAAGCTATTTCTACTGATGCCTTCCTGCCCTGGAAAGTATCTGTTATATAATAATAAAATATTTCAAAATGATCTTAGAGGGGATGTGCAAGTCATTGTGGGAACATATAATAAAAACACCTGCCTTTATTTGGTAGAGATATAAGATAGGTTTGGTGGAAGTGTAGGAGGTGAAAGGTGGTGGTAGGTAGGGTGAGCTGGGGTAGAGTGGCAAACTGACTAGATTGCCCAAAGGAAGCCAATATTTAACTGATCGCCAGGGTTAACCCTGGCAAGTTTGGAGTAAAGATAAGTTGTAGGCAGTGTGAGGTAGATAGGAAGATCCTTAGTATATGGGAAACCAGTTAAGAGTTTGAAGCAAGAGAACAATATGATCAAATCTTCCTTTTTTTAAAAAAAGATTTTGTTTATTTATTGGAGAGAGAGTGGTGGGGAGGGGTGGAGGGAGAGGGAGGGGCAGACTCCCCACTGGGCAGGGAGCCTGACACAGAAGCTTAACCAACTGAGCCACCCAAGTGCCTCAGATCTTCATTTTTTTTTTTTTTTTTTTTTGTAATAGGTAACTAACTGGCTATAAAGTCCAAAATAATTGCGGGCAGGTAAGAGTCAAACCAGAGAGACCATTTAAGCAGATGTTTGTGGAGTTTTGACAAGAGATGATAGTGACCTGGATTGGGTGGTAGAGAGAACATCAGAGGAGTGGATGGTTTCTTAATGTATTTTAAGATCTAAAATTCTATGGAACTTTGAGATTGGTGGTTAGGAAGTAAAAAGGAAGGGATTAAGAATGACTCCTGGGTTTCTTGATTGGGCCACTTCATGGATGCTGGTGCTAGTCTGAGACAAAAGGAAGTTGATTAGTTCAACTTTTGCTATTTTCAGTTTGGGTGCCTCGAAACATCCAGGTGGCAGTGTCAAGAGGGGGTTCCTACATGAGTCTAGAGCTCAGGAGGTGTGTGAATTGGACAAGCAGATTTTGTTGTCAGCAGATTGGTCTCCATATCATATAGATGATACTAAAAGTCATAGGAGTGGGACGCCTGATTGACTCAGTAGGTAGAGAGTACAACTCCTGATCTCGAGGTCGTGAGTTTGAGCCCCATGTTGGGTGTAGAGTTTACTTTAAAAAAAAAAAAAGGTCATAAGAGCAATGAGGATCCCCCAGGGGAAGTATGTAGAATAAAGAGATGAAAACTTAGGCCAGAACCATAGGGAACACTCCCATTTAAGTTTCAAGCTAAGGATGAAAATCTTGCAAAGCAGTCTAAGACATAGAGAAAATAATTTCAGGAGGGCATAGTGTCATGAAGTGTGGCAGAGCATATTTCAAGGAAAAAATAATAAAACTGAGTAAATAAATCCTTGAATCCCCCTAGCTAAGGGGCTTAGATTTTAAAATTAAAATTTACCATACATTAAGTTGTAATTTCCTATCTTACCTATGCAGCCACTCTCATCTTTCACATTCCCAAATATCTACTATTTAGCACAGCGCCTCACCATAGTAGGTACTCAGTAAATTTTTGTTGATCAAATAAACAAATGAATACTACCTATTGGACTCTGATTTAGCACCTGTTTCTGGTCTTCATAAGGTCTGCCTATTAAAAACAACAACCATCCCTGTCCTACAGTTCATTTTCTGTTTTAAAAACATTTGGAGGGGAGGGCTCCTAAGTTCTAGCATTCCTGTGTATACTGTGTATACGCACACACACATGCTTTCACTCTCCCTCCTTTTCTCTGTCCTGCTCTATTCCCTCTTCTTCTTTAAATGTAGTATTGAACCAAAAGGTCAAGAAGTGAGTAATTTGGCACAAGTTGTAGTACTCAGTGGCAAACGAAGATGATGTAATGGTGAGGGAGGCAGGTAGCAGCGAGGAGAGTATTTTCAATCTTAAGAGGAATCACAAACAATGGAGACAAACATATTTGACAGTGTTTTCTATAATACAGTTGGTAATTACCAAAATTCTTCACTGGGGGTTAATATTGTCTGGCTGGATTTTGTGTGTGTGTGTGTGTGTGTAAGACATTCATTTGCAGTTACATTGTGTGCTGTTCTTCTTAAAAGTATTGTCTTTGATTCTAAATGTGTGGTATGGTACCAAAGTCCTATTTGCATATGAGTTTGAGGTACATTGAAACAAGCAAATCCCTTCTTTAATCTGCTCTGAGATCAGCTGAAACATTTTAAATAGACACAAAATGTAATCCATTTCCCTCAGTTTAGTTGAAAAATATTCGGTGACTGTCACCTTTCTTGTGATGACTGGTAATGGTAGGTGCTGCTATTGCTTTTTGTTTTCATTTTTTAAAGTACCAACCTGCCTGGTTCACCTTCCATCAGTTTCTTGCTTTGTGAACCCTGGCATGCAAATCATACTGCACGAATATCATACTTAGTCATGAAAAGCTGCAAATCGCTACCTACAACAGTCACTAAGCAGAGTACCTGGAAAACACATATGCCCCTCCCCCGTTTGCTGAACTTCAGTCATCTCACTTCATTTTATTTCAAATAAGATAAAAATAGATGATTACGAACATGATTTTTCCTATTTACTTTCCTCTTTTACTGAGTCATATTTAGGTCATCTTGAGGCAATATCCATATCTATAAATTGGAGACCATAATAATATTTCATAGGACTATTAAGAGGATTAATTGCAATAAGAAATGCATAAACAAGTGCTTGGCAGGTCTTCCATAAATATTAATTCCACACACTATTTGTTTGCACCTCCTGTGTACCAGACATGGTGCTGCATACTGGGATAAAGTGGTAAATGTCCCTGTGCCCTCTCAGAGTCAGCCTCTCCCTCTGTCTGACCCTCCTTGCTCCTTTCATGGGCAACCATGATTTTAAATTCAGATTTGGGTCAGATTATGCTAAAGGAAGTGTTACATCTTTGGATAGCTACTAAATATAATGAAACAGTGAAAAAAATGTGCATTGTAGCGATAATGAAATTGATTATGTGGGTTGAATTTGACCATCAATCTCATTATTTAAGAGCAAAAAGGAAACATTTTAGTTGTAGGATTTGTAAATGTCACCAGTATTCCTGACACTTTCTTTAGTATCAGTATTTTCATTAGAAATGAACTGAATCCTTCATTTAATTAAAAACATTGGGTTTGTGCGGTTTTTTTTAAGTAATATAAATTTTTTGAGACATTCCAGTAGCTACATATGCCCTGGAAGGATATTAAAGTGACATCACTGACATGCTGTTTTTCAGATGACCCATAATTATATTTAATTTCTCTCCCAGGTAGCTTTAAAAATAGCCTGAAACCTTCCATTCAAGGGACTTGATTTATTTTTTAGAAAGGTTTTGGGAGTGGAGGGATAGGTGTTTGATTTTGTTTTTGTCGCCTCAGTAGTGCTCAGGCAAAAGCATTTGAAATGAGCGGAAGGAGGAGATAATCTTTTCCTCAGCCATTACTTCATTTCAGCTACTTATGAAGTAACCTATGACAGCATGGTATTTGAGGGAAAAATAGAACACAAATTTCTTAGTTCTTATGGAAGTCTAATAAATATTAATATAGGGGTATTATACTACAAAAAAGAATTCCAATGTAGAGTTGGCAGATACACCGTTAGAAATAAACTGGGCAAGAAAAACACCAAAGACAAAAAGCTGGCATGGGTAAAAATTACCCTGGTTGAGGCTAGCAGGATCATGCATTAACATCTCAGTAGTCCCCGTAGATGGCCAGTCCCCCTGCTAAACAACCATGTGATAAGCTGAGCTAATAACAAACCAACTGGATAATTTCTGTAATTTTGCCGTCAGCCATTTCTTCCTCTTCTGAATGTACAATGCCCAGAGCCTGTATTTTCAAACCACACAGTGATTTAGGGATTTTAGAGATTATGGGTACAAATGCAGAGATGGGGCTGCGAAGAATCCCTGAGTTTATTTAGAAGGGAAAGTAAAGGTGGAGTCGGATGCTGTGTTCTAACACTAGTTCTCTAGAAGAACCGAAGAATTCATTAAAGCCATTCTTAAATTGCCCCAGAAATTCTGAATTGCTTGAGAGAAACTAAGATACCTTTTTAGAAATCTCAATTTGAATAAAGTGACAAGTTATGATTGATTGTTTATTAAACTAGAAGGTAAATGCAGTACCCTGCTCCTCGCTAGGGTGACCCATGAGAGTTAAAATGCAACTTCCAGAATTCTAGAAATCAAACATATCACATACCTACATATTCTTCCCAAGATGCAAGAATGTAAGTAAATTACTCTATGTCTCTTTTTCGTTTTCTGATATATGATAAAAAAAAATAACATTATTTTGTTGTTAACAAAATAATAACAAAACAAAACAATAACAACAACATTGTTGTAAGCAATGACATAAACCAAGCAGAACATGGGTGCCTGTGTGGGGATGGAGGATTGGGCAACACTGCCACTTTGAGGACTAGCTGACTTAATGGCCCATTAAAATCTCTTAGTTTCTCAAAAGGTAAAGAAGCTTACCAAGCTTAGATTCGGTATGAGGTCTCCACACAGATACGTTAGCAGTCTGTATTAGGGTCAAGCTGGGTCTCAGCCAATTAGATTTGCATACTTCCATATACTATGTCAAGAGGCCTCAGGAGAACAGGGAACTAAGCTCAGTGAAATCAATTCCACTTGAAATTTTAATGACCATTAAATTTTATCACTCTATTTTACCTAAAATTGGCAACTTAATTTTAGTTCCAAATTTATGGCAATAAAACTGGAAAGTAGGAGTCCCTGAGAATGAAGTAGTCTATGTCCGAATGTATAGACATTGAGTGACTAGTTTGGAGAATAAAAGAAATATGAAAATATGGCTGGTTGTGTTTATCCAAAGAGATGCAAAGCATGAGTCTTCAGGATTCAGGATTCAGCAGTCTCCTTTGAGTCAAGGGTCTACAAAAGCCTCTAAAAAAAAAAAAAAGAAATAGATGCTCTTTGGAAACATTTTAAAAATACAAATATAAAGTGTAACTTTTGAATTCAAGTGCCCAAATTTTACTCTGTGACAAAGTTCTCTAAAAACTTGGTAAAGTAAATGAGCCAAGTGTGTGTTATAAATTTTGTAAATTGTTCCCACAAGGGGGAATTTATTTTATGTGTCTCCATATACCAACCCCTTTGCAGTAGACTCCATGAAAAGCAACACTTCCAGAAAATATCTCTTAGTGCCTTTGTCAGAGTCTGAATTCTGGGCTCCATGAGCACTGGGACTGAGGAAAGAACAGCTTATGTTTTCTCGGGAAAAATGAAAACCATCTAAGCATGTTATGGTGTTTTGCAGTGTTGAGCTTGTCTGGGAGTTTTTGCCACGTTTCGAGAGTCAACTGTCACCTTAAAATTTGGCGCAGTTTCGTTTGGGTTGCAATTTAAATAACCACTTCAAGACCACTCTCCTTTATGTGTGTCTACTTATTCTTCTCAGTCACACCCCTGGGTAGGCCTAAGACTTTGGATAAATGATCATGTGTCTTCCATTTGGGCTGCTAAAACAAAACTACCATTGCCTGAATAGCTTAAACTAGAAACATGTATTTCTCCCAGTTGTGGAGAACAGGAAATCTTAAGATCAAGGCAGATTCAGTACCTGTCTTCAGTATTTGGCCCACGTCCTGGGTCATAGCAGTAGAAGAGCAGATAGAACACTCTTGAATCTTTTCTAAGGGCACCATTCAATTCATGACAGATCTACCGTCATGACCAGTCACCTGTTAGAGGCCTCATCTCCTGATGTCACTTTGGGGATTAGGATTTCAACCTGTGAATTTCGGAGAAAGGGACACAAACATTCATAGCTGGTTCAGCCAGTATATGGGCTAGTACTTAGACTAGAATCTGTCTTCTGCACTCTTGTACTTAAGTGTCTCCAGAGCTTATGGAGAAGAGACCTTCCACACATTTTTGTTTCTTTGTGTTTTTGGCCTTTCCTTTGAATTTCTTCCATCTTTTTTTTCTAGGAAAATGTTTTGTTAGAAGACAATATATTAAATATTTAGTGTGGTAAAATACTAACTCACCTCTTATCTTCTCAAGAAAAAGACTGTAAGAAGCTAGTGAAAGTCCTCACTGCTTTTCTATTAACTTTAAAACTATTTACAATCCCTTGGGCTCTCGGCTTTTATATACATGGCAACTGCTGTGAGAGTGTGTGTGTGTGTCTTTGTGTGTTTGTATACTTGGCTGTTGGCATGTGGGAAAGATTTTAATTCCTGGTGCAAGATTATGAACAATCCAGTAATCTCAAACACTTCTAGGAAGGAGAAGGGCTCGTTTTTCCTTTTCCATTCTGCACCTTTTCTTTTTGCTTATTCATCATGTTTTAAATAAGCAGACCAAAGAAAGTTGTTATTAAAGCCCTCCTTGGGCTTCTCCAATTTCAGTTCTAAACCAGGTTCAAAATATTCTGGCAAAAATTAAAGGCAACATTGAAAACGTTTGCATAAATTTTAAATTGTGCAAAAAGTGATAAACCTAAAATGAGCTGAAGGAATGAGTAATAAGCATCTCCTCATATCTTTGTCTTTTTATCATAATCAGTGATGATATGGGTTTTTAAAAATCGATTCTGAAGTGCATTCCCTTTCCAGAGTGTCTGCATTCTACTTAGTCTTCTAAATGTAGTTAGAAGTTTAATGTTTACTTTTAAAAGTGTGCAGGCTTGCATCAAGAAAAATGAAATCTTGCCATTTGCAAGATTTGCAAACATGGCATGGATAGAACTAGAGGGTATTATGCTAAGCGAAATAAGTCAGAGAAAGACAATTATCATATGATCTCTCTGATATGAAGAATTTGAGAGGCAGAGTGGTGGGGGGGTCGTGGGGGAGGGAAATGAAACAAGATGGGATCAGGAAGGAGACAAACCATAAGAGACTCCTAAACTCATGAAACAAACAGAGTGGCTGGGAAGTAGGGGGGTTAGAGATAGGGTGGCTGGGTTATGGACATTGGGGAGGGTATGTGCTATGGTAAGTGCTGTGAAATGTGCAAGCCTGATAATTCACAGACATGTACCCTGAGGCAAATAATACATTATATGTTAGTTAAAAAAAAAAAAGTGTGCAGGCTTGGGGTGCCTGGGTGGCTCAGTGGGTTAAAGCCTCTGCCATCAGCTCAGGTCATGATCTCAGGGTCCTGGGATCGAGCCCCACATCGGGCTCTCTGCTCAGCAGGGAGTCTGCTTCCTCCTCTCTCTCTGCCTGCCTCTCTGCCTACTTGTGATCTCTCTCTGTCAAATAAATAAATAAAATCTTTTTTAAAAAAAGTGTGCAGGCTTATTAGCATGCTAATAAATACCATTTAATGTCTATTAACAGTACTTCTATATTTGCTCTTAAAATGGAATAGAAAAATATTACCTACAAGAGATTCCATGCCTTTACTATATTCTGGGTGTGATTGAAATCCCTAGTTCTCATTTCACTGTTAGAAAAGAACTAATAAATTTGTCACCAGTAAAACAGGGGTGGAGGGAGAGGGACCATTTATGAGCTTGGTAATGAACCTAACTCGCTCAGCCCAGACCTGAAAGACTTGGGAGACCAACGCAATAGAGGTGCCAGTTTGCTGTATAGCATCACAGCTAATTAAGTTTAGATCTTTGCTTTTCTTTATCCTTTTCTCTGAGATTTCCCCGGTGGTATTGGCTCTGTGTGCTTCAGCTGGCCTAATGTGAGACCCAGAAGTCAGAAGCACTTGCAACTTACTTAAGAAAGGCATATGTGACAAAAATATAATCCCTTTGATTATATGGTAAATAACTATAAGAACGGGTTACAAATAATGGTTTTTATTTGAACATGAAATTTTATTGTGATATAGTATGTGTCTTGTTACACTGCCACCTGGGATCTGTTAAAAAGAAGGTTCTGGAATGCTGTTCTGGCATGTGTGATCTTGAGAAAGAGGCTCTGAAACGGTTTTCCTGGGTAAGCTCTAACCTCCACCGCTCACAAAATATAGCCCTAGTGGTAATAAAAAGGGTATCATCTATATAGATAAATATATAAATATACACGTAAGGGTTTTTTTCAACGTGAATTTTGTTTTTGAGAGAATAGACTCCTTTGAGTCACGTGGACCTGGATTACAGTCTAAGCTCAATCACAGTGTGGAATTCAATACATTCACTATCTTGGAGTCTATTTCTTCTGACTATAAAATGAATGACATTAATAATATTCACCTTTTGAGAGTTTAGAAGAGCATTAAACAAAAACATTATTTTCAGCGAATAATGTTTTTAATAAATAGTGTTGGGTTTTATGGTACTGGTACTTTTAAAGGATGTTTTTATTAACAGCCACAGCACACATACTATTGTCCCTTTTACTCCTGCAATTAAACAAATCCTTTTCGTATCCCAGGTCCTTTGCATTTGCTACTTCTTCTCTCTGTAATGCTTTTCCCTTAGCTCTTTCCGTGATGGCTCATTTTCATCTTTTAAGTTTCAGCTCAAATGTCACCTTTGTGGGAACTTAACCTGACCAACCTGTCAAAATCTCAGCCCTCTGTCCCCCATCACAGTTTTTGAGTATCTTATTTATGTGTCTTCTCCTTTGGCATGTAAACTCCATGAAGGCACAGAGACCTTATCTTCCTTGTTGACAACTGTATACCCAGTGCCCAGCAAAGTGTCTGCCTCAATAAATGTGAATGAATGGATGAATTAATTAAGTGGATAAGTGAGTAGAATAGAGGGAGGGAGGAAAGATATTGGAAGGAAAGAAAAAGAAATGATAGATAAAAGAAATAAAGAACAAAAAGAAGAAACTTTTATGGCTTGAGGAATGATTTATATTCTGGATATATGTATTTATGCATATACAACTTTTCAATGTTCCTTTAAAGTTTAAAAGTTAAGTAAAAATTTTCTGGTTCCTGTTGTCTTTTCTTGCCCCTGGTCAGTGTGTTTCACCTTATCTTCTAGAATCTGACTGGGGTTGTTTTGCTATAGGGTGACCTTCCTCTATGAGGCAGAAAGTAACTCCTATAGAATACCAACATTTTAGAACAGAGAGTTGCCAAACTTTTTGTAAAGGGCCAGAGTCTAAATATTTTCAATTTTACAGGCTATATGCTGTCTTCCAGTGACTCACCTCTGCCATTACAGAATGAAAGCAGTCATAGACAATATGTAAAGAAATGAGTGGGCTGTGTTCCAATAAAAATTATTTAGGGAAACTGAAATTTGAATTCCATGTAATTTTCACATGTCATAAAATATTATTCTTACTTTGATTTTTCTTTAGCCAAGTAAAAGTGTAAAAACCATTTTTAGCTCATGAGCCTATAAAAACAAGTGGCAGGTTCGAATGGCTTAGTGTCCTACTTTGCTGACCCCTGCCTTAGAATGAACTAGTTCAATGGTTTTCCATCCCATGATTGTTTGCCTTTGAAAAGATGAACTGGAGTGGGGGGGATGCAAAAAATACATTTCTATTGGTAGGATTTTTAATAATTTTGCAAATGGAAGGAAAGCATAATTTTGAGTAATCAGACCTTCCTGAACTCCTAAAAGCACATTACATCAGCGCTGCATTATCCACAAGTAAGGTTGTGAGTGTTAAAAGAAGCTTTCATGACTGACTAAAACTGCCCAGGTGTATCCATTAGCAAGCTCTCACCTTATTTATTCCTTCATATCACAGACTTTGGAATTTCTGATTATTTACTTCTAAAGATATTTGAAAACAAGAAGTTTGAGGATACTTTAGCTCCATAATCCTGAAAAATTTTAGCTCTATAATCCTGAAGAATCAAATGCTTTAAATTTCAAATAATGATTTCCCTAAAATTTGTATGTTTAAATTGGGTAAGGAATTACTTGGGGAAAACATTTTAAGAACACAGTGTGATATCATTTTCTAATGCAGAAATTAAAAATTTAGTAGAAATTATTATAGTCCTATTAGTATTATTTTTATAGCTCTATTTATAGTGCTTTCGAATGTTTTAAGACAGTAGAAGTTTCCAACTTTTTTCTTTACTCACATCTCTCTTAAACAGCCAAAGCAACTATTTAAAATTCCACGTTCGGAAGATGCTAGTCAGACTGCAATGAAATATCAGAATGAAGCTCAATTTGAAGGAAAAGCAGTTAAGTATTTCATAGGTAGGAATATTTAGGATATTTGAAACTGAATAGTCAAAACATGTCTACTTTATTTTAGACATGTAGGATAAGTCAGCCTTCAGGTATGTATCTCAGCAGTATAAGTAGAAACTAAGTTGTTGGGGTTTCTTCTTGGTTTTCTTGGATACTAAGAATAGTGCACTATTGATTTTCTGAGTACCGATAATCTGAGGTTAGTTTCAAATCCTTTAACTATCTGTCCCTTCCTACCTGTGCTTCTATGTCAGGAAGTGGAGATTAATTAGTTTTAATCTTAGTCAAACTGAAGAGGAGGCAAGAAAAACCTAATTTGTGTTAACCAAATATATTATTTTAAACCCTTTTGCTTATGTGTGATTATCCTTATCAACAGTCTGTCTCTTTAGTATAGAATGGTGAGAGGTAACTATACAAAAGCCCATAGAAAGAATATGGGAATGAGGATGAGAGAGCACCTAGTACTTGTTCCTTAATTGCTGAAAACACTTGAGTAAAATAACTGCACGTAAATTGAGATGTGAATTATTGGAATTGCTCAAAGGTAAGCAGTTTAATTCCCAAAGTGGACTGTTTTCTCATACCATTTAACGACAGCTTGTAACATTCATGATAGTCAACAACAAGTGCGGTGATTCAAATATTCAGGAAGAAGAAGCTTGGGACGGTGGGTTCCATGATTATGTGGGTTTCTCTGTGAATATTCTTCACCTGGAAGTCTGGAAGATGTGTGTCCTTGAGGGGTTCAGAGGAGATGTCAGCCTCAGGGAGTCTCATTAGTCCAGCTGTGTCTGGTGACAGTCAGATACACATCCTGAAAAAAACATACCCAATTGTTTTCCACAAGTTCTTCATGACACAGACCTACTCATAAATTACACCATAATCACCACTGCACTGTGATTTGCATATGAGTTCAGAGCATATTCAGCTGATATATGACTAACCTCACCACTGGAGACATGTACTTTATTTTTTTAAATGTAAATTGTTGGGGGGAAAAATATGGTGTGTAGGTTTCTGGATTGCTGGCTTTCTCCCCCTACTATTCAACTACTGTGCCTGCATCTCTTTTTGGAGACGGTCAGTCTTTGCAATTACATTGGTTGTCATTTTCATTGCCCCTAACCACTATCATACCCTTTATGGTATCTGCAAATATATTTTAGTTGTTCCCCGGTCCAGATGTCATTCGCTGAACTCTTATTACCTGTTACCAACAGGTTTTCTGTGGAATTGTGCAGTTCTGGGAGAAAGAAGGTTCTGTATCTTTTGTCTTTCATTTATTTGTAGTCTTATCCTCTAGGCACCTATGCACCACATTACATTAAAGAAGAATTGTGCATTAAAGAAGAATCCTAACATGATTCTTCATGTTAAAGGGTGAAAAAAAAAACTTATTGTTTTGCTCCATGATCTGAAACATAAAGGGTAAATGTGAGACTTTTTTGGTTTTAGTTTTATGCAGTTGACTGGAAGTGTTTACAGGGATTTCAAGCAAAAACCCTACTTTGCCTCTCAAGCTGCATTTTCCAGTGTGAAATCTGTTGAAACAAACCAGCAGAGCCCATTTCCCTATCTTTACTCCATCTTCCTTGCCCCACCCTGACCCCAACAAACACGTGCACACATCCCACTCCCACTTCGGGACAAGTGCAATCGCAGACTTCTGTGAACAAGGTCAAACAGTGACACAAACAATGTCAGAATAGAAGGGATGGTGATCGCCTCATAACAAGACTGCAAACCCAAAGTGCCACCTGACTGTGTTGCCGAGGAACCCCACAGAAGAACAGCTGGCTGTCTCAAGTTGGATCACAACAGTGGTAGTGGATGAAAGAACAGATCAGAAATGTGGAGCACGTATTTTGATTCTCTTCTTAAATCCTGCTTCTGATTCTATCAGGTATTTGCCATGCCCTGAGTGAAAAGCAGGTAACAAGGAATGTTACTGGGTACTCTCTCTAGGCTAGGAAATGATACATCCCTTTAAACTGGCTTTTCTTGATAAGTCACAATGTTGAGGAGTGGTGGGGGGAAGGGTTATTGATAACTTTATTGTTTTATTATGTTCAGTTAGCCAGCATATAGTATGTCATAAGTTTTTGTTGTAGTGTTCAACGATTCGTCAGTTGCGTATAATACCCAATACTTATACCAACACCTGCCCTCCTTAATACCCATCACCTTGTTGCTCCATCGCCCCACCCTCCTCCCTTCTGGAGCCCTCAGTTTGTTTCCCAGAGTCCAGAGTCTCGCATGGTTTGTCCTCCTCTCTGATTACTTCCCATTCAGTTTTATTATTGACAACTTCTAGACAAAATCTTGATGGCTTGCTGTGGTTTTTCTTTTCAGTATTTCTGTGTTGTAATTTTGGATCCTGTAGCAGATTATTTGAAAAGGACACTTAAGCAGCTATTGAAATGAATGAACAGGGACAGAGGACCAGGTATCCAGTGACGGGTAAAGCGAACTCTGGATGATTGGGAGACCACGGCGTGCTGCTCACATGCCACTCGTTCTGAAGTTTGTCTTAAGTGGAGAGCAATTTTGTTTGACTTTTAATAGATAATGTGCAGTTTTAAGTATAGATCATTGACTCATTTGCTATATTCAAAATCAACTGAGGCTATATTTTAAAACTTTTTTGGTGTTGCAACGTTAAGTTTTTTTGCAGTTTTTAGCTCTTTATCTTGTTTTAATTTATTTTAAATCACTAAATGAAACACTCATTTTTTTGTGATGACTAATAAAGGCTATTTCATTTTCATTCATTTTAATATCTTGAATTTTGGAAAAGAATATACTTGGAATTATTTTGAGCTCTTTTAGTTATTAAAAAGTGGTGGGCAGTGTGTTAAATAACGATTGCCATGTGGAAATTCATAGAGGAAAAAATGCACATACTTGTATTTCACTTTATATCATTTATATAGGAAGTAGCAAGTAAAGGGTGATATTGATTAAACAGAGTTAACATTGACAGGAAAAATGCCACACAGTGGTATCTCTGGGTAAAGCCAAGTGAATTTTTTTTTTTTTTTTCAGAAGAGAGGCTTTTTGCTTTTGGAACAGTAAGGGAGAGAATCCCCATTGTGGGTCTTTGTTTTTTGAAAATTATTGGTCCATCATGGTCTTTCAGTTCCAGAGAAGCTTTCAGAATTATTCTATACTCCTAAAGGTCCTTAGACGTGGAAGAGTGAGAGACTCTTGTTATATTTTTATACCAGTATTGTGCGTTTTCATATGTCAGTGGATATATGTAAAGCATTTCTGGAAGATGCTGCATTATTGTGATAAAGTCACTAGGCCTGTTCAGCTATACTTACCATAGGCAAAACTCTGATTATTTAGACCTACAAGACCTCTAATTCATCTCTTAGATGGGATGGATGAATCAGTGTGTCTCATTGATTGGCTTGGCTAAATCAAACTGTTAATGATCAGGGATTCAGATATCAATGATCCACATCGCACTCATTTCCTAACTTAGTCTACAAATATTTGCCCATCTCCAATGATGCTAATGAATTTGCCCTGGTTCGGTCGTAAATTCCAATGTACAACCCATTGTGACCAGGTAGAAAAGGCATATATACAGCTCAAAGCAGATTACTAACCTGATCATAAAAAGTTAAAATACATCTTTTTATAGTACATACTCTGTAGACCTCTTCCAAAATATACGTCTCTCTTCTTGCTCTGCCAAGCCCAGAATGAATTACAGTGTGTTGTTGTCTAGCAGCATTATTGACACTCAGAAATTGTGTATAATATTCACATTATGAAAAATATCTAGCACTTTACATTGGAACTCAATGGCTACGCAGTGACTACATGTATAATCTTTTAGAGTAAACTTTAAATAATTGTTGCCATTTTAGGTGTTTCTTAGACTGTTACCCTCCTTAGATAGAATGAAAGAATAGTCACAAAAAATCAATAGCAACAAAATGTTTTTTCCCCACCAAGAACTTTTCTTTTTGTAAAATATCGGAGACATTTTTCCTTTGATTTTTGTTTAACCTTCCTCTCCCAATTATTTCCTTCTTTACTTATCCAGAAGTACTTCATATAGGAGAAATCAATAGATTCAGCTTAATAAAATAATTTATTAGTATAATGCTCTTACATCTTATTTCAAGTGGTTTTTGTTGGGCGTAAAAGGATGTGAAGGCCTCTGAGAGTCTACAGTTCTCCTAAAAGTGTATGCAGAATTATGTATATGTGGTGGATAATGTACATTTTCCTGGGGAGAAGATCAAATTTCATCAGACTCTCAAAGTTTCTGACTACAAAAATAAGAATGACTGATGTGTTAAAACCCCCCAAAATAGCATGAGAGTAGTGAGAGCATCTTGGCTATTTTTGGATGCGGTCTTCCCTCCTGGCCTCTCCTAGCTTCTAACCCCTCTTGGAATGTCCGAGTACTTTTCAGGTTCCAAGTGTGGCAGTGTTATGTTCACGGTGGGGAAGGGGGCGAATGTCGATCCTTCAGGTTGCGCTTTAAGATAAAATCTGTTGAAATGAAAATTTGAGATTAAACAACAAAACAATGCACTTCTGGTGAGAGTGGGAAAGGTGAAAAAGAACAGAATTTAATGTGCTGTACTTAGATGTTCATTCTAGGACATATACTGACATTTGTTCCATGGGCTGTATCAAGGCCACAGTATTGGCTTAAGTTAGCCCTGTTTTAGTAAGAAGAACCAGAAAGGAAGTGTAGGCATATTTTGTTTGAGAATAAATATTTGAAGTAGCCTAATTCTTTTATATACAGAATTATAATAACCTTATCTGCCAAAAAAGTCAGCCGTTTCCATTTTCAAAGCATTTCTTA
The DNA here is from genome assembly GCA_028533885.1 of Nasua narica. Taxonomy (NCBI): domain Eukaryota; kingdom Metazoa; phylum Chordata; class Mammalia; order Carnivora; family Procyonidae; genus Nasua; species Nasua narica. The sequence continues at coordinate 106,919,009 of CM052797.1, read as the reverse complement.
ACTTTTAAAAGCAAGTCGGTAAGTCCATAAAGCCTAGGAGTAGTGTCTTTTCATTGATAGCATACAATTAAGAAACAACTGTACAGTTTAGACAAAGCTCACTAATTGGCAGTGACGGCTGGATTCGATTAGCTGCTGTTGACTGGCAAGGGGAATTACTGAAATTCAGGGTAATGAACTGAGTTGCCTAGTGCCCTAATTTTCTCATTTTGGTAACATATTACATTTTTCATAGAAATCTGTCTGAGTATCAATTTGGAATGACGTAGTTTATAGATGAAAAGGTGTAAGTAAATTGCATTGAAGCAAATCATTTCTTCATCTTTATATTTCAACAAAATGGAGTTTTCTTGGACTGTTTGTGCTCATAGTCTTAAAGACTAGGCGCATGTCTTGGTCAGCGTGAACTGCGGCAACAAATTACCCTAGACCGGGGGCTTAAACAACAAATATGTCTTACAGTTGTGGAGCCTGAGTCCGAAATTGAGGTGCTGGCAGGTTCGTTCCTTGGCGAGGGCCTTCCTCCTGGCTTGTAGATGGCCATCTTTTCTCATTATGTCCTTACGTGGCAAAGAGCAGAAAGAGAAGCAAACATTCTGTCTCTTATAAGGACACTGATCTCATCATGAGGACTCTGTCCTCACGACCTAATTACCTCCCAAAGGTCCCATCTCTAAATGCCATTGCATTGGGGATTAGGGTTGAAACCCTAATCCATGAATTTTGTGAGAATATGAGCATGCAGACCATGACAGTGTGTATTTCTTTTAAAAATCTTGTAACAAATATTCAAGTAAAATGAAGACACTGATACATAAATTATATCAGTTTATCTTTGCCAAACACAGGGATCTGAATTTAATTAAATTCTACTGTTTTGACCTCATATGAAAACTCTGATTTCAAACTAGCTTTATGCATGCTTTTAAAACTAGTTTTATGTTTGCCTTTAAAATGTGCTAATCCTAAATAATATGAGCCCATAAATATGTGGTATGGGGAAAACTTAAGGACCAAATAGTGGCTGTAAATATTTTGAGCCTTCCAAGATGGTTCATATAAATGTGATACTGCCCAAAGGCTGTTTCTGTCTCTGTAAGGTATCTAATGAGGTTCTTCTGTTCAATCTGCAAAGGATGATAAAGCATTGCTGAATGGTTTTGTCCCAGATGGACTGTGAATAAGATGCCTGGTAACAACAGATCAAAGCCCCCTTGAGGCATTATTATATACATTTATTATGAAGCATTCAAAAGTGACAGTACACAAGTCACCAACCAAATAGCAGTTATTTCATGAAAATTATGGGGGTGAGGGTGAAGTTCTCTCAAGTGTGCCAATAAAATGCAATTAAACAGATTATATTGCGAAGAACAGTCTGCTTCGGGATCATTTTGCATAATATATTCATTTCACTTGTACCCACATAGTCAAATGTTTAAAGGGTAGAAATGTTCAACTCTGTTTCCCAATCTGAAGGTAGGAGGTCGGATTGTGGAAGTCCTCAAAGGCAAGGTCTGTTTGTGTTAGGAAAGGCTGGGAATGCAGCGGGGGGTGCCACGTTCTTGCTGCTCCTAAGTGTTCTGTGTCCACTTCAGTCCCTGCAGGACTACCAAGAGATCTGAGCTGAGTGGCTCTCTGCACCGGTTCTCCCCGTTACCTCTTAGGCAAAATTAATTTGATTAAACAAAAAGGAAATCCAGATGTCACACATCTCCCATTGCTTAAAATGAGAGAAAAGAAGGAAAAGTGGCCTTGATCGTCCCAAAAAAGAAGACTTGCTATTTTCTTAAATCTTCAGACTCCTCTCTCAAATTCAACCTCTTTTCATTGGTAAAAATTTCCTCTATGTAGCTGTCAGCTCTGAAAAACGTTGAGAATGCAGTTGTTGCTTTGAGCATGCAACCATTTACCTAATCATTTAGCTTTGTAGCAATATTGTCAATGACCCTTTTTAAAACCCAGATTTTTCTGTAGAACCTTCAAAGATACTATAGATGGAGAGGGCCCATCTAGGTTCAAGATTGGCTGCATGTGACATCTTTCTTGTTTATTTTTCCTTCCTTGTTTCAGTTAACAAATTACTTCTTAATTTTAACTGATGAAGTTATTCTTATGTCTGAACTTTACTTTCCAAATCACACATTGTACTGTATATCTAACTGAGCGCTAGTATTGGGCCCAAGTCCTTTTTAATATCACTAGTATCATCTAGTTGTTCATATATTCAAATATTTATGTGATACTTATAAATCCTTAAGTAGATAAATCATTTTACCAATGCAAAAATGGTAAGGTTTATTTCATTTAGTCATTGTGTATGAGTTTATGATATTTACCATTAAATTAAACCTTACAGTCCGAACACTAGCTGAGATGAAAAGTATAGTGATTCTTTCATGCCTCTTTCTCTTGTAGAAATTATCCTGAGTAGGAGTTTTCATTTTTTGAGATTTTCACAACATTATTACCAATAGAGGATAAGTAGAGAATCAGAAAATTAAGTAAACTTGAAAGGATTTTTAATAGCTTTGTTTTTATAATTCTTCATTATGCTTTATTTGCAGGACCGTGTACATGCATTAGAAACGGTAAGTTGGGGTGTTTTCTTTCTCCTTCTGTCAGAATTACTGCTGTGTCCCAAGGTGGATTTCAGAGCCCTCCCCAAAAGAAGCAGTTCGAGAAAGCATTTCTAAAAACTACATCTAGGATTCAAAGGGGAGAATAAACTAAACTATACCTGAAAGGTATGTGGATACAGATTTTTTAAAGTGAAAAAAGAGAAAAAACAAAAATGTGCCTATTTCATTGGTCTCTGCTCTCTCTCAAGACTGATGATACCAAGATGTAGTAATCTATGGAAAGCATAATTAGCTTAAGTATAATCAATATCCTATAAGCTTGTGTCTGTATTTCCCAATCACTAAAAGGACTGGTTGATCAGAAGCTGAGATTGGGGTGCTGTTTATACTTTGAAGTGCAGTATTCAACTTCAATATTTTCGTACATGGTTTTCACCAATACCCAAATACTGTTAAAAGCTGGTCAGCCTTTTTCTCAATAATCTTGCTTGCAGGAATCTAGCATAAGGGAATAAATTTTTTAAGGTGAGTCAATGTAAAGACTACGTGCTTGCAATATTTATTGTAAAATGATTTATTTTAAATGATTTTAGGAAGAAAGAGGGGACAACTTATTGTTTGACAATATGTACTCAATGGTTGGATAAAGTGTGGACTTTTCCACCCAGCATACCACTGCTGTTACAGAAAAGGCTTATAAAAGAAAACAAAGTGAAAAGAAAAATAAAATTGTGTGTACTTCAGTGATAACATGTAATGATAGACGTATGAATAAAGAGCAGAAGAGAGTGAGAAAAACTCATAAAAGTGACTTGTTAGACGAGAGTTAGGACTGTGATTTCATTCCTTTATTTTTTCAAGTTTTATAGAATGTTATATTCCTTTTATAAATAAGCCTTTTGGAATAAAAACCATGTGAATTGGAAGAATGGTAAAATAAATTATGATACCATCTTACAGTGAAAGCTTATTTAGCCATAAAAAGTCATATTTTTCAAAAGTAAATATTGCTATGCTGTTATATGGGGGATGGGGGAGTAGAATATACAGGCATGGAGAGTATGATGTAAATATTGACTATTTTGTGTTAAAAAAGACTTTCAGAAAGTAAGCACACAAAATATTAAGAATGGCTTGGAACTAGTGGTGATTTTTATTTTTTTTAATATGTTTTTAATGAACAGGGAAAAAAATAAGAAACCTTTAAACAATGTGGCCAATGAAGAATAAAATATTTATTTTGTGAGTGTGAGAAATGGAAAGATGCTAATGGAGCTCATTTTAGTTCTGTGTAAGCAAGTGATTTTGATTGACAGTGTCCAGACCCTCGTGGGTAAATAATCTATTCCTTAGATTTAACTGGGCCATTTGGAAATTACAGTGACCTTCTCAGTTTCAGTATGATGACATTGTAAGTGAATAAAATGTTTAGTGTTCTTCCACATATATTTTACTTACCCTTAGGAAGTGTCTTGCCAACAGGATTTGGCTTGTGAATTAAATGCTCTTTTTAAAAGTATGAACAAAAACAGAAATTTTGAGTCTGAGGACTTGGGTTCAGCATACAAAATGCCACTTATACAACATTCAGCAAATCACTTGTTCCTTGATTCCCTCATCTGTAAAAATGGTAATAATAATAATTAAACTTAATTTGTCAGGTTGTTGTGAGAATTAAGAGATGGAATATATGTGAAAATATTTAGGGCCAGACAAATGTTAGGTTATCGTTATGTGATTGCTTATTATTTCTTATTTAATCATTTATGCCAATATGCCATGCAAAACTGAAAATTATACAAACAACAACCAAAAGCCTATAACTCCTATTAGCATTTGTTAGTCTTTTGTATTTCTATAATCTCTTTACTAAAAGTACTACAGAGTATGATCTTAAGTGCCTTATTCTTAGAGTTCCTTTAGGAATAAAGATAAAAATAAAAAGTCATCATGAGAAAAATAAAATTTATTAAATGGACGAGGTTTTTTACACTGGCAGTTTTCTCAAGATGGTTTTAATTTGAAATAATTATCATAAAACCATAAAAATGAAAATGCTTAGTAATAATGTTAATGCTCAAATATTATGAAGTTCTTTGACTTCATATGGCATTAAAGCAGCAGATTTAATGTAATTTGGTCTACACTTGGTAGACTATTCAACTGGTAAAGTGTTTTATAGTTCATAAAATCCAATATGCTGAAAGTAATCTCAATATCATTTATTACTCTCTCACTAACTCAGCACTTAAACTGTAGAAAATGGTGGTGGTCTACATTTGGTTGGGTTGTATTACCATAGAAAGTGTTGAATATAGGGTGTATGTTATGGTGATACAAGTCTGTAAAAGTTTGAAATTTCATTGTTTCATTAGGAGATTTGAAAGGTTCAATAGTTACAATACATGAAAATAAGATGGTCTCTTCATCATAATGAGCACCTTAATATGGTTTGTCACTAGGGATCCAAATACTTACTTAGGTCATTACCATGTGTCCATTTCTCCTCCTCTTCCTCAACTTTTCCCTCTCCTTCCTAGCAGGTAGGCTTCTTGGATTAGAAATTACATTTTAATTTGGGATGCAAGTGCATCCCAGGGGCTGTCAAAAATTCCTGGTATATATTGGACAATCAGTAAACATTTGTAGAATGAAAGAATGAAAGTCGAACTGGGCATATATGACCATCATGTAAGACTGTTTTTATGAATATAGGTATACACAGAACCAGTTCAGTAGTTGAGGGGAAAAAATTCCCCAGAAGCACATCAATTTTTTTTTCCCTAGCCTTTCCGATTAGTATTATTTACTTTACTTGATGTTTCATGAAAGCACTTAACGATTTTCATTAAAGTTTAATGTGAATTTTTTAGGAAGGAACCAACTTTCTGCCAAAACATGGCATGTTGATTCCCCAAATAAAGCTAAGTAATTATCTGAAAAAATCTAGATTGATAGCCCCAGTTGATGGGCCATGGATGAGACATAGCAGTGGATGTTTATTGGATACTGTATAAGGCACTGTGTTGACACTGAAGAGGAGAAAAGGAAAAAGTGTGATTGGTTCTCTCAAGGAATCTGTACTTTAATTAAGGAGAGAAGTTACTTCCATGTCAATAAATTAGTGATGTAAGATAAAAATACACTGTCTACACCACATGAATGAAACACAATGAGTTCTGTAGGAACTCTTATAAAGAAAAAAAGTAAAATAAGACGTCATCATGGTTTAGTTTCTAGGAAAGCTATGGATCTTGTAGTTCTGAGGAAATGATGGTGGAAATTAGATTCATCTCTGAAATGCAAAGAATCAGTAGTGTCAGACAGAAAGAGCCAGAGAAGCCCCCACAGCTGGGCCTGTGATTGAACTTTGAAGATAGTAAGGAACAAAAAGGGGTTGTTAAAAGAATATTTTTCCAAAAAAGTAAAATTATGAAACCGTTACTCTTACACAAATATGAAATGAAGTCATGACACTTGAGTTTATTTAACTCATTAATGAGCGAATGAGTAAGATGTTAAAGCTGACTTAAAAGAGCAAAGAACCACATAGGTAGGCACTGGAGCACTGAAGTGAATTTAAAATAGATGCAAAACTGGCTTCTTCCAAAGTGGAGAAAGGAAATCAATTGAACCTCCCTAGACATCTTTTATTTGCATGTCTATGAGCAAGAATCATTTTCATTGCTATCAGTTACCTACAACTCAGAGAGTTAAAAGTGGTAGCACTGCCTTAGAGTCAATAGGGAGCCATTAATGGTTTTTAATCAGGGCTGTGGCTGGTAAATGTGATGTGTAGGAATCTAAATGTCTTAGTTCTGTGCAGGGGTAGTGTGAAGTGGTGAAAGACTCCACATAGGAATAGGGAAAGTGCATGTTGGAGATAATCCAACTTCAGAAGTGTGGTTGGAAAATCAGAGTTTGGACACTTGGTACCAAAAAGGCAGGGATACCTTTGTTTAGAGACAGGAACTAGTGAACTTAGTAAGTGGGAGGTTGAGGGTTAAGAGGAGACAGAGACAGAGATCATGACCTGAGCCAAAGGCAGAGGCTTTAACCCACTGAGCCACCCAGACACCCCTCCTGTTACATCTTTGATGATAAAATGGGAGAGCTGAAAGAAACTAGAGAAAATACTCAGCTGAACCATCTTATTTTGTACCCAAATGCAATATTATTTAAAAAAAAAAAAAGACAGAGACAGAATGGTCAGAATCATTTAAAGAAGTTTGAAAGGAATGTAAGACAGTTCAGCTTGGAGATATAAATTCATGTGAACTCTCAAATCTATCTTTAGTTTTATTTCCATTAATACCATGATATTTGCATACCTTCATATTAGAGTTAGGCCTGACTTCAATTAACAGAGAAATCCAAAAGTAATAATGGGTTCAGCAACATAGAAATTAATTTCTCTCTTGTGTAACAATCCAAATATATGATGTCTGTGGCAGACACAGTGTCAGAAACGCAGGCTGCTTCTGTCTTTTTGTTCCACTGACCTCAGAATACTGCTTCCCATTCCTGATCCAAGATGCCTGTACCACCTCCAGCCCTTATATTTGCATTGTAACAAGAAGGGAGAGCACTTAACTTTCCTTTAGTAGAAACTAGAATTTGCACATATTATTTCTGTCCATTTCCATGGGCCAGAAGTCAGTGACATGATTATAACTCTGGGATTCAAAAAAGAGAACCAGATAAGCCATAGACTTTTGGAAGTTACAAAGTAAATGTCTAAACAACTCAAGTTCAGAAAGTAAATTATAGGGGCGCCTGGGTGGCTCAGTGGGTTAAAAACCTCTGTCTTCGGCTCAGGTCATGATCTCAGGGTCCTGGGCTTGAGCCCCTCGACAGGCTTTCTTCTCAGTGGGGAGCCTGCTTCCCCCTCTCCCTCTGCCTGCCTCTCTGCCTACTTGTGATCTCTCTCCCTGTCAAATAAATAAAATCTTTTAAAAAAAAAGAAAATAAATTATAGTATAAATTATGAAGTAAATAGAACTGAATAACAGCAACACTGTGATATAAAATGTGAATGAGATAGTAAAAATAGTATTTATGGGAAACTTACTGGCTTACATGCTTATATTAAAAAAGAAAGATAAAAAATGAACTTATAACACAACATAAGAAATTAAAAACATGGTACAAAAACCTTAAGAACAAAAGGAAGGAAAAAATAGAGAAAAGATTATAACGAATAGAAAACAAGCATGCAGCATGCAGGGCCAATAAAGTAAAACTGGTTGTTTAAAAAGAATAAAAATGACCAATACCCAGCATGACTGATGAAGAAAGAGGAAGATACAAATAAATCATACAAAAATGAAAAAGTGGATAGAACTGTTGCTACTTGAGAATTTAACCACATACAGTTGGTATTGTGAATAATATTGCAATTATACATTTGCAAATTAGGAGAAATAGCTAAATTCCTAGAAAAATATAATTTCCAGAACTAAGAAGAAATAACATTAAGTAAATTTTTAAAAATCACAAAAAAGTTTCATCAACAATTTTTAGTCAATTACAATTTTCTCCAGAAAGGGCCACCAAGCCCAAATAAATTTTATAGATAAGTTCTACCAAATGTTATGGGAACAGATGATTTTAATTTTATATAAAAACTTACAGAAACTGGAAGAGGAGGGAACATGCCAAACTCATTATAAGTTGGCATAGCCTTCGAGACAAAACCAGACATAGAAAGTATAAATAAGGGAAATTAAGGGACTTTTCATGCATTAACATGGATGTAAAAATATTATACACAAAATATTAGCAAAATAAATCCAGGAATGTATTAAAAGGATAATTCATCTTGAACAAGCTGTGTTTATTCCAGGAATTCAGAGTTGGTTTAATATTAGAAAATCAATCAATGTAATTTACCATGTGACAGATTAAGGAGAAATAAATTTAATAAGGTCATCTCAGTAGATGAATAAGAAGCATTTATTACCATGATATCATTATCATCATCAAAAACCTTTTTAGCAAACTAAGAATAGAAAGGAATTGACTTAATCTAAGTCATATGAAAAAACCCAATGGCAAACATTACCTTAGCGTTTTGGAAGTCATCCTTTGAGACTAGGAACAAGGAAAGGATGCCCCATTCCACAGCTTCTCCTAGATACTGTACATGCAGTCCTGGCCAGAGCAGTGAAACTAATGTTATTTTCTAAATAGTGTTACTGTCTATTTAGAAAGCTCTAGGAATTCATAGTTAAATTAAGAAAAAGAGCTTAGTAAGTTTAGTCTACAAAAACCAGTTTGCAAAAGTCCATTTTCCTTCTAATTCCAGCAACAAGTACAGAGAAAATATAATAAAAAATATACCAGTACAAAAGTAACAAAAACAACAGCAATAAAAATACAAGTTCTTTATAGAGAAGATACTCGGAATAGTCAGGACACTTCTGAAGATGAGCAAGTTGGGGGCAATTTTCCTACTATGTATCAAACCTTTTTAAAGCTGAGAAAACTGGGGCACGTGGGTGGCTTAGTCTTTAAGCGTCTGCCCCCGGCTCAGGTCATGATCCCGGGGTCCTGGGACCGAGCCCCACATTGGGCTTCCTTCTGGGCTGGAAGCGTACTTCTCCCTCTTCCATTCCCCTTGCTTGTGTTCCTTCTCTCACTGTCTCTCTCTGTCAAATAAAATCTTTAAAAAAAATAAAATAAAGCTGTAAAAATTAAGATAGTGTAGTCTTGGCATAGGAATATAAAAATAGGGCAATGTAATCAAGTAGACTACCCAGAAACAGAAACACTTGTGTGTGGAAACAGAAACACTTGTGTGTGGAAACTTGTCTGATACAACTAGCATCATCTATTGGGGGAGTAAGGAGAGACCTTTCAATAGATAGTATTAAAAAAATAAAATTGAACTTCTATCTCAGATGCAAAAATGGATGAAAGCCGCGAGGTGCATGGCAAACCATAAAACTTGAAAACAAAGCATACTTTAATATCTTCATGATCTTGGAATTTTGAAGGATTTGGGGGAAAAAAAAGATACTGAAAACATAGATCCAAAAGGATGTAAGTGATGTGACCACATTAAAATTAAGAACTTCTATAAGTCAAAAGACAACATTAAAAAAGTGAAAAGAAAATCACACTTAGGATGTATTTGTGGCAAAATATATAGCTGAGTAGTGATTTGTATCCAAATCAATTTGTATCCAGATCTTATTGCCAACAAAGCAATTAGAAAAAGATAAACAACCCAGATTTCAAAAGAAAGAAAGAGAGTAAAAGACATGAGCAAGCATTTCAGTTGAAAAAACAATATGTGCACATATTCAGGTTCATTAGTAAACAGGGAAATGCTAATTAAAACCACAAAGAATTGTCATTTTCTTCAAACTGCATGTATATATTTTATGTACTCTTTTGTGCCTGTGACATGTTTTGCCAAAAAACAGAAGGAATGGAGACATGTTAGCAGAACTTTTTTTTTCCTTAATTTTATGACGAAGTGATTAATGCTGTTCCCGAGGGTAATGTTCAAAGATAGCTGGTTAGAGTCTTCAGACTGGAGTAGTACACCCCCTAGGAGTATGCAAAGATCTTCCAAAGGGTCTTCAGACACAAATAGATTTAAAAGAACCGATCTTCATAGCCTCAGCTTCTACAGGCACTTCAGCAGAGTCCTTGAAATGACTGCGTGACAAGGCCATCTTACTTTTCCTATTCAACCTCCTCCCACTTTATGAGAGAAAGGCCTACCTTTCACCCATCCCGGGTTCCATGATGGCAGATTCCCCTAGGCACTTCAAGATGCCAAACGAGGGGCACTTTATGATTTTGATGCTTTCATATCTTCTTTAATCAAGTCACTAAGATAAACCTCCTTGTCCCTGTTAGTCATACATATACATTTGATAAGACAAAGAGCTTTTTTAGATAGATAAGGTATTCGGAAGGGGTGTTCTGAAATCAACATATATTGTGGATTGATGATGGGGGGGGAGGAATGACGATTTTATCTGATGACCTCAACTCTTTTACCACCCTACTATGATCAGAGAACGTATAGCTCCAGAAAATGAAACAGACTCTTGGAAACAAATCATTCAAAGTTTCTTATTTCATCCAGGTAACAAACTTTGGCCTGGCTCCATGCCTTATTTACTAATCTGTTTTAGGATTATAATTCTAAAGGCCATTGTCACAGGGCACATGAAGTCAGACTTATTTTTTCCTGCCAGAAAGTAAGCCCAGTTTAGCTGATTGGTTTAACAATAAGGACTGGCTTTGTCAATCTGCAGGTCTAAGGTTTTAGTGAAAATATATTTAATGCTAATATAAAATAAGTATTAAAAATTTATATGGATAGAATGGTATTAACATTAATAAGATTTTTACTTTTCTCAATACTTTTTGCATATGTAGAACTCATTGAAATACCTCTAAGTGAAAGAATAACAGTTATAGTCATTTGACAAGTCTTGGTAAATAAAATCTCTATCATATACCTTCCAAAACAGAAATTGAGTGGCTTTAATAACTACATTACAGTCCTTTGGCAAGTCAAGTGGTTTCTAATTCTTTGCTTTCAACAAAATTGAAAGAGGACCTAATCGAGCTGATAGATCATTAAAATTAATTTTTGATGACAGATCACTATGTAATCTTTGCCATAAAACTAGGAAGGCATTCAAGAAATTGAGTGACACTGTTATAACCAAACTACATTCATTCTCCTGTTTTTTTTTTTATGTGAACAAGGTTTCTCAGTGATTAAATCTATAGAAACAAAAAATATAGAACTAGAAATGAAATGAAACACTTGTCCTATTCAAACAAAAGCTAGTACTTACCCATGGATACATGAGAAGAGAAAGCAATATCTGTCTCATTAAGGGATGTACTTTTAGAAGTTTTGGGGTCTTTATACAGCTTGCATTTAGTAATTTTTCTCAAAAAATTTAATAGACCTAATATTGTAATGACAATTCAATCTATAAAAATATATAACATTTGGAGCATTATGGTCACAAGGCATTTTAAAAATCAGTTTTTCTCTCTGTATATATATTTTTTTCTTACAGAGAAGATAAAGTATGATAGGATTACCAATAAAAAGACTTCCAAGCATAAATATTTTTTATATTAGGATAAAAGTCTGTTGGGGAAAATAGATGGGAAATAAATTCAAAGGACAAAGGAACAATATAAAATTTCTGTCTTTTAAGGAGGATCTTATTTAGTTATTTTGTCAGTGGATAAATGGTGGTTACAAATTACTAAGTACTTAAAGTTTGCTGGGTAAGTTTATATGAGTAACATAAGACTTTTATTTGAAAATATCAGTATTTACAATATTCTGGAAATTTCATCCTTTGCAACTACCTAAATTTATGATGAAAATGTTTAAAAAACTTAAATGTGGGGGGGTGGAGGTAAGGGAGATACATAGTTTAAAAAATTATTTTAGGGGAGTATCTACTTAAAATTTTGAAAATCATTAACTTGGAGCAAATGTATAATCATATAACTGTAATTCGTCAATGTTAAATCAGCTTCTCAAATCCGAGTGACCTAAAACAATCTAGTCTCCTTTGTTTTCAATGTGTACTCAAAGAGATAGTATAACTTACAGGATAAACCCTAACCTGTAGCAATATGGAGAAATAGATATAAAATTCACATAGATTGAGAAAAATTATAAAACACTGAAATCCTTAGAAATATGGCTTTTATTTAAAAAAAAATTGTTGGAGCCTTTGGCGCACTTCTAAAGGTTGTATTCAGCTAATATTAGAGGTAACAGATTTGAACCGTGCCCACCAGTAGATCTTCAAGACCTCAGTGTCCAAGAGTACAAGAGAATGTCAGTGAGTCTCTATGGAAATCACCAAGTAACACTATATACTCTTCCACACTTCCCATGTGTCTGACATTACAGTAGACAGTTGCAGTTTTTATTTTTAATTCTTTCCTTCCCACCCTGGAGCCAGCACTAGTTGTGCTTCATCTTACTACACGTGTGATGCACTCTTTGGACGCATAAGTTGTTGAGGAAGGGCCATTAACTCTTTGTTAGAACACCAGATTCTGCTTTATGGCACTTAGGAGTATATGGTGCCAATAGAGTTAATGTACTTACTGAAGTGTCCGGGTTAAGCTCAGGAAATAACTGACTCGAGAATGTCAATCTGGCCAAATAACTGTGAATTATTTGCAGTGCTTCTTCTAAGTATTTGTAAGAATCTTAAAGCTAAGTAAAACTTGCCTTTATCTCTTTATAAAGCCAGAACTTGCTGTTTTAAAACTAAAGATCAAGCTAGGTTCATTTTTGGTTTTGCCAAGGCTATGAGCCTCTCATTGAAGTTGCCTGAAAGGTTCAGTCAAATTGGCTTGACACCAAATAAAACGCAGTGTGCTCTGTACAGTTTTGACCCAGAATCAGGTGAATCTCAGCAGTTTTGGCTGAGCTACATTGTAAAATTTTGGATTTGTTCGAACTTGACACTTCCTGGGAACCCATTCAAACTGAAACCGGAAAAAGTTTTTGCACAAACCCTGTCCTAGCCCGTTCTGCCAAGTTTCCCACTGCTCTAATGTTAGTCTACCTTCTGTATATTCGCATTGAGGGCAAACGGAAATATCCTCATGAATCTCTCATGAGGGATCTTGGTTGAAACAATCTAGACATTCTCCTTTCGCCACCTTGTCCCAAAATACAGAGCCTGTTTTCTGCATTCGTCAGTATTAAAGTATGTATGTTTTCCAATAATGGGGTCATCTTCAAAGGGTTAAATTTCTAAAACATGACTGTATTTAAGGTCAAGGGAAGAAAATGCTACTCAAACAAATAGGCTGTGTGTTCAGAGTTGCAACCTTGTGGCAAAAGGTGATGACCAATTTAAAAATGTAAGACTTCCTTCAGCCTGCAAAAATGGTTTCCTACAGCCCTGTCAGATTTCTCATAGACACGGTGACATAGGGAACGTGTCATTGAGAAATTACATCATGAATACAGCTTCACCGGCAGATGAATTTAATATTATTGAATTGCTCAGTGTTTGGAGGTCACACTGACAGCTTCATATTTGATGCTGATAAGTAGTCACACTGCCCATCTAACTGCTTTGCTAGACAATGTGTTTCACAGCCCGGCTCTAAATACTATCAATAAGAGGGCATTCTCTCCATAAGAAGCTCTTGCTTTATACTGTGAAGATAATATGAGTGTCTATTACAAAACACAATGGAAGGGTCTTTCTGAAAAATATAATACATAGAAGAAATGCTTTCTGTTTACCCTAAGAAAACATATATGGGTGAAATCTCAGAGTAATAGTGTATTAAGTCTTTTTTAAGATCCTAACTTAACTATAAAACAAAATATTGGTATTGTACCCTTAATATATTGTTAGTGGGAGTAGTAAGTATTACATTTTTGAAGTGGCCTTTAAATAGAAAGCTGTTTGGGGGATTTTCATTTTGTGCATCTAGTTTTAACCAATTACAAGTTTCAGCTGAAAATTATTACATGCCTAGTTTAAATGACGGTGATATGGTAAAAATAGTATCTGATTCAGAGTCAGGAAAGCTAGCTTCTGATCATATCACTTTTCATGGCCAGGCATACGATCCTGGATAAGTTGTTTAACCTCTCTAAATTTCAGTTTTCTAATTTTTTTAATGATTGGGCTGGGCTAGGTAATATCTGAAAGGTCCTTTCCCTAATAGGCTCTGGTCCAGTCTAGAAGGCATTAAAAATTCTGGTCTTCAAAATTTCTGACTTACCTATAGTTGCTCTCAGTGTACCTGATTTAAACATATAATATCTATAACAGGTACCTGTTGAATCTCTACAATGGTTACATCCTTCTGCGTATAGCAGATTAGGTTCCTGCTACCATGAGTCGCACATTTTAAATAACATGACAACTGGAAGGAGTCTTAGAGATCCTTTTCAAAACCCTTAACCCTACAGATGAGAAGTATAGAGGCCAAAGGAGTTTATGAATTGCCAAGTATGGCAAAACTAGGGCTAGAATTCAAGTGTCCCAATTAGTGACACAGTGTCCTTTCCATTCCACATACTCCTCTTGTGACTGGCAAGAGCAATGAAGACATGAGTAAGGAATACTTTACAAGGGCTGGTGAATGTGCAAAGTGAAGAGGAAGGAAATCAACAGCCAGATCCTATATTTACCTATGTGTTATTTATTTATATATTTATATATTTATTTTTTTTATAAAATAGGACACTGACATTTGTGGACCATATGAAGGGTTGTGGGAATATGCCGTTAACGTATTGGTCAATGGAGTTTTATAAAGCAACGTTGAACTAGTTTTCTGCTTTTTGAATTTTGAAGGAAAGAGCTGGCATGCCCCTAGGTTGTATTACTAGTTCTGTCTTGAACTTGCTCAGTGATACTAAATGCCTCCGTCGATCTCTTTTACTTTAGGCATCTGCACACCAACCCGAATTCTACTTACATAAGTGTTTATGAAGTTTGTTTAGGGCTTTTAATAAACTTTGATCTCAGATGAAAGGCTGAAGAGAGCATAAATTGTCACTATTAGCACTATTAATATAAATATCCAAAGTGGTCTTATGTTAATTATTTAACATTAGTGAATGATTTCAACCTATCATTGCCCCCAATTACATTATATTTGAACATCAAGCAGTAAAAGGCCAAACCCTCAAAATACCCCTTCCCTCATTATTCTCTTCAGGCTCTGTTCCTAATTATTTTGCATAGCTGGTGTTTCATAAATGGTTTTCTGGAGCTTTTGCAGTGTTTTTTTCACTATCATCTCCTTCTCTACCTATCCACAACAAAGGCCAGTGAAACACACCTTGACTTTTTGTTTCATTGTTATCAGACTTGAACCAGATTGTCTACAATACATTAAGTATAGACTTACTGACAAAACACCTAGAGTCTCTGAAGGACTCCTTTACATTTTTTCAGAGAACCTCCCACCTTCATCATTTGCATTTCTTTACCATTTCTAACTCAGAACTTGTTTTGCTAATACCTCAAAGCTCCTCATTAGACGTTCATTCATTTAGTCTTGGAGAAGAATGTATTTATTTGCAGTTGAGTGAGAGGGAAAGACAAAATGCAAATGACCTCCAAATTTCTTAGAGAATGATTAGGATTTGGTGGACTGGGAGTGTGAAGATCTGGTTGTGAACCCTGGCTCTTTGACAGTGGCAACTCCCTGAACTTCTCTGAACCTAATTTTTCTGTTTTCTGTAAAATGAGCTCAGTACTTATTCTGCTTGTCTCCTGGTTTCTCAGCGAAGAGCAAATGAGATAATGGATGGGAAAGTCCTTTTCTGATTTTTAAAAATACTCCTCCCTTAGGTGTGCATTACCTTTACCAGTCACAGAAGCAGTATATGGACTAGAAAGGTTGAGCTCTTTGATCAGAATATTGAATTTTGGTTTGAGTTTCACCACACAGGTTATGTGTCTAGACACTCTTTGTTATACAAAGTTTACCTCCAAAATTTAATTCACTTGTTTCAAATATTGGCTCTGAGACACACAGATTTACAGATCTTACTAATAATCCTAATAATTTTAGTTCAGCCCCCAGATTTGCTTGTCCTGGGATATGACCCAATATTTTTAAAAGCTCCCCCAGATGATTCTATTGTGCAGGTATGGTTGAGAATCACTAATTTTGGCCATTGTCAACTTGCACTTTAAGAATATACCTTATGGTACACCCCCTAGGGCTTGGTGCTACTCTGCCTTCATGTCTATTGGATTTAGGCCTCTTCATTTCCACTGAATTATTTTCATGCCTTTTTGACTGTTAGTATCGTGTATTCTGTCTCTGGTATTTCTTCTTTCTAATCTACCAAAACAGCTGTAAGATTCTTTCTCAGACACTGTTTTCCTTAATTTTTCAAGCATCTTACTAAAATTTAAATTTGCCAGACCTAACTTCAAGGGCAAATTTATCTAATCATGAATTTGCCAAATGACTTCCTCTCTGATTTTAACAAATTTTAACAAACCTGGCAGTTTACAAAAACAACACTTTTGGAAACTGTATGAACAGTTACAAAACAAGTAAATTGTTTTGTACATCAGTATATTGGGAAAATTGGCTGTTAAATCAAGTTGCTTTTGGCATAGCGACTAAGGTTATGTCGGTTACCTGCCTTCCTCATTTCTTTTTCTTTCTCCTCATACTACCTTTGTGTTGATCCCCTTGGTAGCATCATGCTTATTACCTTTCAGCCACTTCTCCATTCAACATCTGCTCCATGTGCAGGACTGAGTGGGAAGCAAGCCTTCTCACAAGACAGTGCCATACGTGTGCTTCATGAATTGTCAGATTTCCTATCCGGTCCCCTCCTCCCCCACCCCGGAGTTTAGGAAAGCTCCAAGGGAAAAGAAATTTGGCACTAAATGGATAAGGAGTATTCTGAGAGGTGATGATAACAGGTAGGGAGCTTTAAAAGGGTGATTTAATCTTCACTATATCAACTGGACCCAGTCTTGGTCTTTCCATTCCTTTCGGTAAGGATTGATTTTTTTGTCATTGTTTTTACCATTATTCTTTTTTAAAATATCTTCCAAAGAATAAAGGGAAATTTTCCTCACTTTTAAAAGAGAAAATACTGATTCCGTCTTTCAGATACCACATGGGTCTTTTGTACCATGTTATAAATCTAAGATACATAATGGATCTTAGTGAGCTTATTTTCTTGAAACGTTTTCCTATTTCACCATCCTAGGATTATTTTATTGTTATTCATCAACTGTTCCCAACTATGCTAGGAAAAAACTAAAATGGTATGAAAGTGGAGGAATAATGCAATCACACAGAAGGATTTGCAATAAGTAGAACGTAAATCCTTACTATTATATAACGTTTCAGTTTTCTTACTGTGTTGTTCAAAGTCTATCAAGAAATGAAGAGATTTTACCCTACCTACACTTCACCAGGTTATCCTGAGACACTTTGATGGATGCTGGAAGAGGACACAAGACAAAAGACTTTATTACTCATGGCACAGCAGGCCCCATGACCTACATACTTGTTTGCATCTTTCCTTTGCTTCTCAAGGCCCATAGGGGCAATGGACATGGGTCTAGGTGGTTGTTGCACATGAAGTGATTTTGTGTTATAGCTGGGGAACCCTGAGGTTATGCAACCCCCAGTCTTACGGACAGAGCTATAAGAAATCTTACCCAACCTTTGTGCTGGAGGTAGACACTATCTCTGTTTGCTATATAAGCATCCTTGAAAAGCTATTCTAAGATAACAGCTATCCCAAGACATGTAGCAGTGTCATGGAGAAGTGCCTCCCCAGTCTTCTATTACCTTTCAAGAAGAAGCTTTGTAGTGTTTTTCATTATTGTTATTACTTTTATTGAACAGAGGTTGAGAATTCAGAATTTCTCATTTTCTTCCATAATGGCAAAGAGAAGGAAACTGACAGAAGAAGACATTTCACAGTTATTAGATGAATCAGAAGATGAATATAAAGAGACAGATAGCAGCACTCTAGAAACTAATGAGGATGGTGAAATTGATTGTATAAGCAAAAAGTCAGATTATGAGTCTTCAAATGATAATATCCTAGATGAATTTTGCAAACTGAAGAATCGATGAATGAACAATATGTATCTAAAGGCAAAAAGGAAATAGGATAGTCTCATCCAGTTAGTTATTCAACAAGAAGGACTTTATCATGCAATATTTTGCAGTAAGAACCTGAACCAGCCCATTTTGCTAAAAGAATGTATTCAGTACTCTTTCAACTTATGTTTGTTCACCAAAATTTACTTTATATGGTTCATTGGTGGGCAAATGTTGAAAGCAGATTATATAAAAATGCAATTATAAGGAGAAGATGATACAGAAAAGGAAATTTTTATTAGATTGACCATTCTAATTGATGCTTATAAATCTAAAAAATGAAAAATTTATGATTATATAGTGAAAAGATAGCTTCATCAATTTAAGAAAGTTAAGAGCTGTCGTATTTTTGGAAGTATTGTGTTTTGAAGATGCAAGTGCAAGAATAACGAGCCAGAAGTAATGGTAAACTAGGACTCATTAGAAATATATTTGGGGTTGGCGAGCCTGGTGGTAGGTATTGAGGAGGGCACGTATTGCATGGAGCAGTGGGTGTGGTGCATGAACAATTAATCTTGTAACACTGAAAAAATAAAATAAACGTATTTGGAGAAAAAGATATTTGAAATATGAAGTCAGTACTTATAAGATGGGTATTTTCCAGAATTATGAATGATAGTTAATCAGAAGTCTGTTGCATTCATACCTTAAAACTAGGGAATGTATAATATGCTAAAATTCTTACTAAAATTTCTAACAAAGTTATTCTTTACTATCATTCTCTAAATTATTTATCATATAACCAAAATATTTTTTTAAACTTCATCCATTGGACCAGCGTAAATGATAATGACTAAGTTTTCTAATACACTAAAGATTAAGCAAAAGTACGTTGTTGTGTTCTAGGATCTGGGAGCAAAGTGCCATTTTGTATTCCCTTATTTTTGTTAGTTTGTTGTTTGTTTTTGTTACAAATGAATCTTCTGTGGTTCCCACAGTGTGTAAATTGTAACTGAGTTTAAATGATATTACAGTAAATTTGATAGACCCAGGTTCATTATCAATAGGTATCTTGTTTCTATCTCCAGAAAGTTCCTTTAAATCACTGGATTCCCTCGAAGTTTAATAAGAGAGAGAGAGAGCATATTTATATTTAAAGTAGTGCTTCACATGACTTTGTGATAGGTATTTATGGCTGCACCTTCTTAGAAATAATATAGAACAGGGGCGCCTGGGTGGCTCAGTGGGTTAAAGCCTCTGCCTTTGGCTTGGGTCATGATCTCAGGGTCCTGGGATCTAGCCCCACATCGGGCTCTCTGCTCAGTGACGAGCCTACTTCCCCCTCTCTCTCTGCCAGCCTCTCTGCCTGTGCCTACTTGTGGTCTCTTTCTCTCTATCAAATAAATAAATAAAATCTTTAAATTTATATATATAACAAACCTCTCACCTTTGGCCTCCAAGTAAAGTTGATGATTGGAGGGGGGAGTAATGGCAGTATAAAGCAATATAAAATACTTCAAATTTGGTCTTTCTGACTGGTATTTCTCAAGAGCATATGAGATCATTCCCAAATTGAATATAAATTATCTTTTACATGAGCATATTTTAAAAATATCATTGCATGTATATAGTTACCGGATGGCTGAGAAGCAACTATAGCACCAACTTCAATAAGTATTTATCGAGTAGCCCTTGTGTATTAACACCATAGATCCAAACCCTAAGATTTAATTACTATACTTAAAATTTCCCAGTTTAATGGTGAAAAAAAGTCAGTTAATGAAACATTACAGTGCAATCAACATACATATTTCTCTCTCTTGCCCTGATAACTTATTTTCATTCAGGAACCAAAAGAATATGGCTTGAACTCAATCTGGGCAGCTTTAGCAGAATGAGGTCTGATGTCGTGATTGTACTGATGTTGTGTCGTATGTAGTATGTACTGATGTCGTGATGTCATATAGTTTGATTTGCACAGAGTCAGTGCTTAGGGATTCTTGGTGCATAAAGGGAAGACTCACGGTTCACCTGGTTTCTGTATAGTAAATGCTATGAATTCCTGCGTAATTCCCAGAGTCTTGCATGTTCTCTAGAGTTTTCATAACATCCTTTAAATGTCCAAAGTCATGTGGTTTTGGCCACTTCTGTTTTTTAGTTTTTTCAAACGTGTCCAGAGGCTGCAGAACTTGTTCCTTTTAGTTAAGTGTATGAAAATGAAGTGGGGGGAGGAAGTCTAAGTTCAAAATTTCAAATTGTTTTGGCAAGACTAACTCCTTTTCATACTAACCACGAGGCCACAAAGCTTCATTGTTGTCCAGTTAAATGAATGCATGGCTTTCATTTGGAAAAAGGAAAAAAAAAAAAACTTTCTAGCAATTTAAGTTTCAGGAAAACAATTGGTTGTGGCAAATGTCAGATGAATTTGCTCACCAAATCATATCGTCAGCTGATTTATGCCCACAGGCTTTCATAGTCCGTCTTTCTCAGCCAATGGCAGAACATTTAGAAACAGACTGGCTTTAGGTAAAAATATATACTTTTGTTCACATATATTCCCTCTGTGCCCTCTTGCCCTCTGTTCACTATTCAAGACGTAGCTTAATGGAACATCTCAAACATACTGAAAGTTCACATTTAACAACAGTTGTTTAGGTAAGCTATCTGCTAAAATGTATTGCTCTAACGTCAAATTATTGCTACTTTGAACTAAGTATGGCCTGTCAATTGGGATTCCTTAAGAGATAGTTCAGTTGACTTTTCAATGGTTTTGAAATATTCTAAATAGTCTCTGCTTCTGTCTGCTTTGGCAGCAGTCGGCCAGGGGAATGCTTTATGCAAGATCCAAAAGAGTGTTTCTAAGTGTTCAAAAAAGGATTAATTATGAAAGCAAACTTGAAAAGTATAGACAGGGTCGATCTCAGTTATTTTTGAATTAAGTCTCAAAGCCACAATGATAAAAATAAAATACCTTGCCTGATTTCTACTTAGATCTGATCTGCCTGTCACCAGAAACTCATCCATATAGGGTAGGGGATTAACTGTTCACATGCTCTTTCAAAATCCAAGTGCTGTGTGTGGAGTAATGGAAAATGATTAATTTGTTTTGTCGTTCTCTTTGAGAACACAGAACATCTCTTAAAAAGAAAATAACCCTTTATTTTGAGAACAGAGAAGATTAATTATATTCACCTCACCAAGATGCTTTTAAGTAAATTAGCCTGGACCCTGCCTCAACCAGAACAATGATCATTCCTTATCAGTGTTCCATGTCAGGACCCTCTGTTCCATGTTAAATACAGAACAGACAGCCGTGATTGCCTGCATTAGCGTGGAGGGCTTTGCAGTATTCAGGGAAATGATTAGCATTTCTCTGTATCTGTGTCAGTGTCCCCATCTAGGCCTGTGTGGCCACGCCCCTGCCCGTTCCTCCACAGGAAGACGGTACCCTCCACATCACAAGCTTCCTGCTCCAGCTTCTTAGGTCCACAAGAGGATCTTATTTCTCATCTTCAGGTCTCTAACTCTTGTCTGCCCCTTTTAACTCAACTTTACAGTCCCTCATTTTTTTTTTCTAGGTCTGTTTTTTGTTGTTACTTCTTTAATTTTGAGTCTGTTTAGAAACATTCTCTATGCCTCAAAAACAGCTGCTTTTTAAATTCTACCTTTAAAAAATAATCCGTAGTGTATTTTTCTTTCCATGACATTTCTGAGTTCTAATTGTGCCTTTATTGATCTTTGTGTTGAGGAGAGGTTTTGGTTTTGTTGTTTTTTTTTCCATAAAACTAAAATCTATTGTGTGTGATGCTAAGTATTTAGCACTAGAAATATAGGGAAAAATACAGGCCTGCCTTTCAGGCATTTGCTGTCTACTAAAAAGGACAAGTAAGCACACAGTTAGGAAATGATTAGACACAGGACAGGAGACTTGTGTGCACAGGAAGCACTGAGAATGGAGACCTAACCCAGACCTTAGGGGAGCTTTTCACAAAATAATAACTATTGAATAGTTATTCAATAACTACGAATATTAACAATACCATTGTAACACTAGCTAGTGCATACTGAGTGATTACTAGTGTCCCTCCCCGCTCTAAGTACTTTGCATGCACCAATATATTGGTGCTTACAATAATTCTACACTATGAATATCATTATCATTCCTCTTTATAAACGTGGATACTGAGCACCAGTGCAGAGGGATGTGAGAACTTCCCTAGAGACACATAGCTAGCAGTTGACTAAGCCAGGCTTTCAGGTCAGGCAGAGCAGCTCAGGAGCCCATGCTTTTAACTGCCGTATTAGAGAAGGTAGCGGCCAGGCCAAGTCTTGTAGAAGGAGAATCCATGAGCTAGTTTAAGCAGTGTGTGGAGAACATCCAGATAGATGGACTTCATGTGCAAAGTCATGATTGCACATGATTGCACAGAAGCTTTTTGGACAAAAGCAAAAGTATGGTGTAACATTCATGATAATAGAACTGGAAGCTGATTAGCAGTATTTAGATGATTAGCAATATATATATATATACACATACATATATATGTATATATCTCCATCATGAATATATATATACATTCCCAGTTTAAAAGTGCAAAAAAAAAATGAAAAGCAATTCTTTTCCTGCTTTTGGAAGTACCTGTTCTAACAACACAAAATGGCAAATATCTGGAGGTTTTTGATGGAGCAAACACCCAAGAAGATCAAAATGTCTTTCTTCCTGTTTTTCTTTTGTAATCATTAGTTTTGCTCTCTGCTATAAAGGAGTGAAGGTTTTTCCACCCCACAGGTATTCTTGGGTATATATTAACTCCTAAAATCCCATATGTGATTTTCTCCTTATTTTATTTTTCCTTATAAAACTATTTTTAACATTCTTTCCAACCTTCGAAGCTTAAAAATCAGACACCCACCCCCAACCTACTGTGGGAAAGAAGTTAAAGCCACACTGACTAAAGCTACAGCCAGCCAAAAATCTCGTAGAGATTTTTAGACCCTATTTTCTCCTTTACCTGACTGGGAAACTGAAACCCATGGGTTAAACAATTTTCCCAGTTCATGCGACGGGTTACGGCAAAGTTGAGATAGAACTTTGTATCTCCTGGTTTCTACTCAGTGATTTTTTTTTTTCACTGTATCTTGCCGCCTTACCTTAGACAGAAGACTGCCACAATAAAAATGTTATCTGATTAATCTAACTACTCCAACATTATTAGAGAAACCATTTTATGGACATTTAGGACATTTTCAGGTGCTTACAGTCAGAAGTATGTTTTTGTATAAATCAAGGGCTTTTGATATGGCACACCAATCACTTTCTAGGGAGTACAGTAAATTTCTCTCAGTAAATTCTCATGGAGCTCCACCCAGATGGTGCCCTCGAGGTGAGGCTCAGAGTTTTTGCTGCTCTGCAGACTCTAACCTAGAACTGAGATGCCTATCTCGCCTTCTCACAGTTCCTCCCAGACCAAGAGTGCTCCTGCATGGGGTGAGGGACTAGTGATCCGAAAACAACATCAGAGGGTTTACTTTAGGCTGTGAGTAAGAGCATATCCCTTCTATGCTCAAAGTCCTCAGAACACCTTCGATTTCACTCAGAATTAAATATAAAAAACTTCACTGTGGCCAAAAAGTCCCTCAAGATCTTGTCCCAGAGGCATCTTTGGCCTCATCTTGTGTGTTCCCTCAGCTCACTCTAGAAGAGTGTACGATATAGGGGAGGCATTCACTAAATGCTTGCAGATTGAATAAATAAATGAGAACCTTTCCATCATTGAGTAAGACCCATTCATTCATTAATTCATTGGGGAAGTAGTTATTGAATACCACCTCTATGGAAATACTGGGTGGAGTGCTGGGGGTATAGGGCGAGTGAAGACAGATATGTCCTACCTTCTGATGCTTATTTCCCAGAGTCAACATGATCATTAATCAAGTAATCACATAAATAGATATTCTGGTAAGTGTTGCAGAGGAAAGGCTCAGGGTGAAGTGGAGAGCTTGTTTGATGGGATCGGTAAAGGCAGGAGAGAGCATTCCCTAAGGAAGTGATAAAAAGAATAAAATTTATCCAGTTTTCTTAAGATTTACTTAAGATTCATTGAACATAAATTTTATATTTAAAAATTAAAAATCCAAGTGGAGCTAATGTATGCATGCTAAAGTCTATAGGGGAAAGTGTACTGATGTGTATAATTTACTTTGTAAGGCATCCAAAAAATAAGTTGGATTAGTGGATACACATAGGGATAGATAGATGGGTTAGTATGTGATAAAGCAAATATAATGAAATGTTAATAGTAGAATCTAGATGATGAGTATATGAGTGATCTCTGTAAATTTCTTTCAGATTTCCAATATGCTTGAAAATGCTCGTAATGTTGGGGGGAAAAGTTTTAACCAGATAAGGAAACAGGAGGGAACATTCTCCACTGAGGGCACAGTATGTATAAAAGTATGTGCCATTACACTTCTATTACTTTTGTGTTTTGGATAATGTCTGTAGAACATCAAATATATTTCTAAATATTGGATATAGTTTTAATTAAGTTTGCCTTGTTTGTGCATTAAATTCTATGATGGATTTTTATTAGTGTCACAAATTTTAGAGTCTCACTGACCTCCTCTTCTGCATTTGAGAATTTCCAGAGTTGGCAGTACCTCACAGAATCAGCCTTTTTAAAATGCCTGCTGTTTGGAAAGTATTTGAGGCTTTCACATTCACTCTCTTACTTAATAATAACAGCTACCCTGTGGGTATGAGATAATAAAGATCATCACTATTTAACCCCCATTTGCAAATAAAAGACTGAAGCTTAGAAGGGCAGGGAAAAGTGATATTCCAGAAACCACAAAACACAAGTAACATTACTAGAACTATGCATATCCACAAATCAGGTATCCTGATTTCCTGGTCAGCCTTCCTTCCACCTTACCACCGTTCTTCATCCGCCAGTGTGAAACACGTGTCCAGGACCAATAAATCAGAAGCATGGTCTCTCCCTGCCACTGTAGCAGAAATGGCTAAACTCCGTCTCTTCCAGGAAGTCTTTGCATATGCTGTTGGCCCCTCATTAACATGCAGTCACATCTTAGAGGCAAATGCTCTTAAAATTCTTTGCCTTGGGAATAAATTTTATTTTCAATTTTAAGAAATAAAGTGATCTCACAGAAATTAGATTGTGGATCTCAAGACCCTCCTGCCTGTAGACCCATGGTAAGGGCATATAGAGAACACTAACCTAGTCTTCATTTGTCTTCGTATGTGATTTTTCCCTCACATCAGGGAGTGGCAAGAAGAGATGGGAAGGAAATCTCAATCTCAAGGGGAAGAGATATGTTTGTTTATTCCTTCTGTCTTCCTTTCGGCTCATTCATGGTATTATTGAAAAAAAAACTCCCCCAGTTAATCTAAAAAATAAGATTATGGGTTAGCTATGACTTATAATTTGGTTATGTCTAAAAATAAGAAAGCAGTAATCTGGCAAATTCTGTAGGTTTCATACAGTTCACTTAAAAATATTATTGTGAATGAGAGTTGGGAAAAATCTAGAAGGCCTTTATTCAAGTTTTTCAATGAAGATAAGCCACCTGTTCTCAAATTTTATAGATGGGTGCTTTTTAAAGGAGCTCTTCTGCTTGTGACTAGAATGCTGTTATGTGAAGACGTAGAATTTGTTGTTGACAAAAATTCTTTTGGATTTTAGCTCAAATACAGTCACTTATGTCATATTGCCACGTGAACTGGTGTTTTTATGGAACAAGCCTTATTTACCCTCTTACTCCAAGATACACATAAACACTTGTATCTAAGTGGGTGTCTGATTTTTAGAACTCTCTTAAAGTACACAATCTAGAAATAGAGGACTCTTCTGGTATTCCGAGAAATCTGCACAACTCCGAGCACTGAGGCCCTTTGAAGGATGTATACCCACAGAATGACTCACCAGCCTATTCTCTGCTGCTGTTCAGTTTGGTTTTAATGAGCTCCTGATACAGTTTGGATGAAAAGAGGGCCCTATGAAGCCGATACAGCTGTGCTGGATCGAGTCCCCACAAGTAAAAAGTCAGACAGTCTGTCCTTTTTATGATTTCACCCTTCCTCCCCTTGAAATTTGTTTACTCAGGTCCTCTTACCACCTTTCAGCCATTTGTCAAGAAAGTTTTGCAGTGGATCTCTTTCCAAATGAAATAGAATTGCATTTTTGAACCCAAATAAACTGCTTCATAACCTTGTTTATTTAACATCTGTATAGTGCCAAAAATGCACATGCTTATTTTTAAAATAAAAATATAGCATCTCCTTATTTTATTTATCATCTAATCCTCAAAACGTATGATTTCAGTAGCACTCTCAGAAAATACTAGTTGTTATACATTCCGAAGAAAATAAACACATGTGCGTTTTTACAAAGAGAAGGATATTTACTGAAGTATACCCCCGGTTAAATCTGTTTCTTTGAGCTTTCTCTACAGGAGACAGGAAACTAACTGCAGCGAAGCCCCTTTCTACTTCCTAATCGCTGCTATTTATGTTGTCATACTACATTCTTTATCAGTTTCCCTGTAGTGTGAAACAAAGGAAAAAGTAAGGAAAAATATACCACTAACCAGTACAAAATGCTCGACTACCTGGCAGTTTGGTGTGTGTTGAAGATTTTGGAATAGGAAAATTGCCAGCTTATTCTTTGCCCTCTCGGTTATGGATGGATAGCGAAACCTGCCTGTAGGTGCAAAAGCCACAGAGAGGAATGGACACGATTTCTGAATTTCACTGTTGTTTCTACTACTTGATCCTGCTTTAATCTAGAGAAAATAAATGAAACCGCAAACTTTCACTTCTCAATTTTTAATAAAGAAGCCAAGATTTGGTGGATCAGTCAGAGAGTGGTAACTCTGCCTTTGTCTTTACAGCCACCATTGACCGAAGCACCTCTTATGGCCAGATAGCGTGCTATACTATTTCAAAATGTCACAAAAAAAGACAAGGGTGTGTTAGTGAGTATAAGAAAACTGAATCTCATACCTGACTTCCTCAAATCAAAAGAAGGAAAATCCTGAGCCCTCCTGTGCTTATATGTGCTTGGTGCGTGGTCTTGAGCACAGACTCTTCAGCACGGACCAGATGAACCTCTTCCTGCATCCATCTTGAAACTTCTCTAAGCCCATCAGAGACATATCTCCAAAGTTCTAGATGCCAAAAGTTGATAGCTAGAGAGGGTTAGGAATTTATATCAAACAGTGTTACAGCTTCTGGGGATTTACCATCAAAGTATTTCTATAGTAAGAACACTGCCATTTCTGCATTCTAACTGCTTGGATTTGTACGCCAGATTTGCCACCACATGACTGACGAGGTTCGTTATACTTTGGTTCTCATTTGCTTCATCTGTATAATGGAAATAACAAGAGTACCTATGGCATACGATGGTGTGGGGATTAAGAAGTATATTCAAAATTGGGTTACATTTTTATGGTTCAGTCTTTCATTGTGCTACTAACCATTTTTAGGAGTAATTGATCATTTGCTTTGTCACTGCTCTTAGCTCGGTGGAAGTCCAGCTCCTTCGGCTTCTGAGATAAACCAAGTTTTCTACACGAAATATTGGTCCTTTATTAAAATGGATTCTTAATTGTGAATTTTTCTTTGTTTTAAATTTGATATGAAATTTAGTATCTTATCATAGTTTCAAAAGAGAAATTGTCTTTAAACCCTTTTGTAACTGTCTCATTTAGTTCTTCTAGAAAATCGACCTAAGAAAATTAAAGGCAGGTTAAGCACCTGTCATTTGCTGGCGCCATTACTGAATAACTGGAGAGATTATATTCCCTAAATTCTAGTAGTAGGGACTTGTCTGTGCCCTTTAAAGCATTAGACTGTGTGAGGCAGAAATAATTAAGCAACTTAAAAAATAAAAAGTTTCCCTGACTTTCCCTGATGTATTTTCCACTAGAAACTAACATACTACATGGGTCCTTATGGCATCGGAAAACCAGTAAATTCCTTATTTAGATTATTCATCTGCTAATGGTTCCATTTTTCTAGCACTGTTAGCTTTTGGGGGAACGTGAACGTGAAGTGACATGTAATGTGACCAGACTTTAATCACAGAACCTCAGACAATCTCATGTTATTTGAAAAAAAAAAAAGTTTGAATGTGAATATGCATACTCTTAAGTCTGTATGCTGAAGTGGTGGTTTTAAGCACACTCACATGCATACAGAGAGACAACGACAGTCAGAAAATAAATATACTCCCCCAAATATCACTTACTCATGAAATTATGAGACGTGAGATGCCTGCAGGCCTGGACTCATTGTCTTCATTATTTCATATCTTATTGTTGCAGAGGCCTTAAAAATCTCAGCATCTGTATATGTAATTTCTTTAAAATAAATGCAATGATTTTTTTTCTTGTGTAATTCTTAGATCTTTTGCATATGCATACTTCCCCCCACCCCCCCACGCCACCAGTGAGTTAGAAGGTCCTGAAGAACAGGAACCGTGTCATCTCTGTCTTGTGGATCTTTCTGTGATATCTAGATATACATTTGATGTTACCTGATTGACAAGACTGTAAGGATGGAGGGAAAGGCATGTGTACCAGAAACTATTTCTGATATTGAGGAAGATACTTAGAAACAACACATAAAAGGAATATAAAGTAAGCCGCAACTAAAATAAATGATGAAAAAGTTTAAAGATATTAATGGAGATGTAGGGGATGGGAGAGGAGAATAGAAAAATAGCTGTACTTAAGAAAGTAGAAGCCAAGGAGTTTTTTTAAGGTTCACTAAAAATATATATACAGCCATTTTGCATATGCATCCAAAAACTATCAAATAGTCAAAATAAACTAGTCTGTGAAACGGTGCAAGAAAAAAAATTTCTTTATGCCGTCACCTAGTTGATTGAAAATTTTAAACAAAAATACTTGCATAACATGCTGAATTTTATAGTAGGGAAAGAAATGATGTGCTTATTTTAAGAACAAAATGAGTTTAACATACTTCTCCTTAGTTCAGAGGGTCATTTCTGAATGAGAAAATTTATGGAATAAAAAAAGGGAAATAAAGTTTCCAAACTGCAAGTCTATTGGAATCATTGTTTATGAAGGAGATTTTTTTTGATGCAAAAAAAATTGCTTTAAAATCACCACTCCATGGATTTGTATTTTATTGTTAAAGAGCCAATATAATTCTTGAGGAAATCTATTAATTTTACTATTGATGAATATACCACATATGGTGGCTAAAATTACTTGCTCTCCTAAACCTACATGTTGGGGCCTATATTAAGAAACTTGTCATTTTGATGAATCTTTCCTACACATGAAAAAAATTAAATGAAGTCATTTAAAATGCATGGGTGTTTAAGTGAGCACATGCGGCAAAAAGAAAAACTAACAAGCATACAAATGTTAAGCAGAAGGAAGAAAGTACTAAATCCTTTAAATGGAACTAGAAAAGGAAGATTTTTATGAACTTGAAGAAATAGGACATATGACTTCCAACTTCAAAATGGTGAAGTAGGGTGTTTCTGCTCTCTTAAAAATCACATTAGAAAAGTAAAAATATGAAGAAAGAAAAACACTGATTTTATGCATTGACAACTAGAAGACATATATAACTCCCATTTTGGAGAATGCTGAAAAAGAAATGGTAAAATAACTCAAAACAGAAAAGGTAAAATGCAAGCACCTGTCAAGAGGATACCAACAGAAAGCCAATATCATTCACCCTGCAGAATTTTAGAGAGGCTTTGAACTGGACATACCATCTACTCCAGAAGGAGAGGGTCGAAATGAGTATATTGAAAATGTCTGCAAGGAGGAGTCAGACCCTCAACTCTCTGTCTCCGTCCCCACCCCAAGACACACCCTGCAGAGACATACGTGTATGTTCTGGAGAAACTCTGGATTGGAAGTAAAGGCAGACAACAGCACTAGAGTGAGACGGGGGATTTAAAATAGGAAGTGTAAGTGGGCATACCAAATGAGGTAACACCAGTTCCTAATCCTGCCTGGTTCCAGAAAAACTTAACTCCTTCTAAGGAAAAAAATCCTCAGGTACTCATAATTTGGAGCCTCCTCCCACCAAAAAAAGAGTTTAACCTACAATTTATGTAACTCTCTGGCATTATTTTCCATAATTAAGGCATTTGTGCTGTGTAATAACTAACAAACCCTGAGATCTCATGGCTTAATGCAATAGAGGCTGATGTCTCACTCACACGAAGTCCATTATGGCTGACAGCTCTCCTCTCTCTGGTAGCTCTGCCATCTGAAGCACGTGGCCTCCAAGGTCCTCATGGCAGGGGCTGGGGTGGAAGCAGGAACACAAAAGCTCCTTAACTGACTACGCTCATAAGTGAGACCCGTCACTTGCACTCATTGTGTGTTGTTCAGAACTATTCACGTGGGAGATGTAGGGGAGCAGCACATGGAATATTGGGTGGCCACTAACTTCTCAACAACATTGTACAAACTTATGTCCAGGTTATCACAAGACACTTCACTTTCTGCCCATGCACCAGCCATAGGGTTTGTGGTTTATTTCATTGGATAATTGCAATTCATTTTATATTTAAAAGCTAATATCTATTGACCAAGAATACATGGATGGGCTGGCCCTGTGACAGGACTAAGAATATGGAGATGCCTATGATATAGTCTCTGGTCTCAAGGTTATTCTACCACTTCTTAGTTTATATTGCCTTTAAAATAATGTTCAGATCATTACCTCTTAATGTTTATATTGGTGGGTGTAAATCAGTGGCCAGCTAATTGAAAACTAAGTTTTTTATTTATAATCAACAGGATTTTGTGTCCCTCTTACAAATATTTAATTTCAGATGTTTTCCCAAATTTTATGAGAACCCCTTCTTTTTTAAGTAAAATAATGGTTGAGAACTCTTTTCTC
Source organism: Nasua narica (assembly GCA_028533885.1). Lineage (NCBI taxonomy): Eukaryota > Metazoa > Chordata > Mammalia > Carnivora > Procyonidae > Nasua > Nasua narica. Next base: position 106,887,923 of record CM052797.1, on the reverse strand, counting down.
CTGTGTAATGGCAATGTGTGAGGGTCTCTAATATGTTCCATAGTGAACTAACTGCAAATTCATCTGTTTCTCAGTATTGTTTTGTGCTTTATTTCTGATGTTCATTGAAGCAGGTTCATAAATTAATATTAATATGAAATGCTCTATAGAAAGTTTCATAGCATATCAGTTGAAAGTAATTATCCAGGAAGAGTTTTTATATCTGAGGCAGTTTTTCAAATGCATCTCATATGCTCTATGAAAGGAAATAAGTCTCCTGATTTAAAAAATATGTATTTATCTTAGAAATACTATTATATCTGCTCTTATTTGACTGTCTGAATCTATAGCTTGAACTGCTTCTAACCATGGTACAAGTGACTTTTAGTACTTGGATTCTGAGAGTATTGATTAATTTTTTATAATGTTTGGTTGCCTTATGTTTTCTTTTTCAGAGTACCCGAGTGGCCTTGGACCATCTGGAGTCTGTGCCTGAGAAACTGAGCTTACTAGAAGATTTCAAAGACTTAAGAGTGAGAAAAAGTTGGCTTGTCTCTTTCAATATTCTTATCTGAGTGAGAACATCTGACATCTTCCTGATGTGCAAAGAAGGTTGTAGGGAGGGAGGAAGGACCAAAAAATATCGGGGACTCTTAATATTCCATCTTATCAGAGTTTATTGACATTCATTAAGTCACGATTGAAAATACTAGAACTTATATATTACCACAATAGAGGAAATTAGAGACTTTTATCCTCACACTAGAAGCTCATTTGGCTTCCTAAAGATTTAACTTTAATTTAGAAACACCTAAGATTTAAAAGAGGTTACACATTATATTGACAATAGATAACCTTTTTTTCCTCCCCAAATATATTTATTTTAATTTTTCAGTGTTATAAGATTGATTGTTCATGCACCACACCCAGTGCTCCATGCAATACGTGCCCTTCTCAATACCCACCACCAGGCTTG
>CM052797.1:106596544-106886468 GCA_028533885.1 Nasua narica | reverse complement strand
AACGTGAGGCAGGAATCTATCAAAACCCTAGAGGAGAACATAGGCAGTAACCTCTATGACATTAGCCACAGCAACTTCTTTCAGGACATGTCTCTAAAGGCAAAGGAAACAAAAGCGAAAATGAACTTTTGGGACTTCATCAAGACAATAGATAACTTTTTTGACAAGCAGTTTTAATTTATAGACTATCTTCTTTCTTTAATTACAAATTTTCAGAGTACTGTTTGTTTTAGAGATATGATAGTACACAGGTTATCTCTATACTATGATGTTTGAATTCAAATCCACAGAGTTTTAGATTTTATGTCCCATGCCATTTATTGATAGAACTCTAACCACAAATCATTTCATTATCAAAGAAGTTAATTACATGTGTGACTTAACTACTATAACTTTTTGAAGTTCTTAGAGAGGAGACATGCAAAACAAATAATTCTGCCTTCAGTCTTGCCAGACAAGGTTCAGGCCAGAGAACACCTTGCATATCCCTTTAGGGACACATATTTAATGGACAATTGTAGTGATTTTTACCTTAGTCCCATGTGGCTCCACCTAGCAATGCTGAGCTGAGGGTATTCTTTGAAAACCATGAATCTCTTATTTCACATTGGCTTTAAAATATAACTTATGTTACATTTAGATTTTGTTTGAATCTAACATATTATTTAAGAATCTAATGAGTAGGAAATACATCCTGATTGTGCCGTATTGATTATCAGAGGCACTGATAGAATGTGGCTTTCAAGATCTATGCTTTCTTAAAGTCACCTTTCATTAAGCATATTTTGATAGTTCGATAACTAAACATTATTGAACAGGATCCAGAGTTGCGTTGACACGTCAAGAAATTGAGGCTATCACAAATAAAACAAAGTGTTATTAGTACGTTTTGCTAAAGTTTTGATTCTTTCTCATGATTTGATTACATATTTGCAATCTAAATACTTGTCAAAAGATAATGAAACCAGTGTCCAAAGAGATGTGATTTTTAACTCACCCTCCTATTACCCAATGTGGATAGCAGGCGATATGTTACACCCATCTCCCTTCCACTTTTTTCTCTGTAGCTAAGAGAAGTCATCTAAGGGAAGGAAGGGCAGACAAGAGAAGTGTTAGAAACAGGTGGCATTTGCCACTGAAAACACATATCTATCTTATACCAGAATAAAAAAAGAGAAGTGACAGATCACTTTTTCTCCAGGGGTCTACATCGAACGGAATATTCATAAGTGCAATTTAAAAGTTCTCTACTATTACCAAAAGGTTTTATTTTTTTTCATCATACAAGCTAGTGATTATCTACAAGTCTAGCTTATGTGTATATATATATATATATATATATATATATATATATATATATATACACACATATACACACACATGAAGATGCCTATATAGTGAAGTTTTTAGGGAGAATATTTTTCAGAGTTCATAATCCTACTTTCCAATATTAGTCATTAAAATTGAAACCTTTAGCTTTAAAGGAAAGGAGTCCATTAGCAAGTATTCTGTGCTACCATGCAGCAGGCAGTAGCTGTTTTCTAACCTATATTACATTTCTTTTCAAATCCTCAGAGACACCCTACTCATGGGCAGTATTTTCCCCCATCTTACAGCCGAAGAAACGGAAGTTTAGAATATGTAAAGTGGTTGGAACTGGGATCTAGCTCCATGTATTAACTGCAAGCCCATTTTCTTTGCCTTTACTGCCTCTAGCTTGAAACCCACTCTCTATGTACTCTAAAGTCCCTTCTATGATTAAAAAGAGCTTATGTAGTCAGCTTAACGAAAACAACTAGACATGGCCTTAAATAAAAATGCATAAAGCCTTTAGATTATGAGCTGTAATTGTTTTTCAAACTTCTAAAACTTTCTAAAATTCAAGATGTGCTGTCAACAAGAGCCCAAAGACATAAGCTCTGATCCGAGCTCATGTACCAGACAAAATTACTCAATAACTGAGGTTATTTCCTCATCCCTAGAATGAGGGGCATGAGCAGCATTATCTCTATGGTTCCTACTCACACTGGCATTACTAGCATCTCTATGAAAATATATTCCACATACATATTTCTTGATAAACTCCAGTCTATGACTAAGTAAGTATAAGCTATAGTAAATACAAGTCTCATCCTATTTAGATAGTCTTTTCTTTTTTCTTTAAACATGTCATAGGCCCTCTCATTGTTTTTAACCTTATTTTGAAGGAAGTGGTTCAACTCTACAATTCCACCCTGAAACCTTACATATTTGGTGTGGTAGAAAGGAAGTAGCTTTGGGCTCCAAGCCCAATCTGTCATAAATTGCCTAGTCTTGGGCAAATCATTCTTAACTTCCACTGGGCTTTAACTTTTTGTCTATAATAAAGAACTTTGAAATTGTAATACCCCTTCCAGCTTGAACACTCAGTAAGTTTCTTGGGACTATTTGGGAACTAAATCCCATAGATAATTTTTCTTACATATGCAAATCAGTTGCTCTCATTTTATTCTAATTTCTCCCTAATTCATAATAGAAATGTCTAAATAACTAGGTATCATGACTGCTACGTTCCATCCTCTCCCCAAACAATGGAGGAAGGGAAGAAAGAGAGGAGAGAAGGGGGAAAAGAAGAATGAATGAATGAATGAATGAATGCCTCTTACATTTTTCTTTCTTAATTTCTTTACTGCCTGAATCTCTGTGCTTTTGAGAGCAGATGAAGTATCTTTCAACTTAAAAATCTACGTGATATATTGGTTAACAGGGTAGAATGTTTAAGAATTAATGATGAAAGAGGACTCTAGTTTTAAAGGTAACATTTTTTAAAGACTTTATTTGAGGGAGAGAGAGCATGCATGTGTGAGGAGGGGATGAGCAGAGCGAGTGGAAGGGACAGAGAATCTAGAGCAGACTCCAAGCTGAGCACAGAGCCTGCCCCACACGGGGCTCAATGCCACGACCATAAGATCATGACCTGAGCTGAAACCAAGAGTCCGTTGCTTTACCGACTGAACCACCCAGGCACCCCAGTAACATTTTTTTTTAACACACAAGATTAAAGTCAGGCACTTCTCTAAGAGAGAGTATGCAGCATTCAGAAGTGACATGCTGTGGTTAATGACCACCTCTGGACAACTCACTGTTCCTTGAACCTTGTTCCCGTCAACTAAGAGGTGTCAGTCATTTCAGACTGACATAAGGGCTTGTTTTGAAAAGAATGCAAATAACCAAAGTGGGACCCTGTTTTTATTTTTAAGGTAGCATCCAAAGCAACCCTTTCCATCTTTCTCCTTGGTGTGACCTCTGTTTCCCCCAGATCTTTCTAAACACCTATCAATACTTTTTTCCTTATTTCAAATACGGATTTTCCTTTCATCTACCAGTTTTGACATTGTTGTTTTTTTTTTTTCCAGGATTCCCGCAGTTTTTCTGAAAGAATTGATGGGAGATATTCTAAATACAGAGTTCACAGAGAATCTCTTCAGCGCTGTGATGACACCAAGTACAGAGTCAGAGGCTTCAAAGTAATGTCCTGTATATACATTTTCAGTCTTTGAGCATTATCCATGTTTGTGGCTACAGCCTTCTGAGCTGCCCCTGCAGGGTTCATGCAAGGGTGCTTGTAAAAGAAAAGATATTCCTTAATCTTCAGTTCTAGGGGACTAGAGAATAAAATTTCCAGAGATTGTACCTATAACTTTTTACTTGGGAACTATCTTTAATTTTATGCCATTGTTGCTTAACATGTTGTTTGTCTCTTGGCATTGATGTTGCTTAAGAAATCATATGCCAAGAGACCTCTGGTCTCTTGTTTGGTCAGAGGCTCGGCATAGGTGGTTGCCCTCCTCTGTGCATAGTAAGTCCAGCTACTCTCTGAGCTGAAGTCTCCAGAAGGTCAAGTAACACATAGTACTTTGTGAACTCTAATTTTGGTATTTATAATCATTCTTTTCCTGAGGATATGAACTCCATACTTATGGTTCATTAGTGTGGAATCAACACTGGAGACTGGAAAGAGTTGACCATATTGACAAAAAAAGTCTACCATTCTCTAGAGTCTCCCCAAGGATCACCTGGGGTGTGGGTGATTTTAAATCCATTTGGCCCTGAACAGTTACTAGCTTAGAGCAGCGTTTCTCGCCCTTGGCATTAACATTTGGACCAGATAATTCTTTGTTGTGGAGGCTGCCTTACACATTATAGAACATTTAGCAGCAGCCCAAGGTTCTACTCACCAGATTCCAGTGGTGCCCTCCATCACAAGTTGTGGCATCAAAACATGTCTCCAAACACTTGGCAAACATCCCCTAGAGAGCAAAACTGTCCCCCCATTCAGAACACTGACCTAGAGAGAAACCATCTGTATTCAAATATACATGCCCAAGTCAATTTAGGGAAACAAACAAAAAAAATTAAAGGTTCTTCTATCTTTTTTATATTCTCACAGACCTCAATATGTATGAATATTCATTACACTGTATATATTCACTTATTACAGCCAAATGTAATTATTTCTAAGACGCTTCTTCCTTCTTCTGAATGTAATTGGATAGAATGCTCAGTGGATCTAAAGACAGTGCTCATTTCCATAAGTCCTTCCCTAGCATGCTTAAAATGAGCTCTCTACTTTCCCCATCTCAAATAAGAACAACACAGTTATGCCACATTATTGATGCTCTAACTGTGCAAAGGGCATCCTGTGACTGTGCCTTTTTCCCTTTGTTTTTTTTTTATCATCGGGGATTATTGGCTAGAACAGTGACCTTATTGTCTTATATAGCAGATCCTAATTTCACTAAATCATCTTCCGACATCCCCGTCAGGTCCCATACACTCAAGCATTTCTCCACCACTTAACAGGGGACGCTGCTCACCTTCAACAGAAGTACAAGGGTTAGGCAGCCATAGCCAGTAATACTACTGACTCATTGTTGAACCAACCGCATGAAGGTTCTCTGTAGCTGTCACATGCTTTACGTGCATTAGCTCATTTAATCCTCACGGCAACCCTGGCAGGTGTGCACCACTATTTGTCCTCTCTTACCATTGAATGTTATAGAGCAATTAAATGGTTGAGCCAAGATTAAGACTTAGATCTGCCTGGCTTCAAGAATCTATATCCTTGACTGCTAAGCTATAATAGTGTAAATTTGGGCCTCCTATAACCTTAATTTTTCTAGGAATCACCAGATGTAAGACCATATTTTTAATATGTGAAAATCCGTTGTCGCCAAAATAAACACAATACATGCCTCTTAATGCAACAGAGGTCTAGACACAAATGACACCTTTAAAAACATTATTTCTCACCATGGTTAGATTTGGTATCAGATGAATCAGTACTATCTAGTGATACCTAGATTGCTTTAAATCAGTTTAATTTCTGTAACAGCATATGGCAAAGCTATGAATGTTTAACATGTTCAGCAAGTAATCTTGTTGGAGTTCTCTTTAAAATTACATTTGCAGCTGAAGAAGAAATCAGGCCACGTTTATAAGTGAGGCCAACACTTAGCAAAACGAGAAATAAGTTGAAAATTTTGCAAACAGGTGGTGTGAGTATAAGAAAAGGCTGCAAAGCACATTTTATGATGACATTTGTTCTACATTAATATTACTTAAACATTTTAAAACATTGATCCATTTCAGTAATGAATATGTCGACTCTCACCATTTATAACAGATGTCTGGCCCGAAATAATGCATCATCTAACTCAGCAGCCATGAGTACATCGTATTTTGGAGAAGAAAATGTGGGAGCACATTTTGGCCAGTTGTAGATACCAACAATGATTTGCTTCTATGCCATTTATGAGAACAATTCACTGAAAATGTTTCAAAAGAAGCAGGAGCTCAGATGGGCAGTGAGACAGTTGTTAATCATTTCTTGGCCTCATAGATAATCAGAAGAGCTACCTCTGGTTACTTGTTGACATCCTGAAGGCTAAGCTTCGAGTAAGAGGCATTGATTCTCTATCAAGAGAGAAGGTGCTGCCCTAGTTTTATATGATATTATTTCCACAACTATTAACTGCCCACATATTTTGCTAGGAGACTTCAAAGAAAAGGCACATTTCAGTGACTTGAATTTGTTGGTTCTCCTGATAACTGTGGTTCTGGGGAATCAGTTACTGTAGGATTCAGTTTAATTCGACAAACACACTGAGCCGCTACCACACCACAGAGCCCTGTACGACCTAACCGAGGTCAGCTTGCAGGACACGGAAAGACGCCAAAGGCGTGGTCCTCGTGGAGGGAATAGTTACCTGTTTGTCTTCCTGGATAGATTAGTTCTTGCCCCATTGTTGTGTTACAGCAGGGGTCAACACACTACCTCCCATGAGGCAAATCCTGCCTGCCGACTGCTTTAGTCAATAAAATTCTATTGAAGTTCAGCCACGCATTTATTCACGTATCATCCGTGGTGCTTTCACACTCGGCAGCAAGAGTTGCGTAGGTACGGCAGAGAGCGAATGGCTCAGAGTCTTTCGAAAAGAGGTTTGTGATGACAAGGCACAGGGAAGTGTTTTACGCACATGTGTCTGGAAGAGGATCACTATTAGCATTACACTTACAGAACTCCTACTGCAGTAGTCTTGACAGATAAGAGCTGTTGGAATAGCAGAACCATATTGGCCACTGGCTTCTCTCATTCCGTTGCTGTTGTAAGAAGGCAGTGAGACATGCAGCATAACCAGGCTGCCGGTGGAGAGAGCGGTGAGCAGGAAGGGGACAAGCCAGGGGCTTTTTCTGTCTAGGTTACAGCAACCTCCTGCTGATTCCTTCTGTGGTGACTGGATGGGTTAAATAGGTGATGGAGTTTAAGGGGGGCACTTGTCAGGATGCCCACAGGGTGACGTATGGGAGTGTTGAACCACTATACTGTACACCCAAAACTAATGTTACACTCTATGCTAACTAACTGGAATTTAAATTAAAACTAAAAAAAAAAAAATCAGATTTCTACAAACCTCTCAAGATTTTCAGTGTCCAGTTTCTGAGAGCATAATATAATATTGTACTAAGCTGACCAAGTTAACTGGACAAAGCTTGATCTAAGAGTTTATGTTTAGAAAGCAATTCAGAGTTGAATCTGACACACTTCTCTCTGCGTGTAGACAACAGAAGCATTTCATGGCCTCTCTTTCATCAAATTGGGTTTCTGTAGAACATACAGTCTTCCTTGCTGTCCCAGCTGTTTCAAATAGAACAGAATGTTCGAAAGTCAACATAGCATTCCTAATCTGAATTCACAGAGGAGTATGGTTTTGTCCAAAAAAATCCCCGTTTGCTGCCCGCCCTTTTTTGCTCTTTGCCTATACTAAATATATAGTTTTAATTAGCAGTGGATTTTATAGTAAAATCACAGACGGCATGTTTTCCCCCCCTTCCTTCCTTCTCCTAAAAAGAAAATCATGATTTTCAATTTCTAGTTGAAGACTTAGTACGTAATGTCTTTTAAAGAAGCAGATGTTTTGCAGGATAAGATGAGGTAGGTGAGGAAGTGTTGACAATGGTTTTCAGCACAGTTTATGCAGGCAGAGTTTGCCAAAGCCCTTTGTTCTATTTGTTCGCTGTAAGCATGTGTATAAGTACATGCTTTTCTACTGGAAGCTGTTTCTTCCTCCTTGAACCTCTCCATGATTTGTTTATACTTTGCTCATAGCAATTAATGGCTGTTAGCACTTCCTCTCTTAGGTCAGCTCTTTCTGGACATAGCTTAAATCTTCTCCAATAGTAGCTGCTGCATGCCATGCATAATTCCTGGTGCAATTCAAGATTAGAGGTGACGTTTATTGGATAACTATTAAAATATATCACCAGTGTTATTATTATTGAGGTAATTTTACAGATGTTGCTTAGAAACAATAGGAGCAACCATGGGAGAATTTGAGGAACTTTAACCCCATAATACTTCAGGTATCTCCATTTATTACCACCTCTCTCCATGCTTAGATGAGAAATCATATATAAACTGCTTTGCAAATATAGCTCCAGGCTTCCCCCATCCCCAACCAGTCTCCCAACCTTTAAGCCTATCCTATATAGCGGTTTAGGGTTCAAGGCTAATCCTTAATTTAACATTTAAAAAAATACTAAGTATACCTATAGGTGATGACTGAAATTTAGGAAATGCTATCCTACTGGATTATATGACCTTTGAGGACACTGACTGCCTCATCTTTAACTCCAGAATACACAATGAGCATACTATACATGCTGAACTGGTGATGAGGTTTTTTGTTGTTATTGTTGTTGTTTTCCCCTAGCTTCAGCTTTTCTGGAATTCTAACAAAAATTTAAATGCTGTTTTTTCAGTAATGCTTAGATGACATGTCTGAAACTCTGTAGGCAAACAAATCATGCTGAAGTCTAAAGAGATTTTTATTCTTTTGAAGTGATCAATACTAACTTGCCAGCCATAATATTTAACTAGTTGATTTCATCTAGCTCTTTAAAAGCTAAACAGAAGATTGCCAAATGAATTGGAGTTTGTCTTTGTTGTAAAATTTGAAAATAGCAATGAGTCAAAAGTGCTTATTTAGGAATCAACATGGGTACTTAGATGAACATATTAATTTTTTAACCCACTTAAGCCTCCCTACCAACTAAGTTCCCTTGATAAGCACCATACTTTCACCTTTCCCAATAATTTACTAAACAAGAACATTAGGAAAGACTGTGGAGAAATTCACTTTTAAGCACCTTAAATTCAAAATTCTAGATGCTAAAAAACAAGGAATACTGATTAAATGTCTTTACTAGTCTTAATTAAAAATGTCATAACATATTTATCCAAACAATGATTGTTTCCTTTACAACAGTCACTTTAAGAGAAGAAGCACTGATTCCAGTGAAGTACCATGATTAAAACATCTTTGATTTCTTCCTTTGTTTTATAAGTCAGTGGCACATTCTCTTGAGTATCCTTATTTATGGCAAATTTTTATCCACTGCGAATAGATATGGTTTCTGAAAATGGATGAAAGTCATATGGGTCCAAATCTAAAGTACATTAAAAAAAAAGTACAATCTTTTTTATTAGTGAGTCATGAGGAATATTAAATGATGCATAACAAAATATCAATTAGATAAAGATAAGTTAATCAAATGGCCTGATCTGGCACAGTATTTTCATGAGTCTCTTCGTCTGTGGACAAGTGTGGCTTTGGGTTTATGGTATTGTTGTATAAATTTGCATTTTCTGTGGTAAAGATCACTTGCATAATTAGAGTACTGGTTCTTCAGTGGTTCTGTTCAGACAGACTAGAATCATCAAATGTTAGTGTCCAGAGGTCTTAGACATGATCTGCTCCAGTATCTTCATTTTTTGACATGAGGAAACTGGAATGTGAGAGTGGCAGTCTCCTATTTCCCAACTTCAACCAAAGCAAACTTTAATTTCTTCACTTTGGCCAAGAAATGAGTATATATGACCATATTTGAGTTCCTTAATGCAAATGGCACTGTGCTAAATTCTGGACTATTGGGATGGGTAGATGGAAGGATCGAGACAGGGAAAGCCTCACCCTCAGGGAGGTTAAAGCTAAAATTGCAGCCATGCAGATTGAGATGGGGAAGACAGGCTTTAAGTAAACTATCTGCCAGGTCGAACTTCCAAATAGGAATAAAATTTACTGAAGAAGAGGTTAAGCTTTTTTGAGCACTGATGGAGAATTGGGAATTAAGAATGGGGAAGAGATGGAGGTATGGGACGTTGTGAGTCAAGAGACAAATTCAGGAAAACATTGCTGCCACAGATTCAGAAACACATAAGTTTTTTTTTTTTTCTCTCCAGGGGAAGGGTTGGATAAATTAAAATTAAAAAAAAAAATCACATGTATCATCTGTCTTCTAAACTTTGAACTTATAATATTCCTGAGAGAAAAATACTTGGTGGGCGTCATTAAATATTAATCATTAGAGATCAGTTTAGCAAAGAGATTTAGTCAGGTTGGAACAGCTTTTAAGAAACCAATTACAATGTGGGTTATGAAAGAGAAGTGGAAGAAACCCAGGGAAAATATTAGAAAATGCAAGTTCCTTCACCCAGTGGAATTTTTGCAGGGAATTCTGGCTAACTAGCCTGTTGAGACTTAAGACAGCAATAAAAATAGGTCCTTGTGCTAAGGATATAAGAATTGGTAAAAAGCGAAAGCTAGGATTCCTAAAATTGCAACAAATCTTCCTTTTTAAACCAGCATTTCCATTTAATTATTTAAGTGTTTGATTGAAAGATGGGTAATAATTCAAGAGAAACATTCATCATAAGGTTACCTTGTAAAATTTAGTTCTTTGGAAATTTCACAAATTAAATATCAGTATAAAATTAGAGAAAATGGAGGGTTGATTGGTTTGTTTTTCCAAATTCTGGTATGTTGATTGTTCAAAGGGATTGTGAAATATTTTTCTTTGGGGGTATTCTTTTATTCATTTCATTAGTTATATTTCAGGGTAATTTGAGGGAGTCTGACAATCTTTTGAAGACCTATAAAATGTTGCAACTTAAAGCTGTATTAGAGTTAAGCTTCCTCATTTCTATACATGAAAAACAGGCATGAATGGTTTGAAAAAGTCAACTATTTTAAAGGAAAGGATAACAGTCCTAAATGGTATGTTACCTATTAACGGGGTGTCAAAATATGTGAAGCATAACTTGATAGAATCATAAGGAAAAAATAGACAAAGCTATACTTATAGTGGAATATTTCAATATCCTTCTCTCAGTAATTGATAAAACAGTAGGCAGAAAATCAGTAAAGATACAGAAAGCTTGAGTAACACTATCAGCCAGCTAGACCTAACTGACATTTATAGGATACTCCACCTAACAACAGCTGACTACATGTAATTTTCAATGCACATCTAACATTCTCCAAAAGAGACTATATTCTGGGCAATAAAACAAATCTCAATAAATTTAAGATGATTGAAGTTATGCAAAGTATGTCATCTAACCACAATGGAATGAAGCTAAAAATCAATAACAGATATCTGGAAGATTACTAGATGGAAAAAAAAACAATGTATTTCTAAATAACCCACTGGGGGTTCAAAAGGAAAATTAGAAAATATTTTAAGTGTATAAAAATAAAAGTACAATTTATCAGAATTTGTGGGACTTAGTGAAGATAGTGCTTGGAGAGAAAGTTATAACATTAAATGTGTATATTATGAAAGAAGAAAAGATAATCGATAATCCAAGCTTGAAACTAAAAAATGAATAACAAATCTAAATTAAGTAAAAGGAAGAGAATAATAAAGATAAGAGCAGAAATCAGTGAAATAGCAGGAAAGTGGGGAAGGGGATGGAAATGAAACCAGGTTTTTTGAAAAGATCAATAGAATTTTAAAAAGCCGGGCGCCTGGGTGGCTCAGTTGGTTGAGCAACTGCCTTTGGCTCAGGTCATGATCCCGGAGTCCTGGGATCGAGTCCCATATCGGGCTCCCGGCCCCGCGGGGAGTCTGCTTCTCCCTCTGACCTTCTCCCCTCTCAAGCTCTCTCTCACTGTCTCTATCTCAAATAAATAAAATCTTAAAAAAAAAAAAATTTTAAAAAGCCTTCCCACATTGATTAGGAAAAAGGAGAGAACATACAAATTGCCAATATTAAGAATGAAAGAGAGATATTACTAGAACTCTCATAGACACTAAAAGGATATTTAAAAAATGTTATGAGTATCAGCATATGGATAACAAATTTGACAATTTAGATGAAATGGATATTAAAAATCACGCATAAAATGTGTTACCTCATAATTCTACTTCTAGAAATCTATGTTAATAAATTTAAAATGTGGACCAAGCTTTGCACACTAAGATATTTATCAAATTATAATAGAAAAAAAAAACCGAAATACATTTCCAACAATGGCAGATTAGTCAAATAAACTATGGTAAAATGTAATGATGATGATGATGGTAGAATAAATTCCCATATATACATGAAAAAAAGAAATAAAAATGTCAACAAAAGGCAATCTCAATACAAAAAGATATTTATAAAGAAGAATCAGAAAAAAATACTCGTAAATTTGGCTAATAGGCTACTTTTTAATTTATCACATTATTTTCTTCTCAGTTTCTTCTGTATTTTCTGAATTTGCTAAGAGTGAAATATGTCAGGGCCATATTTTAATTGTCATATGGCAATAGGTGGTTTTGTCACTGAAAATATAAATTACCCTTTCTCTATAAACAGAAAACATATAAGTCATGTCTTGATGCCAGTTGATTTTGTTTTAGAAATTTAAAACCATGCCTTTCGGGAAGGATGAATAGGATTTGAATGTCTTTGGGTGCTTTATCCTTCCTCTGGTAGGCCCATTTTGAGTCTGTCTTTGCACTGTGTTTCATTCAGCAAGACGCCCAGACCTCCAACTTCCCTCCTGTTCTCTCACTGTCTTTTCAATCCAGCTGTCAATGGGCAAAAAGTGTGTGTTTGCTTCCCTTATTTTTTCTTTTTCTTATTGGCGCGTAATGATCAAAGCATCTATTAGTGGGAAGCCATTATTATCCTTTTCTCTTTCATGCTTCATAGAAACCACACTTAAGTGGAGATTTCTAGCACTGGATGAGGACGTAACTCTCCTTTTCATTTGTGCAACTTCCAACTTCATCCAGGCCGGAACTGATAAGCTAGCTCTGTTGTCCCTGCCTCTAGCTGCCCCATGTAGCTTATTTGAAGTAGTCATTGGCGTGCACGGGGGACACAGTGTATATCCTTTTCTTTCCAGAGATCCTACAGTGAATGACATTTAGTTTCTTATGAAATCCCCATAATTAGTAAAAAACATAAATCACTTGATAAAAAATCTCAGGGCCTTCATCTTAAATAGACCTAAACTCCCTTTTGGTACATAAAGGCTAATGATCTTGAATGATCTGAAGGTTATGTCCATGCATTTAGCTCAGAATAAGTGGGCCTTTTACCACTATGCATAAACTTGGTCATTTTGGCCTTTCTTTTGCATTTGTATACATACATATGTGACAAAGAAATAAAATACAAACTTGGTACTTGATACAGAGAATGACAACTAATTCATCAAATGGTCCTGTGGCATGAAGTCCTATTCTGTGGGGTGACGTTTGGAGGAATCCATGAGCCACCTAACCAGCAGGTGTCTCATCTAGACTCTGGCAGCATTCTTGATCCCCTCCTCTCCCTTGACCCCACAGCTGTCCTCTAAAATTACAGTGTTTAAACTGGTTTTCCCACTTCAACACTTGTGCTATTTCAGTCTCTTCTCCATATAAAGAACAGAGTATCTTTGAGAAATATAAATTTAAGTCTCCTTAAAATTTATGTATTTTTTCCAAATATTTATTTATTTGACAGAGAGAGAGGGAAAACACAAGCAGGGGGAGTGGGAGAGGGAGAAGCAGTTTCCTTGCTTCTCCCTGCTAAGCAGGGAGCCTGGTGCAGAACTCAGTCCCAGGACCCTGGGATCATGACCTGAGCCAAAGGCAGACGCTTGTCTGACTGAGCTACCAAGGCATCCCTAAATCTCCTTAAAATTTAAATAGAAATCTTCTTAAAACGTTCGATAGCCTTCTGATTGTACTTAAGAAAAAAAATTTCCAAATCCAAATCTCACCCCTGGATCTCATTGTAACCACGTTCCCCGGTTTAATGTGCTGTAGCCAAGGGACCTTCCTTCAGTTCTTAAAACACACCAGACTTTCTCACCTCCACAAGTGTTCCTCACACAAGTCTGGACCATTATTCCCTGACCACCATCTTCTGCTCCCCTTGCCTCCCACTTTCTCATCCTCCACCCTAAGCTTTTGCCTGGCTGGTTCATACTCAGCATTCAAATATTGCTTTAAATATCATGTCCCCAAGAGGCCTCCTCTGGACCTCTCATCTAAATTTAACTATTTCCTATTCTTCTTATAGTACTTATTGTAATTTTTCATTATATTTTGCCTAGTTTATTTGGTGCCTTTCTCTTCTGCAGGCCTGAAGGTTTCATAACTGTATACCACAGTGTTTTATTTGCTCTTTGACCAGCACATACTTAGTGCCCAATAAATTATTGTTGCATGAATTGAAAAAGAGAAAAGTAAAGAGTAGTGTAAATAATTAGAACACATCTAAGAGGAAAAAAATTGCAATTTCACTATTTATTATAGAAAAAATATTAAAACATTTGTTTTTTGTAATTAATAAGTTATTTGTAGTTAAAATTCCCATTTTCAGCTAAGATTTGGGTACAAGAACACATTCATACAGTCCATGAGGAGAGGGCCTTTTTCTGTATTCATTTTTGTTTATGTATTAAATATTTGTTGAATGAGTAAGAAGATTGGTATAATCGTTTGGAATGCAGTGTAGCTAAGTGTATTTAAAAATATCAAATTGGGTTTTTTTGACCCAGTATTTCCACCTAAGAATTTGTCATAAGAAATAGTCCTAAATATAGAAAAGGTTATATATTTAAAGATATTTTCACAGTGTTATTTATAGGAGAAAAACATTGGAAACCACCTAAATGCCCAATAAAGTAATAACTGAGAAAAGCATAGTTTATCTGCTAGATAGTATATGAGTAACACATAAGCTAAAGGTTATATAGTGACTTCAAAAGTGTTCAGAGTACTAGTATAAATAAATAAAGTACACGGTTTTATAACAACATTTACAAAACCAATCCACAGGAAAAAAAAAAAAGACTAGAAAGAAGTCATGCTGTTGTGGCCATGGGTGATTTCCTTCTCTCTCTCCCTTTTTTTTTTAATATATTTTCTTTAGCATGCACATATTTTTTAATAATTAAATTATTGTATAACATAACTCATATATTTGAGGTTCAATTTCATTTTCAGCACATTTAAATGAATCCTAATCCTTACATTTTGTAATCACTGAAGTGCTGTGTTCTTTGTTTTAGGATGACAGAATCTTTCCGGAAAGTTCCCTTGCTCATGGGTTAGAGAACTCATTCTCTTGGCATGATCACAGTCACTTCCTGTCTAGTCCACGATTCCACTTGAATCGTAAGTAATGAAGTCCTATACCAGTTTTTAAATTGGATTTAAGGAAATGCAACTCATAGAAAGATTAAAATGTAAAGTACATGATAGTAGTAGTTGTGTTAGGAGTTTGAAAAAATTGTTATTATGAATTATACAAATAACGCCCTCCAGATACATTTATGTTACCCAGTTTACTAAAAAGTGTATGGGATCCCTTCTTTTTAGATCTTACACTTCTCAGAAAAACTTAAAATGAATCACTCAAGGTAATAATCTTAATTAAGCAAACATTTTGTATGGAGATTGCTGGTAACTGTGGATGAGTGGGTAAAGGCAATTAGGTATTATAAATTTTAAATCATCAAAAAGTAGAAAATCTTGGGGTACCTGGATGACTAAGTAGATTATAGCCTCTGCCTTCAGCTCAGGTCATGATCTCAGGGTTCTGGGATGGAGCCCTGTATCTGGCTCTCTGCTTAGCAGGGAACCTGCTTCTCTCTCTCTCTCTCTCTCTCTCTCTCTCTCTGCCTGCCTCTCTGCCTCATGTGATCTCTCTCTCCATCAAATAAATAAACAAAATCTTTAAAAAAAAAAAAATAGAAAATCTTTTCATAGAACTGTTCGGAAATGTATCATCTTGTGCAAAGAATAAGGTCACCCATACTGTTAGTGGCTAGATTTTATTCTGTGAATATACGTTAAATGTTGATAAAATGTTACCAATGTGAACAAGGTGTGAGTCTGTTGACCTCGGACACCCTTCCCCACAATTTACCTCTTCTTCCTTACTATACTTCAAGTCTCAGTTTGTATGTAAAATCATTAAAGAAGACTTTGAAACTTTATGGTTTTAAACATGGTATTTGTTATGAATGCCCATAACACATTATAATTTTCCTTTAAAACCCTTCTTAGAATAATTTTGGAGTTATTTATTTGAGTGACTTTTTCTTTAGTGATTATACTGTTCACTAAAGAGTGAATTCCGTGATGAAAGGAGCAATGTCTGTTTTGTTCAGCATTGTTTCCTCAGCATCCTGCATAGTACTTGGAACGTAGTAAATGCTCAATTAATATTAGATGAATGCGTATATGAGTTTTTTTAAGTCCATTTTTATCCAAATCATTGAATCTCAAATGTTCCTTAATGGATTCTTATTTAAATAATCATTTAGCTCCTCAATTTACCATGGGCATAGAGTTTATATATTAAATCTGACAATTCTGTCATTTAAAAAATGTAGGTTGCTATAAAATGAAATACCAAAATAAGCCACAAAGAAGTAGGTCAGATCCAAAAGTGATAACTCTCATTTTTGCTGATTTATATTCATGGATTCATTGGATAAATATTTATCAGTTTCTGATAAATGGTTTGGTTTTCATTATATCATGATTATTTTATTCCAAAGGCTGAGCATTTTCTCTTTCCTGTCCTAACCATTTTACTAAGTGATTTTATATGTCTACATAAAACCCCTGCTCTTCTAATCTGGCAGCTGCCCCTCAATGTAAATTGTATCTCAAACAATTTACAGATTATGGTACCTCAGAATCTGATATATACATATGCAAATGTTTTGTGTTGCATGTGAAGAAATGGGAAATTTTCCTCAGGTCTGTTGGATGCATGTGAACATGTAGGCGTAGGGTAAGGACAAAACACCATCAAACAGCATCGTATCCCACCCATTAAGACATTCAGAAACCTGGAGATAAATAGCACCATGATATGGACATAGAGGTCATTGTTCTACCACTATTTCATTTTGCTATTATGACTTTCATAAGGCTCCCTAGAAAGGCACCTAGGAAATAGTGGTTAGGAGATGTTAGAGGGGAAAACACCAGGTTTTTAGAATTTATTATTATTATTATTATTATTATTATTATCATTATTATTATGACAGGCAGTGAAAGAAATGACATCCAGCTTTACCCTCATAGCATTTCATGACCAGCTGTGGTCATTTCTCTAAGATGTGTTCCTCACAGGAAGCCATAGGTTTCTATATAAATACTGGCTCAAAAGGAAACAAAGTTAAGTAAGAATAGGAAAAAATATTATTGAGAACATAATTTGGATATGAAAGTACCTAGTATAGTCTATATTGTAAAATCTGACTGAAAATTTCAGCTTAAAAACTAAACCTCTTCATTAACTTCTTGTTAAATTAATTAATTTATTAATTCATAGCTTTATGCTTTACTGTTCCTCTTTTTGACAAGTCTGTTTTATGATTTTTCTCCATACCTACCTCCATGCTTTCAAGGATACTTTTTTTTTTTTTTTAAAGATTTTATTTATTTATTTATTAGAGAGAGAGAGACTGAGAATGAGAGGGAAGAAGGTCAGAGGGAGAAGCAGACCTCCCGCAGAGCCAGGAGTCCGATATGGGACTCGATCCCGGGACTCCGGAATCATGACCCGAGCCAAAGGCAGTTGCTTAACCAACTGAGCCACCCAGGCGCCCAAGGATACTTTTAAAAATTTAATCACAGCTACCTTATTGTTAGTCATTTTAAGTGATTGAATTAAACTTATTTCTAGAGATCACAGTTATTCTTACTTCCTTTTCTGAAAAACCTTGAATTTTCTATATGTTTTTTCATAATGTAGTACTTTAGAAGTGGATCAGGATCACTCTGAATACTGCTCCATTTTTGTAGCATAGACAATTTCAGCTTCGTTACAGAAATTATCCTGTAATTTTTCTCTAACCTCCTTTTAAATCTCCAAAATTAAGGATAAATGTCAAAGCCAACAAAAAGAAAAAATGAACCTACAGTAAATTGATCACACAGGGAACAGAATATGTCTTTTAAAACATCATTAATGTCCTCAGAGGTACCAAATATTTTACCCATTAAAAATAAGACCAAAATGCTATGAAAAAGGAACGCAGTATAAGAGGTCTCAGAAATTTAAAATATGAAAAACTAGAAAGGTGGGAAGTAAAGTTGCAAAAACCACAAAGAAACTAGAAGAAAAAGAATGGGATAATAGGAGAGAAAAGATATTTAGAAAAACTCTTCAAGAGGAACAGTACCTCATTAATGAGTCCTGAGAGGAGAGAACAAAAGCCAGGAGTGGGCAGGTTAGAAGGGCCCACCCAGCCTGTGCCTGTTGCATGGCTGTCATCCGGAGATTTCCTTCACCCCCTCTCCTGTGTTGGTGCCCAAGTTTCTCAGAACACATGCCTTCTTTTGTAGTCTCAGTTCTTTCTTTTGTGGGAGCACATCAAAGTAAAGGAGGTAAATGCTTTCAGTCATTGTATTTCTGAAAATAGATTTCTTCCACCACTCACACTGGACGAGACTTTGGCTGGCTATAAAAATCTAGGTTGAAAGTGACTTTGCTTCTGAAGTCATTGCACTACTCTCTTCCAAAATCTAATGTTGCTGTTGAAAAACCTCATGTCTTTTTGTGTTGACCTCCATTCCTTTGAAGTGATCTTCTCCACCAACACTAATGTCCCAACCCCCAGCCCTGGGACCTTTTAGGATCTTCTCTTGAACCCCAGCGAGTTTTGTGATGATTTACCTCCCTGCAGGCCTTACTTGATTTGCTTTTCTAGCTATTTGATGGGTGGGCACTTTTCATCTGGCCACTCATGTTTAGTTCTCTCAACTTGATAGAAGAAAGGAAAGATTCCATTAGGAAAATCTTTAGAAAATAGAGATGTTAGGTTATTTGACTCAGTTGAGCACTTAGAATATGGCAGATCTCATTGCGCTATTAGAAATAATTAAGAATAGTCACAGAGAAAGAGCTAATAAACAAAAATAAAAACATGAGTCATTTAATAACTCTAGGGGGAAAATGGGTAAGAAAAGAAATGTCATAGTATACTTACTAGGTTTGTGTGAGCCGTATTTACGGCTCAAATATACACAAATATAATATTTGTGTATAGACAAATATACACAAATAAATGTTATAAATACTATTGATACAACTAGAAGTTCAAATGTAACTATAAGGAGGATGGGGTGAGGGGAAGTGGATGGGTGTGATTACGTCTATAAATGATATGTCAGAAAATAGCCATATAAGCTTCTTTTTCTTATAAAAATTTTGAAAGAAATACAGAAGAGTAAGCTAAAAGGGTTGATTGTAGTTGACTCTGGGGTACAGGATTGGGGGACGGGGCAAGATGAGATAAGAGGCTGCTGCCTTTCTGTGTAGCCCTTCAGTGCTGTTTGATAGATTGTATGTATGAAAGGCATCTTATAAAAATAAAATGCTACTAAAAACACCCCAGCTTTTATGTCTGACTAGCAAGTGTTCGATTTTCTCATTGCCTTATGAATGGAACATGAAAGCTAGGGGTTGGAGTTTAGAGCCGTTTAGACCTGTACAGAGACGTGATGAGTGCATAACCATAGGCGCTGAGGCAGATGTGAGTTTATGAGCCCACAGAACAGGCTCCTTCTCACTCAAGTTGGGATTTGTACAGGACGAGGCCCTTTTGTCTGTGTCTGTGTAGATGCTAAGGCTTTCATTCTGCTGACGTAGGCGCCCTGTCAAACTGTGACCAAATGAAAGTGTAGAATCACTGACCATGGAAAAAACAAAGGAAATGGGAAAATACTGCATAATTTGTGGTCTCTGAAATGATCCAGCATTAATGAAAGTTTGTTTTAAGTAGTAATTTATGTCAGCTTTGTGTAGTTCAGGTCAATTCAAGAAAAGGTAGATGCCTTCTGCCAGGAAGAAGGGAAGAAATGTATAAATTGTAAGTTTATATTACCATTGGAAATAGGAACACAGAAATCCATTATTTAGAGCCATGATTACTACCAAATTTATCCTGGCTGCCTAGAAGTGATGGCCGTGATTCAGGACACTCTTTTAGAAGGCTTGGATTCCATTTCCTTCAGCGTCTAAACAGTGGGGGCTTAGAAAGAGAGACTTATAATGGCAGCTTTTGAAACTGTCATTTTTACTTTTTATAAGTAGTGACTGACCACTGGTCTCCATGTATAGCTTCTTTTAGGCTAAAGGAACACGACTCCCAAGACAGGGCCCTCACTCGGGGCCAGGAGCAGACTGGATTTGAGGGAGGGCAATAGTAGTCTGATGACTTCTCAAAATCTCGAGTCCTTTGAGATTAAAATGCCTAATGTCTGTGGAGTTGGTATTTCTAAACTAAATTTTTAAAATAAATGCAGATTTCAAACTTTTTCTGGTTCTAAAACTGTTGTCAATAATGTTTATTAAAATAAACAAACCCAAGGACTATGATTTTTCAAGGGGGGGAGGGAAGTATTATCTTCAGATTATTATAGGATTTGAATGTGAATCTTACATATTAATTTAACTTGGTATTTTTTATTCTTATTTTTTTAATATTTTATTTATTTGTCAGAGAGAGAGCACTACCAGGCAGAGTGGCAGGCAGAGGCACAGGGAGAATCAGGCTCCCTGCCAAGCAAGGAGCCAGATGTGGAACTCAATCCCAGGACCCTGGGATCATGACCTAAGCTGAGGCAGCCGCTTAACCAACTAAGCCACCCAGGCATCCCTTAACTTGATATTTTTTAAGAAGCAAGTCAATGAAAGTTACTAAAAGGAACTTTCTTTTGCTTTCTTACCTCAGTTTACATTGCTATGAAAAGAAAAGTTACTGTTCTCAGTTTGTGTTTTGAGGTGTCTTTAAGTGGGGGTTTAAGTCCCTTTGATGAAAAATAATTTCTCCACAGCAAGAACAGCACACTCTTTTCTATGTTTTACCTCAGGATCCACTGGCTAACTGAACTGCTTCACAGGCAGTCTGTCCTCAGAGTCGTAGAATAAAATGCCAAAGGTTTATGGCAATCAAAATGTAGGGGTACTGATACAAGTAAAAAAAAAAAAATTGTTTCTTGTCCATTAAGGGTTTATTTATTTCATGGAAGCACAACATTTTCTCTCCATTTTATAGGTTCAGTTCTTGTGATAGTGACTTCCGTGTGTGTGACAATCTTTTCACTGACCAGTTGGGTGTCAGATTAAATAACTGAGTTCTGATTATTTTGATTTGCCAGGTATTCAGTAGATACTTCCTAGAAAGCAGCTAGAAAATCCCCAATTGACTATCTCTTAAAAATCCCGTAAGTGTATTCACTTCTTCAAACAGTATTTACTAAGAGGTTATGCGGGAGGCTCTCTGGCCTCTGGAAGGATACTGTAAGTGAACAAGCCAGAAAACAAACGTCACCTCATCCCATAGAAGAAAGAGGGAGTAAGCAGTAAACAGATAGTTTTAAATGGTGTTTGGTGCTATGGAGATAAAATGATAGAAAGTAACTGGAACAGACTACTTTAGATTAGTGATCAAGAGATTCCTTTCTGAGGAAGTTACAACTGAGCCAAAGCCTAAATGGCGAGAATCAGCTGAGTTAAAATTGGGTGGGAAGAGTTTTCCTGACAGAGGAAGCAGTAAGTATAAAGGCTGCAGAAAATCAAGTATGGTCTTCTAGAGAGACAGAGCTCTGAGTGGAGGGGAAAGGTGGGATGCAGAGAAAGAGAGACAGGCGGTGAGAGAGGGAGAGTAGAGGTGAAGTTCCATGAGAGCTGTTTCAGCCACAGTCAGAGTTTGGATTTTATTCTGAGTTTCCTGGGAGGTCATTGGAGGATTGGCGGGGAGGGGTTATGTGGGAGAGTGACATAATCATATATACCTTTTGGAAAGATAATCCTGATTGTGGTTTGGAGAAGGGGATACAGTGAAGATAGGCAGGAAGAAAATGGTGGCTTAGGCTGAGGTGATAGAAATGGAGACAGTATGGAGTCTGAGGCCTGGAGGGAATTTGGGAGGTAAAATCTTCAGAATTTACTCTTTTATTATTATTATTATTAACATATAATAATTACTTGCCCCAGGGGTACATGTCTGTGAATCATCAGGCCAGAATTTACTCTTAAATGGGATGAGTGGAGCAGACAGGACAAAGGAAGGAGAGAATGAAAGTTTGAGAAACCAGGGCTGGGGGTGATAAGTGTGTCACTTTCTAAGATGGAGAAAGTAAGGGAAGGGCAAGCATCAGAGATTAGATATCAGGCAGGCAGATTTCCTGTAGGTAGTCTGACATGCCTATCTGGAGCTCAGAGTAGAAGTAAGTGGTTGTAGAACGACAGTAAACCTAGATTCCAGATCTAGTCTCAGTTTGTGGAACACAGAAGATTCTGTGAAAAGAAGGCAATGAAGGTTTCTCCTTCCAAGATGGTGTGTGTGCTTTGTATCATTGTATATTGACCAAATGCACATCTCCTGCTCTGAGATACTCTCCAAATCCTTGCCAAATTAAATCCTACGAATAGACGTTTTCCAAAATACAGTAACCATACTAGCTTTATTCCTACATTGAAGGTCTGTTAGTCCATGTAAATAAAGTTTACAGAAAACTAGGTCAGACACAGTGATTACTTACAGTTTTGTCAGCCCGGGAGTTCTCTTCATTTAGGTTTATTTTTGTCTTTTCTCTCACTTTGCCAGCATTTACCAAAAGAACAGTTACTCCAGATTCACCTTCAATCAAGGAAGATGTCACAAGTTTACCAATGGATGGAACAAGTCCACAGTCTAAGAAGGAGGACTATGAAAGCAAAAAAAGCAAAATGTAATTCATTGCTTTACATGAGTGTTTTACCAATGACAGCATATCTGTCCCTGTTGCAGTTTGGCCCAGATTATCCAGCAGACGTATCTGCAGCTTCTGCTCTTCAGCATTGCCAAGCACTGAGTGAAACAATATATTTGGTCTTTGGGAAGGATAGAATTTAAATCAATCCAAGTAATACCAGCTCATGAATGACATACGGCTAACTTACTGGCAACTTACACCAGCAGAGAAAGGGAGATACATTTCACTTTGCATTTTCATTCTTCAGGTGTGGTCAGTCACATTTTTCCAAACAAAATTTGGATTTATAATTGGGATTTTTTTTTTTTTTTTTTTTTACAAATGACTGACTAAAAAGCAGGGAGACGAGTTCCTCTTGAGGCAGAAGTTGCCAGCACTTTAGATTCAGGGAGTGTTTATATACAATTGATTTTTTTAAAAATGCTTTCTCCCTAATAAATTTTCACATGTTATGACATGTCACGGAGATATGCATATATAATATTAGACAGTCTGCTTTATAAACACTCGGGATTGTTACATCCATCATCTCAGCAGTCTGTTACTACATGCAGTACCTTAAAATTTTATTTCCAGTCATCCATTTTTAATAGCAATAAAGAATTTACAAGTGATACCTGAATTGTAGAACACTGTAAAGAATTCATAGCACAATTTATTTATTTATCTTTTTGTGGCCAAATATCTCACTGCTCTCACTTCAGTCATATTATGGACCATCGTTCAGTTTACTCTGACTAAATGCACAGTTGCCAAACTGCTGTGCCATGAGATTTGCTCTGCTAGAGTCCTCGTGTAATCTGGCGCTATATACTTTCAACATCTCACCCTTTCTCAACATCAAAGTGTTTTTAAGAACTTCTGCTCTTTACATGTCAGTCTGCCAGTGGAGAAAGATTTCTATTAAATGCTACCTAAGAGTAAAACATCCATGAACTGAATCCCACTGGGCCATGATGGAATGTTCTTCAGAGGGACAAGGGCAATAAAGCAATACCTTCCTAATAACCTTTTGTGTTTGTTAAAGTATGCTTGCTTGTTAGATTTCTCACATGTTGTAAAGATGCTTCTACTGCCACGACTATATGTTTTACTAACTTACTATATTTAAATGTCCAGAAGAAGAGGCACTCTTCGTCTCTGAACTTGAGCACCAGTGGTCACTGCAGGAGACAGAGATCTTTGATCTGAAAAGATTACATACTACAATCTATGTGACCTCTGAGAGGGGACAGCCATGCATTTTATCATTTATCCGTTACGGAAATCTTCTAGTTGAGTTCCTACTAGGGGCCAGTCTGTGCTAAGAAGGAAAATGGAAACACAAAACAAGCTGTGCATGACCTACAGTTTGCTTGGCATTCGAGATTCCATGAAAAAAGGAGTGATGTGTTCAGGCTAGCTGGAGAAATTCTGCATTAGACAACGTTAAACAGGTTTGGTTTGGTTTTGTCTAACCTCGGGACTTCTGGCTGTCAATGTGCTGATGAGGGCAGTAAGGCTCAGAGGGAGGAGCCGTTTCTGAAGGAGCAGCTGTAAGTCCCAGTGCTTCGCAGAACCTATATCACACCAGAGTAATGTTGGGGGTAGAGAGAAATTATGGCAGTATTTTCATTGTTGTTTTGACCAACACTATAATATTTTATCTCCTTCGATCGAAATGACTAACTGGGGAGAAAATAAGGAAGAATATGAACACATTTTATTTAAATCCTACGAATAAAAGTTAGTGAAATATCTTTTCCCTTAATGTCTTAGGAGGAACTCCGTGCAGTCCATTCTTTTTAGTGGGAACTGATTTAAACCACAATTCGCACATCTGTGGCCATTAAAAAAAGGGAAAAAAATTACATCAGGCCAGTTAGACCTGAAAGTTGTAGGTAACACAGATTATTTACCTAGCAAACCCTTGAAAACATATTAGCTGATGATTTTATAACAGAATGGAGAAGGATCTTATGAAAGGCCTTTTTTAATCTGAAAAAAATAAAGCCATTATATCATATTATTGAACGCCCTATGCTACTGTTGGATGAACGAAGGTGTCTGACTTTAAATATGGAACACACAAGAACTTCAAAGGCAAAGTCAACTTTTTGTGAGCAACAATTTTGTCAAAATTCCTTGGCCCTCTGTTTATATGGAATTAAATCCAAGGACCTGTCTTTTCCGAGGATTTTTCCTATCTCTTGCAGTCACCATAAGCTCGAGTTGGAAATCAAAAGGAATGCTAAGGAAACACTAATAGCATGATTTGTACATTTCAAAGCCAGGAGCTGTTTTTCCTTCATTCACCCCTTTGGCAGGATAACTCCTGATATCAACCCCATGTGAGTTGTGGCTGATCAGCCATATTGCTTGCAGTATTGGGACATTGGAAGGGATTAACCTTATTCTTGCACTGAGTCTGATCCAAGACTTAATTTGAAGATTGACCTTTTTGGTTTAATAATTTGATTCTTCTGGCCATCTTTCTCCCTAAACACACTAAACTTCCATTGAAGTTACTGAAGGCCACAGAGGGGAGAAACACAGCTGGGAGAAATCTGGCTGGATGTTTTTCCCCTTGGCTAACGTTATTATTACTTCCTTTACTAGTGTCTGATTTAAAGGTTGGAAACCAGTTGGTTATATAACATCTTATGCATCCAGTTTCCCAGAATCACTAGCTTTTCTTATTGTTATAGTTTACATATTTTTACTAATAAAAGAGATAAAATCTATAGCTTAACAAAACAATACACGTAAGACATTGGGATTTAAAGGTTATGTGGGTTAAAAGTGCCTACCTACTTAGCTAAGAAAACAAGCCAATTTTTTTTTCCATTTTTATCCCTTCTAGTAAAGTAAATGCATTTTCCATTTTGAGGCTCTGGTCAATGGTATGTAAGGTGTATTTAGAGTCACAGTAATTGTTATATTTTTCTTATATTTAATCTTATAGTTAAATAGCAAATATTTTTCTAAATAGGACCAAATTCTTGCATAATTAGATGGCATATTTACTTAGCAAACCCTTTTATAGCAAGGAGTTAGGAATCTCAAATTGTTCTTCTCAGGATTTGTACTATAAACCCAACTCCACATCATATAGTAGCCAAGAATAGGAATGATCATTGAGCAAATTATTCCTTTTCTAAGATTCTTACACCCCCTCCTCAAACTATCCAAGTATTTCCTCTCAATTTAATTTTAAGAAGAAAGAAAGAAAATTTGTGATTTTCATGGCCTTCAAATGAGGAAGCTGCCCTCACGAAGGCATCTGGTTTTCTTGGATCGAAACTAAACCATGAACCGTAAGCTGGAAAGTAAATTTGGGAAAGTTTGTATATTAAAGGCATTTCATGCATCAAAGTATGATATAAAAATAGTTACATCTTTCAACTTTTTAAGTTCTCAAATGTTTAGCAATGAAAACATCAGCTTATCCCTATTTGAGAAAAGAAATTTAAACCATGAAAGATTCCATTTAGTTCCATTTCCGTGCAAAACACGACACATCTAATTTAAGGCTAGGAGAAATGCTTACATCTAGAAACAGAACTTTAGAGTCCAAGCCCCCAAACAAATTTCAGAGAAGTCTCCCTTGCTTTTGATTAGTAACAAAGTAAACCAATTTTTCTGCTCTGGTGAGACCAGGCGGACCTTCAAGTTCTAACCTCATCTGCCTCCAGCTTAGCCTCTTCTGCTTTATCCACATCTAGGCTCACGTCCTCCTAAATCCAAACCGCACTTAGGTTCGCTCGAAGCCTCCACCAGATCACCCCCAACCGTTGACCTTTGAAGTCTAATAGCTGCGACCTACAGTGAGGGGCAGACTGTCAGAGGTTTGTAGCACCTGCACGTCTTTTGGGGCCAGCCAGTTGCAAAAGAATTTAAATGGCAAGTGTCTGAGTGCCCAGGGCTAAAATCCGAGGAATATTTCTGTGGCTGAGTATCTTCTGTAACACAGCTAGACTCTGTCATGGTACAAAGCCATGTGATGGTTGTGGATGAGAACTTGTTGCCTCGCTCTCTGCAGGAAAATGCTGGATTTCTAAACATAGCAGCAAGTTAGTTTCCTTTCAGGAGGATAGTCAAAACAATATATAATCCGATGACCTCCACCTTTCAAAAGGTAGAGTCTTCTACCAGTGAGCACAGAGGTGAGGGGAACATGGGAAAAAATTATGCTACCGTACTCAAAAAAAGAGCCATACCACATTCCTCGCCTGTAATTCTAACAATAACTTGCTATGTTTTAAGGCACTGAAGTTACATAGTTGCCATTCTGGAATGAATGCTGTGTCTTTCTCAGACTGGCAGATGCTGGACATTGGCACCCACACTGTCTTCTGTCATCACTACATAGATTCCCACGACTTGACATCCTCTCATACGTTACTCTTTAGTAAGACATTTTGACTGGCATTATTTAAATTTCTTTTAAAAGGTACAATTTACCCTTAAATATTGGAACTCTGTGTCATCTTAGCTGTATACTTGATGGGAAATAAAAGATCAGAATACTGGCTTGAAGCAATATTTTTTTAAACAAAATTAATGGATATTAAACTACCAACAGTTCAGATGTAATGATTTAAAAGTAAGAAAAGATCTTATTTTGAAGGAAAGGAGGATTATATTATATGCTCTTTAGTTAGTAATAGATGGTCCCCTTTTTTTCTGATTCAATATTTTCTTAAAAGGTTTTTTTTTAAAAGGACAAGTCTAAATGTTGCAGTATCGGGTTTTCTATCAAATTAGTTTCCTTTTGTTTTTGTTTTTCTTACAAATTTTTCAATTTAGAGAGTCAGGTGTATTTTTTAAGCCACCAGGATTTCAAATGGCTTTTAAAACACTTAGCTGACAAGGTGAAAATCTGTACTTCAAGACAGTACCTCTCCCTTTGTTCTTGAAATACTCTATTTCAACTGGAAATATTTCCTCCAGGTGTCTGTCCGTCTCTCTCTCATTTCTTTCTCTAGGTTTCATAGTCATTTCCTCAAGGATCTTTGGAAGCAGCTTTATGTCCTTTACTTGGGCCGGCCTGTGGACTAGAGTCATGCCTGCTTGTGCTGTGCCTGTGTTTCAAGACGTCAGAATAAACGGCAACCGTAAAGAGCTAGTGAGTTTAGTAATTAACTGATATTTTTTTTCTAGTGATGTAGGTTAGTCTGTTTACCAGGGGTGAAATGTTCCTTTTGGTGAAACAAGATTGTTTCTCTTCACCCTTGTGGGATGATGCACAGCTATTTTTTAGAGCAGTATTTATACATACTTCATCTATCAGAAGAACCTATTTATGTCACCTTTTTTACCTGAAAGCCGAAAGACCAATTCCCAAAATGTGTGTCACGTTGCACATAGGATTTAAACTCTTAAGTTTCTAATATATCCCCTATACAAGATGGTTGGTTTTTTTCTTTTTCTCCAGCTCTTGAAGCCAGCTATTATCAGATCCTACTGCATAACTCGTATTCAGTGTTATCCCTAGGGTAGTGGTAATGCTAGTTTAGATTTTGTTTGTCCATTATTGCTGAGCACTTAGCTGGAGAAGGGAATGAAGGATGGCAGGAGTTCTGTAAAATGATATGAGCACAAAGGAAGCTGGGTTGCCTTCAACAACACACATTTTAAACTGTTTACTCGAAAGGAAAAAAAAAAAAAAAAACACAACCGCGGTAGCACTATGCCCTTTATCTGATGCAGGGTCCTGGAAAGCGGAGCGGCGAGAAGTGCCGCGAACTTGCACACTGATGCAAGTTGTGCTGATCTTGAATGTTCTTTGTGGACTGCTTCCTGGCAGTTTGGATCTGGGCGGAAAGTGGCCTCCATTCAGATATTTTTCAGTCTGAGTGCCCTGTGCTTGTCTGTCATTTTGGATTTCCATTTTATTTATGCTATCATTAAGCCCACCATGAGTGAAGATACAGGCTTGATTTATGGCTTAGCATTTTGAAAACTTCCCACCATTCTGAACCTCAAGCTGTCAGTTACCAGAAGTTAGGCAGCCATGGCAGTAAAGCCTTCTGATATGGTGGCTTTGGGGAGGTTGGGCAGTGTAGAAGTTTGGAGAAACCTAGGGAGTTTTGCCTTTTTTTTTTATTCTGAGCTGAATAAAATAGATGCATCAGTTCTAATGAGGCACTTCCTGCCCAGAGTCACTGGCAGAGCAGCCTCCTCCCAACAGCTGCAAGCTTGAGAGACCTCATGCTGCTGGCCAAGGTTCATTCTGTGCTTTGACTAAGACCACAGCCAATAAAGCCAGTGTGTACCGTGGAAAGAGTTTCCCATTTTTTCCATTGGATAAGTCTTTTGTGAGGTTAGGTTGACTGTTGCAAATTAACAGTGGTGGTCATTGCTCATTTTTTAATTTTAACTGCATGTAAACTTACTGATTAGATTCCACTGAGAACAAATCATAATTTTCTGTAAGGTACGTATCCTTTTGTCCAGTATTCCTTAAACTCCTGATTCTCAAAAACCAGCAGTGGTAGTAGCACCTGAGAGCTGGTTAACCACAGATTCTCAGGTCACCCCTAGACCTAGTGATTCAGAAACTCTAGGGGCAGGACCAGCAATGTGTTGTAAAAAGTCTTACAGGGGATTCTGATGAATGCTCAAGTTCAAGAGCCATGCCTTAAAAGTTTGTTTGATTATAGCTGCCTTTGAGCTTTAGCTCCTACCCCCAAACAAAACAAGAATGTAGTTTCTTTTCCACATGACGTACAAAGGTACTCTTTTAAAACTTGGTTTCCAGTTATATATTATATGTTGTCCCAGGCGACCAAGCTATGACTCCAGTCCCCTGGGTCACCCAGGTGGAAGACTTAAAGCAGCTTCCAAAGATGTTCCATTTACCACTCAAGACTACTTCCCCACCAGCTCTGCCTGCTCACTTCTATTAATCAGAACTCTTTGGCCATTTATCGGGATCATCACGGATGCATCCGAGTAAATCAGGACCTGTAGGTGTACTCCTCTGTCTGGTTTGGAGTGTAGAACAGGTATTTTATCATCAAAACGGTGTGAACTTCTTAGGGCTGAGTTCTGATCCTGTTTTACTTCCTCCCACGTGCTTAGAAGCAGCCTGATTTGGGACATTGGTGCTATGTGATCATTTCACATGCAGGTTCATCTTGTTCTGTCTACACCAGCAATCCAGTCATCTATGCTCTGTTTCAGAGTAACATCTCCCGACTCTGACATTGTCCGCTTAAAAAAGATTTTGGTTTAATGACCTCTGAACAGTTAAATATCATTCAGCTTTCCCTCCCTCACTGTCTCCAACTGTGATCGAGGATTTATTGCATCATTCCATCTCTTTGTCCTGGGAAGAATGATTAATGGCCATATATCATTTGTCTTGGCCTTTTAACTTACATGTTGTACATCTCCCCCCATTATATATGACTGATAATTTGAAATGTTTGTTTGAAATTAAGTTGTTTCCCCTTCTCATTTGTTTAGGAATGGACTAAATCGATCTACACAGAATTCTAATTATAAAGTGTCTTAACTATTTTCAAGAACTTCTCTCAATTTCTGAACAATTGATTTAAATATTACACTATGTCATACATTAAAGTGTGTTTTTCTGGGAGGGTGTGTATTTATTGAGCAGCTTACAGTAATGAAATAGGCCCTATTCAGAGTCTTTGCTAAGTCCCTACCCCAGTCAATTGTAGCCAATTACAGCAATTAAAATGTACAATTCTTACATAAATAGCAATATCAAGCAAATTGAGCAAACAACTTATCCCTTCAAACTGTTTTCAAAATAACCTCAGTTATTTTATGGTTTGGGATTTGTACCAACTAGTTATATAAATAATTTAAAAACAAAAACAAAAACAAAAGCCTATATAAGTATACAAACACAGTTTATGAAACCTTTTGTGATCTGCTTTAGGAAAAATTTCCACTGTTGAACAAGGACTATGCCAACAACATACTTATAATGTAAGTATATTATAATATTATAATATATAATACATACTTACATTCATAAGTCACGTTGTGCTCGAGGCCTTCCACCCAAGAAATTATTTCCAATAATTCAAATGTCTATCCAAAAGTCTTATCTATGTATTGCCAGGTACATATTACCAGTCATAACCTTGTAATTTTTAAGAATTTAAATATAATTCCTTTATTTGGTACACTGGTAAATTTGATTACCTGAGTGTATATGTTTAAATATACAAATACTTCATAGTTACCAATTATAATAGTTATATAATACCATTTGAAATTGATGACAACTCAACTTACATACTAACCCAAACTTGCATATGCTGAACTTTATTACTCATCATCATTTTGCTATTTATTACTTTTCTCAGAAGAGGGAATGAAACTGAACTTTTAAGAAGTAGGTAAAAAGGGGCGCCTGGGTGGCTCAGTTGGTTGGGCGACTGCCTTCGGCTCAGGTCATGATCCCGGAGTCCCAGGATCGAGTACCATATCGGGCTCCCGGCTCTGCAGGAAGTCTGCTTCTCCCTCTGACCTTCTCCCCTCTCATTCTCAGTCTCTCTCTAATGAATAAATGAAAAATCTTTAAAAAAAAAAAAAAGAAGTAGGTAAAAAGTTATATGTATTTAGATTATATTAAATAATACAGGAAGACAGCCAAGACCCTTCCATTATCCTTAATCTCTTTTGAGTGTAAGCACTAAAGGTGAAGGGTGAGTTTGGACAGAGCCATACAACCCCAAAATGATCCTTCTTGTTTTAATATTTTGCTTTTGGGCAACCTTTACTTTCCAGAAACAAGGATCCTGTGTATATGTAAAAATTTACCATTCATTGGGCGCTACATGAAGATGAAATCAGATTCTCAAAATCGTTACTGAAGATGGGCTGAGCTTCTCATAGATCTCATGTGAGAACAATCCCATTCTGGAGCCACTGAGATCCAGATGTCCAACTGAACAGCTGCCATCCTGTGTCTGCAGTAACCTCGAGATCACTGCTTTTGAGCTGTGACCATGTGTTATGCATTTCTTATCCTGACGCCCATGATTGAGGTCAGATGTTCTCTACCCTTAATTTTACCCTTTGGAACTTTATATTTCTCAGTGGGATGTACAGTCGCAGACACTGGTACCACAGAGCGGCTAGAGAAAAACTTTCCCATGATACAAGTAGATGTTCAGCTTAAATTTTCATTACCCTTAAATATTTAGTGCTTATTGCTCTTCTCAGAGAGGGATTACAAGTGAACTGTAAACAAAATAGGCATATACAGGAGAGTAAATTAACTTCTTCCAGAGTCTCTAACTGCTTCCCTGCTCCCCCCAACCCTGACTTATAGGCTGAAAGAATGGATGCAAAAGGAATCTTATTTTGTCCTTCTGCATGTGCAATCAACACATCGGAAACTTACCAACTTTCCTAGTGTTACCATAACTGAAGCTCATCAAAATGGCAACTACTTGAATGAAATCCATGCTTATTTTGATACTGATCACAACACCACAATGTTATACAGGTGTTTGATCGATTTTACAAAAGCAACGTTATCTTCTATCAACAGAATAATTACTTACCTTTTGCTGATACCATTAGAAGAGTGAATTCCCAAGTTACCCATAACTTGTGGGAAGAGCCATTTGGAAATATTTGGAATCCGGGTAGGATCTGGGAAGGTCAGAGCAGGGTAAATCACCAATTTAATATCGGTAGTTCATTTTTCATATTAGCCAAAGGTCTGTCTAGAATCCAAAAAATATATGTATGTGATTGGAACCAAGATTTAGTTTTTTGTTATTTGATATCATCATAAATTGAACATCTTCTTGGTTCTTTAAATCAATATGGATCCAGAATCAGAATCTTTGAAAGCTATGTAGAAAATTACCTTATCAACCAGTGGTACCCAGAAAACATCTTTATTTTAGGTAGTATATATAAATGCTATCAATATAATTATATTTCTGAATTGCAAGATGCCTTACTAGATAGTAAGCTCTTTGACAAAAAAGGCACTGTGTTTTGCTTACCATAGGAGCTAACATAGTGTAAGTGTTCAAAATGTATTCACTAACTGAACTAACCATGCTACACTCTCCATCATCTTTCTCTACACTAAGCAAAAGGTGTTTATTAACATCTTGATAGCCAGGTTTGCAATGTCTTTCAGCACTTAACAGACCAGTTGCCTGATTGTATTCATGAAAATTCATATCGCAGTGTTGTTCTTGGAATTTCTGCCTAGGGGTTTCAACCATGCCTTCAGTGCTTTGAATGGCATGAAAACCACACTGATCAGATAACATCTGTATGTCACCAATATTAGTGACTAATTTACTGAGCATGAAATGTGCTGATTTCCCATAATGGATATCAGTAAAGTATCTGTATTATCATTGCAGGGACCATCTCCTTTGTGTTTGTGTAAG
This sequence comes from Nasua narica, assembly GCA_028533885.1. NCBI lineage: Eukaryota > Metazoa > Chordata > Mammalia > Carnivora > Procyonidae > Nasua > Nasua narica. The sequence goes on along the minus strand of CM052797.1, from coordinate 106,853,490 downwards.
TGTGCTATTGAGGACTGAGTATGTGTTGGCCATCATATTTGTGGATTTTTATAGAGATTCCTGTCATCACCACATAGTTCACCAGGACTTTTCCACCAGATGGTTTATAAGGAACAAAATCCCTGAGATTGTGATGTTGGTTCCTTAAATCCCCGATTGATTTTGTAAGAGAATTTTATGGAAATAGACCCATATGATGAATGAACATCAGTTGCTCCATCATTGTTGACTTTTCAATATCGTCTTCAGGAAGTGGGGCTTCACCTCCTATACAATATGGCAAGTAAGTCTTTACTGGACCTTATAGGTCTGACAATCTCCAGCTAACTTGTGGCTTATTGTGGTTTCCTTCCATACTCAGTCCCACCAGCATTCCTTTATTTCTGGACATTTGGCCTGAGAAACTCGCTTATTTCCTATGCCAGTTTCTTGTCACTTGGCAATTTATTTGCTGACTTGGGTTAAGCCTCTGCTAAAAAACTCACTTAGAATTGTGTACTTCCATCCTTCTTCATCTTTACCTTTACTTAGTACATCCTTCCTTTCCACATTGCCATTTGCAACCCTTTCTACTAAAGATGTTTGGCACATTTTGAAGATTAGGTAGGAAAGTTTGAATTCCCAAAATCTAGCATCTTTAGATGTTCTGTTTATAATAATGCAATATTTCTGGGGCACCTGGATAGCTTGGTCAGTTAAGTTCTGACTTCAGCTCAGGTCATGATCTCTGGGTTCTGGGATCAAGCCCTAGGTTCCCTGCTCAGTGGGGAGTCTGCTTCTCCCTCTCCCTCTGCCCCTCCCCCTGCTTGTGCTCTTTCCCTCCCTCTCTCTCTAAAATAAACAAAATCTTTTATAAAAATAATGTAGTATTTCTGAAACAGTGGATAATGTGCTTTTCACATTATAACCGTTTTTTATAACTCACATTAACAAAGCTTCCTAGGCTCCCTGACACAGCTTTGTCCAATGATATAGCTAGATGGTACAGGTTTTTTTAGTATATGTCCCATCATGCTACCTCATTCTTGGCAGCCAGATAAGAAATAGTGCTATTAATGATAAATTTCTGGTGCATGCACAATGACAGAAGTTGTAAGCCTTTGGACTTCACATTACTGATGATGATATAACTAAGAAAGTGCGTATTATGTGGCATGGTTCTAAACAACACAAACACTGGAATAGTCAAGAGCCATCTCCTTCTACCTCCACAGAAGGCCATCAATAGTAGCTGACATCATCTCAGTGATTCTTGTCCTGGAGCCATCTACTATACTGAACACAGGCAAAGGCACCACCACTCAATGACTATCAAAAACCCAGTTCTCTAATGAGGGCTACAAAATACACAAAGAGAGTAGGAGTCCTGCTGTTACTGCTATTTGGTACTCTATTTGTTGAATGAAAAATCCCTTTAATTCTTCTCTGCATGAAGAAAAACACTACTTTCTTTTTAAAAGGCTATTTTCTGGGAGCCTGGGTGGCTCAGTGGGTTAAAGCCTCTGCCTTCAGCTCAGGTCATGATCTCAGGGTCCTGGGATGGAGTCCCACATCAGGTGCTCTGCTCAGCGGAGAGCCTGCCTCCCTCTCTCTCTGTCTGGCTCTCTGCCTACTTGTGATCTCTCTCCTCTCTGTCAAATAAATACATAAAACCTTTAAAAAATAAAATAAAAGGCTGTTTTCCCCCCTCCCCAGACACTATTTAGATTTTGTTCTCATTTGACAGCAAACAGCAGCACCAGAATTCTGGTCAGGTTTTAAAAACAGAAGCTCCTAGAGATAAATTCTGTTTTCCACTGGAGAATATTATTATTTACTATATCTTCCCAAAGAACTTTAAGAATCACCTTAATATTCTTTTTAGGTCTAGATGATAAAGTAGAAATTGGAATATTTAAAATGAACTAGAATGTACATGCCTCTAAATGGATGGATTGAAAACTGGGGTGTCCCAGCTGGCTCTGCTGCGCGCTGTGAGGCGAGGAGTGTTGTGTCCAGGAGAAGCCTGCCAGCTTATGCTGTTAATTGCCTGTATGACTCTGAGCCTCTCAGTTCACCTCTGAGGTCTCTTAGGTGTTCACTGAGGAAGTTGAACTAAATGGTCTTCTGACTTTCCATCTCTGACCATGCTTGAGTCTATGATTGAAATGTACGATGACTTTCTTCACAGGATTAAAAGTGGATAGGATGTAGTCTGAATATCTAGACTCAAGGCTGAGGCTAAGGTAGACCAAACCATCTTTGAATTATAAACCTTGTTCGTCAATGATCTATTCATAATGACCCTTTAGAAAATCACTTTCCTTGCATAACCTATCTTGGTCCTTTTCCCATGTTACATTTCTTTGCTTAAAAGTGGTGTAGATTAGAACCCAACCTCCACCACTAACTTACTAGCTGTGGAATTGGGGTAATTTACTAGCTCGTTGACCTCATCTGCACAATACAACTTATTGCATTTACTTTAAAAGAGCTGTTAAGTCTTATAAGGAATGGCACATGAAAAGTGGCAACCTCAGAACATGGCTCATGGTGGTTCTCTGTACATGTTTCTTTCTTTACTATCTAGGCCTGAGCCCCTTCATTCATACAAGTCTACCCTGAACCCTGTGATGCTTGTCTTCATTAACAGCAATAGATCACCCCAAATACAGAACAGTGATAAAGCTAATTATACTCTAGATAATACATTTATTCTGTTAGATGGCATTAATTCACCAACTATTTGCCGAGTGCCACTTCATTTATATATATAATATATATGTTATATACATAAGTTTGTAAGTATGTAGTTTAAATATATTTTATATGTATTATATGTAGTATACATATATATACACCCATACATCACACTGTTGACCCTTGAACAATATAGCTTTGAACATAGATCCACTTACCTTGGATTTTTTAAATAAATACAGTATGGTACTATAAATGTGTTTTCTCTTCCTTATGATTTTCTTTTTTTTAATATTTTATTTTATTTATTTGACAGAGAGAAAAAGATCACAAGTAGGCAGAGAGGCAGGCAGAAAGAGAGGGGGAAGTAGACTCCCTGCTGAGCAGAGAGCCTGATGCGGGGCTAGATCCCAGGACCCTGAGATCATGACCTGAGCTGGAGGCAGAGGCTTAACCCACTGAGCCACCCAGGCGCCTCCCTTATAATTTTCTTAATAACATTTTCTTTCCTCCAGCTTACCTTAGTGTAAGAATACAGTATTAAATTATATAACATACAAAATATGTGTTAATCAACTATTCATATTATCAGGCTGATTGTCAACAGTAGGCTATTAATATTTACGTTTCGGAGGAGTCAATAGTTACACGCAGATTTTTGACTGAGTTAGAGGTCAGGGCCCTGAGCCCCCATGTTGTTCAAAGGTCAACTGTTGTTTAGAGTTCAAAATACTCTATTGCTACAAGGATGTCTTCAAATCTTCATGTGTGTCCGAGAAAGAGATGTAGATACTTTATCCATAACACAGACTGTGTACCAAATGACAACACTATTCTGAAGTACTTTGCATATTTTAGCTTATTTAATCCTCATAGCAACATTATAAGGTTGGGATTACCATTTTCATTCAAGACTCTACCTCAAAGGAGGAAATTGAGGCACAGAGAAGTAGAGTAACTTACTCAAGTTCGAGTACAGAGCCCACATTTGAATTCAGAGAGCCACTCCACAGTTCACAGGCTTTGTCACTCAGCCACATATGCAGATAGCCATTTAAAAATAATTTTAAAGATCAGTAGCACCAAGGAGTTTCTTTCAGCAAGACTTTTAAACAGAATTTCTTTTTTTTTTTTTTAAAGATTATTTATTTATTTATTTGACAGAGAGAGAGAGAGAGATCATAAGTAGGCAGAGAGGCAGGTGGTGGGGGAGGGGAGAGAGGGGAAGGGAGGGGAAGCAGGCTTCCTGCTGAGCAGAGAGGGGCTCGATCTCAGGACCCTGAGATCATGACCTGAGCCAAAGGCAGAGGGTTTAACCCACTGAGCCACCCAGGCACCCCTAAACAGCATTTCTAGGAGAGGAAGGACAGGCAACTGCTGTCAACCCCACTCCATTGCTTAAATCTTACTGAGATTTGTTGCATGAGGCTTTGATACACACTTCCTGCAACTCTCTAGGCAGGGCCCAGCAGGAGGAGAACAGGGGGCGAGGGTAGAGCCAGAGGACCCGACACACACCATTTTCTGTCTCCACACTCGAGCCAGGGCCAAGGAAGTCATTTTTTTTTTTTAACTTAGATAGTTTTCTGCCCTAATAAATACAAAGTATACTCTAAAAAGGAACCTCTGCTAGTAAAAGTGGCTTTTGGTTCAGCAGGAAGAACCAGAAAAAAAAAAAAATCAACAGAAAATAAACCCAGAGTGGGTGTCAGAAGAAGCTGAGGGGAAGCATGAAGAGAGGGCGGTAGGCTTGGGAGCTTTTCCTTTGACTGTCCTGTTAAAATCTGTGAGTGGAAGTTGGGGGTGGATTTCATGAGTAAATATGGAATTTTGCCACCAAATTCTTTCCTCCAGAGCTAATATTCTCATGGGATATTAATATTAATGCAAGTAAAAAGGCACTGGGTGAAGAGAACTATTTTTCCCTTCAGGGCAGACTCATCTCAGGAAGACAGTGAAGTTTAAGAGTTTCAGAAAGTGCTAGTAGAATACAATGCATTTTATCTTTAACAAACAGGAAAACAGGCTACAACCCATAGAATTCTCTTTGGAAAGTGGAGAAAAGAAGCCTGGTAATATCTGCCTCATCGAGGACCCTTTTCTTTACATAAAACATGGCTTTTCATGGTGTGTGGGACTTTTGATCTCAGTCATTATTCTGGACTAATTAATGTCGTCAAAATAGAAATCTGTGGTATATATGGGTAATGTGAGTACAGATGCTTTAGATACATAGATAACAGAGTGGGTGTGTGTGGAGGGATGCATTTACCTTTTATCATTTCATCATTTCGAATTAATCCTTTTATGATTTCCCCCGAATCATTCTTTTGAAGCATTCTAAAGAGAAAAAAAAAAAAACTTTTCTCAAGCGACTGACTTAATGGATAGCTAAATGTCCAGTTTCAAAGCTATTACTTATAAAAGGCCCCAAAAATGTTAATCTGGGGCCATATAATTCACATAATTTTTCCAAGGTGGGGAAAAGCCATAAATTACAAAATACTATACAAATGGAATGTATGGTCTTTAATAAGAGCAGCTGTTACTTCACTAAGCTGTGCCCTATTTTAAGTCTTTGTTTTCTGTTTTGGAAGTGTGTTAATTAGTTCGCTTGTTTTATTTCATTTATTTCCATTCTCTGTGTGTTTGTGATTCTTAATTTGTAATGTGTTTTTTAGAAACTGCTCTTGCATGATGGGAATGCCACAATGTGCCTCAGGTCTTTTTATGCTTAAAAAACAAAAAATAATAAACATTAAAGTGTGAAATCATAGGGATCCTCACAAACACTTGTTACGTCCCTGACTGGATTCTTCAGCCATGTGTGCACGTAATGGTTTGCCCATGGGCAGTTATCTGATCACTTACTGTGGGATGATTTGTTGACCTAGACTTAAATTTCAATTATACTGCATGCAAATGAGCAATATGAAACATATAAACAGACCCCAAATGCAGAATATCCTTTGGGACATTTGAAGCCAGGACATAAAATCAATTTTAAAATAAGCTTACTTTTATACTCAGAGTTGCCATGTATTGGGAAATAAATACCAGAAAACTGGTACCCTCAGGTATATTTTAAGACAAAACTTGTAACTCTCCTGTTCATCAGTAAATCTTCAGACACTGTGAGTGTTTGGGACTTGAGGAGTTGCTGTTAATTGCCTTTTGGAGTTAAATTAGGTGGTATGAGTAATGCTTTCCAGCCTCAACTCTTCCAGTTGGAAATCTTTCTAAAATGTATGAGTAGATTTTTTTTAACCAGCAAGACAGTAAATGAATTTTGTCATTTTTTTATGATTTAGGCCTAACATGCCTCAGGGACATAATTCTCATTATCAATCATCATTGTACAATATGATAAATAGGTAGAAGATGAAGGAGATGAGACCATCTGTATTATTGAACAGAGTAATAGGTAGTTAGTCACCACAGGACTCTATTCCACACCAGCCCTGTGCCAAGTGCTGGAGGGGAATAAAAATACCATAATTCTTTGTTGTAGGGAGTCATGTTGTGCATTTTAGGATGCTTAGCAGCTTCCCTGGCCTCTTTTTAGAGGGGCAGAAAGAAAAGCCACATTTCCTGAGAGTGTCATAGGAAATCAGAAAATAGAAACAAAGATCAAGGAAAATTTTATGGAAGAAGTGGGTTATGAGCAGAATCTTGACCGATGTTTAGTGTTGGCAAGTCAAGTTAAAGAGCTTGATGACTAAAAGGTTACTGTCTTTTGCCTGAAGGGAGGTCATTGGTAACCTTGATGAGAAAACCTTTAGTGAGCTACATATAACCACTGGATGAATCATGATGTTTTAAAGTCTTGTGACTCAAGCCTAAGGCATAGCCTTAATGTCCACTGTGTAGATAAGAGGGGAATGTAGGAAGTCTCTGTACTTCTCCCCAATATGATTCACACATGACCTGTATCATTCAGTTTGAATTATTTCTCTATCACTTTTTTCTGATTCTTCTTTCTTCTCTTTCTGCTCCTGTTCAATCTTCTATCTCCTGCCTGCCTTCTGTTGTTTTTTTTTTCATTCTTCCTCTTCCTCCACTTCCTTTTTCCCACTTACGTTCATCTAATGGATGCCTGTGAGGAGAGAAGCCACAGTCATGACCCCTGTATTGGTGTCCTGTAGCTGCTGAAACAAATCACCACAACCTGGTGGCTTAAAACAGTAGAAATGTATTTTGTCACAGTTCTGGAGGCCAAAAGTCGAAAATTATTTTCACTGGACAGAAATCAAGGTATTGGCAGGGTTATTCTTATTTCAGAGGCTGTAGGAGAGAGTCCATTCCTTGCCCCTTCCAACTTCTGGTGGCTGTGTCCCTCCAGTCTCTGCCTCCCTGGTCACATGGCTTCCTCTTCTCTGGGCGTTGGATCTTCCTCTGCTTCCCTCTCACAAGGATATGCCTGATTACCTTTAAGGCCCAGCCAGATAATCCAAGACAATCTCCCCATCTCAAGAGTCTTAATTTAGTCACATCTGCAGAAAGCTTTTTTCCAAATAAGGTAACATTCACAGGCTCTGGGGACTGGGACCTGATATATTTATGCACTATTATTCAACCCACTACAATCAGAATGATACAGAGTTCTCCTTTTATATGGCAGACAATACTGAGTCCATCCTTAACTCATATGAACCTCTCTGGTGGATCTCACCTGGAAGCATTAAAAAGGAGTCCTACCTCTTCATGTATTTTCTGTTCATTGGAACAGAGTTTTGTGTTTGAGCAGTATCTCCCTGCCAAGGACTGGAGAATAAGAGCCCTCACTGTATCTTTCTAGTTCCCTGAGTACCAACCATCAGGTCCCAAATAACAAAAGTCAAGACCTAATGTGCTCCTGATGGAGAGCTTCCTACCTTCTTCATATGAGTTTGAAGGCTATTCCTAAGGAAAGACCTTACGGAAAGCCCATCCCCCGTGCTTACTTAGTTCTGATTAGAGTTGCCAACATGTCCTCTTCAACCCAAGCTAGAGGACATCTAGAGAAAGTTACAGGATTGATAAGGAGTCCTCCTAGTTCAGGATCCAGCTAAATTCACCTGAGACCCTGAGACTGTGAGAAAAGAGATACTTTGAGCACTTCATATATAGATATCTTTAAATAATCCCACTGCCCACAAAGTCAGTAAGGTTGAGGAGGGTGAAGATATAAAGGAGTATGAAAATTCATACCCACTTTCTTTCCTACCCAGTGTCCATGATACACAGACCATCTTCTCCGGTCTGGGGGAAGAAATCCCAATAAATTTGCAAACATTAATTTTTGTGGGACCTGCAGGCTCTAAAGCCCTTGCACATCCTTGCTTTTCCACTCTCCAAATTCTTATTCAATGGATTTTAGAATAATGATCTTATAAGAAGTAAATATTACTCTTTTAAAAGAACATTTTAACGTAAATCTAAGACATACTGAAATGTTATTGTTCCATATATCCAATAACCATTTGACTTTTTCCAATATTAGCTTACTTGACATTGAATAGGGTACATTTCTATACACCTATTTGATTTTCCAGCAATATTTGGTTAGTGAATTCTTATGCCCCTAGGAAAGTATCTCAGGATCTCTGTTGACCAGCAATGGTTTTTCTCAGCTTGGTATGTCTAAACTTGGCACTATTGACATTTGAACTAGATATTTCTTTGTTGTAGGTGCTATCTTATGTATTTTAGAATGTTTAATAGCATCCTTGGTCTCTGCCCTCTAAATGTCATCCCCTCACTGAGTTGTATCAATCAAAAATGTCTCTAGACATTGCAAAATGTCCCCTGGGGGGCCAAATCACCCCTGGATGAGAATTACTATGCTAGCTCTATTATTTGCTTGGTTAATAATAGTAGCTAGCATTTATTTATTTATTTAAAGATTTTATTTGATTATTTGAGAGAGAGGGAGAAAGAGTATGAGCGAGTGGGGAGGGGGGAGGAGCAGAGTGGGAGGGAGAAGCAGGTTCCCCACTGAGCAAGTAGCCCAATTCAGGACTCCAGAATCATGACCTGAGCTGAAGGCAGACGCCCAACCCACTGAGCTACCAGGCACCCCAATAGTGAGCATTGATAAAGCACTTAAGTGCCAGTCACTGTACTAATCACTTTACTTATATTAATGAATTTAAATCCTATGAAATCTCCCCAGGTAAGTGCTATTATTATTCCTATTTTATAGATAAGGACACTGAGACCCAGAAGTATTGAGTAAATATAGTAAGATTTACAACTTTTTTAAGAGTAGAGCCAGAATTTAAATCAGCAGTTAGGAGATAGAATTTATACTCTTAGCCATGGTGGTGTAGCTGCTGTTCATTGATCATTTAAGAATAAGTTGTCATAGACTTGAGAAACATCTTCCTTTGCAACTATTTAAAGGTTATAAATAAGGGGTGCCTGAGTGCCTGAGTGGCTCAGTGGGTTAAGGGTCTGCCATTGGCTCAGGTCATGATCCCAGGGTCCTGGGATCAAGCCCCGCATCAGGCTCCTTGCTCTCCAGAGAGCCTGTTTCTCCTTCTCCCTCTGCCTGCCACTCTACTTGTCTTCTCTCTCTCTCTTTCTGTCAAATAAATGAATATATAAATCTTTAAAAAAAAATCCTGAGGTCCTACTAGTAGTGGGGCATTCACATTGAGATTTTCATGTAAGTTATTTCATTGCATCCTCACAGTAGATCCGTGGAGTCGGTATTGTTATATTCATTGTTATATGGAAGAACATGGCTCCAAACAACTAACTTGATCCAAAGTAAGAGCCAATATAATAACTGGCAGAAACAGAATTTGACCTGGTGCTTTCTGACTTCTAAGTCCTTCTTTTATGTTTTACTCTTATACCTCCCTTGGATTTAAAGAGATGGAAGGAGGTCATTTTTAGATTCTCCATATATGTCTTCTGGTCTGAACAAATTCCAAATTACTTGGAGCTGACACTTGAAGATTTTGAGGTCTTACTTACTCTTCTCTAAAGTCTAGTAAAATGTGCAGGCAGAGGTAGGTGGGCACAGGCATCCATAGAACTGGTTTGAATCCTGACTGGGCCACTTCACTGCTATCTAACCTTGGGCAAATCACAAAACAACTAAGATCTTCAGATTCCTTATTTTTAAACATGGGATTAATAAAAATAATACCCACTCTGCAGGGTAAATATTAGAAGAGTGTAAGGAAATACAATGATTAGTTGGCACAACTTTTTTCATTAAAATTGCAAGCTATGCATTTTGCCATTTTTCTTTTTGATATCTTCCTTTCAAAGCACTAGCAGTGTTTCTACCCCTATCTCCCCTACCCCCTTTAAGGGTATCTGAAAACATGCCATTTAGAAATTCATTAAGATTCATTCTTGATTAAAATCAAGACATCTGGGAAGTAGACAGAAGTCTGTGTTAGCTAAAGACACTTCTGAAGACTGGTTTGGGCACTTGGAGAGGGGAGGTGAAGACAAGGAGACAATGACTTCACAAGATTTTTTTTCAGACAGACCATGTGAAAAAGATTATCATGAAATATAGTTTACTCTGATCGGTATCCACAGAAAGCAATAATGAATGTTAAAAGAGTGATGAAAAATTGCTTTTATCTAAAGTTCAGAATTATGAGTTAGATAGGTGGGACTTAACCTAAAACTTAAGTTTTTAATTGTGAATATATGAGTGTACACACACATGTGTAATTGGAGTGCAGGGTATAAAGAAAGTATGAGAAATACTGAGGAATAAAATTCTCCAGGACAACATCGTAAATGTTACAATTCAAATATGTGGGGTAATATTAAAGTTCCTGGTGCTTCCAAGTTAAGGAAAACAAAAAATCCCTATAGTCCATAGGAATATGTATCACATGTACTCAGCTTAATGAATTGAGACACTGAAAGGTGACCAGTTATTCAAGGGAGATGTCATTTTAAAAAAAAGGTTGATGGAAAAGAAGGTGTTCATATCTAGTTGCCTTACTAAGAATGTGGGTCACAGTTTAAAGAGATTCCAAAGGTAATGTGATAATACGGCATGTCTACTCAAGGGCAACCAGTGGAAATGTTCTGAATCAAAAATAACTCAACATTTGAGAATTCTGAGAGGACATTCAGTACATCTTCATCCCAGAGAATATTGGGAAGAAGGGGTACATTAGTCTGTTTCAAGACTTCAAAAGATTAAACTTGGATTAAATTTATTGTTGAAACTGTTAAATCTCATTACTAATTGAATTTCACTGGAATAAAAGACTGTAGGGAAAGATGACATTTATCTCTTTGGCAGAATTCAGTTAAATTCAATCGAACATGATTTTAAAAAGATATTTTTCCAGTCTCTATGTAGACCAGGGCTGTAAAATTCAAGTTATATGTAGGTAATCATGCTATCACCTTCTGGTTATCACAACTGGTCATGGTAAAATTCAAAAACAGTATATTGGATATTTGCCAATTCAACAAATATCATTTAATAGCAAAGTCTATGCATAGCTGAATGATTTTTTTTTAGAGAGAGGGAGAGATTGGTGTCAGAGAGCAGAGTGAAAGAGAGAGAGAGAGAGAGAGAGAGAGAATCTTAAGCAGGCTCCATGCTCAGTGTAGAACCCACATGTCGCTCCATCTCATGACACTGAAATCACGACTTGAGCTGAAATCAAAAGTGGGACACTTAACCATCTGATCCACCCAGATGCCATGAGTTGAATGATTCTTAAGCTTCTCTTTTGCTTTCACTCAATAATGGGTAAAATCATGTTTCACCCCAAGAAAGTAACTTGGAAACTCCCTTGTCTTATTATGGCAGAATTTGACCTGAACATTCATTTGTGCAATTAAGAAATGAAGATGAAATGACCAACAAAATTATTCCAGTTATTATTCCTTGAAAATCACATATGTTCATTCTGTAAGATTGTATGGGAAGCTAGGAATAAAAGAATTTTTCTCTTTCTTTCTTTTTTTTTTCCAGAAAACAACCCATAGCTTCACCTGGGTCAAAAGAAACTTTATAAAGAAAACTTTATAAAGAAGAAGAAAGGGGGGAAATCAGATTAAGAAAGGAAATATTGTTAACCTGGGTAGGAAGATATCAAATAGAAAGACAATAATGAGCTCATAATTTTTGGAGGTGCTTGATTTGGAAGACAAGGTAGGGGTTCAAATATAGAACCTGAGTTTTCTTTCTGGCAGTGATACACAAGTCATGCAGGTTGTCCTTCTAAAACAGAGCCACATTATGGTTTGTAACCTGTGGGTGAAGAGAGTGGATAACCTCCTTTAGCCTTTTAGAAGAGCCAAGACAAGCCATGCAAAAGAGAGACAAGTCTCCAGGAAAAGGAGTTACAAGAAGATACCTCCCACTGACTGTCACTTTGGGTCACTGAAAATACATATACGTGCCCAGTACATGCGTAGATGCTTTGGGGGAAGTTGGAGACATTAACCCTGCATGCTGCTAAGTGGAGAACATTTCAAAGGCAAGGAGCAGTGAGAGAACCAGAAGCCAAGCAGAGTGAAGAGGATATTGAACAGCGAGGGGGTTGCCTATAAAAACTAAGGGCTTGGGCTTCTCTCTCTCTCCACTATCTCTGTTCTAGCTGACTTCTGCCAATCTGGGCAGGTATTTACAACTCCAAGAGGACAAGAGGGATCAGGTGAGTCCTGAATCAATTAGACTATGTTTACTTGAATACATTTTGTCCCTTTGCAGTTGCTTCTTGAGACGGATTAAATTCTAATCACAAGGACCAGCACTCCCAATGTATGCTACTTGTTTATTCTGCACCTGCTTAAGGAGTCTGTCATTACATGTGAACTCACAAATGCACATTCAAGAAATGAGTAGAATATGTGGCTGTCACTGCTTCCTCTCATTCTCTCTGTATGGGGAAAGGCTGGGATGACACTCAGGCCTCCATTTGTAAAACAGAGCCAGTGCTCTCTGCGGCCTCTTTGGCAAGTACACCATGATACTAAATGAGACACTGCTTTTGGAGGTCTCCTTTAGAAGAAAGGCACATTATGGTTCTAAGGTGGCAAGTTTTGAATATATTGCTGGAGAATTCTTCCTTAAGAACTGTTTTTTGTATCAGAAAATAGAAATATTAGCCTGGGAGCTCCTGAGTGGCTCAGTTGGTTAAGCTGCTGCCTTCGGCTCAGGTCATGATCTCAGAGTCCTGGGATCGAGCCCCGCATCGGGCTCTATGCTCAGCGGGGAGCCTGCTTCCCCCTCTCTCTCTGCCTGCCTCTCTGCCTACTTGTGATCTCTCTCTCTGTATCAAATAAATAAAATCTTAAAAAAAAAAAAGAAAAAGAAATATTAGCCTGGAGAAGAAATTCCAACTTCCGAAAGATGTATATCATAGTTCTAAGCATTTTTTAATGCCTGGAGAGGCTCCTGGAGGGATTCCTTCGGTTAAGTAAGAGGGAAAACTAACCACAGCAGTAGAACAAAGTACAGAATGGTAAGCAATGATCAGCTCTTGCTCTCTCTTTCCTTGCCTCCTATGCAGAGATTTCAAACCCATTTTACACATCATCATTTTTTTAAAGTCTGGGAGTGGGGAAGTGGGGAAAAACATCAAATGCATTTTTTTTGGCTGGTCCTAATTAATCTAGTGATTAGTCTGTGAGTTTCAATTGGAGGTAGATGACCATTAATGCTACTCTGTCCAATAAAAATACAGTATAATATATTTGTTGTTCACACTGAGGACTGAAATCATAAAATTCAATGCTTTATTCTTGGTTGTTTTAAAATAAAGATGGTTGATGGATGGTTTCAAAACAGAATAGCATTGTCTGAGCTCATAAATCAAAGGTGTTTGTGTTACCCTCTGCCTCACAATGAAGGAATGAAACTTCATTCCTAGTTTATTTATATTTATGTAAAAAGGAATGTAGCTCGCTTAAAATTATTTCAAAAGAGGAGATTATTGGGTCCTCAACAATTACCATGTGGTGTGGGACTAGGTAAGGGAGATTAGTTGTTCTCAGGATTGTCATTTTGTTCCTTAATCTTAGATGATCACGAAGAGAAAAGTTTAAAAAACTGTTACAGTAGTAATCCTACTGACTTCAGGGTACAAGCCTATTGTTTGCCTGTATTCACTATGGGAACTTGACACTTCCCAGATGTTACTTCCTGAAAACTCTGGCAGAGATGACCTATTAACTTTATCTCCCAGAGAGGGGAGACAGAGGAATAGGATATGGGTGAAACCATTTGATTAGATGTAGGTCATTGTTAAGATTCTAAATTTCATTTGGGGTGTGGGAATTCACAGGTGTTCAATAAATTATTGGTAACATGTTGTTATTACATCAAAACTCCCCTTATCTGCTTTGCTGCCAACCATCAATGAAGAGCAAAGGGGCTTCACTAAAGAATACTTCTTAAATATCATCTATAGGGACTTTGTCTTTTTTTAAAGCTCTTCATTGCATCTTGGCACTGTGTATTAATCTATAACTACCTTGACTCATTTTAGAAGTACATAAATTCTAGATAGTAAAAGTTTTTAATTTAGTAAATGCGTGTGCATTTCTTTATGTATATATATGTATATATCTGTATATACGTGTTCGTGTATACTTATGAACAAATATACTTATAGGTGGCTTTCTACTATTGATGTTGTTTTTCTTACATGCACACACATACATATATACACACACATACTATTGCATATTTGTATAAAGCTTTTTATTTTCCAAAACACTTCTTATAGATGATCCTATTCTGAGCTTCATGATCACCCTGCACAAAGGTTAAATGACCTGCCCAAATTCATACCTCCTAAATAGGAAAGCCAAGCCTAGCAATGAAGTTTCCTGATTTCTAGCCAAGAGTTCTTTCCACTACAGCAGCTGTCACTGGTTACTTGGAAGGTGAGGGGAAGAACCTGATTTGGCTTTTTTGAAGTTGAGAATTGCTGAAAGTGACTGAAGTATCAATAGCACAATTGTTTTCTAAATCAGTTGATCCAAGACAATCCTATGTGTGATTGGGTTAGGTTGTGTAGATGGCCATATATGATAACTGTGATATGTTCTGTCTATATTGTGCTACATTACACCATCACCTGATGTCATAAGTCTTTTCTTAACTATCTTTTTATTGACTCAATTTTTTGACAACTAAGCCGTTGCATAGCTATTCATTACACTAGTAATAAAAATACTGATGCAAATACCCTATGCTGAAGGTATGCAAAACCAGAATCTTGAATCATATTTTACCTCATTTGCCACGAGAGTGGCAAAACAATATAATAGAATTCCATTTCCAATGCTGACTGTCCATTAGTTTAAAAAAAAGTCTTAAAGGAAATTGGTGTTTATGGTATACAAAATGATACTATTATTTCAAAGTTCAAACTTAGTAAACCATTTTTTTTAGACATTCTCTTTTGAGACCCCCAGTTTTTAATCTAATTTGTGGTTAAGTCTAATTTAAAGATCTTTAGCTTAGTCAAATAATACCAACTGGCAGAAGATGGTAAAAGCAATGGGAAAATGTTACTTCACTGCAAACAACAACATAGTCATAATCAAAACCGGCTAAGTTGACAATTAAGCATTCTCCATTAGAACTCAAAATACTGTTATTAAATAAGGAGCAATAGAAAGCCCTTGGTAATAACCTTGGTGTGGTAATTAATATTCAGAGTTCAGCCTGACACATCAGATCTCTGTCTTTAAAAATCTATTTGTCCCCTAAAGTCCTAGAGGCAATATTCACAATTGAAATCACTTTTTTCTTGAAAAATAAGGTAAAACCCTGCAATACATGGGGTAGAGATTGAGCTGCTACAATAACAATGATTAAAACAAAAACAAAAAACAAAAACAAATGTAGTGGCTTACATAGATAGAAATGTATTTCTCACATTACAGTCCCGCTGGTCCAGGTGGTGAAGTAGATTGACTCCTCTAGGTCATTAAAGGACGCAAGTTCCTTCCTTTCTGCTGCATTACCATTCCCTGATGTCATGCTCTTCAGTGTTACTGAACCTGGGTATCTACAACATCTGTGCTATGGCCCGCAGAAGAAGGGACGGGGAGAGTACAGGGCAAGTGTTTAAGAAGATGACCCAGAAATGAAAGATATCGATTTCACTCCTCTTCCACTGCCCGGAAGTTTAACACATGAACATATCTAGCTTCTAGAGATGCTGGGAAATGTAGTCCATAGCTGGGAGGCTATGTTTCTAAAAAATGGAGTGGAGGAAGAAGGTCAGAGTTTGGAAAGGTGAGTTCATCTATTAGAAGAAAGTGGAGAAGGTGTATTGAGGATCATCTAGCATTATCTGTCACAGCTACAATATACAAAGTGAAATGCATTTATCCAAGCAGGGACAGAATCCAAACAAGCCAAGGGCATTCAAACAAATAAAAAATGAAGTAATGCTGGTTGTACTTGGGTTATTTAAAAATAATTGTTTTCTTAGTATTCCTTCTACAGAGCAAAAGTTATGCAGGCCGTCTACACTCTGCACAAAGATTTATCTGTTTTGTTTTTTTAATGGGACGATACGAAGGTAGTTTTTAATTTTTATAGAACACAAATAGGCATGATTCTCTTGACATTGAAAAATAAACTTTCTTAAGCAAATTAACTTTTCAAACAATGGTATCTTACAATTTTAAATTCTAATGTGAAACAGACTTGTTCTCTTTTGAGAGTATGTGAGCATGTATGTAATATATAGTAAACTGAGGTCACTTTCTACCTGCTTAAACAAGATGTACTGACCACAGTTGAGCTAATTTATATTTTTATTCAATGCACATTTATTCGACACTAATTATGGGCCAATGACTCCTAGCTCAGACTCTGCATAGGGTTTCCAATTCAATCTTCCCAACTAGCCAGTGAGATAGGATAAATTTTCCCTATTTCACATGTGAGGAAACCGAATGTCAAGAAGGTTAGGTAACAAGCTCAAGGTCACACAACAAACCCTAGTTTCAAACCCTAGTAACCCTAGTCCCTGCTATTTATTCTATTTCTGTCAGTTTTCTTCATTCGACAAATATTTATCAAGCAACTTCTCTGTCCAGGCAGTTAGCTACATGTTTACATACGTTTTACTCCTGTTTAACCTCATGACAATCCCATGACGTAGCTAGTATTTTTCCACTTTGTAGATGACGCAGCTGTGCCTCAGGAAAGTGAATTACCTTACCTGAATTGCAGAACAATGAGTACACCAGACGGGATTTAAATCTACAGTAGTGGCCTTTTTACTCAGAATTTGCCTTTCTTCCTATTTCATGAAGTCACTGCTCCCACTGGGCTTCCAATTTAGAGACAACGCAGACTTGGTTTACCTCCCACTCTGTATTTCCTACCCACTGACTCAGCATAACCTATCAACCCTGTTGAGGATACATCTCCAATCCACCCCACCCTCCAGCCTAGCTGGGCCTTTATTATTTTGGGCCAGGAACTATTTCCTAACCAGCCTTTTTTTTGGCTGGCGGTGCAGAGGAAGAGGGAAAGAGAGACTCTTAAGCAGGCTGCATGCCCAGCAGGGAGCCCGGAGTTGGACTTAATCTCACACAGTCCTAAGATTGTGACCTGAGCTGAAATCGAGAGTCGGTTGCTTAACCCACTGAGTCACCCAGGCACCCCTCCTAACTACCCTTTCTACTCTTTCTCTACAAGCTGTCCTTACATATACTGGTCTCCACATTGTCATGGGATGGTCCCTCCCAAATAAATAAAGACATCCAATCACAATTCTTCAATTCTTAAAATGTTCCACTTGTTCTTTGATCTCCATAGAATAATATCTCGGTTCATTACTTTGGCATACAAAGCTCTTCTCAGTTCAGCTGCGGCCTCATCTCTCATCACTTAGCTCCCACCCAACCTCGATTCTATCCATACTTAATGCTTTGCTAATCTCCAAACCCATCTGCTTTTTCATGCCTCTGTACTTTAGTACATGATGTTCTTATAACCTAGAATAGCCTTTCCCATTTCTCTTTGCCTGCAAAACTTTTGCACTTTAAGGATCCTATTATAATATAAAATTATAGTTACTTCCCCAAATGAAGTTGGTCACGCTTCTTTGTTCCCATAGTACTCTGGTGTATCTTCAGTGCTACTCTAATTATGTGTAAACATGCCTGGTTAATCCCGACTACTTTCTCCTTGACAGCCAGGACCACCTGGGCCTTGCACAATGCCTGGCACATAATAGCCATTCAGCAAATGTTTAATTGGGAACAGTGGGTGAAAGACTCAGCTGCTACACAGAGCACAAAGCCAGTTATGACACAGTGGCCATGTAACAACAAAACAATCAACTGTTTATTGAACACTTACACTAGAAAAGCTCTGTAGGTTGGTACACTAATGGAATCATGAAAGAACAAAATAATCCTTGCCCTTCACTCTTTGCCCTACTGTAAAACTTAATGATGTATCTAAGACTGATATTTTAGAAATTAGAGCATTTGTGCCCCCTCTTAATTGTTACTATGTTGTTTCCATCAGACCATAAAGTCCTTGAAGATGGCTTCAGTTTTCATCATTGTATTCCTCGCTCCTATCATTGTTCACATGGTAGGTGTTCAAAAAATCTTTGTTGAAAGATGAATAAATAGTTTTCAAAAATAAAGAGCATGACAATATTTAGAGTACAAAGGAAATATACCCATGATAGGTCCTTTTGAAAATGACATGGAGCTACAGGCATTGAAGAACGATTTGGTTCAATCTGAGACAGAGGAAGTCGTTGAGAGAAAACGATTCCAAGGGTCAGGTCGAACGATAATTCTTAAAATCATTAAAAACTTTAAATTCACAGGCATTCAAAATAATCACCATGATTTTCATCTCGTAAGAGTTTAGAAATTTCTGAAATCCACTAGTCATCACTTTTGCAAAGGAGTACCATGTAATGCAGAGATTTCTACATTGAAGTTGCCCATCTTCCAACAGCAGGTGATTTTTTTTTCACGAATACTTTCTCTGCTGTTCCATGATCCTCCTTGCAGTGATCCCATTTCCGTTTTTCCTGGAGGCCCCCAGAGAATTGCTTACTAAATTGGAAGCTATCTCTCTGATCAATATAATTTTTTGCCTCCTACAAATGAGAAAACAGAATCCCAGAAAGGTGGTGTAAGTTGCCCAACTAGTTGGTAGTAGAAATGGTACTAGACAATAGACATGTAAAAGGTGAGTGGGGGGCACCTGGGTGGCTCAGTGGGTTAAAGCCTCTGCCTTCCGCTCAGATCATGATCTCAGGGTCCTGGGATCGAGCCCTGCATCGGGCTCCCTGCTCAGCAGGGAACCTGCTTCCCTCTCTCTCTGCCTGCCTCTTTGCCTACTTGTGGTCTCTTTCTCTCTGTCAAATAAAGAAATAAAATCTTTAAAAAAATAAAAATAAAAAAATAAAAGGTGAGCGGTTTTTTTCCCTGCCCTGTGACATTCAGGCCAATCCTGGTTTCAAGTGGATCAAGCCAGTGCACGGAGTGGTAGGCATCACTTCATCCGTCTCTGACAACCTTCTGGATGTATCTTGTAGTCTCTGTCCTACTCTAAATATTTTCTTTCTTCATGGTCCTAAAAACTGTCTTTTTCAACACATTACCAAGTTCTCAGCGTCTCTCCCAGGCTATTCTTCTTTACCTTTTTGTCCAGATTAGGAGCTTATGTCACTTTTTGTGCTGTCTTCCTATGTACCACTAGGGCATAACCTGCATTTTTGCCTTTCTGCTCTTGCAATAGAGTTGCTTCATTAGACTAGTAATGAAGTCCTAGTAAGAACAGTGGTCTTTTCTTCCAGAACAAGCATCATGCAATGTACTATATTTCTTGTTGATTTTCATACAAATTTCTTGGGTAGAGAAAGGCATGCTTCAGAATGTTGAACTGTACCTTTATTTTTGGCACTTCCTTCAGAGCAGAATTTTATACTGTGGAATGTCTGGGTGCCAAGAATCAGTGTAAATACAATGAGGATGTTAGTCTTTCTTCCTCTTTTCCTTCCTGCCATTCTCCTTTCTCCCTTCTCTCTCTCTCTCTCTCTCTCTCTCTGTATTTCATTTACCTTGAAGGAAACAATTTCATCTTCTCTGGTAGAACTACTTCTCTTATTTGTCTAAACTATGCCCAAGGTACATGCAGCATGGCCCCAAATTAGACTTGTGTGTTTTTACATCCTGTCCGGTGTGTTTGATGTTTTTATGGCCACTTGAATTTCTGATGCATTTTATGCAATTATTCCTGGTCTAATTTTGTTATTTTTCTGAAGATCATTTTAGCCCTTCATCTTCCTCTACTGTTTGTGGTCTTTTGGTTTGGCTTAATGTTGTTTGATCTTTATTATTACCAGTTTTTCCAGAATCATATCTCTTTCTTGCTCTGAGGCTATCTCTAATTCCTCCTTTTTTTTTCTTCCTTCTGATCCTTTTCACTCATTCCCTAATTTATCAGTTCAATGTGTATTTTGGGGTCTATTATTTCCCAGACACTGTGATGTCAGAGATGAGTTCTTTTCCTGCTCATAAAATGGAAAGGAGGAGAACCTAGTTTGTAGTGCTGTTATGAGAGATGAGATCCTATGTATAAAATGCTTGGAACAAACATCGGGTAGTCAGTAAGTATTTAAAAAATGTTAGCTATTACTACTATTTTAGTGAAAATAACTCCAGGCCTCTTACATGGTAGAAAGACTTCAGAATTTTCAAGACTGCCCAATCTTTAGCAGTGCCCACCTTATCCTTCTTTTACAATTCAGTTTAAGTCCTGTGGAGAACCACAGTAACCAGGACCCCTGCTTCAAGCAATTTAGTTAAGGGGCCTTTGATCTGCACAGATGAATTGATTATTTTCCGCATTTCTTATGTTTACCAGGTAAACATTATTTTTCTAAGGTTTTTGTTTTTGTTTTGCTTTGTTTTCTTTTACTTATTAACATATAATGTACTATTTGCTTCAGGGGTACAAGTCTGTGAATCATCAGTCTTATACAATTCACAGGACTCACTATAGCACATACTCTCCCCAATCTCCATAACCCAGCTACCCTATCTCTACCCTCCTACCTCCAGAAAACTTCAGTTTGTATCCTGAGATTAAGAGTCTCTTATGGTTTGTCTCCCCCCCTCTGCCCTGCCTCTCAAATTCCTCATATCAGAGAGATCATATGATAATTGTCTTTCTCTGACTTATTTTGCTTAGCATAATATCCTCTAGTTCCATCCATGTCGTTGCAAATGCCAAGATTTTGGGGTTTTTTGACGGCTGCATAGTATTCCATTATATATATATATATATATATATATATATATATATATATATATATATATATATGTATATGTATATATATATACTTCCATTCATCTGTTGATGGAAATCTAGTTTCTTTCCATAGTTTGGCTATTGTGGACATTGCTGCTATAAACATTTGGGTGCATGTGCCCCTTAGAATCACTACATTTGTATCTTTAGGGTAAATACCCAGTAGTGTGATTGCTGAGTCATAGGGTAGCTCTATTTTCAACTTTATGAGGAACCTCCATACTGTTTTCCAGAGTGGCTGTACCAGCTTGCATTCCTACCAACAGTTTGGGAGGGTTCCTCTTTCTCCACATCCTCACCAACATCTGTCATTTCCTGACTTGTTAATTTTAGCCCTTCTGAGTGGTGTGAGGTGGTATCTCACTGTGGTTTTGATTTGTATTTTCCTGATGTCAAGTGATGTGGAGCACTGTTTCATGTGTCTGTTGGCCATTTGGATGTCTTCTTTGCAGAAATATCTGTTCATGTCTTCTGCCCATTTCTTGATTGGATTATTTATTCCTTGGGTGTTGAGTTTAATAAGTTATTTATCAATTTTGGATAGTAGCCGTTTACCTGATATGCCATTCATAAATATCTTTTCCCATCTGTCAGTTGCTTTTGGTTTTGTTGACTGTTTCTTTTGTGGTGCAAAAGCTTTTGATCTTGATGAAGTCCCAATAATTCATTTTTGCCCTTGCTTCCCTTGCCTTTGGCAATGTTTCTAGGAAGAAGTTGCTGCAGCTGAGGTTGAAGAGGTTCCTGCCTGTGTTCTCTTCAAAGATTTTGGTGGATTCCTGTCCCACATTGAGGTCTTTGATCTATTTTGAGTCTATTTTTGTGTGTGGTGTAAGGAAATGGTCCAGTTTCATTCTTCTGCATGTGGCTGTCCAGTTTTCCCAATACCATTTGTTGAAGAGACTGTCTTTTTTCCATTGGACATTCTTCCCTGCTTTGTCAAAGATTAGTTGACCCTAGAGTTGAGGGTCCATTTCTGGGCTCTCTATTCTGTTCCATTGATCTATGTGTCTGTTTTGTGTCAGTACCATACTGTCTTGATGATTATACCTTGTAATAGAGCTTGAAGTCTGGAAGCGTGATGCCACCAACTTGGGTTTTCTTTTTCAACAGTCCTCTGGCTATTCGAGGTCTTTTCTGGTTCCATATAAGTTTTAGGATTATTTGTACCATTTCTTTGAAAAAAGTTGATGGTATTTTGATAGGTATTGCATTCAATGTGTAGATTGCTCTAAGTAGCATAGACGTTTTCACAATGTTTGTTCTTCCAATCCATAGCATGGAATGTTTTTCCATTTCTTTGTGTCTTCCTCAGTTTCCTTTGTAAGTACTTTATAGTTTTCTGAGTACAGATTCTTTGCCTCTTTGGTTAGGTTTATTCCTACGTATCTTATGGTTCGGGGTACAATTGTAAATGAGATCAACTTCTTAATCTCTCTTTCTTCTGTATTGCTGTTGGTTTATAAAAATGCACCTTATTTCTGTGTATTGATTTTATATCCTGACACTTTACTGAATTCCTATATGAGTTCTAGCAGTTTTGAAGTAGAGTATTTTGGGTTTTCCTCATAAGGTATCATATCATCTGCAAAGAGTGAGAGTTTGACTTCCTCTTTGCCAATTAGGATGCCTTTTATTTCTTTTTGTTGTCTGATTGCCAAAGCTAGAACTTCTACCACTACGTTTAATAGCAGTGGTGATAGTGGACAGCCCTGTTGTGTTCCTGACTTTAGGGAAAAATAACCCCAGAAACATATATACTAACCAAATCAGACAAGGAAAAAAATATATATATATAATGTATATAATACATTTTATATATATATATATATATATATATATATATATATATATATATATATATAATCAGACTAGTAAATAAAGCAAAGCCACACATTTGATTTGGGGTGTATTTTGGTCTGTTAGAAGAAACTGCCTCCCAAAATTTTAAAGAAAGAAAAACTTATATATACACAAAAATAAGGGTAAACATGATGAAGGGATGGACTATAACTGTAAAGCTGAAAATCAAAAAGGTTTCTAAAAAGGGAATTGATAAAATAAGAAGTTGGTTGAAAGAAGAAAAAAAAGAGAAAAGAATGTGGTCAGGCTGGATACTAGAACAAAGCTGTGCACTAGATTTACGGTATATTTTGATCTGTTAGAAGAAACTACCCCAAAATTTTAAAGAAAAAAACTTACATGTATACAAAAAATAAGGTTAAATACAATGAAGGGATAGAATAATAATATAACAATGCAAATTAAAAGAGATTTTTTAAAACAGTATTGATAAGATAAAATAGTTAAAGAAGGTTAAAATAAGAAAGAGGAAAAATAAAAAAATAGAGTAAGAAAAAAAAAACTTAAAAAACTTAACTTTGAAAGACTAAAGAATCATGAGAAAAAAGACAAAATTCTATGTGTGGCTTTCTCCTAGCTCTGGAGTTTTCCAGTTCTCATTGATTGGTGAACTTGGTCTTGGCTGGATGTTCTTGCTGATCTTCTGGGGGATGGGCCTGTTAAAGTGATTCTCAAATGTCTTTGCCCAAGGCAGACTTGCACCACCCTTGCCAGGGGCCGGGCTAAGTAATCTGCTCAGGTTCGTTCTCGTAGCTTTTGTTCCCTGAACGCTTTCCGTACTGCTTTGGAGGAGGGGAATGAAGATGGCGGCCTCTCAATCTCCAGTCCCGGAGGAGCCGAGAGAGCTCAGGGCCCCATTTCTCAGTGCGTCCTTGGAGAAAAGCAGTCAGTCACACCCATCTCCCTTGTCTCCAGCCGCTCTCGTGCTCACCCGGCCTGTGACGGAGCATTTCTGTCTCTGGTTCACGGCCCCGTTCGGAGTCTCCAAAACCAGCCGATCCCTGCAGCTCACTCCTGTGCCACTCCCCTGGGGGAGGAAGGTGAGTCTCCCTGAATCTGCTGCTTGTAGGGTCCCTGCTTGAAGAGCAGTGGCCCAACTGTGTCTCGGATCACAGCTGAAATTAATCCCGAGCTGGGAGCCCACTGCTTGGCTCCGTCTCTGTCATTGGCTTCCCCACTCTGACACCAGGGAGCTCTGCCACACTCAGACACCAGACATCTCTGGTCTTTTTGTGACCCCGTAGATCCTGAGACCACATTGTCCCTGAGAGGGCTCCACCCTCCCCTCATTCCCCTACTTAGCCTCTGGTGCAACGTCCCTCAGTGGAGCTGACTTCTGAAAGTTCTGATTTTGTGCTCTGCTGCTCTACCACTTGCTTGGAGCCAGCCCCTCCCACCACAGTCTATCTTCCCGTCACTTTGGATTCACTTCTCCGCACGTCCTACCTTCCAGAAAGTGGTTGCTTTTCTGTTCCTAGAATTGCTTCTCTTCTTCTCTTCAATCTCCTGTTCAGTTTGTAGGTGTTCAGAAGGGTTTGATAACTATCTAGCTGAACTCCTGGGATCCAATGATATTTAGGTCTCCTTCTCCTCTGCCATCTTGCTCCTCCCCTCTGTTTGTTTTTGAAGATTACTGTTGTTAATACACTTTTTCCTCGATTTGTGTATAATCACACTGCTGTCCTTGACTTAATGGCAAATTTTACATAACAATGGAGTCATAGTTCATAAACTCTGATCAGGGACTCAAGTATTCAAAAAGACTATTATGAATTTCTTTAAACCCATTGTACTTTTTCCATATTACTTGAAGTCCATGAAAATTTTAACTTCTTTTCTTCTCTCTTTCCAACAACTTATGCAGATGGAAATGTCTGTTTTAAAGCTCTTAAATGTATGTCTCACCGACACCTTCTTCATACATATTTTAGATATATGTTACAAAGTGCTCCTGTCTTGCTCTTCCCTTCAAGCATCTTTTAGCTTCTCTCTGGTATAGCTGACAATTTTTTTTTTTACCCTTGTAAACTAATTTCTAAGCTTTGGAAGACATGAGTTCAGCCTCATGGTTGTGTGAACAGAAAAGAAAGCTTTTCCAGTTTCACCAGACTACCTCTTTCCTTGTATATCCGTTCATTTTCCTGATTTTTCTGCAACTTTTTCTATGTGTATCCCAAAAAACATGTCATCCTAATACTATTTAAAGAGGTATTTTAAAAGGTTGGGCCCCTCCTATGTTTTCATACTTCTCCAAATTTTTTAGCAGTTTCCTAGAGACAGAGCTCATATCTCTTTCCAATTTTTCATAGTTTTTCCCCAGAAGGAAGGGAGGGAATATACAATCCCAAACTTTTTGTTTTGACCAGCCACAATTGAATTTACATCTGAGATGTCTTCCAATTTAGATCTTGGGTCCTTTTGACTTCCTAGGCCAGTGGGGCTTACCTCTTCTTGGGACCTAGGCACCATGTCTTCCTCTTCATGTTCAGATTTATTGTCATACAAAAGCAACATCCATTGATTTTTCTTCTCTCAGAGCTAGACCTCTAGCCTTTTGTATTGAGACATTTGTTTTGTATTGCATGTTGCTTTTTTTCTTTTAAATATTTTATTTATTTATTTATTTATTTATTTATTTATTTGACAGAGACAGAGAGAGAGATCACAAGAGGCAGGCAGAAAGTGAGGCTCTCTCAGAGAGACTGAGCAGAGAGCCTGAAGTGGGGCTCGATCCCAGGACCCTGAGATCATGACCTGAGCCAAAGGCAGAGGGTTTAACCCACTGAGCCACTCAGGCACTCTGCATGTTGCTTTTTGTATTTTTTTCATTTTATGACCCTATAAATATTTCTTTTGGATGTTTTTCTCTATTTCCTTTCATTCCTCTTTCTGTATTATCTGTTTATTCCAGGCTGAATTACTTCTATCCCTACAATAATTCTGCTTTTTTTTTTTTTAAAGATTTTATTTATTTGTTTGTCAGAGAGAGAGCACAAGCAGGCAGAGTGGCAGGCAGAAGCAGAGGGAGAAGCAGGCTCCCCGCCGAGCAAGGAGCCCAATGTGGGACTCAATCCCAGTACCCCAGGATCATGACCCGAGCCAAAGGCAGCCGCCCAACCAACTGAGCCACCCAGGTGTCCCAATAATTCTGCTTTTTGTTTATTCAGCAGATACTTATTGAATGCCTTCTATATGCTACCATACACACGGCCTTAGAGATGCAAGGGAAACAAGGCAGGTGGGCTCTCTGTTCCCATGGAGTTTTCATTTTAGGGTGGAAGACAAACAAATAAATGAATAATATGATTTCAGATAGTGACATATGTTATGAAGAAAATAATTTAGTAAAATGGCGTAGAGATCTGGGTTTAGGTGAGTATGCAAGCTATTTCTGTAGTAGGATCGTGAAGGCCTCTCTGAGACGGTAACTTTGAGCTGAGAACAGGATAGAATGAGAATCAGATGAAGAAAATTCCAGGCTGAAGGACCAGCAAGAATGTAGAGCTGGAGGTGGGAAAGAGCTGTTTAAGGATCAGAAAGAAGGCCATTGTGGTGATAGCAGAGCTAGAGAGAGTTAGAAGGACAGGAAGGGAAAAGTGGAGAAGTAGAAAGAAGTCAGATCATATAGAATGGTGTTGTCCCTTGTCCTGGAGGCTCCTGTAGATTTGCTTATAGAAGACTGCTCACCTTGGAACTGATTTTGGATTTTATTCTGTGGATTATAGGAGGCCACCAGGTAATTCTCAGCTGGGTAATAATAGGATATTACAAGGTCACTTTGACTAATGTGTGGGCATAGACATAAGGGGTAAGGGTAGAAACAAGAGGACCAGTTGGTGGCTCCTCCTTTTAATTAGAATGGTGTTTTGTTTTGTTAAATCCAGGTGCTCCAAACTGGCTTATACAAGGACACGATTATATCATATATAAGAAGTCCATTAGCAAGGTAGACCCTAGGGTTGGTTACTTTAGTAAATCCATGATGTTTTCAGGAGATGTCTTCTACCATTTCTGACTTTCATTTCACCCTCATGGTGGTCAAGACAGCTGCTGTAGCTCTGAGCATCACGTCCCAAGATGACCAAGTCTGGAGGTATGAGAGAAATTAGCACGGCATGGGATGATTTTTTGCAAGTGTTGTCTTCTAAACTTGTACCATACCAGAATTGGTTCCTCCTGAACCCATCACTGACAGGTGTGAAATTAGCAGTATTTACTTAGGCCGATGATTTGGGAATGGTATGAATAATGAGGAGTTAGTCCCTACTGTTGTAGCCCAGAGAGAAATAAATACTAAATGCCTGGCCTCATGTGTTGTAGACAGCAAGACTGCAAACAAAACTAAACCGAAACAAACAAACAAGACAAGCCCCCCCCCCCCTTCTTTAGACACTTCAGACAAATCAATATTCCCCTGGAGGCATTTCTGTTTTCAAATAGGTTTTTCCTGTCTGTAACATAACAAGAAGATATTCCACTAACTTTTCAAGTTTGCTTATAAAGAGAGTGGTTATTTGAATCTTTCTTCTCTGACAGGTAAGACCCTGGCAAGTTTACAGTGAGAACTGCATTGGACTTTGCAACCATCCTCTGAAGTAGATATTTTTAAATCCATTTTGCAGAACAAAAGGCTGGGCCTAATTAAATTGATGAAGGTCACACAGCAACTTTTGCCAGTCTCCAAAGTCTACGTACATTCTTCTGTAATTCTGAGAATAAAAGAACAGTATATTTGTAGCCATAGTTGAATCTGCACACTTGAGTGTTTCTAAAGGATTCTGAATAGATAGCATGCCTAGGTCTTGATAGCTGGATCTTGTGTTTTGGCTTCCAGGGGCTCACAGGCAATGTGAAAAGCAATAATCTTCAAATTGAACAAATAAAGATCAGAAGTGATATATCACCTAGAAGCAGACTCCAGAGGCATATCTCTTCTGACAACTCACATGTAATAAAGACAGTGACTAATTATTTTAAAAATACTTTGGTAGGAGGAGGATGTCGTTTTGTGGATGTTGACGTGCTAATCTTTTTCAAAAGGGGTATTATCAAAGATAAAATCAACAAAAATACACTGTTTCTACCTGAAGACAAGTTCTTTATTCCACTAAGTTTGAGGTTTTGTCTTTGTATTTTTAACCTCTACCTTAGTGTGTACTTTGCACAGATATTGACCAAACCACAGTTGCTGAGATGTGAAATTAGGTGATTTAAAGATTCACTTCTGATTCCCAAGATATGCTCCAGGGCCTACTGTGATGTGCTTTAGGGCATAAAATGATCTCAAGCTGGGGCTAAGGGAGGGGGAAAAGTCTCTGCAGTAACAATAAATATTGCATAGTGGCAAGATGGTTAGAAAATTATGTTCTTAAAATTTTTCTGAACAACTATACTTTTCATAAAATCAGGTTTAAAAGCAGGAATCTTAACTATCAGTTGACTTTATTATACACTGGAAACTTATTCAATATGTTACAAATTGCTCTCATCAGTTCAAAGTGAAATTCATTTTGTTGTTGTTGTTTTTCTAGTTTTGGATCAGTGTGTGAGGCTAAAAATAAATATAAAACCTCTGGGAGAGGGGTGCCTGGGTGGCTCAGTTGGTTGAGCAACTGCCTTTGGCTCAGGTCATGATCCTTGAGTTCCGGGATCGAGTCCCACATCGGGCTCCCAGCTCCACAGGGAGTCTGCTTCTTCCTCTAACCTTCTCTCCTCTCATGCTCTCTCTCACTTTCTCTGTCTCTCAAATAAATAAATAAAATCTTAAAAAAAAAAAAAAAAAAAAAAAAACCTCTGGGAGATTTTTTGGTACACCCAGATTTTAATTTGTCCATGGTAATGAGGGGAAAAGGAGATGGTAGCTCTTGAGTGCCCAGTTCTAAAGAATAGAGTATTGGTATAGAAAACAAGATAATTCTACCAAGGCTTTGATTGATCTGTCATTTGCATAATCAGGAGTAAAGGACAGTCTTAAGAGTATAGTCTTCCAAATAACTTTTATCTGTGTAACCAGAAAACAATGAAACATTGACTCAATGCTTCCTGAACATGTTCCTTTCTACCCTCTGGCAGAGCTTCTAATAAGTGAACTGATCAGAAAACAGTAGAGGAAAGTAGGCAGAAAGAGAAACAAGGAATCTGGGTTAATTTCCAAACTGAATAATCAGCTTCCTACTAAAAAAAAAAGAATTGGCAAGGCTGTATGGAAGGTTCCATGATTCCTTCATTCCCATTGTGGCAGAAGTATGTGAGCTGGCAAGAGAGACCTGCAAATACTATGGATAAACCTAATCATTTCTCAAAGGCTCCCATTTAACTCACTATAATTTAAGATTACACAGCCCTACTTGCCCTGCATACATCCCCTTCTGTGTTGAGTCTACAACTTTGCTTGAGAACCTAACAATTCTCACCCTGAATGGTGTGTTAACATGGAGTGCTTTGTAGTTGGTGACACACTTGGGGATTTGCAAGCTTGGCCCAGGGAAAAAAAATCTGTCTTCCCTCCTTGAATCTTGGAAAAACTTGGCCAATATCCCAGTGGCCCATATCCTCTGATTCCCTGCTCCAACATTCTTTTTATGATTAAAAAATATATATATATTCCTGCTAATTTATGTTGCTCCAGATTGGTGCAGAGCAAAAACTTGGTTGAAACTCATGGGCTTGTATCCCAAACAACCTAGATAGAATCCAGCAGAGCAGAGATCATTCGAATCCTTAGAAAAACTGCAGAGCTGCTATTAATATACTGATTTTTCATATGAGAAAATGGGACTCTGAGTGTTTAAGTGACTTGCCCAACTTCACACAGTTAAGTGTCAGAGCCAGGATTTGGACACAGATTGGTTTGAGGCTGAAGATCAGGCTCCTTCTACTACACTCTGCTATCTCCCAGACTTATATTTATATAAGGCACCAAGAGGCGAAGTGGAAAGTTGTCTTCAAGTAAAATGATATGTGGCATGTTGAAGGATTTACTAAATATTTCTTGGATAAAAAAAATAATTAGCAATTGGCTTCTGGATTTTTTCTCCTTTATATTTGTTAAATTAAAAAGAAAATGAGCATTCACTACTTTTACTAAAGGAAGAAAAAAAGGAGAGGAAAAAAAAAAGTTGCTCTTTTCCACATGCAGAAAATGGTTCTAGAAATAAAAATGCCTGTAAAGAAGTTTTGGTTGAAGAAAGTTCTTCAAAGATCAAATCATCACTATTAGCACTGGGTCAGTTACTGTTGGTCTAGTGGATTCAGTTTTTAGAATGGTCAATGTCACATAGTGACCTTGTAATTCTCTTTCCCTTGGTCTCTCCATCTGTGAGCAGATTTAATCCCTGTCACCCATCCAGGAGAATGAGATGTTCTAATGAGTCCAGAGATGTAAAGTACTCTCAGAGGCTTGGATAAAAGGCCCTGGGAGTAGAGAACAGTGCTATAAGTAAGGTTGCAAGCCAGTACACATTCAACAATTACTTGATTTATAGCCCACAAGGCTTTAAACACATCACAGAGAAGTAGAGAAGGGAAAGAAATGATTACCAATGTGCATCTGCAGAGCTTGATCTATCGTAATTACATAATAAGAATTATATGCTGCGAAAAACCAGCCTTCACATTTCTACTGTGAGATGGGGAGCCACGCCTAATTTTTGGATCTGAAGCATAAAAAGAGAGATATACATAAATTCTTAAAATTTAGAAAACAGAAGTTTGAATGATGAATCTCTCCCGGTGATTTCTAAATTTAGAGATGTGGTGTCATGGAAAATACTGGGACTAGAAGCTTAGCTTAACAAATCCTATAGATGACTGAGGGCAAAAATGCTCAATCCCACACCATATCATCAATTGCCTAAAAGAACCGTCCTGTTGTTCAATAGAACTTTTGATGTTGATAGACTTGACCTATTCTGAGCTGTCCAAAACAGAAGCCACTAGGTGTGTGTTGCCGTTGAACACTCAAAATGAGGCGAGTGTGAGCAGGGAACTGAGATATTAATCGTATATAACTTCAGAACATTTAAATATAAACAGAGCCACATGTGGCCAGCAGCACAGGTCTAGAGACAAGTTAATATACCAGAGGTTCCTATTTCGTGGCCTCTGTTGTTCTCGTTCAATTCCAATGACCCCACTAGCTTGTTGCACTCAACAGTATCAGAAGAGCCTTCTCAGAAATGAGGCTTGAATGCAAGACTCTTTCCCCCATTATTTTGTGAACCTAGAAGTTCAAAAGCCAGGAAATTCTCTCATAATAGGAAACCCCAAAGCTCTTTTAAGCAGTTGTTGGCTTTTTCATCAACTGCTCGCTTCTCTGTAGATAATTGGAACAGGACAGACTGACATAGGACTTTTAAAGAACTCTATTCTATATGAATCCCTCTGTATGCATTAGTATTCATGTACACATTTATTCACTCAAAAAATACTGAGTGTCTATTATGGGCCACATTCTGTTATCTCAAAGATAATTTTCCACTGTTAACATTTTGTTGTGTTGCCTTTCACTCCCATTGGCAATGGTGGGGGTGGGGGGAGGGCAGCATGGCATGAGGAAGGAGCTTTGGAATCATACCAACCTAAAATAGCACTGTGGCTTACAACAGGGTTCAGCAAATTTTTATTCTACAGGGTCACATCATAAATATTTTATGCTCCGTGAGCCATATAATTTCTTTCACAACTCTTCAATCTGTACTTGTGGTGCCAAATAAACCATGGACAATACATAATCATATGAGCTTGGCTATATTCCAATAAGACTTTATTTATGGGCATTGGAATTTGGATTTCATATATTTTGCTCATATCACAAGATATTATTCTGCCCTTGGTTTTTTTTCGATCACTAAAAAATGTAAAAATCACTTTTTAGCTCATGGGCCATACAAAGACAAGCATCAGAGTATGTTTCGTTCATGGGCTCATGATTTGCTGACCACTGGCCTAGGACTAATAAATGAGAAAATGTCTATGATACAATGTAACTAAAAACTCTTTATGAACGTTTTAATAATTATATTCCATCATGTGAATGTGTATGTCATGTCCGGATGTTGGTTTTCTTTATTTTTGGATTTTTAAAATTTTTTCAAATTTCAGTTGTTAAAATTAAGATGAATATCTTTGTTCAAAAAGATTTCTGTTATGGGGTGGCTGGGTGGCTCAGTGGGTTAAAGCCTCTGCCTTCAGCTCAGGTCATGATCTCAGGGTCCTGGGATCAAGCCCCGCATGGGGCTCTCTGTTCAGCAGGGAGCCTGCTTCCCCCCACCCCTCTCTCTGCCTGCCTCTGCCTACTTGTGATCTCTCTCCTTTCTATCAAATAAATAAATAAAATCTTTAAAAAAAAATTTAAAAAAAAAGATTTCTGTTATGGATTATTATGCAAGTTGGAAGGTATAGCTATTTTAAGATTTTTACATTGCTGCCAGCTTGGTTTCCAAAAAGTTGTACAAGTTATATTTCATTAGAGCACTCACTAGTCTTTTTCAAATAACCTAAAATTTAACCCTTCTATAGGTAGCTCTATAGTTTCATTATTTAGGGTCTTAATCCCATATTTTATAAAGTTCTTTAAACCTATTTTAGGGGAAAGTAGACTGAAATATCCTAGCTGGAATTTTCCCAAACATTTTAAAATTGGGTAAACATTTTTTAAGTAAAAAAATCCCACTAGGAATTATACTTTTTGGTCATCAAAAACAACAGGCAAGAGTTTATTTGAAAGTAACTTAAAGATTAGTCTTATGTGGCATATATAGATTTGGACATGCCACGAGTCATAGGAAAGTCTGCTCTTGAGAACTTAAAGAGTCCGGGCAAGAATTGGTCCTGAATGGGTTAGACACTAAATTGTCTGAAATGATAGCCAAGACGAGGTTTAGGTTTAAGTCTCATTTATGAAATATCTGTTGCAAATATGGGTCTCCAAATCAGCCCACAAGCTAGTAATAGCCTGAGATCAGGTTTATATTTGAAAAAAATAGAAGCAACAACACATCCTGTGGGTCTTACCTAAATAAAATCGATGTATATATGAATATCCATTATTTTTATATTTATGTAAATATTTTATGCATATACATGCATATACATAATATATATAAAATTTGCATGAAATCTATAACTCCAGGAATTATTGTGTTTGATATTAAGAATCTGAATCAGTTACTTCACAAATATCATAATGGACTGTTACTTTTCACAGCCATTTGAGTTAACTATTATAATCTCTTCTCTTTTACAGATAAAGAAATGGAGGCTAAGAGAGGTTAAATAATTTACTTGAAGTCACACAGCTGGTAGGTGGCATAGTCAAGACTCAAAATTTAATGACTTTTTCTACCTATTTCTTTCTTTACTGCCATATAAATTACTTTTACAAAATTAGTGATATTTTGAAGTCCTTCCAACACCATTATTCCAATCATTTAAAAAAAAGTATTATCACTAGATAATGAAAGTGGTAGAAGAAACAAATATGATATGTCATTGAGATATTAACTTCTGTGACATAGCTAATATTTTTATTGAAGTATAGTTAACATATAATATTATATTAGTTTCAGCTATACAACATAGTAATTCAAAATTTATATACATTACAGAGTGATCGCCATGATAAATCTAGCCACCATCTGTCACCACACAAAGTTGTTAGATATTATTAACTCTATTCCCTATGCTGTACATTGTGTCTCCGTGTATTATTTATTTTATAAATGGAAGTGTATACCTTTTAATTCCCTTCCCCTATTTCACCCATCTCCCCATCCCCTTCCTTCTCATGACCACCACATTGATCCTCTATACCTATAAGTTTATTTCTGTTTTGTTTTGTTTGTTTGACTTATTTTGTTAGATTTCTCATGCAAGTGAAATCATATGGTGTTTGTATTTCTCTCTGTGATTTATTTCATTTAGCATAATACCCTTGAGATTCAGCCATGTTGTCCTAAGTTGAAAACTTTCCTTTTTTTTTATGACTGAGCAATATTCAATTTATATGTATACAACTGATAGAGCTATTTTTTTCATAAGCTTACTAGTGACCTATTTTTTTGAGTGTGTTCATAGTTCTATTACACACATTAATTCTACTACCAAACAAATGATACAAAATTATATTAGAATAAGAAGTCATTGGGTTGTGCCATTTTCCCTAGGGTGAATTTCTCTTTCAGTTATTATATAGTCATTCTGGTGGAAAGAGGGCTGCCTGGGACAGCAGGAACTCCATAGTTATTCTCTCTCATGTACTGGTAATAGTGTGTTAATGTACCAGTCGGGATTGGAAATGGTGGATAATATTCATTGATACTGATACTAAATAAAAACTGGGTATAAGTGCCTCAACAGAAAAGAATAGATGCTAAAAGAAAAGTGGCATAATTCAAGATTTTTAACTCTGAGTGGAGCTCTGGGAAGAGAAATTTAATTTGAGATTGTGGGCTATGCTGAAGTCATCCAGGTGAAAACTGAGGGGGAAGGGTACCACTTAGGAAAAAAAGCCTCATATGAGGGTTCTGAGATGCCATGATTCAGGGGAAGAATGGCCCAAGTGGAGACTGGCACTGTGGTTGGAATCTAGAGTATGTGAGACATTTAAAATTTTTATCCCAACAGTCATGGGAAACAAAGTGAAGGCTTAATCAGCAGAATCACATGATAAGATTTGCATTCTAATAAGGTCACTTTGGCTGTATCTAGGAGACTGGATTAGAAGAGAAAAAGGAAATATGCAAAACAGTTATTTTAATAATCTTATTGAGCCATGATGGGGACTTAAAATAAGGTAGGGACAGTGAAGATGGAGTAAAAATGATGTTTATGAGCATTATCTAGAAGACAAAAATCAATGCTTGAGATTCTGGAGACAGTAATTCTTTTTCTCTAACCTCTGAGTTTGGAATAAATTGAAGAAAGTTGACACACGAGACAGTTCCATCATTCAAGGGAAACTTGGGTATGTGACCAGTTCTTTCCTAATGTCTCTGTCCAAGTCTAGAATGTGAAATGGCCCACTAAGGGAGTGTATTCGTTTATAGATCCACTTTGCCAGGATCTCTATCTTATATCTGTGCAGGCCCCATCACAGGATAGAGAGACATGGGTTTCCAAACTGCCCCTGGAAGCCAAACCTGGGGTCTGACCTAGGAGATGTTCTCCTGGAGGCAAAAAAGTAAAATGTACCCACTCTTTAAAAACAATTTTTTTAATGAGATATAATTTACCTACTGTGGTCAGCAAAATAATAGACTCCCAAAGACATTATAACTTAACACTGGAACTTGTGACTATGTTACCTTTCATGATAAAAGTAATTTTGCAGATGTGATTAAATTTAGAGACCTTGAAATGGGGATAGTATCCTGGGTTATCCAGGTGGGCTCAAGCCTATGATTTGGGTATTTTCAAGTGGAAAACCTTTTCTGGTGGGGATAGAAGGAAATATTTGACAGTGTATTAAGGGTCAGAGAGATGTGACTTTGCTAACTTTAAAGATGATAGGAAAGTAATTCACTTACCATAAAATTCACCTATATAAAGTTCAATATTCAATGTTTCTTAGCATAATTACACATGCTATAATTATGTACCTATAGATTTTCCTATTCTGGATATTTAATATAAACAAAGATAAATATGTGGGTTTTGTGACTGGCTTCTTTCACTTAATCTAATGTTTTTGAAGGTCATCCATGTTGTAGCCTGTATTAATACTTCATTTCTTTTTATTGCTAAATAGTATTCCACTGGACAGATATATCACCTTTTGTTTATCCATTCATCAGTTGAAGAGCATTTGGATTGTTTCCACTTTGGTGTATTAATACTGATATTGAATATTTGTTTATAAGTTTTTGCATGGGTATTGATTTTCTTTCTCTTGGACATAACTAGGAGTGGAATTTCTGGATTACATGGTAACTCTGGATTTAACATTTTAGGAGCTGCCAATGTGGTTTTCTAAAGCAGCTGCACTATTTTTTTTTTAATTAATTTTATTTTTTCAGTGTTCCAAGATTCATTGTTCATGCATCACACCCAGTGCTCCTTGCAATACGTGCCCTCCTCAATACCCACCACCAGGCTCAACCAACCCCTCACCCCACTCCCCTCCAAAACCCTCAATTTGTTGCTCAGTGTCCACGGTCTCTCTTGGTTCATCTCCCCCTCCGATTTTCCCCAATTCACGCTTCTTTTCCTTCTCCCAATGTCCTCCATGTTTTTCCTTATGCTCCACATGTAAGTGAAACCATATAATATTTTACATTTCTACCAGCAAGTAGAAGGGCTCCAATTTCTCCACATCTTCATCATCACTTGTTGTCTTTTTGTATTATATTCATCTTAGTGGATGTGAAGTAGTATCTCATTGTGATTTTGATTTGCATCTTCCTGATAACTCAGAATATTTGGCATCTTTTCATGTGTTTATTGGCTATTTGTACACTTTATTTGAAGAATTATTCAGATTCCTAGCCCATTTGTTAGTTGGGTTCTTTATCTTTTTATTGTTTTGTTGTAAGAGATCATTGTTATATTTTCTAGATAAAAGTCCCTTTTAATATATATGTTTTGCAAATATTTTCTCCAATTCTTTTAGTTGTCTTTTTCACTTCCCTTGATGGTAACCTTTGAAATGCAAAAGTTTTTGATTGTGATGAAGTCCAACTTAATCATTTTTTCTTTTGCTGCTTGAGCTTATGAAATAATATCTAAAAAATTGTTGCAAACCCAAAATCATAGAAGTCTATTCCTTTTTTTCTTTAGAATAGTTTTATAGTTTTTAAAACCTATTTTTATGTTGTCTATTATATTTAGGTAATGTGATCCACTTCGGTATCTGATCCACCTTGAGCTAATTTTTATATTTGTTGTGAGGCAGATATGCAACTTCATTCTTTTCCATGCAGATATCCAGTTGTCCCAGAACAATTTGTTAGAAAGATGATTCTTTCCTCTGTTCAACTGTTTGGCACCTTTGCTGAAAATCAATTGACCATAAATATAAGTTTTATTTCTGGATTCTTAACTAGAATTGATAGATTCCATTTATTTGTCTGTCCTTTGCCAGCACTACCCTGTCTTGATTGTGGTAGCTTTTTAGGAAGTTTTGAAATTGAGAAGTGTGAGTCTTCCAACTTTGTTCTTCTTTCTCAATATTGTTTTGACTATACTGTCTCTTTTACATTTTCATATGAATTTTAGTTTCAGTTTGCCAATTTCTGCAAAGAAGCCAGTCAGGATATTGATAGGGTTTGCCGAGAATCCTAGTTCATTTTGGGACAAATCTTAATAATATTAAATCTTCCAATCCATGAATATGGGTTATCTTTCCATTTATTTAGATCTTCTTTAATTTCTTTCAATAATGTTTTATAGTTTACAACATACAAGTCATACTTTTTTGGTTTTTTGTTTTTACATGTTTTAGAATGCACCTGTTGTTACAGCATGAACATCCAAAAGGGAAAATACAAAATGGCCTGTCTCCTTCTCCTAAATTCACCAATAAGGCAATTCATTTCTTCTCCCCTGAGGAGGAAAAAGGAGGGTGGGGAAAGTAGGGATGGAAAGAGAAATGGACGATTTATTTCAGTACAATTTCCTCCTAGGACCAGAAGTTCCTTTTAAGCAACATGACCGGAGGGACATAGGAATTCTATTAGAGAGAACTTGACGATTGATTGGATGTGACAGTTAAAAGAGAAAAAATCATTCCCCAGTTTCTTGTGTGAGCTTGAATATATGGTAGTGCTATGAGATGGGAAAGATTCAGAAGAACTACTTTTTGGGAGAATGGATTGAGATTAGTTTTGGACTAGTTAGATTTAAGGTGCCTTTGAAATATGTACATAAGGATGAATATGTTGGTAGGTATATAGATATGGTCTTCATAGAAGGCTAGTAACAAAGTTATTTTAGCT
Organism: Nasua narica; assembly: GCA_028533885.1. NCBI lineage: Eukaryota > Metazoa > Chordata > Mammalia > Carnivora > Procyonidae > Nasua > Nasua narica. The sequence continues at coordinate 106,815,717 of CM052797.1, read as the reverse complement.
TAATTAACATATTAATAGTAAGTGAAAATATGCAGAGCAGTTGTAATCATCCAGGGACATTTTATAATTTTATTTAAGAACAGAGCTAGAACTAAGTTTTGGGGAATTCCATCATTTCCTGGAGAGGTAGAGAAGGATGAGTTGGGGAAGTTGAGAAGAGATAGAGATGTCTATGGTAGCAGGAAACAGGAGTTTATAGTGTCCTGAAATCAAGAGTAGAGAATGTTTCCAGCAGGAAAGAGTGTGCTGAATACCATAGAGAAGTCAGATAATTACAGCAAGACCAGTTAGATTTGATGACATTTGGTGCCCTTGGCATGAGCGATTTCAGGGGATTTGTGGTAGGGTAGAGGACAAGATTCTGAAGAGCTAATAAAACAGAGTAAGGTACTAAATTAGAAGTAGTGTCTATGAATAAAAATATAGAGAGGTAGCTGGTGGCAGAAATACAGTTAAAGGGGATTTTGTCTTTTTAAAAGAAGATGAGAAAGTTTAAATGTTGATAGCAAAGAGTCCACAGAGAGACGAAGGTTGATGATGAGTTAATGATGTGAGGCAGTTCATAGGATTAGGTTCTTAAGAAGGCAAGACTGTTGGGGGTACCTGCGTGGCTCAGTCAGTTAACTATCTCACTCTCGATTTCAGCTTAGGTCATGATCTCAGGGCTGTGAGATCAAGCCCCATATGAGCTCCATGTCGGGCTCCATGCTGGACATGGAGTCTGCTTAAGATTCTCTCTTCCTCTCTCTCTACCCTCTCTAAAAAAAAAAAAAAAAGAAAGAAAAAAAGAAGGGAAGACTGTTAAAAATCCATAAGACAGGTAAAAGAATTATCTTCTTAAATAAAGAGATCATCCACTCTTCATTGTGGAAGGATACATGTGTTGATGCACTCTTTTAGGTTTGCTGTTTGTGAAAGTTTGGGTTTTCTGTGTGAAGCAGGGGGACGAAGTCACTGACAGAAAAGGCTTTGGTAGGTTGGTGGTGAGGGTGCTGGAGATTTAAGGACAGTAGAGAGTTGGTGTACTACTTATGATGAACGGAAGAAGGAGTCAACAAAGGAGACGTTGCAGTATTGTTGGATGGTATTGAGAGCTTGTTGTTTGTGTGTGCAGGAGGGGATTATTGAGGGAGAGATGAGCAAGCTACGTGATGGATTGTAAATGCAGATGAATGGGGCAGTAAACCTAACATGAAGATGTGGTGGGTTTAGACTAAGGTCACTTGCAACTCTTTCTTATTTCCAAGAGGAGGCTAAAAATAGTAAAATCATCTTCCATGGAAGAATTTGAGAAGGACTTGATGGTTATGAGTGACGACTGCCAAATATTCACCTTTATATTCCCACAAGACGAGACGGTGTTTCCAGTTCTGTTCTGTTATAAAGAAAAGAGCCAAGGACAGTTTTGTAGAACAAGGATTCCTACCTTGGTTTCCTCCTCCAGCTGCCTGGTGCTAACAGCTTGGAGTATTTTCTTACAGTCATATGATTGGTAACTACAATTCAGAGTAAGACTCTAGACAGGACTTTGTGCCAACCAATTAGAAAAGGTCATCGCACTAATCCTAAACTGTACCGGGAGTAGGGAGAGATGCAACTGGCAAGGCTAATTTTGTCATGTGGCATGCAAGGGCATGTGGCAAGCCAGTGGTCCCCACCTTATCTTGGCTAAGAGCCTATAATCCTTGGTTATGATCAGAAGTATGGGGAAGGAAGCACTCACACTAAAAGTCACCCTGAAGTTAACTGTATTCAAGAGCAAGCCTTCAAGTTTCCCTAGCCATAAAGAATTCCAGAACGCCATAGCAGCCTTGCTGAATTACCCTCCTCCTCATCGCCTGGTGAGACTGTGTGTGTGTGTACCTTGGCAACCTCAGTTACCCTGTGACACATTGCAGTGGGAACGTTTATCACATTATGTGCTGAGAAAAGTAAAAGAAATGGGAGTTGGCTGAACCGACTGAAGTAAAGCAGGGATTGTTGATCAAGGAGTCAAATTGCTAACTCTCAGATAATATTCATGTGGTGAAAGCATTTGTCACTTGATTAAAATATTAGGTGTGTTTTTCTCTCTATGTGTTTTAAAGAAAATTAGTTGTCTTAAAATGTTGTAAAAGACTTGCTTTGTGACAGGGTATAAATCAACAATTGTGGTGGAAAATCGGAATGTATTTTAATTAATATTAATCTCCTGTGCTTCTTAAATGCCCAATATTTGGAAGTGACACAAGCTCATTTTTGATTAGGAGGTTTGGAAACATTTTACTTTCAAGTAATTGACTCAGGGTAATAATGGTTGAAAGCGTTACTACTTGGTCATGGCCATAATAATGGTAATGATGATAATTATTGTAGCTACTGTTTATTGCTTACTTTGTGCAAGGCGTTATATATCATCTAAGCCATACAACAACCTTATAACCTGGTACTGTTATTTTATGCTAATTATTTTACAGAAGAAGTCTTGTTTAATCAGCAAGAAAGCTGGGCAGTACTAAATGTCTTGCTAGAATTCACACCAGGGTGTATTTGTCTCTAGAGTCTATGCTCTGCTATGTTCTGCCATTTCCTCTGTGACATTACGGTCTCCGTGCCTCAGTTTCCTCTGTATAAAATAAAAATACTTAAACATTAATTTCATTGGGATTTAAGGACTGAATGAGACAATACATGGAAAATTCTGATAACAATGCCAAATGCATAGAAAATACTCAAGTAAATGTTAGTTTCACAACTTCCCTAGAGTAAATAATGTATCCATTAGAAGTTTTGCTGCTTTTGTGTTGTCTGTACTGAGAAGCTGTCAATTTGCACTTTGAACTGCTTTTCTTGCAGTAGCTTTTCTTGCACTAAGAGGGCTGACCTATCCACAAACTCTTTCTTGGGATCAAAAGCTCAGATCAACTAGCTGGTGCGTGGGGCTACAGTTATAAAAATAGAATAAAGTAAAGCCTAAATGGCCTATAGGAGAACCACATTCATAGCTGCAGTTTTATAACAATATGCTGTATTCAGCTGAAAAGAAAAAAGCCTATAAAAAGAGCAGGGTTTAGCAGCAGGCTCTTTGAGAAGTATCTGTTTAGTTAAAACCACAGCTTTCTCAAGTGGTCCTTTCTCAAGGACCAACGTAAGAAAACCTGTGAACATGCATTCCTGTGAGGATTTCTAGGATGTGGGGTCACCTGCCTTGTCTTTGCTTTCCCATATGTTTAGGAAGTTACCATTTCAAATTTTACTTGGGAGCACTTCTCAGCAACAAAGAGGAAGGAACTATTAATACACGTTACAATATGAATGAGTTTGAAAATAATTATGCCCAGTGAAAGAAGTCAGACAAAAATAGGGCAGTCTGTATGAGTCCATTTGTATACACTTAAAGAAAATGAAAATTAATCTATAGTGACACAAAGTAAATCAGTAGTTGCCTTGATACAGAGTGGGGGTGGGGGAGCATTGTAAAGAGGCATAAAGAAAGTTTTAGAGAGTGATAGTGTCACAAATGTATCAAACGAGTCAACACTTACCAAACTTATCAAACTGTACACGTTAAATACATATTTATTATACTTCAGTTACACCTCAATAAAGCAGTTTAAAAAGTTTCACAGGATACTTTAAAATATTCTTTTTTAAAATTGTAACTTTATTATTTTTTTCCATTGAATCTATTGTCGATTCTTTTTTTTTTTTAAGATTTTATTTATTTATTTGAGAGAGAGAGACAGAGATAGTGACAGAGAACACAAGCTGGATGGAGAGGGAGAAGCAGGCTCCCTGCTGAGCGGGAATTCCCAGGAAGCTGGGATCATGACCTGAGCAGAAACTTAACCAACTGAGCCACTTAGGCGCCCCTATTGTAGATTCTTGAAAGAATTTTGTGTTTTCTGATAACCTCAAATTTCTACATGGATTTTAGAATTAGCTATCAGATTTCCCTTACTCACTTATACACGTTTGTACCCTCCAGCCCCCACACACATAAACACCCAAATCTCTTAACAATTTGATGAACTGCACTGAAAATATACATTAATTTTGGAAGAAAAGACATTTTTATGATATTGAGTATCATGACCGTGAATATGGTATATCTCCATTTATTTAGATCTCCTTTAATTGTCTTTCAACCATTTTACAATTTTCTCCATAGGTCTTGTACATTGCTTTTTTTTTTTTAAACAAGCTTTCTCAGAAACACTTTTTTTTTTTTAAGGATTTTATTTATTTGACAGAGAGGAGAGAGATCACAAGTAGGCAGAGAGGCAGGCAGAGAGAGAGGGGAAAGCAGGCTCCCTGCCAAGCAGAGAGCCCAATGAGGGGCTCGATCGCAGGACCCTGAGATCATGGCCTGAGCCAAAGGCAGAGGCTTTAACCCACTGAACCACCCAGGTGCCCTGGTCTTGTACATTTCTAAATATTTATAATTGTATTACTATTGAAAGGATATTTATTTTTGAAAAATAATTTCTCTGTTGAAAGTTTATACAAATGTAATTGGTTTTTATACACTGATTTTTAATCCAGTAATCTTTTATTAATCCTTTTAGAGTCTTTTGATTCTTTCAGATTTTCTAAGTAGCCAATGATAGCATCTGTGAATATTAATAGTATTTATACATTTTTTGCTGATTCTCATGACTTTCATTTCTTTCTCTTGCCTCAATGTTTGGGCTGGTTTCTTTAATACAATGTTAAATATAAATGGTGATGATTTCTTTTCTTCTTACTCTTATTCCTAATCTTAAGGGAAATGATTTCAGTATTTTATCATTGAGTATGAGTTTATTTGTAGGAAGATTTTAAATCACAGATTCAATTTTTTTAAAGTTATAGGACTATTAATTTTCTGTTTTTTCATTAGTCAATTTTATTAAGTTACATTTTCCTAGCATTTGTTTTCAGTTTTGTTGGAATAAAGTTTGCCATGAAAGTCTTTTACTATTTTTAAAATATCAGCGGCATTTTAAATTATATCTATTTTATTTCTAATTTTGCTTATGAAAGCATTCTCTTTTTTCTTGACAAACCTCGAAATTTTTTTTAACAATTTTAAAACTTTATAAGAACTCTTAACTTATGTTAGTCTTATAAGTTTATAAGAATTAATAAAATTAAGTTTATAAGAATTTTATAATTGTAGAAGTAACTTTTTATTTGCAGATCATTTCTATTTTATGTGTGTTCTAAATCTGAAGTAGTGTTTTTTGTCTTCTCTCCTATTATTGTGGATAAACTGTGCTCAGTGCTAAGTCTAACTTCATTTGTGCATTAAATTTTATTCTTTTCTCCTACTCAAAGACACTGGCCTGCCTGTTATTGGAACATTTCCATCAATGTAAAATATGTCATTATTTTTCATCTTACAACAACAATAACAACAAACAGCATCCTCTTGATTTCACCATCCTTTTTTCGAGCTGCTGCCCTATTTCTGTTCTTTTGCAGCAAAATTCTTTTAAAAAGTTGTCTGCACTTGCTGTTTCCAGTGTATCCTCTCACTTTTTTTTCTTGAACCCAGTCACATCAGACTTTTCACCAACCACTGCTCTGAAATTCCTTTCTTCTGGTCACCACATTGCTGAAATCTTGTTACCAACTTTTGGTCCTTTTCTTAGTTACCTGATTAGTAGCATTTGACACAACTTGCTCATTCTCTCCTTTGAGCCACTTTTCTTCCATTAGATTCCAGTACAACACATCCAACTGGTACCCACCCCCCCCTTTATTTCTGGCTATTGCCTCTCAATCTCTTTTGCTGGTTCCTTCTCATATCATCACTGTCTAAAACTTCAACCATTGGATTAAAACAGTTTAATCTTTGGACTTTCTTTTATCTATACCACTTCTTAGTGATATCATCTAGCATCTTGGTTCTAAATATCATCTAAATATTCTAATGACTCCAAAATTATATCTGCGTCTTCTATCTTTCTTCAGCACACCATTGTTAACTCTACTTTCTACGTGAACACCATAAACCTTCAATATGACTGGTGGAAAAAGTGGCATTTAGGGTTTTTAGAAGTCAAAACTGATTCAAAGCCAGTGCCTAATAACTGCTGGAATATCTGGGTTTTTCTTTTTCCTATAGTGCAGTCACAGTGGAAAAGGCTCAGGAAAGATTTGTAGCATATATATGTGGCAGTGTAGCAGGCTATACCCTCAAATGAAACTGGCCTCCCTCTTTAAGGAAAGGGTTCTGGACTTATGTATGGAAACTGGGAGAAAGGCATTGTTACAACTCATGTCTGGTTTCTAACAGCCCGAAATTATTTTTTTTAATATATCAAATAACATTTTAGTAAGCTATCCATGTATTTCATTCCTAGAGACACGAATTAATTTGCCACTGCCAAAGATACCTGCAAGACAAAATGTACAGACTACCAGTTCATTTCTTCCCCCCATAGGGTAAATGTATCCACATTGCCTTGTCAGTTAGGCACTGGCATTTAACCTCTCAAACTGTAGGATCCCATTGCAAATCAGGAGGACATCTCAAAAACAACATCTTCCATTTTCATACCTTTCCTACAAAGAGCAGCTACCAGAGGGCTCTCCCTAGATTCTGGTTCTACCCTCACCACCGTACAGCGAGTGTCCTTTACACTCTCTCAGTAGCACAGGTTGAGGGCAGTAATGAGGTGGAAATGTAGATCATATATGATAAATCTGCTCGAATATTCTTATTTCCTCAAGCGTTTTGGATCTGTTCTGCATTTGGCCAGGGATGTTCTGGCACCTTGATCTCATTAAATGCAGGCTATCAAAAAGTCAAGGGCCACTCAACCAGAATAAGCTATTAGAACCACTTCCAATCAATGAACTAAGTATATAAACACTCATCGATACATCAAAGACAATAAATTTGGTGTTTTCCATAATTCTATTCCAACCTCCTTGGTCTAACATCCTTAGGATCCATTCGGAGTATTCCCTATCTTCTCCCTGCCGTTGTTCCGATGCACTCAGAGAATCCATCTCACCACAGTCCTTGTTACCTGTAATGCCACAGTAGCTGAAAGGCCAAAGCCACTTAGTTTCCCGAGGACCTACTTCAGTGGGCATCTTACCTCAATCAATCACAGGTAATGCTTTGATTAATCACATGCCAGTGCATGTCATGGATCACCACCAATCCAGTTCCCATTAACAAGGAGCTCGACACTCATGCAAACCCACAAAAATGACCAAATTAACCCCGATATACTATGTTTGATAGTCTGCTTCACAGGACTGTTCCTAGTGCCAATATCTTCATGTCAGGGTCCATCCAAAACAAAACATTTCTGTTGTGAACAGAAATGAGTTGATTGAATGAATTAGTAAACTATGACTAAAATTTATTGATTGATACTAATTGATACTAATTTTAGTATCAATGTACCAGAAAAAGAAAAAAGAGCAAAAAAGAGAAAGACAACAAGAGAGAGAGAGAATGAGGGATACAGAGAAAACATTAGGGATGTCTCAGAGGTAGCAGTTACCAGAAGCAGCCATTCCCTTAGGGCTGGGAGAGAGCAGGAGGGAGAGGTTGGAAATTCTAAGTGGGAGCTGGGAGGAAGGGTCTGTGGTGCTGGAGGTCAGCTGCTGACTAAGTTGTGCTTGCTGATATCCTTAATGGGGGGAAGTGGGTGATAAGGATGTTTCTACCAATATTGGAATAATTAAAACTACACTCAACCCCTGTTACTGAAAAGGTGAAAGCATTGCTATGGGGGATTCTCACAGAAGTAAGAACAGGCGGGAAGCAAACACGAAACCTACATCAAACAATTTGTGATAATTTGAGGCACATTCTTCTCTTGCAATCAAACTACACCCAAAAAAAGTTATAGCATAGAAACTCACTGGTAGGGGATGCCTGGGTGGCTCCGTTGGTTAAGCGTCTGCCTTTGGCTCAGGTCATAGCCCCAGGGTCCCAGGATGAAGTCCCTCATGGGCTCCTTGCTCAGTGGAGAGCCTGCTTCTCTCTTCCCTCTGCCTGCTGCTCCCCCCACGTGTGTGCTCTCATTCTCTCTGACAAATAAATAAATAAAATCTTAAAAAAAAAAAGAAAATTACTGGTAGGGCCTCATAAAGACTAAATTCTTAAAAACAAGAGAAAATAGCACACATGCAATATAGACAAAAGAGTGGTAAAAGATGTTACCTTTCCATCTGTCTCACTTTATGGGCATGCATATGTATACAAGCAAAATGTTTGGATTCGTTCTTATGGTTACACAATTTAAATTTGTTTCCATAATTTTCTTTCTTAAGAAGAAACTGTCAAGAAAATTAGTAAGCATATAATGTCAAAATTTCATCTTTTGTGTGTATTTTTTGGTATATTTTTGGGTGAAAAAGATGTTATTCTAAAAACAAAGGAGCTGTTCAAAATGTGGTTTGATTTTTTAAGGCTATAAGGGTGAAGAGTGGCTAAATGAATAGTTATTATGTAAGGTAAGTTTTCACTTGAGATTTAAGTGTAACTCCTGGAAAGGAAGAAGTAAATCTGCCTTATTGTCAGGCCACAAATTGGTTTATCTTGAAAATCTTAAGGAAAGTCTTATAAAATTGTTCATTAATGTGACTTTAACAATGTCATAGAATGCCTGGCCACTGCACAAAAATCAATTATATTTCTATATGTAAGCAATAAGCAATCAGAAATTGAGATGTAAAAAGTATCATTTGTAATAGAAATAAAAGTCTGAAATACTTATGAATAAATTTATAAAATATGTATAAGACATACACTTTAAACTGTGATGCAGTATAAACCATAATATTTGCTGACAAGTATTAAATATAATGTTAATATTAAATTAATTTAATTAATCAAACTCACATTAAGTTAAGGTAATATTAATATTTAGTATAACAGATTGTATTCTTTAATAGTGAATATTGTGTCTCATGAAAAAATTATCAGAGGAATGTAAAATAAAGCCACAAATAGATACTAAACAGATACAAAATAATGGCTAAAATAAAAAATGCTGATAATACCAAGTGTTGAAAAGGATGTGGAACAATTGAAATGCTCACACATTTCTTGTCAGAATGAAAAGTGGTTACAGCCACTTTGGCAAACAACATTGCGGGTTCCAAAAAATTAAATGTACATCCACCATATAACCCACCAGTCCCACTCCTAGGTATCCAAAGAAATGAAAACATATGTCCACACAATTAATTGTACAGAAGTATTCATAGAAACTTTGCCCATAATAGCCAAGAATTAGAAACAAATCAGATGCCCTCAAAAGCATTATGTTCAATAAAAGAAGCCAAGCATGGAAGATGTATTATTGCATTTATTTGAAACTCTAGAAAAGTCAAAACTATAGAAAGCAGACCTGTAGGTTTTAGGGTCTGGAGTTGGGAGAGAGGATTAACTGCAAGAGGAGAACTTTTTGTCGTGATGGAAATATCCTGTATCATGATTATGTGTGGCATTTATACGACTGCGTGCATTTATCCATTCTCATCAGATTGCTCATTTAAGATTGGTGAATTTTATTGTATGTAAGTTGACCTCAAAAAGCTGATTTTTAAAAAAATTTTCAAAAGTAGGGGCGCCTGGGTGGCTCAGTTGGTTGAGCGACTGCCTTCGGCTCAGGTCATGATGCTGGAGTCCAGGGATCGAGTCCCATATCAGGCTTCCAGCTCTGCGGGAAGTCTGCTTCTCCCTCTGACCTTCTCCCCTCTCTCTCTCTCAAATAAATAAATAAAATCTTTAATAAAAAAAAATTTTTCAAAAGTAAACTAAATTGTCTTTCATGAAAGTGAGAGTAATTTACGCTTTCACAAGGAATGCAGCCTCTTGTGTCTCCTTACTTTCTGAGGAGGCAAAGTGAAAGAGAAGGGACCTCTCACGTTTCCTCTTAGCTTAGAGAAATACAACCATGAATGTAATTTCTTGTGTTCATTGTCCAAGGAAGTAAGGCTGTCTTCAAGCATGATTTTTTGTGTGCTATTGGAACATTTCTGACTCTTATTAAAAATATTGTTGGTTTTCTTCTCACTTGGTATTTCATAACTGGATGTCATTTATTAGTAATACACACATATTCTGTGTTTTCATTGAGGAAAGCATATTCTCTCAAAAAAAAAAAAAGGTTCATTCTATTGCTTCAAAATGCACAGGTCAGAAATGAAGAATATACACCTTGTTTTATTTGGTTGTTATGATGATGAAGTTTGGGGAAGCCTTTAAAATTATCATATGCTCTCTGAGAGGAATGCTTATTTTAAAAGATGAGTGGCATTTACCTAGCTTTATGAGCTATGCTGGAATTTTATATACATTATTTTAAAGTAACTTAATCTTGACACTATTCAGAGAGTAGGTATTATTCCACTTTTTTTTTTTTTTTAATATGAGAAACTGAGGCTAAGAAGGGCTGACTTGCCCAAGCTCACAAAACCATTTACTGGCAGAATTGGAATAAAAGCAAAATCTGTGTCTAGGGCTTCAAAAGTCATGCTCTTTTTATCCCAGCATACACTGCCTCCGAAAATAAGGAAGCAAAGGATGGGGGGTGGGGAGAGCAGAAGAATGACGGACTGTTCTGGAGGATAGTAAACATCTGCTCCTGAGACTGAGAAAACCAAGAGGTTCTGAGACCTGGCCCCAAGCATTCTGAGTAGCAGGAAACAGCAGTGTGTGTGCAGTGCCGACTAAATCAGGCTCCTTGATTGATATATAGGTATATATGTATGGATCTGTGTATGTAACTGTGCATATATGTGCACCTAAAAACTGAGTGTGCTTAGGCTGTTATAATAAAATACCATACACAGGGTGGCTTGCACAACAGACATTTATTTTTCAGAGTTCTGAAGGCAGGAAGTCAAAGATAAAGCTGCCAGCAAGGTCAGGTTCTGGTGATATCCCTTTTCCTGGCTTGTGACACCTGTCTTCTCTTTGTGTCCTCACCTGGTGGAGGGAGAGTGAGCTCTGGTCTTTCTGCCTCTTTTTATAAGGACACTGATTTCATCCTAAGGGTGGACTCCCCTCTCGTGAATTCATCCAGACCAAATTATCTCAATGACCCCTTTCCAAATATGATCACATTGGGGGTTAGGGCTTCAACATGTGAATATTGGGGGAACACAAACACTCAGTCCATAGGGTACACACATGGGTGCACCCCCCCCTTAGGGGATTGTAATGTGCTGCCAGGGTTGCCAACTATTGCTTTAAAACACTGTCTCTGGGATGCCTGGGTGGTTCAGTCCTTGAGCGTCTGCCTTTGGCTCAGGTTATGATCCCAGGGACCTGGGATTGAGCCCAGCATTAGGCTCCCTGCTCCACCAGAAGCCTGCTTCTCCCTTTCCCACTCCCCCTGCTTGTGTTCCCTCTCTCTGTCAAGCAAACAAACAAACAAAACAAAACTTAAAAAAACAAAACAAAGAGTGCCTCTCAAGCTTCAGCATGCATTAAAAGCACCTGGAGAACTTGTTAATAAAAGTTTGGATGGGCACCACCCCCAGTCTCTGACTCTCTAGGTTTCTGGTGGGGCTCCAGAATTTGCATTTCTATCATATCTCCAGGTCCTGCTTCTGTCGGTATCTTACTTTGAGAAGTGTTTCAGAAGTTGCTGATCTCTGCCGTACCCAAGCTGCTAGAAATTAAGTGTAACTACTTCTAATCAACTCCTGAGTTCAGGAATTCCATCCACACAAATTCTCTTATTTAGTCAACAAGTAATTTTTGAGTGCCTAGTAACGTCTAGGTCCTCTGTTGGGTTCAGGGGATACGCTAGGGAATAAGGCAGACAGAAACCCTGCTCTCTGGGACTTCTATTCTCTGGGAACCCAAGACCGCAGGAGTCGCTCCTTTGCATTTCTAAGGCACCACTCACTTTGCTTTGTAAGTATTTGTCTGTTTATCACCTCGCCTAAGGTGGGAGGGACTGCATTGTCATTCATTCATCCTTTCATTAGCTTAACAAACAATGTGCTTGCTAAGGAGATCCAAAGTAAAAACCATAGTCCTCATCCTCAGAAAATTCCCTGGGTAGCTGTGAAGACAACAAATGGAAAACTACAAGCCATAGCAATAAATGCAGGAGAGGCTGTAGAAGATGCTATTACCAAATCTCCTCTCCCGGACTGGGACACCTTTTCCTCAGCTGCTGCCCGGGCTAAGCTAATGCCTTCTACCTGCCACTTGTTTTGGAGCACGGCCCCTGACTAATGGGAACCACCTACCCTGGAGATTGCTGCAAGGTTACCACCTACCTATTTACTTCTTAGAGTAAGAATAGACTGCCGCCAGGGGAAGAAAATGGCGGGAGCAATGAAGTCAAAAGAATCTGGGCAAAAGACCCACGTGTGGCTAATGTGACTGGAACATGCTAGGAAGGTGTGTGCTCTGGGAGATAAGCCTGGATGGTGCGGACAGTGAATGTTTTTCAATGACATAGGCAGGCATTTCATGCTATCTGCAGGATTTTAAATGGGTGAGTGGCATGGTCAGATTTCCATTTTAAAACCATCACCGTGACTTGAAGGAGGGATTGGAGGACAGGGGAGGTGAGCTTGGACGTAATGGGTTACTGGTTAACTGTCCTCACTCTGAAGTCAGCCTTCCTGGGTTTGAATCCTTGATCTTCCTCTTATAAGCTGTAATACATTGGTTAATATATGTAATTTCTCAGTGCTGTCGGTTTCCTTATCTTTACATTGGGATTAAAGGTAGAATTTACTCTTTAAGATCCTGAGGAGACGTAGTTAAACAATTCATGTTGTGTATTTAGAACAGTGCCTGGCTCCTAGAAAGTGCTTCTCGTCTGCTGTTGATATTTACTGTTTTATTACTACTATTGTTAGTAGTAGCAGAAGTAGCACAAGGAAAGCAGCAGTGATGGCCATAGTCTGTTGAGGTGAGAGAGGATTGGAAGCTTAACTTGGAAAGTAGCATTGGGGAGGGAGAGGGGAAAAGTTTTGTATGATAAATTTAGATTTCAAGTTTTGGTTACAGTTTGCACTTAGAAGTGGGTGAGAATATGGCTTGGGGTCTTGGTTAGACATGCAGTGGTGGTGTCGTTTCCTCAGATATGGCTCCCAGGAGGAGATGCTGATTTTAATGGTGAAGTTGGAGTTTAGTTTTTGTATACTTTGTGTTTGAAATACATTTGCTGCATCCTTGGGGGGAAATTCCCATGTGTGTCCTCTCAGAGGCTATATAGGTCTGACGTCAGGGAGATGGACAGACTTAGCCTTGAGAGAACTATTTGATGATCAAGCAACTGCTGTATCTATTGAGTGCCCCCAAATGTTTTTAAACTAGTTGAGAAAATATTAGAAAAATTGGGAGCAAAAAATAGCTTTTAAAAGATCGTAAACAGAAGACAAGGATGGAGGTTTCAGGGCACAGCAAAAAAAGGAATAGAAAAAAATGCAGCCTTGGGAAGAATATATGGTATATCAGAACTCTTAAATAGAACCAATAATGCCCACTGGGTCTGTAAAACTACAAAAGTGGACTCACATTGTCTAGGCAATGTCTGCAATTCCCAGACCACAGAGGGAATAGAGAGTATAAAAGGAGGCATTTTTACCTTTAAAGTTACAGGTGACATTCCAGGTGCAAGGTGAGGAAAACATCACATGTTCTCTTTTGATGAATTTTCTTTCAACACCAGGGCCCAAGCTAAAGTCATTCCATAGTGTGTAACGCTAGCTCTGTAAGAAAAGCTGGCTTGTTTTAGATGTTTTCTTTAAAAAACAAAACAAAACGAAAAAACCCCACAAAAACTGAAAGCATAGAATCATAGAAGGCTACAGTGATCTAGAAATCAACAATTTAGAAAAAAAATCAAATGGAGGTTAAGTAGAATTGTTACAGGATCAAGAGTTCCCATTCTCCTGCCAGAATTAGATAAAAATGAAAACTATGAGTGGTTTAAACAGTATTTTACGAAGCTAAGTGTGCAAGACATACCTTTTTTGGTGTGTATGTATTTTTTTCTTTTGCAAGACATATGTTATTTTATTTTTGGAATCAGATTAAATTTGGTCCTGAGCTTTACTACAGAGATAGTGGTAAATTCACTTTGGATTCTTATCAGGACTCCCTCCCTATTTATAAGTGTAATGCAAGGACAAAATCTTTGGCCATGTATGCTTTCCAGAGATTTGGGCTTCATTCTGGTTACCCCTGAAACAGCCATTATCCTTTGAAGTCCAGAGGTGCTGTTGCTCTTTCCCATGCAACTCTTGGGGCACAGGAATCTGAATTTTTAAACTCAAATTGCATACCTGGAGAAAACATACTTCAAGAATGAAGGGGGAAATCAAGACATTTTTAAAATCAGTGGAAACTGAGAGAATTTGTTGCCTGCAGGTCTACTGTAAATGACTAAAGGAAATTCTTTAAACAGAAGTTATGTTTGATGGTTTAAAAAAAATTATTACACTGATAAGGCTTTAAATACATGTAGAGGAAATATTTATTTCAAGTGCAGGAGGGTAAAGGGGCATGAAGCTAGGTAAAGTTTCTACACATTACTTGAACTGGTAGAACGACAATACCAAGCAGACTCTGATAATCTAGGTATATATAACGTAGTAACTCTACCAACCACTTAAAACCTAAACAGAGAAACTAAAAAATGCTGTAAATAGATTAAAATGGAACTCTGATATGAAAAACCCCGCAAGAAGACAAGCAAGAAAACAAAAAAACAGGGAACACAAAAAACAAGCCAAAAATGACATGTGTCCAATTTATCTATTTATTATTATTGCTGCTTGTGCTTTGGGTGTCATACTGATGAAGTCATTGCCTAATCTAAGTTTTTGTAGATTTACACTCGTATCTTCTTCTAGGAGAAGAAGATGTACTTTGATCTCTGATCCATTCGTTGATTTTTTATATGATGTGAAGTAGGGTCTAACCTTTGGCATCTTTATTGAAAACCAGTAGTGTTTATTTCAGGGTTCTTAATTCTATTCTGTTTGTCTATATGTCTATGCTTATACTAGTACCACATTGTCTTGATTGCTATAGTTTACAGTAGCTCTTGAAATTGAGAAATGTGAGTCCTCCAATTTTGTTTTGCTTTTTCAAAATTGTTTTGGCTGTTCTCATCCCTTGCATTTCCATATGAATTTTAGGATCTGTTTTTTTTTTTTTTCCGGCAAAAAGACAGCTGGTGTTTTGGTAGGGATTGCATTGAATTTGCAGATCAATTTGAGGAATATTACCATTGTAACAATATTAAATAGTCTGATCCACAAACACGGGTGTTTTTCTATTGAGTTAGGCCTTTAATTTCTTTCAATGATATTTTGTAGTTTTCAGAGTATAAGTTTTACATTTCTTTAGTTAATTTATTCACAAGTATTTTTGATGCTATTTTCAATGGAATGATTTTCTTGATATCATTTTTGATTTGGTTATTGCCACTATATGGAAATATAATTAATATTCATATTTTGATATATCTTGCAACCTTGCTGAACTCATTGATTATCTCTAACAGTGTTTTAGCAGATTCCTAGAGGATTTTCTATGTATAAGTTTATATCATTGGCAAATGAAGACAAGTTTACTTATTCCTCTCTATTCTAGAGATATTATTTAATTTTCTCACATAATTGCCTTGGCTAAGACCTTTACTACTTTGTCGAATAGAAATAGTAAGAGTGGACATCCTTATCTAGTTTCCAGTTTTCACCATTAATTATGTTAGTTTCAGGGTTTTTGTAGACAAGCTTTGGTATATGTTTTTAACACCAAAGGGATCATACCAAGTTTGGTAATTTTCAGCCTGGTTCTTCACTTAATATGCCGCAAACATTTCTCCATATCATTAAATGGCTTTTTCTACATGACTGTAATGGCTACATGCTATTCTCTTTTATGTTGCATCTTTTAAAACCAATTTTTTTGTAAT
This sequence comes from Nasua narica, assembly GCA_028533885.1. Classification (NCBI taxonomy): domain Eukaryota; kingdom Metazoa; phylum Chordata; class Mammalia; order Carnivora; family Procyonidae; genus Nasua; species Nasua narica. The sequence continues at coordinate 106,799,821 of CM052797.1, read as the reverse complement.
TCCTCTAAGGTTATTCTAAAAATCGATATAAACTATGTAGATTGCTTATTTAGGCTAAAACCTGAGAAATAGCAAATCTGGTTTAAAAGGCATGTACCTGTGATAGATTTCTCTAATTCAATTTAATACTTATTCTCTCAGTGTAGGGGGACAGAAGGGAAGATTTCAGGAGATGAGAGGTGGGTATAAACACTATGTAAGGAATGCAGTGAAAAACACTGAAAGCTGTGGGTCAGCGTGGTCAGTTTGGTGCTTGAAAGTGTTCATCATCGCCCTCTGGGGTCACAGTGCTGTCTTTGTTTAGATCCTTGAGCAATCCGCACAGACACCTGGGAGGGGCCACACTAAAGGTTGATGGATTGGAAGGGGACCAAGGGTGCTGAAAAATATACTGTGAAAGTGATCAAATACTGGTGTGCAGCTTCCTTAGTGACCTCAGTGTCTATAGCCAGAGCCTTCCCCTTTCCTCTCATGGCTATTGCTGTAGTAGGACAACTAACTGCCTCTGCTGGGGCCACTGGGTGTGACCCTTGTTAGGCAACCCTTTCAAGGTCTGCCCTCCTCTTTCCCAACTGTTCTTTATACTAATGATCAATCTTTGCAAAACCCCGCTTTCAGCATGTCTGATCCTGCCAACCTGAAGTTTCTGCTTCAAGTTCACACTTTACTGATCGTTTTTCAAGTACTTCCATAAACTGTTATGAACCTTATTTCATAGGGTTTTTTTTTTTCCCCAGATATTTAGTCCTGGCCTCACCTAAGTCAGAATTTTTATTTTTGCTTCTGTGCTTTTGTTCAGCTATTTCCTTGGTTTAGCTGCCCTTGGTTTAGATTCTACTGACCCTTCAAGGCCCAGTCTAAATCCTATTTTTAACTTGAAATTGTAGGCTATATACGTCAGCTTATGAATGTTTGTTTTCTTTTCTCTTTGCCAGGGATGAGTCTATGAACGAATATGCTGGGACAAAAATGACCTCATTTCACATTCTGGGGAATCTAAGAGTTTCCCATAGTCCTATTCTGCTTTCCGTACCATATAGTAAACATTTGGCAATGAAAGTCATTCTGAGGATCCTGTAGCACCTTGGGCAGTGCTGGGCATCAAGCAGTTGACACACAGGGTGTGCTGGTTGACTGAGGAAGCCATGTTGAAAGATGTCATAAGGAAGTACAGTCTATGGAAGTGATCGAGAATTGAATGGCACTAGTCAGAGAGAGTTTCCAAAGAAGCTAATATAATTTTGCAAGGGTTTTGCTTCTTTTCAAAGACCTGGAATGGGGGATAGAAAAGGAAAAAATTCTAAATAGTATGTGGCCCACTGTCTTGTTTGGTATAAACATCCTAGGGAAAAATGGAACCTGGAATATTTGATGGACCCTCCAACTATGACATGTCAACCTGGAATGTGCTTTATTATTTTTTTTTATTACTCAGAATCCCTGTGATTTTTAATAGTGGAAATTATCCAAGGGCAAAGAATGTGTGGTCCTTTTGACCAGGAACTAGTTTCCATAAATAAAATAGCTTACTAATTATCATCTCTTCTGTCTCCAGTCCATTTCTGCTGCCCACAGCAATGAAGGACTCCATTAAAAAGCATTACTATTTTATTAAAAATATTAGATTGATTTATCATTCCTTTTAATTTCCCAGTAGATTTTGAAGAGATTATGGAACCATCTGCATATGCCCAGAAGCAATCATAACAACAGCAGGAGAACCTGCCTCAGCTTTAGTGGTCTTTTCTTTTTTTAAAAGTGACCCGAATGGGGTCATTGCCTTTACTGATCAATTATAGTTTTCTGTCTTTCAAATTGATAACGAGGGAGATCATACCTCTCAATACTCTTTTAGGGCATAGTAAAAATGAATGTTTGCTGAAGTAAACAGTTCATACAGGCTACTTAACGGGCATATTCAGTAATCAGAGCTCATGAAAAATTTGAGCCAGTTCATTCTTCACTTGTTTTCCTGTGCTGTCTATCCTTTACTAGTCTGGTGAAGCTTAGGAACCACGTCTGTACCAGTTATGAAGCTACTGTTTCTTAGCTGCAAGCTCACTTCTCTAAATTCCACTTTGTGATGCTGAGGATAGATGAGACTTTGCCAACCATGTTTCAGCCTGACCACCTGGCTCCCTGTGAGGCTATGCCAATGGAGGCACTAGAGATAAATGACAAGACTAGGGGACAGAACAGGGAGGATTTCTCCTTCCTGTTTGTTTTGTCTGGGTTTCTTGTTTGTTTCCTATTACTGTGCAATGCTTCTGCCCTTTAGTGTCAACAGTACACTTGCATAACAACAGCTGGATTCATTCTGTAGCTTTTCTAACACTTACAGAGTTGGGTTATGGCACCACCTCTGAGACCTCGGCCCCAGCTAGTCCTCTCTTCTCAGGGGTCTGGATTTCAGCTCCACAGGCTCTTTCCTCTAGGTTTAAAAAGTTCCAACCTCTTCCTTTTTTTTTTTTTTTTTTTTTGGCCAGAGCAAGGAGTGTGGTCGCCTCTTGCAATTGATACCTCTGTGATATTTTAATGCAGTGGTAGGCAACTACACGTACATATTGACTATTGCTCCTTCTGTTCTAGAACATAAGAGTTGACTTCTTGACTCACCTGACTATTGACTATTCAATGATTATTTAAATGACTATTAAATGACTATTAAATATTTCCTATTAAATGACTATTAAAATATTGGCTATCTGGTCCTTTATACAAAAAGTTTACTGAACGCTGCCTCAATGTTCTATTCTTGCCTTCTTAGTTAACAAGTTTATACTAGAATCTAAAAATCTCATCTTAAATTCCCTCTGGTCAAATAACTCAAATGGTTCTGTTTCCTGCTTGGACCCTGACTGATTAAAAAAAAAAAAAAAAAAACTGGTTCCACAAGTGGTCCCAGGAAATGGATACCCAAAAATTGGGATTTGGGGATTGGTTTGGTCGTGTTCTTGGGCTTGGACACAATGCTGCAATTAAGTGCTAGTAATCGATGCAGTAGGGTCTTATTTAATCAAATGATCATCTGTGATTGATTGTGATAAAGTGAATGCCTAAGAAGCTACTGACCTTGACCATTGTGATGGTAATGATGATGAGGACTTTGGTGTGGAATGGGTTGTCTGATTGCTCATACAGAAAGAAATGACAGATTCAGACACTCAGAGGCTCTATTGCTGTGCTAAAAGAATATTTTATTTTTTATTTTTTTTGTAGCTAGAGAGCTAACCGTGCTGAAAATCAGATACAAAATTTCAACTGGACAGGATGCACAATTACAATAAAAGTTAAATTTATAATTTTTTCAAATCTCTCATGTGTAAGCACTGAGTCTTACTTGGGAAGAAATGCATTCCTATTATTCTGGTGAAATCTATGAACCCCTCGTGGATCACTGCTTTTAGATGCATAAGATAAAACATAGAGAATCAAAAGGAATCTAACACTGAAATGGAGTAATCAAAATGTTAAACACATTTTTAAGAAATGAATGCTTTAAAGAACAAGGTCTAGCAGTAGCTCATGATTTTGAACACTTTCTTGAGATATCTGCATCCACTATAATGTAATATTTTCATATCCACTATCTCTGTTTTTAACAAAGTAATTGGTAATGACAACACTACTGTGGGTTTTTGCCCCCATATATTATCAAAGGTAAAGTTAAGTTTCACTTAGTAGTTGATACGAATATTTTTTTTTCTTCTCCAAGTTCAGTAATCTGAATCATATCCATGTATCCCAAATTAGGAATCTCTCTTTTAGTCATACAGGTATTCTTGAGAAGTTGCCTGAATAAGTCAAAATTAATTAGATGAGAGCCAAAGCTGTGGGACTCATTTAATCTCCTTTGAACTTTATCTACTTACAACCCATCCTCATATCGTTCTCCATTTCTTAGCCCAGGAATCTCTTCTCTAGGAGACTGGGTGAGCTACGTCTTCTATGTACATCTATGTAGTACCTTGAACTTTTGCTATCAAAAATCTACTACTGAAGTACTTTCCTGTACTGTGCTTTCCCTCTTAAAAACTATGATACTATACTGCCTATTTACCTTTATGCGTTCTCCCCAATAGACTCTAAGCTCTATGTTATTAGAGACTATGTCTGACTTGTTACATCTCTAACACAGGACCAACTACCTAGTAGATGCTCAATCTATATTTGTGAATAAGTGAATGAATTGATGAATTCTGAGGTGGAAGTAGTTTTTCTCTTAATCACAGCCAAAGTTCTCAGCTAGGTATTTTATATAAATGTTGCCATGAGTGGAGAAAGAAGAGAGAATGTGAATGATGCATCCATACAAATCTGCCCACCATTAGAAAAGCAACTCTGTGTTCAGATCCTATTGACAGTAGTATGCCAGACATGTTATTTACTGGGGTAGATGCTGTTGGTTGCCTACCCAGTAACCACTGTTCCGTTTTTTCCTTGCAGATAGAATTATGACTTGTTTTTACAGTATCAATATGCTATGTATATTAGGGGAGACTATTAGTTCTCCTATTAGGTATGGGGATGGGAGACAAGTCTTGTTTAAGCTAATCCAGTCATAGTAATTCCCTTTGGCAGTGTTTGCTTTAGGCATTGGCACGTGATGCAATTACGGGTGATGAAACAAGATGACAAATCTGCTGAGGGGTGTCTAGGAAAAGACAAAAAGAGATACATGGGAGGCAACATTCCTATTCCTTTCCCGTGGAAGAGATTACATGAGGAGGTGAGGCTTAGAGCTCATACAAAGTGTGACAATAAGGAGAGCAGCTGGCATGCTGAGAGTGGCAGTGTGGAAAAAATGGAAAGAAAGTGCACCATTGTTGGTATCATTGCGATGCCGTATTAATCAAATGTTGAACTTGTTCTACAACAGATGTCTTTACTGTTTAAGCCATTTGTTTGACTGGCTCTTTTGTCACTTGCGTCCTAAAGTGTCATAACTGCATCATCTTCTTAAGTGAAGGACGGCTTTACAAATGCTCATGGACAAATGTGATAGGGATTCCTTTCTGCCTGAGATTTTGATACTTGAGAGTAGCAGAGGTCTGCCATAGGATGCAGCATTTTTTTTTTTTTTTTTAGAGATCCAAAGCTCTAGCAGACGAATTTGGAGAGTGGGTAGGATGCCAGCCATTTGTGAAGCTCATCAAATGAGGACATTTAAAGCTGAGCGATAAGCTTTTGTAGGTGAACTAATGCCAAAACCCTTTTCAAACCCCAGTATTCTATGGCAAGGCATTCTTACAGCATGTTATGTGTTACCATGTTATGAAACTGGCTTTGACATTTGGATGTCTACCACTTGGTGAGTGGTTAGTTATAAAATGCTATTGGTTCAACAGATTATACTTCTGGAATAAAGCCTGGACTTCTGGGATCTTTTTAGTGGCTGGTTTATTTGTATTTCCAAGGCCATTTTTTCAATAAGCCAACACAATCAAATTACATGCAGCTTTGAAGACATTCTACCTTACAGTTTGACATTTTAATTAGGACTTTAAAGAGATAATAATCACTGCCCACAACTTCCCTAATGTTACCTAGAAATGGGTCAGTTAATTAGGATCCCAGAAAAACCACTGCATACATTTCTTTTTAATTGTTTTTCCAAACTTCCATCACCACATCTCTTGGCTTCAACTCAAACCAAATCAAACAAACAGCAGGGACGGGTTCAATCTCCAGCCTTCTGAAAAATCCAAGGGTGCAAATAAGGAAGTCAGTTTGTGTCCATCATCTAAAACTGTATGTTTCACTCTGCATAAGATATTTTTCTTTCTTTTCAAGATTGCTTTTGAAAGGAAAACCATGCCAGTTCATTTTATTAGATCATTCTCCCTGAAAGCCATTAGGACCCTGTTCACAGGGTCCCTTTGATTCTTATATCTATACTTCATTATTCTTTATCTCCTCTAGCATAAGGTTATTAATGGGTGGTCCCACTAAGGAATCTTTTAATGCTCTCTGACTGCATTAAATTCCTTCTTAAGTGGATCTTACAAGGTGGAAGGAAAAATGAGTCCATCTATAATGGAGAAACAAAGGGGCTTGGGGTGTGATAGTGATTCAAGAAATGAATTCTGTTCTCTTGGGTGGATTATGTGTAACAGGATGCTCACTGCCTCACCAAGACTTGCCCCTCCCTATCTCTTGGGTCAATATACAAGAATGGAAATGTGGTAAATGTCTAAGTTGTTTTCTAATGCTCTGATGTGTTTTGACACATTCAGGAGGGAGAGGTGGTTGCTGCTTCCCAGAAAAGGTTTAAGGAGTGTAACGATATGTCATTCCATCATTCTGCCAAGCAAGTACATTTAGCCTCTCTTTTAAACCTGATCATATGTGCTTCAGTCTCCACTTGAATGGTCAGTTGCCATCTTTATCTCAGTTCCTGAGATCTTGCAGTTACAAAGTTCTTTTAGTTAAACAGGTGGGCTGTTGGTGGTTAATTTGAAAGATAACTTCACTTTGCAACTTCATTGATGACTTCTTTAACATCCTGCTTAATGTATACACTTCACTCTTTTTCATTGTCAGAGACAGTTTTACCTTGAATCAAATGGAGCTCAAGTTTTAAGACCCCTTGCTTGCACGATTCTCTTCAAGTCTCTAGCAAGAGCTCTTGCAATGCAATCACATGTTTGTGCAAAATTTGAAAATACAAGATAATTTAACAGCAGTCAGTTATAACCAACATGTACTTTCACAACTGATTTTCTATTCTTTTTCTTAAAGAAGGACCCCCAAATTATATAAACTTTAAAGCTAACAAACCTCCATCTGTCTCCTTCATTATATAAATACTTTTTAAAGGGTTGTAGGTCTGAGTTTAGAAAAGTGTGTTGTGTCCAGATAGCCAGAAGGTTGCTTTCAAAATAGTTATCTATGCAAAGGAATGTCCTTGGAGCAGACAAAATTTGCTTGGTATATATTTTTTTCCTGTCTCTATGTTTCTCTGAGATTTCTCCACATTTAAGATCTTTCTCTGATCTTGGGAGTTTAAATCAGTTAAGATATGTGTGGCACTTAGGACAGGGAATATGTACAGTAAGTCCTCAGTGAATACTAGCTCTGATAATTATCGTTGTATTTATTTCCTCCAAATTTTGTGGTCTTGTGTGTATCTTTTTCTACCACTCTTCACTAGAGAGACCAATTCTATTATCACCCTGAGAAATGCCCCATGTCCTAGATGTGTCATTTGTTTTTCATCTCTGCTATTGAAAATATTTCATTATTTTCAGCCATCTGGAAGAATAATATAATAAAATTCTTTATGATGGACCACCAAAAGTGATGATGGCTTAACACAGTGCCTCCAGGTGGCACAGTGGAAGAGTATGGAGACTAAATGTTGGCTCCACAACTTACTGGTTAGGTGACCACCCTAATTTCACTTACTTCTGGGGGGAAAAAAAGAGATAATACTTATTTTACAGGGATGTTTTGGGAAATAAGTATGTAAAGCACTTTTTTTTTAAAGATTTTATTTATTTATTTGACAGAGAGGAGAGAGATCACAAGTAAGCCAAGAGGCAGGCAGAGAGAGAGGGGAAGCAGGCTCCCTGCTAAGCAGAGAGCCTGGGGGCTCCATCCCAGGACCCTGAGATCCTGACCTGAGCCAAAGGCAGAGGCTTTAACCCACTGAGGCACTCAGGTGCCCCTAAAGCACTTATCACAGTATCTGGAATAGACTGGGCACTAACAAATGGACATCATTATTGTAACCAGACCACCTTTGATGACGTAGTGTCTGAACCCAAAAGAAGGCACCTTAATGGAGAAATTCAGATAATTTTTTGTCAGTTAGGGAGATACTCAGAAGCATGGTGATTTATCTAGTGTTTCTCCAACCTAGTATAATTAAAATTCTTAGGCCTGTGAACAGCTCTCCGTTTCCTAAGATACTGGATGAAGAACAATGAAAAGATAATATGCTAGCATACTTAGGAATGCCGATAAGTTATCTCATAGGCTCACTTTGCAGGGCTCCACAGCCCTTGGATTAAATTTTAAACCTAACTAATGGACTTTGGAGATTACTAAAATTTGATAAAAATGTTATCAGAATGAAATTTGAATTTATCTGCCTGATATAAACTTGTACTGGATTTATGTATAGGTTCAAGGAATAATTGGTAATGGTTAAGAATTAGAAAGAACTTACTAGCAAATATAGTCCTCAAATCTCATTTGAATCTCAACCCAACTGTCTTCACAATCAGGGATTTGAATTACTGATTTCTACTTTACCTGGAAATTTTAAGAAAGATATCTATAGTAGTTCCTTAATTCATATAAACTATTTGTTACTGTTTTGTTTTTATACTAAATGTATAGATTGTCCCTTAACCTCTTTGTCTACAGGGCCAAAATTGATAAAATATTCTCGTGAATTTGAAGATGTCTATAGTCTCAAGGGTGCTAGACCAAGTTGGGCATTTCTACACTGACACCCACATAAAATGGATAAGTGCTACATAAGAGTATATGTAGTTCTTTTAAAAATAAATATCTACAAATATGAAATACATAAAAATTCTAGACTATGAGATTCTTAAGGGCAGTGTCTAGCAGAATGCCTGGAACATAGCTGATGTTCAACATATGTGTTAAATGAGTAAATGAACGGGTTGACTTGAATTTAATTAAGTGGGGGTAGTTTGGACTTGGTAGGGAAAGTCCATAAAATATGCTGAAAAGAATATGAATCTTTGAGCCTCTTTGGGGATAGTCAGAGACTTTGAGGCCTTAGAAAGGAAGTTTGTTACTATATAGGCCTCATTTTATACCAAGAAGACTGAATAACTTATCTAAACTAGGGATGGAACCAGGAGATGGTATGGAGGGCAAATGAGGTATACACGAACATTCTTGGATACTGTGTCTCCAAGTACGTCTAAATCAGGATCACATTTTATGGAATGATATTAAGAAAGAAGTGCTATGTCAATGGCAAGATTTGTTTTTTTCTCAATTTGTATTTATTTGTAGTTATCAGTTTCTTTCAGATGAACTCCCAAGGCAGAAAATTTTGTTAAAGGGAAAATTATAGCATTGCGTATTGTCTGAGAAAAAGACAATTGTCTGAGAAAAAGATCATGGCTGAGGGGTTTGGAAATGTCTATCATTCAAAAGTTTCAATCGTAAGGCAGTAGAACCTATATTATGTACAGGGTAAAAGTGAAAATTTAGGGGGATGCGAGTAATAGGAAGTAAGTTTAATACAATTGATGAAACCTGAAGCACATTAATCCACATGGCTCGGGTTAGTGTCAACCCCCATTTAGCTGATCGTGGAAAGAAGAGGGCCGAAACAGGAGAGCACTGTGCTTCTGAGGTTGAGAAACAGCCCACTACAGGCATTTGGGTTCCTAGACTCCTCTGTGTGTGTGTGTGTGTGTGCGTGTGTGTGTGTGTGTGTGTGTGTGTATGTGTATGAGAGAGAGTTTTGATTCATTGGGTACCTGAGTTCTTTGAGGTGTTTGGCTTCCTTAGTCTCACACAAAGTTCCTTGCCTAGGGAGTATAAAGAACAGATCACAGTAAAGCAGGCATGTATCAGTTCAAATAACTGGTCAGCTTTTTAAGTCCCAAAGGAAATTTAGCTTCAGCCAAACTTTTGAATTCCTTTGAGCAACACTCTGAGCTGCTTCTTCTTTTTAAAGATTTTATTTATTTATTAGAGAGAGAGAGAGAGAGATCACAAGTAGGCAGAGAGGCAGGCAGAGAGAGAAAGAGGGAAGCAGGCTCCCCGCTGAGCAGAGAGCCCGATTTGGGGCTCAATCCTAGGACTCTGAGATCTTGACCTGAGGCGAAGGCAGAGGCTTAACCCACTGAGCCACCCAGGCGCCCCTGGGCTGATGCTTCTGAGAGTGGTTCTTCCCCACTGGTAGCCATCATGAGGTCTGAAATAAATCCCTTTCCATCTTGGTTTTGAAGACCACTGGTGAACAAATTAGGGTTTGGGCTGGTGATCTGTAGGATTGGTAAGACACCCCAGACTAAAACTGCATTGTCTTAAAACAAGAGATAAACAATGAAGGCTATTCTTAGTGGTGAATAAAAGACAGTAGGAAAAATTATAAAATTCAGATGTGTCAAAAGCATTACATGTGTCTTGCCAGCATGAGACCAGTGAGTACTAAAGGAGAGTTATAGCTACAGGTGGAAAATATTAAATTACTATTTTTGTACTTCCTATTGCCCTCAAAAGTTTTGGCAGAGGTAGGACTATAGGCTGCTGCCCTGGCTGTACAAAAAGAAAAAAAAGAAAAAAGAAAAAAAAAGAAAGAAAGAAAAGAAAGAGTTTAGTAGAGAAAATTGAATTTTGGATCTTTACTCATAGATGAGCAAATGTTAGTTTTTCAGTAAAATAATTTCTAGAAACTGAAATTAAATTGATTTCATGGCTCTGAAGCTAGCACATTTGGGCGTCCTCTTTAAAGAACCTTTTGAAATGTCAATGTGTAGTAGAGGTATGAGGCTCACAATCATACCTGGAAAAAACAAACCTAGGTATAGCAAAAAAAAAAAAAAAAGATTCCACTACAATATTCCCAGTATTTTCAAAATTAATCTTGTAACACCTGCTATTATAGGTGCTTGCTTCTCAAGCATGGCTGGTATACCCAACTTTGAGTGCTAGTTTGGACTTCTGTCAAAATATACATTTACTTTCCTAGCTTGGGGGAATGAAACTAGCAGATGGATGGCACTTTTAGGCACATGAGGGTCTTTTTGGTAGATGCTAATTGAAGGAGTTTAAAAGAAAAAGAAACTTTCATTCACACAAACCTCTTTCTTGTTAATATTCCAGAGCTGAGCTACTTGTAACATTTGGGCGGATGAGGAAAGTGGAGAAATATCTCTGGCATTTAGCTTTAGGTGGGACAAACCACATTAACACTACATTTTTATTGTGGCACATTTTTCCTTTCCTGAATTTTTAATCCTTTCTATATTACCTTTGACCAGCGACCCCTGCCTGGGATTTCCCTAGATATATATAATAATTAGAAAGACTATACCATGAAGAATAAAAATAGTCTGTTTCTTATCTGTGTGTCATTTGCTCATACCAACCTGGCCATTCTATGATTAGGGCAGATTGTATTTTTCCAACCTCAAAGAATGTGTTTTACTAATTCCTTTCAAATTCTTCTCACTCAGTGAACGATTCAGAAGGAAAATGCTCAGATTCAGGTGAAGGCAGTTATACCAAATACTTGCCAGACCACAAAAACTTCAGCAGCCTGGGTTTAAGGCTGATTTCAGTCACTTAAAAATCTGGGGATGAAAATACGGTTTGTAGGGAACTTGTAGGAATTCCTCAAATGTCCCAATGACAGGGATCGGGTCTGTCACCATTCCGTTGAAAAACCACTCAACAGCCGGTCTTCTTTAATGACTTTCTTCATCACTTTATCATCATTGTTTTGATTCTTAGACCCTCTGATGATTTCCAGGCTCCAGGATTAGAGTTTCTTTCCCTGGAGACATTGAAGTTCGGCCCTGATGATCCTCCTTTGGGGAAGATGGTTTGCTCCGTATTGCTTTTCTCTTCTTTGTGCTTTGATCTTCACGCCTTAACTCAGTGGTTCTCAAATGTGAACATGCATCTGAACCACAGGGAGGCTTGCTGAACTATGGATTGCTGAGCACAACACCCTCTACCACCCCAGAGTTTCTGACTCTAGAGAATTTGGGTTTCTAAATAGTTCCCAGGTGTGGCTGATGCTGCTGTTCCCAGGACCATACCTGGAGAGCCATTGCACTAACTAGCCACCAATGCCCATTCCCAGAACATTCCACCTTTCTTTTGTTTATAGGTCATATATTTCTATCTCTTTTTCCTCTTTTGAGACCAATTTTTCCCCACTTGTTTTCAGATATGATGCTAAATGTACCAAACTTGCTTAAGCCTTACCATCTGATGTAATAACATTCAAAATACATGGTTTTCATTTCACATTGTTCATCTGGGCATTCTGGTGTTGCAACTAGTTACCTAAGGATGGTTGGACATCTCCGGCTATCATAGTCCAGCCCTGAATTATGTAACTCAAGCAGACAAGGACAAAGTAAGGGTCACAGTAAAATTCTGTGCTGGAATGCAAGCTTATTTCTGTTCTGTGATGGAGTTTTTCCCCCAGTGATATCGTTTGCTAATTAACCCAGGCTCCAGCTCTTAGCAGATGTGTTCCCTAAATAAATACTTTGGAAAATGGATGGGTTTATGTTTTCATACAGCAATACATTTGTCAAAGTATTTTCAAATCAGTTATACATAAGTTGTTTGGGAGATCTCAGAGTAGATGTTGGTCACCACCAACAGGAAATGACCCTTGCTAAGGGTAATATAGATGCTAAGGAAGAAGTGTCTCTTGTCAGATTCCACCAAGGGCAAGCAATGCAGCAGCTGCAGACTTGTTCACAGTGGCCCGATGGAGGGGGGGATGCATGTCAGTACTTCGAGGATCCTGGCTCTATCCCTACCCGTGGGAGAACCTTGCATGCGATCACAGCCACAATTATAATGGGACTTGACAAAGTAATTGAGAGAGGCAGCCGCTTTTGCAATGTTCAGGACTAGTTCAATGGATTTTCTTCCCCATTTTCAGCAGCATTCAGCAGCTTTGGTGACCAGCTACGTCGTTTGGCAGCGGGCTAAAGGGCTCACAATTGCACAGAGCAAGGAGCATGCTGAACAGTGATGTTCCAGTTTAAAAGGACAGAGCTGCAAACAAAGGTAGGCTTTTATTTTGGGTAACGTCCTTTCAACTGCACACAGGCTCATGCCCGACCACATGCCATTCACCACTGCCACGCTCACAGCACTGGGCATATGTCTTTACTCGCTGATTCTTGAATCCTGGATGGGGGAGCGTGCTCAATGTCAGCATCTTGTCTTGAGTTTCCTATTTCTTTAACTCTCTCCAGGTCTCATTTGCCTCTTTGCTAGTTTTTACCCTGTTCAGCACTTACCCCCTCCTTCTTTTGGGGCCCATGTTTTATAAAGATGATTATATTTTTGGCAGGTGGTTTGGTCCCCCAAATGAAAATTCGGCATCCTCTTTTGATGGGAGAAAACTCATAGTATTGCAGCCTTCACATAGAATGCAGAGGAGTAAGCCCTGCTCTGCCTGTCCACAGGTCCATAGGGAAAGCTGCTGCCTACAGAATGTGGTGGTACTTCCCCATTGCTGTACGTCAGTTAATAGTTCTAGATATTTGAGTGACTATTTGATCAAAATCTATCTTCCTCACTGGACATGGACTACTGTGAAGGCAGCAGCCACCTGTTTTGCTGTTGAGACTATTAGGTCTCAAGTACCTATCAGAGTGCTTGGCACAGAGTGGCCACACAGTAATACTTGTAAGGAAGAAAAGAATATACATCTCAAGTGTACCAGTTGAATCATGGGAAGTCCTTAGCTGATCTTATGTCCACTTTGGGAATGTTACTTTGCTTTGGAAAGGATTACGCAGAAAGTTCTAAGTTTCATTAATGACTTTGGTTTTTTTGTTTGTTTGTTTGTTTCAGTTTGTTTTGAGACCTTCAAATGATGGTTGGTATATGTTGGGTGGAAGTAGACGAACAGTGTATCACCCAATAAGGAGAAATACTAACTATGATGATTATACGGACCTTCTTCTAGTCTAGTAACTAGTTACTGGGATATATAGATTGTTAGAACTTTACATGTTAAGGTTCTCACAACTTTGGAGGTATGGTCTATAGTAGTTTTTCTAGGGTTATCGTAACAACTATCACAGACTGGGTGTGATAAAATTTATTGTCTCAATTTTGAGACAGATTGCAGTTTGAGATCAAGGTGTTGGCAGGGTTGGTTAGGTCAGAGGACCATGAAGGGTCCATGACCCTCTCCTAGCTTCTGGTGGTTCTTGGCAGTCACTGACACCCCTTGGCTTGTAGAAGCATCTGCTTGAGCTCGGCCTTCATGTTCACGTGGCACTCTCTCTGTGAAGCTGTGTCTTCTTATAAGGACACCAGTCATTTTGGGTTAGGGCCTGCCCCACTCCCGATGACCTCATCTGAACTAATAACATCTGCAACAACCCTATTTCCAAATAAGGTCACTTTCTGAGGTATCTGGGATTAGGATTTCAACATACAATTTTCAGATGGACAGAATTCAACCATAACACGATCCAGGAAGATGTAGCTATTGAACAAAAGATGCAGCTGCTTAGCCAGAAGCTCTGCACCCAGAGCTACCTCTTCACGTTCCCTGCCACCTCCTTTAAGTGCCAGGGTTTCAGCCTTTTCTGATGCAGGGTCAGGATTATCTTGGCTTGGCTATTAACTTTGATTTAATGAGCTGAACCTGTCCCCGAGAGCCAGCCAGCAGGTGAGTTGCCAGCTGGTCCCTCCCCGTGCGCCATCTCCAGTGGCAGTTAGGGACACGGTGTGAGACAGTACGAGAAGATTTCTGATGTCTGCAGAAGGCACAAAAACTGCTTTTCTCCTCGCTGGTGCTTGCAGAGCAGTCCCCTTTGCTCCCCCCAGTGTGTGTGAAGAAGGCAAGGGGAGCTTCTAGAACAGCATGTGGTGCTGGCTACCCAGAACCCTGACACGGGTTGATGAATACCATGATTTGTTCTGACAGAGGAGTTCCTATCAAGGGAAAACTAGGGTGATGAAATACACTGGACCCATCTGACACAAATATTTTACTTCACCATAGTAAAGGGGGAAGGTAATGTTTGACTTCTGGCTGAATGTCCATGAGAAAGACCAATATGTAATCTTGTCTTTGGCTTGTTATCAAGAGAACATGTTACATCACTTGCTTGTAGCTTCCAGATCCTTAAAAAAAGTAACTTGTTGAGATACAAGGGCTTCCCAAATTGTAAAATTCAGAGTCTGTTGTCCCTGTTGTTGCTGCATGGGCTCTATGGTATGGCATTGCTTTTGTTTGGGGATCAATGAAAGAGAAAGAGGGAGAAGAGGGTGAAAGAAGGAGAGAGAGGGAAAGAAGGAAAGAGGGGGAGAGAAGGAGAGAGAGAGAGAGAGGAAGAGAGAGAGATGAGCAAATTTACAGCAAGAGGCCAGCACATGGTAAATGGGTTGTCCACAGGGCATTAGTGGCAGGGGTGGAAGTTGAGTATGGATCTCTTGCTGAATGGGTCCAAGTGCTCTTTTAATAAAAAATAAAAAAAATCACTGGGTGAAGAAAGTGAGGAAAGATCAGGGATAAAACTAAGTAAGAAGCCAAAAATATGCAAGTGGTAAGGATAAGTGACAAGCCTGAGAAAGGGTTACACACTGTGGCCCTGCTTCAGCTCCTGACTACCTGTGTCATCCCAGATGGGGTACCTTAATACAATGGGCCTTATGTTTCCTCACCTGGAAGTAAGGCTACTGGGACAGCTCATTTCTAAGGAAGTTTTACGGTAAACCTATAATGTTGTTGTTTCAAGCCATCTAGAGTCTGGATTCAATGTAGCTTTACTTAGTTACATCTGTCTCCATGGTCTTTTTCATTTTTTTAATTATTTTTATAATTAGTTAACATATAGTGTATTATTAGTTTCAGAGGTAGAGTTCAGTGATTTTCATCAGTTGTATATCAGACCCAGTGTTCATATCATGTGCCCTCCTTAATGTCCGTCATCCAATTATCCCTTCCCCCACCCATCTCCTCTCCATAAATCCTCAATTTGTTTCCTAGAGTTAAGAGTCTCTTATGGTTTGTCTGCCTCTCTGATTTTATTTTATTTTTCTCTCCCTTTCTCTATGATCCTCTGTTTTGTTTCTTAAATTCCACATATGAGTGAAATCATATGATAATTGTCTTTCTCTGATTGACTTATTTCATTTAGCATAATACCTATAGTTCCATCCATGTTGTTGCAAATTATAAGATTTCATTTTTTTATGACTAATATTCCATTGTGTGTATACACACACACACACACACACACACACACACCCCACATCTACTTTATCCATTCATGTCAATTGACACCTGGGTTCTTTCCATAGTTTGGCTATTGTGGACGTTGCTACTATTAAAGTTGGAGTGCACGTGCCCCTTCTGATCACTTTTGGGTAAATACCTAGTACTGCAGTTACTACTGCATTAGGGTGGCATTCCCACCAGTAGTGTAAGAGGGTTCCCCTTTCTCTGCATCCTCACCAATGTTAGTTTCCTTACTTGTTAATTTTAGCCATTCTCACTAGTGTGAGATGGTATCTTATTATGGTTTTGATTTGTATTTCCGAGATGCCATGTCTCCGTAGTCTTAAAATTTTATATATTTAATTTAAACTTCCATCTGATTGGTTCATATCCTTTTATATATAATATTTAAAATTTTCCTTTATGTCCACGGTTTTAGGGTGTTAGTGCCACAAAATATACCCTGAAACTATTTTGTAAGAAGCAAGTGGCCAAAATAAAAAAAACCTGCCATTTTCAAAGCTAAACACCTTAAAAAGATAAACCTCAACGGTGAAAGCGAAATCAAACCCCCTCTAGCAAACAGTAACTAAAACAAAAAGGAATCTGTGTGTTCTAAAGTGGGGTCCTTGTGTTTGTTTGTTTGTTTGTTTTTAAGATATATTTACTTATTTTAGAGAGAGTGTGAAAGAGAGCACCAGTGCACAAGCAGTGGGGATAGGCAGAGGGAGAGGGAAAGAAGCTGACTCCCCGCTGAGCATGGAGCCCCACATGGGGCTCCATCTCATGACCCTCGGATCATGATCTGAGCCAAAATCAAGAGTAACTTGAGCTACCCAGATGCCCTTAAAGTGGGGTCTGTGTAGTACATACTGCCTCCAGTTCTTCAAACTAGAATTCTGAGGATGGTTGTACACCAATAAGCAAGCATATAAGGAGAGAGGAAGGTCCTATTGAAGATAGGCTTTAATCTCTATACTGTGAATTTAAATCCATGTATGGATTTGTTGATATTTGCAAGTACAGTGAGAACATACTCAATAACTGTCTAGTTGAGTGAAGTCCATTTTGAAGTTATAGTCAAGGTGGCAGAATTTCCCTCAGGTGAGAACTTACCTCCACACAGAAGACCTTCACAGAAACTCTAGTAGGCGGTATCCATAAATGCTTTTGTTTTGGCACAACTTTGTGATGCTGTGTTGTTAGATTTTATTGGAAAGGTAGGAGGCCATGTTGGGTAATGGTCAAGAATGCAGGCTTTCCAGATCCCAGTGGTTGTTTTAAAATACTTTTTCCACTTCTCATAACCGTGTGACCCTGGGTTAGCTATTTGATTTTGATTTCAAAAGCCTCTGTTTTCTTACCTGTAACCGGGTAATGGATCTTAATACGTATCTTAATTTTCTTTTGTGTGTGAGGATTAAATGAAATTATAAATGTAAAGGGGTCAGTAGAGTGGCTTAGGCTAAGTGCTTGTAAATACTAAGTTATAATTATTATTGTACTTGTTATGATATCCTCCTTGGAGAAACTAACTCTACTACAATAATGGATTCAGAACCTGTGGACTTTTCATCAATGTGGATCACTTGATTCTTAATCTGTGACTGATCACAAAGTTCCAAGTGTACCGGAACCTAACATCACCCTGTAGACCCAGATCTGAAGAGAAAGAAAACACCCCTGAGGTAATGCTTGGGTGTGGTGGTGCCTCCGTCTTTGGAGCACCCCGTCCATTACAAGTCTGAACAACGTGATCCCCGCTCTCGGCACAAATACTGCGCAAGGAGATGTCTGTTTTGTAAGAAGACAATTCAGACTTGTTTTTCGGGGCCTTCCATAATCCCAGACTTCTTAGCTGCAGCAGCAACCAGAATTATTGAAGATGGCGTGTAGGTGTTGTAAGAAAATGAAAATGAAAAAGAAAAGTTAGTTTGCAACCTCGAGGTAAGTAAATAGAAACCAGAGAGGAAAAGAATACAAGAAAGACATGAAAACAATGTGAATGAATATAAACATATATCCCTAGGTACAGGGGAATACAGAAAGGACTTTAAAAGGCTACCTCTTTGAGTAAATATCTGCCCCCTCCTTGACTGTCTTCAATCATAGGGCACTTCGTGTCTTCTTAAGCATCCCACCCACTTTCTCCAGGGACTAACTTGGTGGAGGCGATAGTGAGGAGAAAAAAGAAACAAAAAACAAATCTTTCTTTATTCAAACTTTGTTTTCCATCCATTTCTGAACTCTGGATGTAAAATACGGCCAATGTATAAGTGGGCATTGTATTAGTACCCACATCATGAGGTTGTTGTAGGGATTCATTGAGATAATCCACAGAACTCCTAGAGCACAGTGCCTGGCACATGACTAACACTAATGAAACCAATTGAGTGTCCAATTAGTTGTATTATGATTGAGCAGGACTGTGGTTCCAACATTCTAATCTTGAACAGTTGACTCTATTTCTCTGTACTTCTATTTCCTACTCTGTAATTGGGGATTCTAGGAGCACCTATCCCATGAAATTGTTGAGAGAATTAGATGAGTTGGTAAGATAAAGCTTTTGGAATAGTGCCTAGCACATAGTAGGGGTTCATTTGACATTAGCCATTATTGACGGAACTGTTCTTTGACCAGTCACTACTGGTCACCTGAGCCCTTCCCATCTTGCTCTCTTCAGGAGAACTCTTCTAGGAGAAAATCTAATTAAAGTCAAGGCAGTAGGTTAACACTTCCAGGTGCACTCTCATGTGCCTCCCAGGAATAAGGGTGGATGAGAATAAATTCATTTCCAGGGACAGCTGGGGGAGCAAGCTGAAGAGAAGGCCCAAGGGAGAGGTAGATCAGTAGTTTCAGTGTGGTTTAGAAAGAACACGGAGTACTCTGAGGAGGGGCGGCTCAGGATGGTTGCAAGACAATGTGGTTTGGGAGTCCGGCCATGTAGCAGATGTGTGAGTTGTTCTGAACTTGATCTTGCCCTGCCAAAGGTGCTTCTCACCTTTCATAAGCATGAAATCCGCTTAGGTAATGCTTGGTACATACCTACTGAATCCGCGGTTTGTTCTTTACAGGTTTTTGGCAAAAACTGTTGTTCGCTGGTCACACCCAACCTATTCTATATTTATTCTGAGTGCACAGGACTAATGAGATAATCATACCCTGGGGCTGAACGGGTTGAAATCTGTAAATCACCTAAAAGTGTGATTACCTGTTCATAACCCTTCTTTCCAATATTGCGTAAATCTCATTAGTACATATCTTTTTATTATTCATGTTTTGGAAAAAATTGTGGGTTTTGCCACCGAAAGAACAGTTGATTCAGGAGACCTAGGTGTTTTGTTTGAGCTATTTGGTTTTCTCTCCATGATCAAATCAAGGAATGCACCTCCAAAAGTAGAAGACTCTTAGCAGCCAGTTCTCTTCAGCTTTTTGCTTTTAGAGCAAGGACCCTCTTGAAGGCCTTCAGGCACTGACGAGGCTGGAACACTGCAGAGTAAGAACTTGGCTGAAATTGACACTTATCTAGGAATGGTTCCTAGAAAGACAGGGACCCATGCACCATCACAGGAACCCTGCAGAAAACAAAATTAATTCTGTCACAGGCTCTACAGACAGCCCCATGGCCCTTTGCCTGAAACATCTGTCTAGACTGGACAACAAAAATGTGAGATTTATATGTTTGTACTCTGAGAATTACAGGTGATTGGAAATTAGAGAAATGTTTTTTCAGAAGTTACTTAATTTCATGATTTTTCTAGGCAGAGATGGCATGAGCATTAATGGAATTTTCATGGCATTCCTAGTTTAATTGGTTGGTTGACTCATAACACATGGTACTATGATATACCTTCATAGTATATAAAGTGGTTCTGTAAATTTCTTTGACTTTTCCAAATTACTACTACTACTACTACTACTACTACTACTACTACTACTACTATTCTCCTCCTTCTCCCTCTCACCCCCTCCTTTCCTCTCTCCCTCCCCTTTCCCCTTCTTTCTTGGTTGCTGCCTAATACTAAATAAAATTGCTTGAAATCATGGCCCCAAACTGCTATGTAGAATGGGGCAATGGGGTATGTCTGTGCATGTTACCCCATTCTCCTTCCTGCAGTGTAGTGTAGTCAAAAGAGCCTCATTAAAGAAGCAACAGATCAAGATTCTCCTTCTGTCACTGCCACCAACCTGTACGCTATGATAAGTAAGCCACTTCTCTAAACCTCAGAATAGAGGGGTGTAGACCACATGACCTCTAGATTAGACTTCAGCTTTCTGTGGACTGCAACAAACTATGGCTCCAGCCTTGAAAGGACTCCTAGGTATAGCCTGTTTGGCTACACAATCAAGGGGGTTGAGAAGCAAGGCAGTGGGGAGGGGGACTTTCTAATAGGGTGAAAAAGGAGGGAAGCTGGGGTATGGAGGCAGGGTTTGTCCTTTGCTTTCTGAATGTCCTAACTTCTCATACTAAGGAGCAGGGATGATCCTGGAGAAACTGTCTCTTTCCTACTTCTACCCCATCTCAACTCCTCCGGGAAAGAGGGCATAACCCTCCATAATTACTTATTTGATTCACTCTTAGAAGGCATTTCTCTAAGGGCCCTTTACACCAAAGGACCAAATACATTTAGATTGAGTGTGAGTCTACATTTTTTATTTGTGTCCTGTCTATTAGGCATGTAGATAAAGAGTGTAGTTTCCCGAACTTCCAAACTCTGTATGTTTCTAAAAACTTGGAGTAGTGCAAGCTAAATTTCTGGGTAATAACTTAAAATTTCACTTTTGACCACTTAGGTTTGTCAATACAACCTTTTTAGATCTGGCCTTTATTCAGTGACACAAGAGTATAATAAGTCTTAGGTGACTTAAAAAAATGTTCTCCCATTAACACTGTATCTTTGAGTATCTTAATGAGATTTAGACTTTCTACCTTAATATAATCTAACTGCTGGATGAAGTGTGTGATCTTCATCAGATACAGGCAGAAGGCACCTTCATTTTCCATTCTCTTAATCCTCCTCCATTTCCCTCTAGGCAGCCTTCTTAGGTAAAGGACCTTAACTGCTCTAGCACAGCTGTTTCCCACGTGCTGTATTTAGAAAACATTTATGCGTCCTTGTTTCTGCTATTAGGGGAAGCACAATTCGCTTTTGATACAGTTTGCTTTTTTTTTTATATAAGATTTTATTCATTTGAGAGAGCAAGAAAGAGGACAAGTGATGGGGGTGGGGAGAGGGAGAGGGAGGGATGGAGGGCGAGAGAGAGAGAGAGAGAGAGAGAGAGAGAGAGAAGCAGACTCCTTGCTGAGCAGGAAGCCTGATGTGCACCTCATTCTCAGGACCCAGAGATCATGACCTCAGCTGGAGGCAGATGCTTAACTGACTGAGCCACCCAGACGTCCCTCAATACAGCTTTTAAATCACATACTATAGACAGCCTCAGGCAGCTTCTTGCCTGGAGATTTCTTTCAGGTATATGTCTTACATTAGACCCTGTACCCCCAAAACTCCAAAGGGAAACAGGCCAATCCCCCCAAGTGGTTCTCTTGACATGTCTTTCATTTGGCCCCAAGTAAGGAGGAAGTACTCTCCAACTTCTCCATTAATAGACTGGGGGGTACGTAGAAGGGAAAGGTACAGTATTCCAACAAATCCCTTCAAAGAAATAGTTTCTCTTCTTGATTCTTTAACCACAATCCTTTTATCCCCTTGAGGAGAGTGTTGGGCTAAAACCGCAGGGTTAGTTTTTGTCCATCCACTTTGCAAGTGCTGTACAGATGGCCTGACACCTTGATTTGGGCATAGATAGATAGTAATGTGTTATATGTAATGTGTGTGTATGTATATATATATATATATATATATATATATATATATATATGTAATACATAATCTATAATGTATTATATATAATCTATTGGTTTAATTTAATTTATAATGATTACATTAATTATATATATAAATATATTATAACATATAATAATCTATTATTATATAGGTCTACAAGCTCCTTAAAGGTAGAGGCTTTTGTTGTGTATATTTATACTCCTTATAATACCTGGGTCAGTGCCCCCATATAGAAGGTGCTGGATGTATATGTGATGAGTAAATAAGTGAATCACTGATTGTCTGCTCTCCTGAAGAATGACCACAGCTTTCTCTTAAGCTGTGCACACTTTCAAGTTACCCTTCTGCATTCTGCTTCTCATGTAAGTACTGTTATTAAACTTCTAAATACTTAACAGAAGGCTGTTTTTTGGCAGTGAATGAACTCCTTTTGTCTTCTGTCCCGTGAATATCCTAACTACTTTGTCACTTTGATCTAGGGGGCATTTCATCCTCAGAAATGCAAAGGAGTTGGCGACTGCACAAAATGTGTCCTATTTCCTATTGCCGTAAAATCCACTGCTCTTGAGCCTTTGCCCGCCCCCTTTCATGACAATGTGTAAGCCACTAAATTGCAGTTACTGGCTGTGGCCATGGCCATCAAAAAATCGTGAATGCCATGTAGATTTGAGGCTCGCTCCACTAAAGAGTCCACAATGGCTTTACTGTAACTGGGTTAACTAGAACTTGGCAAAGAGCTATCCAAGGAGGGTGATACCAAGCACCCTCCCCCCTTCCAGGATGCTGGCCTGATCTTCTTGTATTTGTGCAACTGGCCCATCCAGAGACCCACGAAAGCTGGGAGGAGGGCCCCGGTGAGGGCAAATCTCTCTGGGTCAGGTTGCCCTTTTGCAGCTCTCTTTCACACAGCTTCTCTTCCTGCAATGTGAAGTAGGTTAGAGGATAGCTTGTTTTCTTTCGCTATTTCAAATACAGCATTTAGGGTCATGCTCTGAATAATTTGTGCTTGTTAGAAATGACTGTCGTCCTCTTGAAGCAATAACAAAGGACTACATTTAAATTAAATTCAGCCAAGCAAGAGGCTCTCCACAAAATCAATGGAGCCAGGCATTTTTCAAAGAGTTATTTTGGTTTTTTTTTTTTATCTGTAATATTCTAGGGCATAAATCAGCAAAGATAACCCAGAATCTAAAAAGAGATAGTTCATAAGTCTTTAAATATTTGGTAATATTTGGGATGGGAGTGAAAAAGTAAGATAAAGTATTAGATATAATCATATTTAATATCACCTATTTTTATATCTGGCAGACTTTATTCTTCCCCAGTTTTCTAATATAGAATTTGAAATACGGATTTTTTGAAAGAGACCTTCATTTATTTCTTGTCTGTAAAAACCTTAAGAGATCAAAGCCATGTCAGGTATAGTTTTATGAAATCATTTTGCATGTATGTTTTCCTACACACGTACACTGCTGTGGTCTTCTTAGCAAATGTGGCATCAACAGTGACCAGCCTCAGGGGCTGGGTAGAAGACTCGCTATGTCAATACACAGACACATACATGTTTTTTAAGGCATTATTTATTTATTTATTTATTGAGCAGTTTTAGGTTCACAGCAAAGAATGTACGAAGACTTCCCATATATCCTCACTCTCACACATACATAGCCTCCTTCACTGTCAACATTTCCCCCTACCCCAGAAACCTATCTAGGTTTAAAATATTCTCTTTTCACAGTGTCTGTATTAAACCCCACTTGAGTACTCAGAGAATCCAGTTTGTACTTAAATGTATCACAGCTGGTATACTTTACAGCTCCTCAAGACCAAAAACTCCATTCTTTTCTCACGCTGGACATAGAAATAACTGGAGCTGCCAAACCTTATCTTTTAAAGTCAATAAAGAAATTTCCATCAGTTATTTTAATAATTTGTCTTGCAGGTGTTCTGTTCCAATTAGGGATTAATCCTGTCACATAAACCTAATGAGCAGGTTAATTATTAATAAACACTGAAAAATTAAACTCCTCATATACATTCACCTTGTCTGTATGATAGGCAATGTCATTATCTTATAGAAACCTGTACATCTCTGCTATGTTTCTGCTTTCAGTTTCTGCTTTCAAAACAAAGAGACTTTTAAATTTTTGTCAGTGTGACTTCTCTAAACAAGATTATTTTACCTGATTTTTGCCTCACCAAGAGCAGAGTATCTCTGTTCTATGCTTGCTGTTCTTTTTTGCAGAATTCCTTCAGTGTGGCTCTTTGTGGTGGTGTCACATAAACCCACAATACTTGCCTCCTTAGATATTCACTTATTGGTCTCAAAGGCAATGCATCTTACTTTCTACCAGACTGTCCCTTTTCCTCTTCCTCCTTTCCCATGCCTCCTCTAGCTACTTTGACTTTAAGGAGTCTTGCTCTAGGTCAAGGGCAATATCTCTAGCAATTTACACATTCCTTTTTCAGTCTCTGAAGCACGTGAGCAAAAGATTTCTTTTCATGACTGAAGATGATGTACACTATTATTATTTCCTCTCAGTTCAAACATCCCATTCTTCTTGAATCCTTTCTTCCTGGCAAGGTCAGTTACCTTCTCCCAATATCAGCTGCACCTCTGGGGCTTTCTTCTGTCTTTGGTAAATTTCTACTATTAATACTTTTCAGACCTTAGTATCATTAGTGTCAGTAAGGTTAACTTTCTGAAGCCCATCTTCCAAAATAAAGCTATCACGAATCCATCCTCAGAAATTCTGATTGACTCAGTTGATTTCAGATGGTCCTTGAAAGCCATTTCACAAACATGATTCTGAAGTGGTCACATTTTGACAAACACTGATCCAATTGCTTTCTCTGTGGCAGTGCTACCTTTGTTACATCGATAAGACTTAACACTTTCTGGTTGCTTCAACAAAACAATGAAGAGAGAGGGGAGAGTGGAAGTGGGAAAGTAACCAAAATACAAATACTTTTCTTTTCTTTTTTTTTTTTTTTTACTTTTATTTTCTGACAAACATTTGGTTGCTGGAGAAGTTTCCCATCTTATCTTTCAGAAGATGAGTACATTTTTCCTTTTTTACTTAAAAGACACACTGGTGATAAGATAAAGCTGATTAGCTCATTCTAGAGCCATGATTAGACACTTGTCCCCATTCCCCAACCTTTTAATATTCTATTGAGTATGACTCTAGCATGATCAGGAGGTTATGATCTGTGGACCCGTGTGCGTGCTGTTTCTTGCAAAAATACCTCAATCCTGACCTCAAAGTATCCTGCCTTTGATTGATGAGACTACTACTCTTGAATTATTATTTTGACATCTGTTAGCATCCTGAATTTAGGGATAACTTCTTTTTTGAATACTATGAAACTTATTGAATGAAATACTATTTTTTTGCATATTCAAATGTTCAAATTTAATCCAATGCAATAATTAAAATATAGCCATTACTACTGTGTCATGGTAGTAGAAAGTTCTAATAACCATCTACTTGGATAATGCTGAATTTACAGGGCAAATGTTATAAACTTTGGAAAAGGATCAGTAACTGAGCTTATCTAGGGAATTCTTGAGTTTCAAATGATAATCCCATCTGATTTTCTGCCTATGCTTGTAGATACAGGTTGTATTTGAGAAGGAAGTTTTGAGCTCAGGAGTCAGCCTGGCAGCCGTACCAGGAAGGCTAAGCACCAGGAAAATGGACTCACCTCTGAAGTCCCAATCTCTAAAGTCCCATCCACTCAGGTGAGTGGATGGAGAGGTGGGGAGGTCATATATAAAACCTATTGTAAATAGTTGAAGAAGAAGTCTAGACAAGCAGGGAACAAGCTATTTACAGAACTTAACAATTCAGCTGCTGGTCAGCGTCGATCAGTCCAGTGAGACATGATCTTGGCAACAGGTGTCAGGCACCACTTGAATTATGAGGATTTATTTAGCATGACTGCAGCCTTGAATGGGCTAGAAAAATTAAGGAAGGATGCAATATTTATAAATAATGCCTATAGGACCTGAGAATCATATCTTTCTTTGGCCTCCTAATGATCTCTAGACAAATAGCAAATTAGTGTCTCTACTGACTCAATAGATTTTAGACCCTTTTTTCAAGCATGGTAATGTAAGATTCATAAATTCTACAAAAGTAAGGTTAAACATTTTCTGCTATATATATCACTTTGCACTCAAGAATGGAATGGGCATTAAATCAGTACAACTTTGAACTTATCCTAAATTTCTTTATATCATTAGCATTTAGTATCATTTATATATTTTCTGGGTGAATCTTTGAACTTTCATATTATCCCTTCCATCACAGTTTTAGAATACCAAGTCATGAAGAGACAAACTAGTTTGTCAGGATACAAAATGTGAGCCTGTATTAGAATATAGGAGAAAAACTCATGAACCAAATATAGGATATAAGGTCACAGTAGGGCTGTCTAGAAGGCTAAATTATATGAGTTATATGAGTTGCTGAAATAAGAGCTCATTCATTCATTTATTCATTCGTTCCCCTCTTTATAGATAGAGGAAGCTGGGGCACCTGGATGGCTCAGTTGGTTAAGCGTCTGCCTTTGGCTCAGGTCACGATTTCAGGATCCTGAGATCGAGCCCCATGTCAAGCTCCTTGCTCAGTGGGAAGCCTACTTCTCCCTCTCCTGTGCATTTTCTTGTGCGTTTTCTCTCCTGCTCTCTCTCTCTGTCGAATAAATAATAAAATTTTTAATATATATATATGTATATACATATATATATGTATATATATATATATATAGGGCAAGCTCCGTGTGTGCAGGTACCTTTTTCTTTTTTTGTTTTGTTGCTGCTGTTCACTCTTATATCCATATAATGCAAAAAAATGTCTAGCATCTGGTAGGTACCCATTAAATATTTGTTAAATGATTAATTGAAAATGATCCAAATGCTAGTAAAGGAAAATTATCTGGAAGTGGTGCATGGGAGTAAGATAAGGAAAGCAGCTCATTGAAATTTTCAATAATCCAGAATTCTCAGCTATAAAATACATGTGTTAGGACTAATCCATTTTGCAGGATTATACTGAGAAATTACTTCTTCAAAAATAAGTACTTTGTAAATTCAAAATTCCTTTTAAAGATTGTAAGACCTGATATCCAAAAATGTGATAGAGGGAATAGTTTGAAAGTTCAGTATCACCCAAAAATATATAGATGATACTAAATGCTAAATAGATAAATAAATTTAAGATAAGCTCAAAGTTGTAATAGTTTCATGGCCATTCCATTCTTTTTTTTAATGACTTTATTTATTTATTTGAATGAGAGAGAGCAACAGAGAGCTGGAGTGAGGAGGAGAGGGAGAAGCAGCCTTCACACTGGGTAGGGAGCCTGACCTGGGGCTTGATCCCAGTACCACAGGATTATGACCCGAGCTGAAGGCAGATGCCTCACTGACTGAGCCACCCACGTGCCCCTGGCCATTCCATTCCTGAGTATAAATGATATATATAGCAGAAAATGTTCACCCTTATTTTTACAGAATTCATAAATCTTACCATTACCTTGCTTGGATAAAGGGTCTAAAATTATTAAGTCAGTGGAGAAACTAATTTGCTATTTGTCCAGAGATCTTTCAGAGGCCAAAGAAAAGTCCATTTTTTTTTAATTCTTTGATTTAGAAATTATTATTCTGTCCGTTTTCCTCAAAATATTTATGAAATCAGTACTATCGTATTAAGGGGGTTTCTTATGCAAACTGTTCCAGCACGTTGAATCTTATAAATAAATGATGTCTACTCTAGATTTATCCTTGTATGTTACTAGAGTTTTCTTAATTTTCAACTAATTAATTCAATTAATTACTAAATGAATTATGTCTATTGCTAGATTTTATCCTTTGTATGTTAATAGAATTTTATTAATTTTCAATTAAAGACCCACACTTAAAACTTACTACAATGTATTTGAACCCATGCATAATTTCAATAATTAAAAAAAAAAACCTTAAGAAAGGATATGACAGTTTCCCTTCTCACTTTCCCCTTGTCTCACAGTTATTTTGATTTAGTCTGTAGTCATGAGCGCTTCATGAAAAATTTACTGTATTGTGAATAAAATTGAGCTTCACTTAGTGTCCTACAGTTAACACTCTCTGGTTTATTGAAAACTTGGTATCAACAGGATTCTACCTGCGAATATCTAGTTCCTACCACCATGCTATTCTTTGTTTATTAAAAAGTAGACAGAATCATAAACCTGAGCTTTTATGGTTCATTCCTCAGAATTATAATCAGAGTCAGGGTTTCCCAAGCATTGGACTAGGAATCAGATCTGGTCCATGGCCAAGTGAAAAACAAAACGACAAGGCGTTGAGTTTTCATGAAACTATTTTTTCCCCAAATTAAAGAAATCATCTTTATGTAAAGATGATACTGCTCTTATTATTTGGCATAGACCATTCTTTCATTACAATTACAGTGATAATAGATAGTTTTATAATTTTAATAGATTTCTAAAAATGTTTTTACTTAGCTACCTAAAATATCAACAATACTGTTTCCTTCATTAAACCTTAAGAATATATATATACATATATATATATTTATATATTTATATTTATAAAAAGTATAACAAACCCATATGTATTCTACAATTCATAAGTCATGGTCAGTTCTACTTCATCTGACTATATCACTGCTCATCTACCTTTTTTCTTTTTCTCTTTTTTCTTTTTCTTTCTTTCTTTTTTTTAGCAAATCCATCTTGTATTTTCATCACAAATATTTCACCATTTAATTATAGAAAATAAAGACGAATTCCTTCAATGTATCTTGAAATTTTAGTGATTGTAAAATCTCAAATAAAATTGAGACAGATTCCAGAGAAGGTATTTAATTCCTCCAATATTGGTGAGAAAATGGATCTCAGAAAAGGGAAATGCATTCACACTAGTAATTGGTGGAACTAGTATTTCAGCTTTGGAATTTTGATTCTAAGACCAACAGTTATTCATGGTAATGCATAAAGAAAAATATAGGGGACTCCTACTTCCTATCATGTACAAAAATTAATTCAAAATGGATCAGAGACCTAAATGTATGCACTCAAACTATGGAAGTCTTAGAGAACATAGATGTAAATCTTCATGACCTTGGAATGGACAGTAATTTCTTAAGTATGACACCAAAAGTATCAACGATCAAGGAATAAATTAATGAAACAAACTTCTTTAAACTTAAAAATTTGGGTGCATCAAAGGACACTATCAAGTAAGTGAAAGATGACCCACAGAATGAGAGAAATATTTACAAATCATTTATCTGATAAGGGTCAAGTATCGAGAATATATAAACCATGATTATAGCTCAGCAATAAAAAGACAAATAGCTTGATTAAAATGGGCAAAGGAGTTGAACAGATATTTCTCCAAAGAAGATCTAGAAATGGCCAATAAACATGTAAAAAGTTACTGAGCACTATCAGCCATCAGAGTAATGCAAATCAAATCCACAGTGAGATACTACTTCATATCCATTATGTAGTTATAATATAAAGACAGATCATAACAAGCATTGGTTAGGATTGTTAAAAAAAAAAAAAGAAGAAGAAGAAAAGGAAGAAAGGAATGCTCATGCATGTCTGGGGTGAATGTAAATGGTGTAGCCACTTTGAAAAACAGTGGCAGTTCCTCATAAGGTTAAATATAGAATTATATAAAACATCAGTTCCACTCTGAGTTATATACCCTAGAAAGAAGAAGGCATATGTACACACACATGCAGACACACGCACACACACACACAACTTGTAGAATAATATTCATAGCAGGACTATCCGTAGTAAGCAAAAAATGGAAAGTCAAATGCTCATCAACTGAGGAGTGGATAAACAAAATGCAACCTATTAGTACAATAAGATATTATTATTCAGCCATACAAAAGGAATGAAGTACTGATTTATACTATACTACAACACGGATGAATCTTGAAAACGTTATGCTAAGTGAAAGAAGACGGACACAAAAGGTGAAATATTATATGGTTTCAGTTATATGAAATGTCCAGAATAGGCAAATCCATATATACACAAAATAGATTAGTAGTTGCCAGGGGCTATGGAGAGAGGGGAATGGGAATAACTGCTAATAAGCATGGAGTTTCTTTTTGAGATGATAAAGAATGTTCTGGAATCGGATATTGGTAGTACTTGCACAGTTTTGTGAATACACTAGAAACCAATGCATTGTACATGTTAAAAGTGTCAATTTTATGATATGTGAGTTATGTTTCAGATAGAGGTGAGTATGCTTCCATCCCCCAGTTATTGCTATCTTCATTTTAGTTATTTTCTTCCTTTGTCTACTTTTTACTACCCTTTCCTAAAGAAAAATTCTGCAGTGGCAAACTAAAGTTGTAGATGAACAACATGTTAAAGAGCAGAATTATTTTTGCTTTTTAATTTTTAAAATAATCTTTTCAGTTTAGAGTAATTTTAGATTTACAGAAAAGTTGCAAAGATGATACAAGGAAATCCTATATGTCCTTCACCCAGTTTCCCTTAAGGTCAGCATCTTATACAACTTCAGGACCAAGACCAAAAACTAAGAAAGTAATATTACTACATTTCTATTAAATGAACTCCAACTTTATTCAGATTTTACCAGTCTTTCCACTAATGTCCTTTTTCTGTACCAGGATCCTGTCCAGGACACCACTTTGCATTTAGTTGTCACATCTCTTTAGCCTCCTCTGATCTGTGGCTGTCTTATTCTTTTTCTTTCTTTCTTTCTTTCTTTTTTTTTTTTTTGACCTTGACAGTGTTGAATAGAATTGTTCAGGTATTTTATAAAATGTTCCTTAGTTTAGGTTGTCTGATTTCTTTCTTTCTTTCTTTCTTTCTTTCTTTCTTTCTTTCTTTCTTTCTTTCTTTCTTTCAGATTTTATTTATTTATTTGACAGAGAGAGGTCACAAGTAGGCAGAGAGGCAGGCAGAGAGAGGGGGGTGGGGAAGCAGGCTTCCAGCTGAGCAGAGAGCCTGACTCAGGGGCTCCATCCCAGGACCCTGAGATCATGACCTGAGCCGAAGGCAGAGGCTTTAACCCACTGAGCCACCCAGGCGCCCCTCTCTGACGTTTTTTCTCATGATTAGATTGGGCTTGTGGGTTTTGGGGAGAAATATTACAAATAGACCTCTCTAGTTACATCAGATGAAGGAGTATATGATATCAACATGACTTAGCACTGGAGATATTAGCTTAATTCCTTGCTTAAATAATGTTTACCAGATTTCTCCACTGTAAGTTTATGATTTTTCCTTTTCATACTGTATTTTTCAGAAGTGAGTCGTAAAGCCAGCTCAGGCTGAACATATGCAGAGCAGGGTATGGGGAGATTAAGCCCTACCTTTTAGAAGGGTGTCTTTGTTCAGACAGCTATAACAGAATACCATAGACCCAGTGGCTTATCAACAACAGAAATTTATTTCTTACAGTTCTGTAGGTTGACAAGTCCAAGATCAGGATGCCAGGAGATTAGATGTCTAGTGAGAGCTCACTTCCTATTTCATAGACAGTTATTATCATGTAGTAGCCTCCCATGGTGGAGAGCAGAGAGAGCGCTTTCAATCTCATTTATAAGGACACTATTCCATTCATGGGGGTGCCACCTGATGACCCCTTAATTGCCCATCTCTTGATACCATCACATTGGGGGGCTAAGATGTCAACATATAAATTTTGTTGGACACAAAATTTTGCAGGGACACAAATATTCTGTCCACAATATGGGGAAGTATTTACATAAATTACTTGTAACTTTTCTGTTTGAAAGTTTTGTCTCTTCTCTTCCATGTATTTATTAATTCATTTATATCAATATGGACTCATGTATATTTATTTTATATTTATATCATAATCCAATTCTATGTTATTTATTTTGTTGTTCAAATTGTCCCAGCTTTGACCACTGGAGCTCTTTCAGGTAGGTTCCTTTGTTTCTCTGACATGCTCCATCTCTTTAAAAAATAAAATGTTTTTTTCCATTGAGTACTTTCTTATTTTCTGACTCTACAAAATGCTCCAGGCCCATCTTGTATACCCCCTTTGTATACCAGACCTGGAACCAGTCCCATTTTTAAAAATTTTTTTTATTTTTATTTTTTTTACTGGAGAATGGTATTAGAAACTGAGATCTAGGTACAGGGTGTCAAAGCAGTAATATTTGTATATTGGCAAATGTCACCTTGAGGGAAAGGAAGGGATCATCTGTCCAGTGGAAGAAAGAAGAGCAAGAACTAAGAACGAAGGGCGTGGTT
Organism: Nasua narica; assembly: GCA_028533885.1. Taxonomy (NCBI): domain Eukaryota; kingdom Metazoa; phylum Chordata; class Mammalia; order Carnivora; family Procyonidae; genus Nasua; species Nasua narica. The sequence goes on along the minus strand of CM052797.1, from coordinate 106,767,751 downwards.
TGGATGAGAGCTGAGGATTGAATGATGTTTTGAAGCTGGAGTTAAATCATGGTGCCTACTGGTTTGCCACGTGAAACACTGTACATTAATATGCATGATGACTCTACCGGCATTTTAAATTGATGATGAGACTGTGAGGTAAATACATAACAAGCCACCTTTGAAATTGAGTAGAATATGCAATTCTAGAAGAAAAATTCCTAGCTGACCTCTAAGACCCAACCTCATTTGGATTCTCAAAACCAAGTACTGCTTGATATTGCTCTCTTTGCACTGCATTTTCTATCTTTTTATGGGGTAAACTCAAATAGTCACTTAAAATATAAATGGTATAGTATAGTAATGATAATGATAACTATAGAGTGCAGTTGTTTGGGATTCTGAAGCTCCTGTTTGTGTTTTATTATTATACTTTTTATTTTGTCCCAGACAGAGAAAGACTGGATACCAGACATGCAAATAGCTGTGGTGGAGAGATTGGAAGGGAAAAACAGTGTAAAAGTCACGGTACAGCAGGCAGGGAAAGCATTGAAATTCTGTTCTCTCTAAACCTGAAATGCAGAGGCTGGCTGTGTGGGAGATTGTAAAGGGAAATCTGCTTAATAGGAGAGCAACGAGGTGGACAATCTTTGCTATACTTATATTAACATATGTGCACCTCACAAAATACATTTTGAAAATGCTGGCAGACACATTTTTTTTTTTTTGGAAAAGGAACTGGAGAGTGCAGTTTTTATTTTATTTTATTTTTTTAACAGCTGAAGATTTTGAATTGTACTATAGATTAGCTGGAAGTTACAATAAGCCCTTCCTGAGTCAGCTGAATAGTGAAATGAAGTTTCCCAAAGTTGGTTTAGCACTGGTGGGTAACATAATAACTCAAGAACCATTGATCCAATGCACTTAGGGGATAGAACAAATGTTTTGATTTCACCTCCTTATTTGCTCAGGGTACCTGAAGGGGCTGATATAATTAACAATACATTGTTGTACCTGTAGAGTCCTTTATCTCAGAAAACCTGTGATCCTGGAGGAAATAGATCTTACTAGTTTGCCTTAAACCAAAGGAAATGGGATCTTTCACTTGACCTATAAAACACGATTTCTCTACTTACCTCTCTCTGGAGGCAGCATGGCTATGTCTCATGAGGCTGGAGCTGGGGATTTATCCTGCCTCCACTATTTACTTGCTGCATGACTATCTGCTGATCATACTTACTATGGGCTAACTTGTGCTCCCTCCACAAATTCATATGTTGATGTCCTAACCCCTACTGCTTCTGAATGCAACTGTATTGGAGATAGGATCTTTGAAGAAATAATTAAATTAAAATGATGTTATTAGGATGGGCCCTAATCCAATATGACTCCTATCCTTATAAGAAGAGGAAATTTGGACTCAGACATGTACAGAAGGTAGACAATGGGAAAATACACAGGGAGATGATAGCTTTCTATAAGCAGAGAGAGGCCTGAGACAGATCTTCCTCTGATGTCCTTAGAAGGAACCAACCTGGCTACACCTTAATATCAGACTTGCCAGCCTCCAGAACTGTGAGAAAATAAATTTCTATCATTTAAGCTGGTCTTTGCTGCTTTGTTAGAGTATCCCTAAAAAACCAATGTAGTGATACATGGGAATATCACAGAAATCTTTTTGGGGAAAGAGAAAACTAATATTTGTTGACAGTCACTATATAGACAAATAGGAATAAACTAAAGATCCCCCTTAATCATCACGACTACCCTTTAGATGGACATTAACTTCATTATATTGGCGAAGTAATGGGCCCTGGGAAAGATAGGGTAATTTGTGTAATACCGAAGAGCTGCTGGTGGAATACGTTTAAATTCATATCTCTTCTACTTCTAGTCCTTGCCCTTTTTACTCCGTGTCATTGGGAAATAAATTACAGTAGGTGACCCAAGCCCAACTCTTGGTGTACTTCTACAGTGATTTCAATAAAAGATATACTTGCTTACTTAGGAGTTAAGCCCAAGGAAGCTTTAAACTGGAAATAATCCAAACTTCTTGATGAAAGGAGCCCCCAGGATGACAAAGAACCCTCTTAATAATCCATGAGTTATTTTGGTCTCCCACTAGATGGTGCTAGAGCCCATTTCTATGTCATGAGGCATTCGGTCTGGGGATCTCACTCAATCCAGTACTACTTTTGGTGCTTTGGCCATAACCTATTTTGGTTTAACATTTCTTTCCTATTATTGTTCATGTTTCTCTACTTACAATTTTTAAGGAGTCCTTAAAAGTGCCTAAGTGAGAGAGTTGTCCACCATATTGCCATGGCAGGAAATACACACCACTATCGCGGTATGAGTAATGTTATATTCAATGAGCATAAGACACTTTTTATTTATGGAAAGGTCTTCAATATACTAATCTGTGGTTGAATGCATAGAAAACAAAAGACTTAAACTTCTATCTCTAGTGTTTAATTCACTCTGGGGAGAGGCATGCAACTCCTCACTGCCCTAGTTTTTCCATTTATAAGATAGAAATAAAATATGGGGCACTTACTTCAAAGGGCATTCAGGAGATGAATGAGGTAGTGTCTCTTAAAATATTCTGCAGTTGTTAGAGAAATAGAGTTAAATCCTCTTTGCAAATAGTGCAAGAATGATGAAGCCAACAACTTGACTTTGACCCATCAATGCTTATTTGAATCTTTTGACCCCACCTGGTCACAGATTATCCCCAAGTACTTTGCTGCTCTTTTTCTCCTAAAGATAAAAGGGCATCCACATGATGGAAACTACCATTTGGGGAATGGATTAATAGGTGCCTTTCAGTTTCTCCATGGATAAATTTGTTCTCCCCTCCAGAAGTCATTTCATCTCTATTTTTCTCCAAGCTCAAATGCTTTGCTAAGGATAACATTTGGGATAAAGTTTCTGGATGGTCTCTTTACTCTTAGTCAGCAGAAGAGGTTTCCACTGTGCTTTGTTTTTAACCTGTTTTCCAGATGTGTTTAGAAAGGCACATTGGAAGGTACATTGGGAAAGAAAGATGATGGATACTTATGGCCAAATCAGATTTTATAGATTTGAAACATGTTATAGACTGAATTGTGTCTCACCAGGTTTCACATATTGAAGGCCTAACCCCCCACTGTGACTGTGTTTGAAGATAGGGCCTATAAGGAGATAATGAAGGTTAAATGAGGTAATGAGGTGGGGCCTGAGAGGATAGGAGGAGTGTCCTTAAAGAAGAGTCATCAGAGAGTTACTGCTCACTCTTCCTACTTACTTCCAACTGCCCTGCCCTTCCCCAAGTCATGCAAGTACAGAACAAGATGGTGGCCAATTGCAAGCCAGGAAGAAAGCTCTTCTGAATCCCCGAATTTTTATTTCTCCTAATCCAGTGAAAATCATCTCTCCAATGTCTTATGTTTTCCTGTGTGAAACATTCAGATGAGAGATAATTTATAGCTCAAATGTAAGTAGACTGTCTTTGTGATACATACTGTGCTTGTTGACAAGCCCTTTTGTGACCTCATATGAGCCAGTACTGACAGTCACCTTTCACCCCTCTTCTTCCCAGTGTGTCTAACACTTAGCTGGTTTCTCCTTTTCCTATGCATGGGCTATAATTGTTCGAAAATGCCTCACTGGCCTCCATGACTTTACTATGACTACCAAAGTTTTCTACTTGATGGTTTAGCTGTCACCACAACTACCATTCCCAGGATGCTTATTTTGTTCCAGGCATGAGGGCAGCCGTTTTACAAATATAATCTCATTGAATTATTCTCATATTCCTATAAGGAAGATATTATGTCCATTTGGTAGATGAGAACAATGAGGTACAGAGTAGTTAAGTAAAGAGCCCATACTAAATAATTGGCAAGTAAGCAGCAGAATTTGGTTTGGAACGCAAGAGTGTCAGAATCCAGAATGTGAATTTTTATTCACTATTCCCTGGTTACTCTCTCTTGCATACGCTTTGAAAATACCCTTTCTCTTTTCTCCTACCCTCATAATACCAAAAAATACAATCTCTATGTAATTAACACCCCTCCAAAAAAGCTGGGAGTGCTGGAGATAGAATATATTATACATCATCTTAACAAAGATAATCTGAATATTTTTTGTGAATTCTATAATTTAATTTCTTGTAAAAGATGGATTTTTTAGATCTATGCATGTACCATTTTAGTGCATTGTTCTCTGCTGACTTAAATATGAGTTAGTCAACTCTGTGTAATATGCTTTTGTTAAGACTAACAACTTATAGAAAATAGGGATGATTTAACTTTTCTTATCTGTAAGGGAATATACTACCATCTGGAAAAATGGAAAGACTGTGGACTTACGTGTTAGGCAGAAGTTGTGTTAGCCTTTTATTTGCTTCACAAATTATATAACCTCTTGAAACTTTAATATTTTTATCTATTAAGCAAATTAATAATACTTCCCTACCAGAGTGATTGAGGTTAGAACTAGTATTTGCAAAATATATTGTCCGGTGCCTGGCACATAATAGGCTCTTAAGAAATGTTAAATTGCTGATGGCCTTGATCAGATGACAAGTATCTTCATAAATAATATAGGTTCATCAGCTGAAAATAGATTATTATTGTATTTCATGAGACATGAATTAGGACAATATGTATTTTCGAGACTGAATGTTGTGTGTTTAGGAAAAATGTGATTTTTCTCATTTGGAATAAAAATGACATTCTGGAAGTCCTTGATATGACAGTGGGCTCTTTCAGAACAGTTTGCTGTTAAAGGGAAGAAGTGAGACACATGGCTTAGATTTATCTCTGAAATACACAATTTAACTTTTAAATGAAGGGGAAAAATGCTTGGGGCAAAATGTGTTTTTTTTTTTTTACAGACTAAACACCATGAACTTCTACCATTCTTTCCCATATCTACTTAGTATATACTTGGGTTAACAGATCAGGGCAGGATTGCATAAATGAACTGAGCCCTTATTTCATTGCCATAATGTTGGGTCAGCAACTGTGAGTGCTAGGAGTTGCTGACCTCCAGGCAGTTCTCTGAGACAGGATGAAGAAGATACAGCCCTGACTTTCTTACCCAAACTGCCCCTTATGTACCAACCAACCAGCAACGAATAAATGTGATTATTGCTCCTTATCTTCTGTGTGAATTATTAGAGGAAAAACAAAAATATGAGTCAGTTTTCTTTCTTCTCTCCCATTTCTACTGATTTTATCTCCCATGAATTAGTGTTTGTCTTCATTAGAATACTAAGACATTTTGATTCTTTTATGAACTACATGGTTAGGGAAGCAAATCTAGGGGAAAAAAAACCCAAAACAATCCTAGACCTCATTGTTAAGACAAATATATATGACTTAGAGTCTATCAGATATTTGGGGGACTCTTATACCAGCAGAGCATATAAATATTTCTCCATCTGGGTATCAGGTGGTGGTGACAGTTATGGTCTGACTGTTACACAATGAAGGGTTATGAGTGTTGGGAAAAAGAAAGTCAGTCAGGTTATCTGGCCCCTAAGATAGAGTTGTGAGATTTAGCAAAAAACAAATAAGCAAAAATACGGGATACCCAGTTAACTCTGAATATCAGATAAACACGAATAACTTTTTAGTGTAAATATGTTCCAAGTATTGAATGGTACATTATCTATACTAAATGAAAATATTGATTATTATAAATTCACATTTGTTATTGTTTTTAATTTCAGTATAGTTAACATAGGAAATTCACATTTAACTGGGCATCCTCAATTTTATCTAGCAACCCTACAGGAGTTTGACAAAGGCAGATGTCAAGGCAGAGCCCTGGGTCTAAGACAGACAAATTGTGGGGACAAGCAGAAATACACACAATGAATTGGGGCAAGGGAATCTTGAAAATGGAGAGAAACCTTTTTCAGGATAGGGAAGCTGTTAGATCTCCTGGTTGTAACGGGAATTTTGACATTCTAGAGTGTGTCCTCCTCAGATCTTACTGACATTGCTGAATTACCCACCTTACCACACGAAGCACACCCTGGCAGATTCTTCGGGTTGAACAGCCTGCATAGTGGTACAGTGGAGAAAGCCCTGGGCTGTGAAATGGTATACCTGTGATGGAACCTTGTTTCTGCCAATCTCGAACTCTGGGATCCTTGTATCTAAAATGGAAAGGTATTGAACTGGGTTACTCATTCTAAAAGTTGTCACTGGTTAAGTACCTAAAATTCATCAAATCCCTCTTCTTGTGTCTTCCATCTTTCCCTCTCTTCTTCTTTCTCATTAGCACCCAAATCTCTTTTAGTCTACTGAATTATCTAAATAAATAAGTGTCTTTAATTTCATATGCTCTGTTCCTCCACTGGTGACATTCTTTCCTTCTTTTCAGCCAAACATCTTGAAAGAATATTCCCCGCTGGTTGTATCTTTGTTCTCTTTGTCCTCTCTACTTCCCAGTCTAGTTAAGATCACTAACAACTTTGTAACTATGAAATCAAACAGATGCTTTTCGGGATTTTTCCTCCATGACTTTTCTGTAGGATCTGGCATGATTGGTGCACCCCTCCTCATCTATGCACTCTATATGCTCATTTCCTTTGGCTTTGAGACAGTCTACCAGTGTTTGCAGACTACTCCTCTGCATGTTCATGTGGGCATTTAGGAAGATTTTCTCCTGGCTCTCTATTCAGTTTGTAAATTGCCCTTTCACTGGCTTATGCATTGTCATGACTTCAATTGGCATCCTTATGTTGAAGAACTACAATTGTAAATCTCCAGCCAGATTTCTCTTGTGAACTCCATACTGCTATTTCCAACTATGGGATACCTGGAGTTGATATCCTTTGGCCATGTCACTTTGAATATGGCCTGAGCATCTATTGCTCCTATGCCAGCAGAGTATAAAAAGAATGTCATTTATTTTTTTTTTCTGATAACCAAGAAGATGGTAAAGGAAGCAAGATTTAACTTTTTAACTTTTTTTTTTTAAGATTTATTTATCCATTTCAGAGAGAGAAAAAGAGTATGAGTGCGAGGGGCAGAGGGAGAGGGAAAGAGAGTCTTTAAGCAGACTCTGTGCCACGCACAGGGCCCAATGCAGGGCTTAATCCCATGACCATGAGATCACAACCTGAACCAAAACCAAGAATTGAATGCTCAACCAACTGAGCCACCCAGGTCCCCTTAACTCCTGTCTAAACTCCTATTACTCAGATAAATGTTTTCTGAGTGCAGACAGTAGCCTTTTGCAATTATAGTGATTTGTTTTTGAAAGGTAAATATGCTGATGATGGCTGCAATTATGGAGTATATTTTTTGTCTGGCCATTTGCCTTTACAAGAGGTATTCCCGTAGTCTCTACTTGTTTATTGATTGTCTCAGAGACATATCCTACTGAATATTCTATATGCTTTTTTGATTGTACAGAATTTTATAAATACTTATTAATTCTGTCATACACAAAGTCATTGCTCTGGTTACTGTATTATCAATGCTTAGCATAGTTTGGGCTCAAGAGGCAGAGTGTCCCAAGGTGCATTTGGTGATGGTACATTCTTTCCTCATACACCTTCTGCCAGCTAAATAAGGACATTTACTAGAGACCTTTGCACAGGAGTGATTATGCACATTTTTGGGCATACATCAATTTATCAAGGGTTATGCTGCCCAAGAATTATTCTAAACACATTTTATAAAGAAAAGCATATTTTGTAGTGATTTACATTATAATTTCAGGGATGTGTGCCCTCATTAAAAATGTTGGCACTAAGGCAAATTAAAATCATTCTTTAAATGTAAAAAACTCTGCAATAACATATTTATTTTGGAAAGAATGGCTTCTGAAAAATTCTTCACAAGATATCAGAAATAAGTGAAATGGCCTTGTTGGATCATCTTAATTTCACAAAATTTTGAGATAAGAAGTTATACTAGAAATAAACAACAAAATAATATTCATCTTAATTTCTACAGTTTTGTTTGTATTGTTTTATTTTTGAAAGGAAGAGGTTTTCTTGGGGTGGAATAAAGGACATAAGAAGGAATTGTCTTAGTCTGCTCAGGCTATAATAACAAAGTAGCATAGACTGGGTAGCTTAAACAAAAGACATTTATTTGTTCACAGTTCTGGGGGCTGAAAATCCAAGATAAGGATGCTAGTGTGGTTGAGTTCTGGTGAGGATCCTCTTCCATGCTTGTAGATATCTGTGTCCTGCTGTAAACTCAAATGGCAGAGAGAGCAATAACAAGCCCTCTGGTCTCTTCTTATAAGGGCACTAATCCCATCATGAGAAAGAACCCCACCCTTATGACCTCATCTAAAACTGATTACCTCTTCAGAGCTCCCATCTCCTAATACCATCACAGTGGGGGTTACGACTTCAATGTATGAATTTTAGATGGATGAAATTCAATCTGTAAGGAAACTATTCTGCATATCTATAAATTGGCAGCAAATTTTTCTGTTTTAAGATAGTGTATAGCTGAATACATATTAGAATAAACAGTTAAACTGAAAATCATGTCTTAATAGAGTATTATTCTGTTTGTCTCAAGAAATCGAAGGACCTGAATAAGTTGGTGCCAATAAGTTTTATTGTATTCTTTAGACTCTTGTATACCTGGAAGAAAAAAGTCTATAACCCCTGATAAAGGCTAACTTATATAGCATTTTGAGTTGACTTTGTGCCATTTCTCTGTATGTACTTACCTGGACACAGAAAAAAATTGAGAAAGGGTCGGATAAAGAATTCAGTAGACTGAAATGAATCCGTTCTTGCTTTTCATTCTTTAAAGATCTTGCTGGTATTGGTATTTCCTGTGGAGTTTAACCATTTCAATGGAATTTAGAATTAGGGCATTGAGGAAAAAGAACTAATTTTGATGAGAGTAGGGTTACTTTGATTTTTCTAAAAACTCACATCCACACAGAGACAAGACATGTGCACAAATATTCATATAAACATTATTCATCATAGCCTAAAACTGGAAATAATCCAAATGACCATAGATTGGTGAATAGACAAACATACAATAGGATACTAGAAGGAATATGGAGGGGTGTATTACTGATATAAGCTACAATGTAATTAAACCTCAAAAACATTTTGCTTGGTGAAAAAAAATCCCAATGCATAAAACTATGTATTCTATAATTTCATGTATATACAACACCAAGAAAAGCCAAATTTGTAGAGACACAAAGCAGTTCAGATTGCTGCAGGCCGGGATGGAATAAAGACTAACTGCAAACAAGGGGCACAAGGGAACTTTTGGAGGTGATAGAAATGCTTTAAAATTGTATCGTGGTGATGGGTGCACAACTCTATAAATCTAAAAAGCATTGAATTATATACATACAATGGGTGAGTTTATGCTATATCAATTATACTTCAGTAAAGCTGTTGAAAAACCTAACTGCTAATGAAGCTTCCTATTTGCCCTGTAGAACTGTTGAAAACACGTATCTTTGAAAATTGTCTTCGCTCTGGTCCAGCCGGCAGTTCTCTTCTTTTAGATTATACTGATCTTAACACCATGGGCTTTTCACAAATCCTTTGGAGTCCATTCAGAAGCATCACTAGCCAATTGGACACTTACTTTCCTTGGAAAGAGGTGAGGAGGGAGATGGGGCTACTCTGACCACAGAAATTATCTGTGACTTTCAGGCACAGGCTGCTTAGTAGAATGACAGGAATTGTAAACACATTAATTGGGAGGCACTGGGTGAGGACCTCTGTCTTTTCTGGCGCTGTCAGCCAAAGTGGTGTGGCCTTGGCAAATAAACCTAATAGCTGTGCTTGATTCCCATTCTGAGCCACAGCGGTGCGGTTCCTGACATCTCGAAATTCTTGAATAATATCCGTCAGCACTTTGCTATTGATATACTGCGCATTGAGCATGTTCTCGCTTGAGGAACACTCTGCTCATCTCTACATCAGAATCTTTGGAGAAAATGCAGAGCACTGTTGAAAAGCAGATAATAAACAGTAATGGAGCAAGAACGGGGCCGTGAGAGTGCTGTTAGTCACAGTAAATGCATCTGATATTCTCTCCGTAATCTCTCACCATTACTCCTTTGTGCAGAGAGCAAATGATGTTTATAAACTTGTCTGGGTAGCCAGTCTTTCACAAGGTTTTTCCACATGCTAATTCAGTTAATAGAATCAAATGCCTAAGTTTAGGTCACAAAGAGAACATAAAGTCAAAATGCAGTTCTTAACACTTGTTGTGCAGTCATGTAAAAGAAGGGAAATAATGTTTAATTTTCTACAATGACACAAGTCCTGCTAATTGGATCATTGTGAATGGTACACCTGGAGGCACTGAGTTATTCTTTGATTTGAGACCTAATAAAAACAGAAGGAACACTGTCACACAGGAGATCCCATGGAAACATTGCTATAAGTGGATGCAACTGTTCTCTTCGTAAATAAATATCTTACATGACACTTCATGTGGGTACTGCTTTCATAGGGTGTGATTAGACTGCAGTACAGCTAAATCTGTAAAAGGCCAATTCATTCCATAGTGTAAACCTTTAGACAAATAGAATCATAACATTAGGAGTTGTAAAAGTGAAAAATGAAGGCCCCAACTTAAGGAAATTGAATTTGATATCAGAGATAAAATATGTTCACTTCTTAAAACTAAATCATCAAAACATGTGGAGGGATAAGATAAAATAGTCCATGCTTTCTGAGAAGGTTGAATGTTGGTTGGAAGAGTTAAGGAACAAATTCAGGAGGAGGTAGACAGACTCTTTCTGTCTTAAATAGGGTAAAACCTGGCCAGCTAGGGAAGAAAATGGGGGTTGGGGTTGGAGGAAGCATTCCAGGATGTATTGATTATGGAGGTGCAAATGCTAAAGTATGCTTTTGTGAACAGTGAAGAGAAGGATCTGGCTGTAGCAGAAAATATATATTGGGGAGTCATGGGGGATAAAGTTGGAAAGGTTCTTTTATACTTCGTAGATTGTCTTAAATGCTAGAATGACAGGTTTAGATATAATTTAGATATTATGACCTAGATAGTAGTGAACCAAGGATGGTTTTGAACAGAGATGTGACCTTATGCAGATAGTATTCTAAAATAATGTGCCACCTTTATAGAGAAGGGATTGGAAGAGAAAGACCTTGAATCTTGAGAGGTTCATTAGGAAAATGAACTGAAAAACACACACAGAATAAATAGATAGGTGTGGAGTGGAAACTAAAAAATGTCCTCTCTTTGCCTTTCTTCCAGTATGCAAGTTAACCCCATAATTATGCATCTGGATTAATAGAAGAGTGACTATAGCTTTGACAAAAAAATATTAATCAAGAAGGAGATCTAGTGGAAAGGAATATGATGAGTTTTAAGCAATGAATGTTGAATGCAGTGTGTTGAGCACATATGTAAGGAGCTCATTGGCAGGCAGCTCCAGAGGCACCTACAGTGACTTCTTTGTGTGCTGTCGTACTGTTTGCTGTATACCAGATGCCTGTGGCAAGACCTGTATAGAGTAAGTGTCTTATACATATTAGTTGAATGACTTGAAAGAAGTAAATGTATAATGTGATTTGGTTAAATGTCAAGAACACAGATTTGGAAGTTCTCTGCACAGAGATCCTAGTTCAAATTGTGAGAAATGATAAGGTTTTTGAATGAGTGTCAGGAAGGGAGGGGAGGGGAAGAGAGGAAAGGAAAGGAAAGGGGAAAGGGAAGAGGAAAAGGAGGAGGTAGGAGGGAGGGAGAGTAGGAGGGAGAATGGGAAGAAGAAAGAAAATGATCAAAAGCCAAGTCTTGAGACAGTCTTCTAGTGGAGAAGTATAACAAGACAAAGGACCCCACAAAAGAAATTGTATAGGTCAGAAAGATAGTAGCTCAATGTATAGAGTTCCTACAGTTTAAAATCGGTGGGCAAAATAGCACTTTAGTGGTAATTTTAGAAGAAAAACTACCCTTAATCCTACATTCATTTTTTTAAAAAGTTGATTATGTGAGACTTGAATATTCTTGGTTGCTATAAAATTTTCTCTGGTAAGCTATGTGGAAAACGAAGGCCTAATAGTGTGCTTTGGTATCATATGTGTTGTACCATTCATTATTTTTCTTGTTTGCTGAAAGTGAAGAAAATGTGTGTCACATGTGTAATTGGATGAACATTGACCAGTGACAAGCAAAGCCTGTTCACTTCCTCTAGGGTGATATTTTACTCTAGTTTTGATTGTAGCAATTAACTTTGGAAGCTGAATTAAGCATACTATAAAAAAAATCTCCATCAAGCGAGTTGTGTGTAGTCCAATCCTAGAACACATTTCTTGTGAGTTTCCAGAAGGGATTTTTAGCCACACCATCAAGAAAATACCATCCATATTTTTCTCACAGTAGGAATAGAGGAGTCTCAATTCTTTCCTCCTTAAAATCACTTTTAAGACATTGTCCTTGAAATCTTAACCAACTTGAGACAATAATTAGATTTTTTTAGCATTAATATGTAGTATCCATAACTGGTTTTGGCTATAAATGCTGAAAATTTGTCATAATGAAAAAGGTTAGAAATTTTCCCTTGAAATTTCAGATTCAGTATACTCTATGCTTAAAGTATATCTGCCAAACAGCCAAGATCCACTGACAGTTATAATTTTTCAAGTTTGACACAGTTGGTCTTTTCTCTGGTGTTCCAAAAATAGGTCACTTGGTCTTTCAGCTCATAAATTTACCAAGCATATTTCCTCTTGAGAATCAAAGGACCTCAACATGGAACACAAGTATTTTTTGATCCACATATGTATCTTCACAACGCAAAGGAAGAAAAAAACCCTGGTGTTTCAAATACTGTTATTCTCATATGGATTATCTTGATAGTGACATGAGTTCTTCTCTAAGAGAACTTGGCAGCATTTGGAAGTTCATTGCTTGGGGACAAATAGCACAGGGCATCTAAAGTGATGATTTTTCTTCCTTTCCAATTTTTTTTGCTAGCAATTTAGAGTACTAAACCCAATATTTCTAGACTAGGAAAAGCATATGCTATAATCCTTCTTCTCTGTAATTCTGACCCTTTGTTTAGAAAAACTTGGACAGAATCAGGAAAATAATAGATCTTTGTGGTCATTGCTAAAGTTTGAAAAAAGAGCATTTTTATTTGATAGAATCTTTAAATGTTCAGAATAAACTAATACCTGAATAGACTCTCCCAGTGATAGAACCATACCAAGTGAACCAAAGAAAACAAAAGGTAAGGATTGATTTTTTTTTTTTTTACCAAACTTGAGTTATGGTATTTTCTGCTGAGTTATCTGTTTGAAGACTGACACAGAAATCACACAAAGAAACACCATAATGTTCTTTAATAAGGAATACTATTTTTTCCATAAAAAAAACACCATAGTGTTTGTTTCATAAGAGTTTTAGAAACATTCAGAATACAAGGTTTAATACAAGCCACCAAAGAAGTTAAGGTTTTATGTTTTGCAATTAAAGGGGCTATTTCACATAAAATTTTCACAGTCTTTGAGGATTCTTGGTTATAGATTTTAGCAATTGCCAACTTCTAGAGTGGGCCAAATAATAGTTTGGGATTTTTTTAGGCTTGTATAATTTTTGTTAAAAATTTTCTATTCCAGTGCCTTTCAGGAAGGTCATTTTGTACCATTGCTCTATATTTGAACTATACTGAGAAATCTGGACATCATCTTTTTACAATGTTTGTGACTCTTGGTATCAGTCTTATAATATTTTGGAGTTTTCTTTTTGCTAGCATTGACAGTTACCCTACTCTTTGCCCAAAGCAAAAATACCTCATCCCCCATCACTTAAAGAACTTATAAAAACAGAAGATGGCTAAGGAGAGCCTGGTATTACTTTTACTGAGGTCTAGAATCTAAGCTGTGTAAGGGAAGAGGCTTTCTTATTCACCACTCAATCCCTTCGGCTAGAGGATTTGATGAATCATTGCTCAGAAAATATCTGTTGAGTAAATTTCTTAAGTGAATATTTGTTTAATGTCATCAGTGATGTCAAGGGTGGGCAATGGGTTGTGGGGCTGACTGTTTGAGATATATGTGAGCTCCAATAAGTATTTTAGTTGATTTTCCAGGTATAGCTACTCATTTAGACCCACTTAAAGTTTCCTTGAGCCAGACTCAAATGACTTTGTTTGTTTGTTTATTATTTTTGTAGTTTTGTAGTTTTAAAGATTTCATTCATTTATTTATTTTAGAAAGAGCCTGAGAGGAGAAGGGAAGAGTAGAGGGGGAGGGAGAGGAAGAAAGGGAGAGAATTTCCGGCAGACTTCCCACTAAGAGCCCAAGGCTGGGTTCCATCTCAGCATCCCTGAGATCATGACCTGAGGCAAACCAAGATTCATACACATCACTGACTGAGCCACCTAGGCACGCTTGATCTTAGTTTTAAATCTGTCTTCTAGCTTGCTTAGTCGCAATAAACCATAGCTCATGGAAAAGGAAGATGCATCATCGTAAATAGTTTTCATGACCCCCAACATCCCCTTTTTGATATTATAGTAGATTCAAATATGTTAATTTTTAAAACATAAAATATTACATTTCAATAAGAAATAAGCTTATCAATAAAAATACATCACACATGAATTATGTTAAACATAATTAAGAAGTAATTATTAAATGTGGCATTAAGTATAGTACTTTTTACAAATGTATTCTTATGCTGTTTCTTGTACACCCAAAGTTAGGAGTATTTGTTTTGATATTAATTTTATGTATTTCATCTTATGAAAGCTAACTCTATTTTAAAAAATTTTTCCAAGTTTCTAGTTCTATTATTAAATACATTTCTTGAAGAAAACATTCCCTTATTTATCTACCAGATTTGTATCTGAACTTCCAAGGGGACATCTTGTTCTCTGCCTTCTCTTCCCCAGAATGCTGTTACATATAAGCAAAGGGAGAAGAGAATTTGGAGTTGGTGTTTACCAGTATGCCAAATGTAATTGAGGTCAAGCAGAATGATGAGTACAAGTGAAGTCTTTGTGATTTGGCAAGAAGGTGATTGTTAGATACCCATAGAAAGAACAGTTTTATAGCTAAGTGAGGATGGAAACCAGATTGGAAAGCAATGATAAGATACGTTTGAACCCATCAGACAGAATAAAATGTAAAAATCTGACAACACCAATTGCTGCAAGGCTGGAGGAAGCCTCAAACATTAACAGTGGGAGAACACATTGAAACAACTCTTTTGGAGAGGCAATTGGTACTATCTACAGTATCTAGTAAAGATGAAAATGCACATGGCCTAAGATCCAGGCTAATTACTTTAGAGAAACTTTTATCCATGCCCTCAAAAAGACATGTACTAAGATGTTGACATTTTATTTGGTAGTGAACAATTGGAAGCAACATAAATGTCCATCATAAGGGAACAATAAATAACTTGTGTCTTATTTATATGATGAATATTACTCATCAGGTGAAATGAATAAATTAATTTATATATACTTGAGGATAATCCTCAAGTATAGAAATAATATATAATTCTATACCAAATAAAATATATTTAATGGACAAATTTCAGAATGGAACATACAGTATGATATCATGTCCCTAAAACACTCAAAGGAATACTATTTTAAAAACTACATATACATGTAACAAAACTACAGAGACCCATACATATGTAGCAAAGGTTGTGAATGACTTCTTATTTTACTCTCTGTATTTTTGAAATATTTCACTAAAACATGAAAGTGGAGATTGTTTTTCAATTTGGGGAAGCATAATTATATTTGAAGTTAAAGGGTGCTAAGAAAGAGGGAGAATTTTAAGACTCTGAAGAGATTGGGGATAAAACATGGCCCTCTTGAAAATGAAGCATATAGGGTCTTAGGCTCAGAGAGGAGTTGACTGTGAGATCCATGCTACATCTTATTCTGTACATCTTATGACACCCTCTATCTCCCACATCTGTGTCTTGTTGATCTTTGTGCACCTGGTGCTGAGCACAAGGCCTGATAGCTAATCAATGTATGCAGGAAAGAAGGTTGGGAAAAATGAAAAAAGAAAAATTGGGGACTATGAAAAAAGGGAAGAAAAGAAATAGGAAGGCAGTCAATGACAGCAAAGCAGACTTGAAGGAGAGATTAAATCAGAGCTAAATTAAGGAAAAGACAAAAGATGTGGCATTTGTTCTGTGTAGCCAAGAAGAAGGTATGTTTTCCTGATGAGAATGAAAGGGCTTAAAAAAAAAACTTGGATTTATCTTCTTTTTCAAACACTTGCATCATGTTCTCTTGGTCGTAGAGCCTAACTACATCCCTAAAACTTAAATTCGGTTATAAAAGAAAAATGACAATTTGGGAAAAGTAATTGTCAGATCTACTGAACTGTAAGAGGTAATTTGCACTAGTATGTGAAATGGAAGCAGAATTAAAGGGAATTTTGTGAAGCCTCTAATAAGTCACAGAGTTGATAAAAGATGGTTGATTTATTGACAGAATTGAACTGGCTTAGAAAACTTTTTAGCAATCACCTTATTTTGCATTACTATAAAGATTATGAAACTATATGCATTGGAGAACTTACATACGTACAAATAATGCTGCACCAATAATGGCTAGTGTTGCCTGAAACTATGAATCTATGTGGATAATAGTAAAGCCACATTAAAATTCCTACCAGAGTTGCCCCCAAGATCTGCAGTTAGAGTCAACTTTAACTTGGTTCTTTGGTTGTATCCGTTTCATACTACTGCTGATGTCTGAGGACTAAGGGCAGGGCAAGTGTTGACTATAGGTCATTCGTAATTGTGTTATCACACATGATAAATCATCAAATAATTTTGAGATAATTGCTCAGGCAAATAAATAATACCAAATAATTCTGAGATAGTTTTTTCCTTCTGGAAAACAAATCTCAGGGTTTTATGACATAATACAGAATTTCAGTGTCAAAAAAAAATTGCACTTGATAGGCAGTCAAATTAGTTGGGACTTTCAGATTTTCTGCATTGTATTTTCTTCATGGACTAGAAGATCTAAAAGCACCAAGTAAATAGAATTACAATGCATTAGAAAAGGTGAACATCTATTAATATTTCACAAAATTCAGTAGGATGCATCTGGTACCCATTGTATATAATATGAATCAATTTTTATTATGTTTTTTTCATGTGTTTAATCTAAAATTATAATCATGGGATGGATTCCAGAAATACATAAAATAGTATAAAATGGAGTGGGCAACTATGGCCCTCTTGGCAGGTCCAATCTACCACCTGCTTTTGGATGGATGTGTATTAAAGAATAGTTTTTACATTTTTAAGTGTTTGAAGGAGATCTAAATAAGAATAGTATTTTACGACATAAGAAAATTGTAATAAATACAATTTTTGTCCATAAATGAAGTTATATTGTAACATAGTCATACTCATTTCACTTATATATCTTCTATGGTTACTTTCACACTGACAGCCAGAGTCGAGTAGTTGTGACAAAGATCAAATGATCCACAAGTTCTAAAATATTTGTTCTATGGGCCTTTACAGAAGAAGTTTTCTGACCCCTGGTCTAAATATGTTATTTTGTAATTATGTAGTACTTTTCCTTCCTGAGATTGGCATAAACAACTCTTTGGGTCACTTGACAGTCTTGGGGTTTGGCTGGTCATCAACCATCACATTAATCGTCCTCCCAAGGCCACAAGACAGAGAATAGACAATTATATAACAGTCATCCATGTAGGAAATAATGGCAATAATCATGTAGAATTTCCTGAGCACAGCAAGAGGAGCTATTGAAAGCATACTTCCATTAGAGGTCTTTCAGCTGTTGCTGGAAAAAAGGTCTTATTTAACCAACTTGTTGAGAATGCTTTACAAGTAATATTGGTAGTCATAGACAAAGAAAATAGAGCTGGTATTTCCTTAGAACTCTGAATAGAAGTTGCTAGATGAATATCTGCTTGTTTCTTCCTTATTTGGATGCTAGTTTGTATAGCTGAACTTTGTCCTGTGCATTCTGGTCTTGTTTTTTAGTGTTTAATAGCTCAATTAAAAAAAGGAATTCTTACATGAAACTAGCTGTCTGTGCATAAAGTTTGCTCATTTTTTGGTGCTTGTTGTTTTAATTGCCTGGCCACTTTGGCTCTGCAATGCTCTTTACTGTAAATTCTACACCCACTTGGTCTTTGTGTTTTTGTTTCAATGCGCTGAGGTTGGTCTGTGTCACTGGGCATTGAACATGGGATGAAATGTCCCCACATAACTATAAAGGAGCCATAGAACCATTAAGGACACAGGAAAAAATTCTCCTTGGGATTTGACCATGTCAGAGTAATTTCTCTGCCTTGCTGAGGGAAAGTCCAGAAATGATGTTTTCCTAATAAAACTTATTTTCAATTACTGAATTTTATTGGAAATGTCTAACATTGCTATTGGCTTACCCGTCTCTTTCAAACAGATGTGATTTTGTGTTTTCATAATTATTGGATTCAGAAATACCTACATGAGGTAAAGACATTTTTTTTTTTTATGTCATGGCTGTGGAGCTTTTGCTTCCTTTGATGGCATTGAAGCCTGTTTAAGCAGCCAGGCAACTCAGTGAAGCTCAAAAAGGATGAAAGGCAGAATGGAAATGGCAATTTCTGTATTGCTTCTGGAGAACTTAAAGAGAGTTTGATACCACCATGCTTGTCTCTGACACATATTCATTCAATTTTCAGTACAGAATTTTATATTGCTCTAAAAATCATTTGGTTTGCAGTTTCCTCCTCTTTTTTCCCTATCCTTTCTCTCTTTCCTTCATCTTCTCTTCTTTCCTTATCTCTTCCTTTTCTCTACTCTTTTCCTCATGTTCAAAGTGCAGTTTCCCTTCTATTTTTTTTTATTTAGATTATTGTTTCCTGGATAATATGGATCATGGTTTCAGTTTCATTGTCCAAAGTGGTGTGCGTTAGATGCACTGTCACCACTCATGCAAACAGGGGAACAGTTAAAGAAACGAATTATATGCATGTCTTAGCTCTAAGTAGAAATATTTAAGGCAAACTACATCTGTCTTATCTCTTTCTACTTCTATGTCTTCCCTCGCTTCTTTTCTTTGATGGTGCCCCATCCTACTCAATTTTTACCTGGTTTCTTTCTCCACTCCATTTTCTCTCCTCTTTCCTCCTGGTTCCTCTCTTCCTTTTTCTCACTCTAATGTGGTAATATATTGACTTTCTGTTGCTGTGTAAGATATTACTCCAAGCAAGTCAGTTGCTTAAAACAACAGCCATTTATAGCTCACAGGTCTATAGATCAGTGTCCAGGTGGACTTGATTGAGTTCTCTGTTTAGAGTCTCAAAAGTTTGGTTAATCTGCAGCTTCCAGAAAAAAATCTGCTTCTAAGTTCATTCACTTAGTTGAATTGGCAGAGTTTAGCGCCCTGTGCTTATAAGACTGAGGCCCCTACTTTCTGACTGGCTGTTGGCCAATACCTCTCCCAAATCTTAGAGGTCACTCTTGGGTCCTTGTCCCCAGAGCCCATTCCATCTTTGCAATGGAGAACTTCACTTACAAGAACCCCTCTCATAATTTGAATCTGACTTTGTTTCCGGCTACCAGTTGCAGAAAACTCTGCTTTTAGAGGGCTCATGTGACTAGGTTAAGTCCATAGGGATAATCTCCTGGTGATTATGTTAACTGGTAATCTTAATTACAAGCACAAAATCCTTTTTACCATGTGAAGTAGCAGTCATAGGGCTAATGCCAGGAGATGCAGGTTAAGGGAGTCATTTTAGAATTTTGTTGACCACAAATGACATTTATTTCCTTCTTCTTGGGACAGATTGAGACAATGATAGTGATGAAAGTTGACCCTGCCTTTTATATATGAGGAACCTCACTGATATCCTCAATAAGGTTAATTGAATCAGATGTTTTCAGATATGTGAGACTGGAATAGGGCTTTATGACTTCTGCTAAAGTGTTTTTTTTGCTATGCCTTGGTGCTTTTCTTTTTTTACTTGTTTAAAGATTTTATTTATTTATTTATTTGACAGAGAGAGAGAGATCACAAGTAGACAGAGAGTCAGGCAGAGAGAGAGGGGGAAGCAGGCTCCCTGCTGAGCAAAGGGCCTAATGTGGAGCTCGATCCCAGGACCCTGAGATCATGACCTGAGCTGAAGGCAGACACTTAACTGACTGAGCCACCCAGGCACCTCTGTTGGTGCTTTTCTTATAAAAGTTGGAGAATGCAGAATTCCACTTTTTTTTCACCTTTGAACCCCTATACTGATCAAAGACAAGTAATTAAGGGCTGGAAGGAAGAGGAGTCTTTGAGAAGAGCTTATATTTATTCCTTTCTTAAGAGTTGGTATGAGCTGAATTGTGTTCCCCCATTCAGAATGTGACTTCCATATTCCACTCAGAATGTGACCTTATTTGGGAAGAGTGTCCTTGTAGATGTAATTGTTAAAATGGGGCCATATAGAAGTGGGATAGGCTCCTAATCCAACATGATGGGTTGTCCTATATTTAAAGGGGAATTTAGGATGTAAGCATACACAGGAAGACTGTCACCTGAAGATGAAGGCAGAGATTGGGGTGATGCTTCCACAAGCCAAAGAATGACAAGGGTTGCCAGCAAACCTCTGGGAGCTAGGGGAGAGGCATGGAACAGATTCTCCCTCACAGAACTCAAAGGGAACCAGCTTTGCTGGCACCTTGATTTTGGACTCTTAGCTCCAGGACAATAGAAAATAATATAGGACAATAAATTTCTGTTATTTAAGCTACCCAGTTTATGATACTTGGTTATGGCAGCCCTAGGAAACTAATAAAAGAGGTTTTTTTTTTTTCTTTTTTTAAATTTTTTAAATAAATGTATTATTGTTTCAGGGGTACAGGTCTGTGAATCATCAGTCTTACACAATTCACAGCATTCACCATAGCACATACCCTCCCCAATGTCCATAACCTAAAGATACAAATGTAGTGATCTGAAGGGGCATGTGCACCTGAATGTTTATAGCAGCAATGTCCACAGTAGCCAAACTATGGAAAGCGTTTTTTTTTTTAAGTGATCCAAATTTGAAGCCTGTAGTCTATCACATACAAAAGTTACATTTTCAATAGGTGCCATCTGAGTTCTAACAGATGATTGCTAAGTAGTCCAGTAAAAAACATTTTAGAAATTAAAGATAACTGGCTCTGGTAAAAATGTCTCCTATTTTTTTGCATTTTGAACTCTTATTAAATACTATTATATTGAATAAGAAAAACATAAAAATCTGTTAACAGCTTAAAGTAAGCCTTACTAGGGTTCATCTTTGCACCCCAGCCCTGGTGGTTTATAGCAGGTACCTAATAAATAATTGTGGAATGAAAATATGCAAAAGGGGAAAATTGATTCAAATAAAGCATCACAGTATCAGGTCAGAGAAGGCTCTAAAGAAACAAACACAAACAAAATATTTGTAATTCAGAAGCAAATACCTTAAATGCATGGGACCATCTTGGAAGTCCTAAGCTGATCAAATCACTCATTCAGCAAATATTTATTCTGCATGCATGACCTGCAAGGTGCAGTACTGGGACATGGGGATAGAGCGCTGAATGAAAGAGACCCAAAGCTGGGCCTCTTGAAGTTGACAGTTGAGTGGAGAAGATTTGAAACAAATACACACAAGCAGATCTTTTAAATTAAAAATTCTCTTAAATGCTAGGAATGCTAGGAATGCAGTCTTCATTCTTGCTCCCTTTGGTAAAAATCAATAATAAAAATTATTGCAGATCTAGCTGTAATAATAAAATATTATAGACAGGGTAGCTTAAACAATAATCTATTTGCTTATACTTTTAGAGGCTGGAAGTCCAAAATCAGAGTGCCAGCCTCATCCAGTTCTGGCCTCCTTTTCACTGTGTGTTTACATGGCCTTTCCTTGGTGCCTGCATGCAAAGAGAGAAAGCTATGGCGTCTCTTCCTGTTTTTATAAGGGTACCAGCTTTATTAGATTAGGGACACACCCTTAAGACCTCATTCAACTTTTATCACCACCTCACAGACCCTATCTCCAAGTACAGATTGGATTTTAGGCCTTCAACATATGAATTTTGAGGGGACACAAATATTCATTGCATAAGTCCTTCAAATTATTCCCCCAGGGAGCAACTGGGATGATCCTGTTAAATCTTCCAAGGGCTTCCCATTTCAGTCAGAGTAAAAGCCAAGGAACCTGCTATGATGTCCAAGGTCCTGCTCTATCTGACCCTACTATTACTTCTCCGGCATCATCCTTACAACTGTCCTCCACCTTAATCGACCTCAACCAGAGCAGCTCTTTGCCCTTCTCAAACATTCCAGGCACTTTCCTGTCTCAGGGCCTTTGCACCTGATACTCCATCTCCCTGGAACACTTTCTCCTTGAGTAGTCACAAGGAGACTTGCCCTTCCCCCAGCTGTCTCTTCTCACATGTTACCCTCTCAATAAAACATCCCCGAGCTCTGGCACCTAAAATGGAGTATCTAAACGTTTTTGATACTCATTCACTTACTTATTTTGCTCACTGTGTGCTTTTCTGACTAAAATGTTATCTTCACAAACACATGCATTTTTTGGTGTGCTTTGTTCACTGCACCAAAGCACACTTTGGTGTGCTTTGTTCCACAGCACTGAAAACAGTTATTGGCACATACTAAGTACACAAATAAATTTGTTAGGTGAATGAAAAATGAACAGGGTGTTGTGATAAGGAAGAGTGGGTGAGATCTGTCTAGGTCAACAAAGAATGGTCTGTCTCAGGAGGGACAATACAATTTAAACCTGAAAAATAAGATGCCATCTTGAGAAGAGTCAGGAAGGGCAGTCATCTGGGAGAGGGGAACAGGTGGGGAGGAGCATGCTACACGAAGATGGAAAAGTACATGCTGTGGGTTGGGAAAGGGTTTGGCATGGTTTGGGAAGTTAAAGTATTGATGAGATAATGAAGGAGATGAGGGGAAAAGCATTTAAGATGAAGTTGCAGAGGTAGGTAGCAGCCAGCTTATAAAGCACCTTGTCTACCATACTAAGGAACTTGCACCTCTATATTTGTGCAGGGGGAAGCCACTGAAAGTTTTAGGTAGTTCCAGGGTAGGACTTGATACAGTATTTGTAAAAATAATCCTGGTCTACATGAAGAGAAAGGTTTGAGGTGGGTAAGAATGGTGGTAGAGAATGTATTACAGTTGTCGAGGTGAGATATGATGGTAAGTTGGATTTAATGTTATCCTACCCTAGCTTTATTTACCCAATGCCAATTACCTAGTTGCTCTTGTTATGGGCGTACAACTGGAAAAGGGGCAGCAAACTATGGACATTCCTCTTGACTAGTTACCACTCATTGGGTGTAGGATATTTGCAGCTTAATGGTAAACATTATGAGTTCTAAAATGGTGGGACACCTGGGTTGCTCAGCCAGTTAGGCATCTAACTTCGGCTTGGGTCAGGATCCCAGGGTCCTGGGATTCAGTCCCACATTGGGCTCCTTGCTCAGCAAGAAGCCTGTTTCTTCCTCTGCTTCTGCCTGCTGCTCCCCTGCTTGTGATCTCTCTCTCTCTCTCTCTGATATATTAATAAATAAAATCTTAAAAAGAAAAAAATATTTCTACAGGGTTTATCTTAATTGGAAATATTCTTCTCAATTTATTTGGTAACCTCAATGGGATCTAAGGGTGAGGATTACTTTTAAACTGGCACTCCTATCATTCCATGGATTCTATCAATGCTGCATGATTTTATGGAATATTGAATATGTGAGTAGAGCACAACCAATCAGATGCCTATTTTCTCCATCTGCCAAGTGGGAATACTCCTTGTTTTCAAGGGCTATTGCCCTTTTGAGATAGAGACAAGAGAGAAGATGAAATAAGTCAGCAGGGACAGCTCTAGAGATGCAAAGTGATACGCAAAATTAAAAGTATTCTAAGGACTATTTAAGAACATTTCAACTGAGACTCTCAAAGGAGTTTACCACTTCTCCATTACTGGTCATGACTGTTCCAGCTGAGGAGAAAGGTAACTTGCAATGGTAAAGATCCCAGGGGTAACAAAGTTGAGCTCCCCGAAGTCCTTGGCCTGTTTTCTCAATTTTAATAAATATGCAATCCAATCTGCCTGTTCTAGGACAGAACTAACATTTTATTTGGATGCAATACGGCGTACAATTACAATGGTTTTGACATATTCAGTTGGACAAGAGTTACCGTATCCCGCTCTTGTACAGAAAATTAACAATGGATGCTATTGCTGAATCCTAGTATCTAGATACAATAAATCCAAAGGCAACAAATCAAAGTGGGGAGCCCTATTAACCAGCTCATGCACATATAAAAAATATGTGTGAGTGACGTTTCTGAGGGCAGTAACTTGGTGTATGACAGCATTGCCAAGACCTACTGGTATATGGGCACACAGGCCTGGGCCCAGAACACAAACTGAATGAAGATTCTGTATTCCCCATGTTGGTTACTGTCTTTAATAATCATCGTCCTTTCTTTTGGTGATTTTCATGCTCAAGTTTATTTTTAAGCAAGATTGTCATGAGTGAGGAATTGCTAATAATTTGTAAGTTGAGCAGGAGGCTTTAAGGAGCTCTCTCTGGCTATGCCTAATAATTGCCCAGCTGCTATCTATAGGTCTGCTCCATTGACAGAAAATTTGGAAAGTGAGTTGAAGAGGCCTTCAGAAGCTTCCCATTAGAAAAAGGATTATTGCTAAGATCTCATGATGGGCCACGTTTCCTTTGAGAACTACATGCTTGAGAATGTGGTCAATTTTTGCCTCACTTCTTCAGCTTGACATGTTGGCCCTTGGCATATTTGTGATCTAAGAAGAATTTGCCAATAAGACACTCTGTCTCTGCCCGCAGACCTCATATCATGTATAAAGAGCTTCTCCAGTATACAGGTGTATTTCCACCAACGTGAAAAATTTATTTAGCTGCAGTGTAATTTACAAACACTGGTCTGATGGTCCCTACATTAGGCAGCTGGAACTAGTGTGTCTTGTGGAGCATATGACATAGTGGTCAAAAACTCTGGAGTCTACCTGTCTGGCTTCAAATATACACGGGAGCTCTTGCTCCTTCTGTGACCCTGCCAAGTTATTTGATTCTATGGGCCTCAGTTTTCTCATCTGTAAAATAAAGTTGATTGTGGTAACTTCTGCATAGGTAGTACTTAACATCACGAAGTTGTGAGAATTAAATACACTAATTCATATAAAGTACTTAGAAGTGTGCTGAGTGCATAGTACGGTCTCCATAATGTTACTTTTTTTTTAAGATTTTATTCATTTACTTATTTGAGAGACAGAGAAAGTGAGAGAGAGCATGAGAGGAGAGAAAGTCAGAGGAAGAAGCAGACTCCCCGTGGAGCTGGGAGCCCGATGTGGGACTCGATCCCGGAACTCAAGGATCATGATCTGAGCCGAAGGCAGTTGCCCAACCAATTGAGCCACCCAGGCGCCCTCCATAATGTTACTTTTTATGATGTAGCACAAAGCATAACATGACTAGAATGAGGTCAGAGGCCCAATAAACATCATGTCAACAGGAAAGAAAGAGTACATGTTTCCTAGAACATGTGGTGACTTTGCTCTACAAGAATTTTAAAAGAGCACATAGTTTACTTAAGTAGCTACCCAGGGCTAAAAGATTACCATTGCATAGTATACACTGGTATTATAAATTATTGCTAGTTTAGTGATATTCAGGGACTTTTATTTTATTCAAGTGTCCCACCAAATGTGATGAGTTTTTGAAAATGTGCTGAAAACAAAGATTGAGGTTAATTGCTTCATGCCTACTTTAGGCACTCCCCTTTAAATGTCTTTAAATGATTCTTTAAATGTCTCCCTATGATAAAGCTTTCACATACTCCTGCTGCTCCCGTGTTAATTCTTAATTTGGGGTTGATCCATTGATTGAGTCATTCATTCATTCAACAAACTTTTTGAATATCTAGTAATAATTATGATTTTTACTAAATGCAAACCCTGTGCCAAGCATTATAAAAGCACTTAAAAGTATATATTATGTTGTTCTGAAAAGAATATTTGGAGGAAGGAATTACTATGCCCGTTTTATAGATTAAGCTTAATGAAGTGCAATATCTTATCCAAAGCCATATAACTTGTAATTGTCAAAATTTGAACTCGAGCCCAGGACTGTAAAATCAAAGCACTGTGTTAAACTGCTTCCATGTTATCAGGCCCAATGCCAGGTACTGACAAAAATAAACGAGCCAGAGCCCCCAATTTTAAGGAGATCAGTTTAGGTCAGGGATAGTTATATATACAAAGAATGACAACACAGTGGGATAGTGTTAATGTAATGTACAGAGAGCTTTGCTCCAAATCTTTCCTTCCTCCATTATCACATCTATCCTTTTTCTTATCAAAATTTGCCTGTGGCATGTCCCATTAGGTCAGGGACCTAATCGCATGGAGAATTGGTAAATAATTGAGTATATAGCTATCATGTATTGGAGTCCTATACCCCAAATATTTTCCAGATTGCTTCTAGAGTTGGCATCTTATTGTAAAAGACTGACATCAGTAAGCATCTCAAGGGAAAAGCTGTGAGGTTTATGGTGGTGTAATCTTTGAGTCATTACATCAAATCATGAGGGCTGTCATCTATGTGGAAACTATGCGTGTGGCTCCTTTGTGCAAAGGAGAATTCATCACCTCAATCCCTTATCTCTTTCCCCAAGCAAAACTTTGCTGCCTTTGCTTCTTCACTACCTGAGTTCACCTTTGAAAGAAGGGAAGACAAAAAGTCTCAATATTTCACAAAATTGGACAGTTCACTTTTTGGAGTCAAATCTGGCAATGTGACCAGGAAATCTTTTGGAAAAAAAAAAAGTTCTTGGTATTTCCTGCTTCTTTGCAGATAATGAATTCAGAAAGAATGACCTCCCCCCACCAAGCTTAAAAAAATGTTTACCTACCCTTCTGTTTTCCAATCCAAACTGGTATGATAACATTCAGGAGGTCAACATTTGAAAATGGGTTTTGAAAAAGAAAACCACCCACACTCAAAAAACTATTTTCTTTCCTAGTAAATGTAATTTTAAATTTCAAAGACAGGATTTAGGTCAGTGGTTTGGGTCATTTTTTATTTTACCCAAACTGGGCCACCCTTCCATTATTGTGCAATCCAGAGGAATCAGAAAGATGTCAGGTAATAAAAATCCAGCAAGGAAAAAAAAAAGTTGGAATACATTCTGCCCAAAGTTACATGCCCTTAAGTTTTGCTGACCTCAGCAGGATTTGTACATAAGTAACGAAGGGCAGAATCTGGTCCACTGATTTTATTATCATTGAAGAGGAGATTTTTCTAACTGTAAAATGAAAATATATATATATATATATATAATTTATAATTCAGACCCAGGCTGACAGGCTAAGCAAGAGATGGAAACTTACTTGCTTGTGGCTTTAAATATAAATATATGCAAGTCAGTGGAGACCAGGAGTACCCACACATGACCAAGAGGCACTCAGGTCCGACATGACCTTTTCATTCCTGGAGCATCCAACGCATATGGATGTGCTTTCAGACAAGTCTGCAAGTGAAGTTTATTATGACATGGAGGCAAGATGAGGTGTGCTGGGCTGACTGGACAAGTGACCTTTCCAAGCTGTCAATCTCTGTTATCCTCATATATCATTTTAGTGCAAGGCAGAAGCCAAGAAGACTGCTTTTTACCTTATTCATAAAGCTTTAGCTTGCTAGTGCTGATGCTAAACCTGGACTGATCACCTTTGATGGATGGAAAAATATGGATAAGGTGCAAAAATGATGTTCCTTTGAAAACCTTTTACCATTTTCCTTCTTTACTTACCCAACCTGCTGTACTACTGTTTGAACTTGTCCACTTCTTACCTCCCACATTTGCTTGACCGTCTGATTTCATATGAATGTGCTACTTTCCTGTACTAAATGCTCCAGTGCTGTGGTCCTTTGGCTGACTGCAGACTGCATTTTACATGACTCAAGTGATTCCAATCAATTGATCTATGTATTTTTGCTGTTTGTGATGCTATTAATGTATAGACTCTCGCGCTAACAAGTTCAGTTTAATAAGAACGTTTTTTTTTTAAATCATGCCTACTTTCTCTTTATGTAACATTTTCTTTTTAGAAGCTCATGTGTTTATTCAACAAACATAACCCAGTACTTGGTACATAGTAGACATTTAATTAATGTTTGCTGAATAGATGAATGGCTTCCTATTCATAGAAGATGTAGTTGAACTGGATTTTGAAGGATAGGTAGAATTAAATAAATGAATGGGATTGGCGAGAGAATAAAGCCAGAGTTAGAGATGTACAAGGCATGTATGTGGCATAGGCTTAATGCCTGGTACTAGATCAGTAATCAACAAATATATGTTGAATGGATGAATGAAAAATGGTGTTAGGCACCACACAAATGGAAGGGTTTGTAAGTTATACCCTCTTCCAGGAGCTTAGAGACTAAGCTGTAAATAACTAATGATAAGTCATCTATTCATTCTACAAATATTTACTGAGTACTTGCTGTATTAGAGTTACCCAGAAAAAGAGAATCAGTACAGTCTCTCTCTTTCTCTTGATAGAAAAATAGATAGATGATAGATACATAGATACATAGATAGGTGATAGAGAGATAGATGGGTATAAATATCTATATCTATAGATAGATTTATTTTAAGGAATTGGCTAACAAGATTGTGAGTTCTGGCAAGTCTGAAATCGGTGAAGTAGGAGAGCAGGCTGGAAATCCAGAAAAGAGTGGATACTATAGCTGGAATGCAGTCTGAAGGCAGAATTCCTTCTTCTTAGGGGGAGTGTAGGGTTTTTTTCTCTTATGGCCTTCAGCTAATTTAATGAGGCCCACCCATATTATGAAGGCTCATCTACTTTATCCCAAAATCTACTGATTAATTAAATTAATTAAATATTAATCTCATCTAAAAATGCCTTCACGGTGACATCTGGATTGGTGTTTGACCAAATATCTGGTTACTATGGTTTAGCCAAGTTGAGAGTCTTATAAAATTAGCCATCCCATCTACTAAGTAGTGAGCATTGTTCTTGGTACTAAACATATAGCAGTGAATGAAATAGATAAAGAGCCTGTGATTATGGAGTTTACAGCACACAGGTATGCAGAAGTTTCATTATAACACATGGTAAATATTATGGACAAAAGTAAGGTAAAAAAGAGAGAAGGGTAGCTGCAATTTTAAAGAATGGTGTAGGAAGACCTCATGGAGAAGATCCCGTCTGTATCAAGACTCTAAGAAGTAAAGAAGTGGCCATACAGATGCCTGAGTGGGTAGTCCAGGAGAGGGAATAGCAATTGTAAACCTTTGGCAGGAGAGCCCTTAGTGTGTTTGAGAATCAGCTTTTGATCAGTGCTTTAATATACATAAAATATAAGCACAGATGTAACATAGGCAGAGCTTACTGTTGAATCAGTTTGGAAAGATTAGGTCTAACCAGAGTCTTCTTGGAATAGACCCTAGTACCTAGTACTTAGTGGATATTAATTAATGTATTTTGGATAAATGAATAACATCTCATCATGGATGATGCTATATTTGTGCTGGGTATGGAAGGACAGGTAGACTTAAATGGTGAAAACCGGGGAAAGGACAAGATAAACAGTAGGAAAGTACTAGATATTTTTGAGTCATAGGCCCTAGTCCAGAATGGCTGAGTCATGAATGATTTGGTGGACTAATAATCATGGAGGGTATAAGGAAGACTGGCTCAAAGGGAAGGTTGAAGCCAGATCATGAAACACCTTGTAGTTAGGCCACAGAATTTGGGTGTCATTTCATAACTGGTTCTAAACATCATATTTTTAAAGGAGGGGAAAAGTGAAGTGTTGTTGTGATTTAGGAAAGTATTTGCTGGAAGACATTCTTTTAAACACTTATTCTTAGGTTATTGCTAGGTATTATATGAAGAAAAACCAACAGCTTAATTTCCAAACAAATTAGGGACATAAGCAAAAGTTAAACGGTTTTGTTTTGTTTTGTTTTTAGTTGTAATATTTCAGATAATCTTCATATACCAAGAGGTGTTATAAGGCTCAAAGAGATATAATAAGCTATGTTTTCCTAATATTTTTGGTCACAGAAATACTAAATACCTTTTAGATAGTGTATCTAAAAGAATTAACAGAGCATTGTGTACACTTCATTGGAAATCCTGTTTTAGGAAGATAACACTTGTTGTAAGACTGGATTGAAGGAGTAAATGAAAGAAGATTGTTTGGAAAGCTGATAGAATAGCCACAGGGGAGGTAATAAGAACCTGAACTGGGGCTAAGTGGGATTGTGAAATAGAGACTTCTCAGAGGTAGTGTCACAATTCTGTCATCAGATGAGTCTGTGTTTGATAGAGGACTTAGGGGTTAAAAAAGAAAAAAAAGTAGAAAAATTTAATGTCTTAGAGCATGGGAAGCTGGTGATGTCCTCTGAGACAAAAAACCCAAAATAGATTTAGGTTTAGGGAGAAAAAGAATAAATTTGAGAGACTTATGAGAAAGCAACTTTATAATTCCTAAATACTAGGGTATTTTCTAGATATCTTTCTGTTATTGCCATAGTTTAATTTCATTGTGGTCAGAAATTGTATTTTGTATAATTTAAATTTCATTTCATTTATTTATTTGACAGAGAGCAAGAGTGGGAACACAAGCAGGAGTGGGAAAGGGGGAAGCAGGCTTCCCACTGAGCAGGGAGCCCTAGACGGGGCTCAATCCCAGGACCCTACAATCATGCCCTGAGCCAAAGGCAGGCAATGACTGAGCCACTCAGGCTGCCCTTAAAGATGTTTTATTTATTCATTTGAAAGAGAAAGACAGGGAGAGAGAACTAGAGCATGAGCAGGGGAGAGAGGGAGAGGGAGAAGGGGATTCCCTGCTGAGCAGGGAGCCTGATGGAAGGCTCAGTCGGAGGACCCTAGGATCATGACCTGAGCTGAAGGCAGATACTTAACCGACTGAGGCACCCTGAATGATTTAAGTTTTTAAAAATCTGTTGAGATTCATTTTAAAGCCCAGAGTGTAGCCTATCTTAGTGAATGTTCCATACCACTAGAAAATAAAATATGTCATTCTTTTGTTGAATGGAAGAACCTATAAATACAATTTGATGAAGTTGTTGATAGTGTTGTTCAGGTCTTCTATATCCTCACTGATTTTCTATTGTTTTATGAATTACTAAGAGAAGATCTTGGAAATACCCAACAACAATGTGGATTTGACTTTTTCTTTTAGTTCTCTTAGTTTTATTTCATGTATTTTGAAGCTCTGCTTTTGGGTGCAATCACATTTACAGTTGTTATTTCATTATGAAATGTCCCTATATATGGCTGGTAATATTCTTTGTGCCAAGGTCTTTCTGATATGACAGCTGCCCCTTACTCTGATTTGTGTCTGCATGGTATATCTTTTCTCATCCTTTTACTCTTTATCTGTCTCTGTCTTTATAGATGAAGTAGATTCTTATAGATAGCATGTAGTTGTGTCTTGCTTTTTAAAAATTCAATGTAACAATCTTTGTCTTTTATTTGGGGTATTAAACCATTTATATTAATGTAACTACTGATATGCTTAGATTTAACATATTAGTGCTTCTTTTCTACTTGCTCCATCTATTCTTAGTTCCCCTTTTTCTCTTTCCACCCTTTTTTTTGGATTCAGTTTTCTCTCCATTATGGGCTTATTAGCTATACCTCTTCTAAATTTCTTCAAGATTGCTCTATGGTTGAAATATATAACTTTCACTTAAAATAGTTGACAGTGAAATTATATTACTCTATTTCACAGATAGCATAAGAAACTTTCAACAATATGCTTTCCTTCCTTTCTCTTGTAGGTTGCGAGATTGTTTCATGCATTTTACTTTTACGCGTTACAAGTCTGGCAAGACATTTTTTTGCTTTTGACCGTTAATAATTGTTAAAGCAATGAAAATAAGAGCACTGCATCTTTCTATTTTTATTATTATTAACATATAATGTATTATTTGTTTCAGGGGTACATCATCAGTACAATCAGTACAGATTCATCAGTCTTACACCATTCACAGTGCTCATCACAATATATACCCTCTGCAGTGTCCATCACCCAGCTACCCCATTCCTCCTGCTCGCCTCCACTCCAGCAGCCCTCAGTTTGTTTCCTGAGATTAAGGATCTTTTATGGTTTGTCTCCCTCTATGGTTTTACCTTGTTTCATTTTTTCCTCTCTTCCCTTATGATCCTCTGCCTTGTATCTTACATTCCACATATCAGTGATATCATATGATAATTGTCCTTTTCTGATTGACTTATTTTGCATAGCATAGTACCCTCTAGTTCCAGCTATGTCATTGCAAATAGCAAGATTTCACTTTTTGATGGCTGCCTAAGATTTCATTGTGGGGAGATATATATATATATATATATATATATATATATATATATATATATATACACACACATACATACATACATAGATATACCACCTCTTCTTTATTCATTCATCTGTCTGTGGACATCTGGACATCCTGCTGCTATAAACATTGGGGTGCATGTGCCCCTTCAGATTACTACATTTGTATCTTTGGTGTAAATACCCAGGAGTGCAATTACTGGGTTGTAGGGTAGCTTTATTTTCAACTTGTTAAGGAACCTCCATACTGTTTTCCAGAGTGACTGCACCAGTTTACATTCCCACCAACAGTGTAGGAGAGTTCCCTTTCTCCGCATCCTCGCCAACATCTGCCGTTTCCTGACTTATTAATGTTAGCCCTTCTGACTGGTGTGAGGTGGTATCTCATTGTGGTTTTGATTTGTCTTTCCCTGATGCTGAGTGACGTTGAACACTTTTCCATGTGTCTGTTGGCTATTTGGATGTCTTCTTTGCGGAAATGTCTGTTCGTGTCTTCTGCCCATTTCATTGCATTAAATGTGTAGATTGCTCTAGGTAGCCTAGACATTTTAATATTATTTGTTCTTCCAATCCATGAGCATGGAATGTTTTTCCATTTCTTTGTATCTTCCTCAGTTTCTTTCATCAGTATTCTATGGTTTTCTGAGCACAGACTCTTTGCCTCTTTGGTTAGATTTATTCCTAGGTAACTTGTGGTTTGGGGTGCAATAGTAAATGGGATCGACTCCTTAATTTTTCTTTCTTCTGTCTCGTTATTGATGTATAGAAATGTAACAGATTTGTGTGCATTGATTTTATATCCTGCCACTTTCCTGAATTCCTGTATGAGTTCTAGTAGTTTTGGGGTGGAATGTTTTGGGTTTTCCACATAAAGTATCGTATTATCTGCAAAGAGTGAGTTTTACTTTGCTGATTTGAATGTCTTTTTAAAAAATTATTATTTTTATTATCTTTAAAAGATTTTATTTATTTATTTGACAGAAAGAGCAAGAGAGCACAAGCAGTGGAAGTGACAGAGAAAGAGAGAGAAGCAGGCCCCCTACCGAGCAGGGAGCCTGATGCAGGGCTTGATCCCAGGACCCCAAGATCATGACCTGGGCCGAAGGCAGTCACTTAACCAACTGAGCCACCCAAGCGTCCCTGATTCAGATGCCTTTTATTTTTTGTTGTTGTTGTTGTTGTCTGATTGCTGAGGCTAGGACTTCTAGTACTATGTTGAACAGCAGTGGTGATAGTGGACATCCCTGCCATGTTCCTGATCTTAGGGGAGAAGCTCTCAGTTTTTCCCCACTAAGAATGATATTTGCAGTGGGTTTTTCACAGTGTAGTGTTTTTCTATCCCTACACTGTGAAGAGTTTTAATCAAGAAAGTATGCTGTACTTTGTCAAATGCTTTTTCAGCATCTGTTGAGAGTATCAGATGGTTCTTGTCTTTTCTTTTATTAATGTAGTGTATCACATTGATTGATTTGCAGATGTTGAACCAAACTTGCAGCCCAGTAATAAATTTCACTTGGTAGTGGTGAATAATCCTTTTAATGTACTGTTGGATCCTATTGGCTTATATTTTGGTGAGAATTTTTGCATGCATGTTCATTAGGGATATTGGTCTGTAATCTCCTTTTTGATGGGGTCTTTGTCTAGTTTTGGGATAATACAGGCCTCATAAAATGAGTTTAGAAGTTTTCCTTCCATATTTATTTTTTGGAACAGTTTCCGAAAAATAGGTATTCTTCTTTAAATGTTTGATAGAATTCTCCTGGGAAACCATCTGGCCCTGGGCTCTTGTTTGTTGGAAGATTTTTGATTACTGCTTCAATTCCCTTACTGGTTTTGGATTTGTTCAATTTTTCTATTTCTTTTGGGTTCAGTTTTGGTAGTTTACACATCTCTAGGAATGCATCCATTTTTTCCAGATTGTCTAATTTGCTGGTATATAGTTGTTCATAATATGTTCTTATAATTGTTTGTATTTCTTTGGTGTTGGCTGTAATCTCTCCTCTTTCATTCATGGTTTTATTAATTTGGGTTCTTTTTCTTTTCTTTTTGATGAATCTGGCCAGGGGTTTATCAATCCTTTAATTCTTTCAAAGAACCAGCTTCTAGTTTTGTTCATCTGTTCTGTTCTTTTGGTTTCTATTTCATTGATTTCTGTTCTAATCTTTGTTATTTCTCTTCACCTGCTGGGTTTATGCTTTCTTTGCTGTTCTTTCTCCAGCTCCTTTAGGTGTAGGGTTAGGTTGTGTATTTGAGCCTTTCTTGTTTCTTGAGCAAGGCTTGTGTTGCTGTATAATTCTCTATTTGCTGCATCCCAAAGATTTTGAAGAGTTGTGTTTTCATTTTCATTTGTTTCCATGATTTTTTAAAAATTCTTTAATTTCCTGGTTGATCCATTTTTTCTTTAGTAGGGTGCTGTTTAGCCTCCATGTATTTGAGTTCTTTCCATCTTTCCTCTTGTGATTGAGTTCTAGTTTCAAAGCATTATGGTCTGAAAATATGCAGAGAATGATCCCAATCTTTTGGTAGTGATTGAGACCTGATTCGTGTCCAAGGATGTGATCTATTCAGGAGAATGTTCCACGTGCACTCAAGAAGAGTGTGTATTCTGTTACCTGGGGATGGAATGTTCTGAATATATCTATGAAGTCCATTTGGTTCAGTGTGTCATTTAAAGCCTTTATTTCCTTGTTGATCTTTTGCTTGATGATCTGTCCATTTCAGTGAGGGGCTGTTAAAGTCCCCTACTATTATTGTATTATTGTTGATGTGTTTCTTTGATTTTGTTATTAATTGGCTTATGTAATTGGCTGCTCCCTTGTTAGGGGCATAAATATTTACAATTGTTAGATCTTCTTGTTGGATAGACACTTTAAATATGATTTGGTGTCCTTCCTCATCTCTTATTACAGTCTATGATTTAAAATCTAATTTGTCTTATATAAGGATTGCTACCCCAGCTTTCTTTTGATGTCCATTAGCATGATAAATGGTTTTCCACCCCCTCACTTTAAATCTGGAGGTGTCTTTCGGTCTAAAATGAGTCTCTTTAAGACAGCATATCAATGGGTCTTGCTTTTTTATCCAATCTGATACCCCGTGTCTTCTGTTTGAGGCATTTAGCCCATTTACATTCCAGGTAACTACTGAAAGATATGAATTTAGTGCCATTGTATTGCCAGTAAGGTGACTGCTACTGTATATAATCTCTGTTCCTTTCTGGTCTATGTTACTTTTAGGCTCTCTCTTTGCTTAGAGGACACCTTTCAATATTTCTATAGGGCTGGTTTGGTGATTGCAAATTCTTTTGGTTTCTGTTTGTCCTGGAAGCTTTTTTTTTTATCACTCCTTCTATTTTCAATGACAGCCTAGCTGGCTAAAGCATTCTGGCTGCATATTTTTCTCATTTATTACCCTGAATATATCATGCCAGTCCTTTCTGGCATGCCAGATCTCTGTGGATAGGTCTGCTGGAACACCGTATCTTTCTTATAGAGCATCCTTTTAAAAAAGCCATTTCTTTGCTCTTAATTTTCCATGTAAGATCCATATTTCTAAATGGTATCATACTTCATTTGATGGAAGATTTTTCTTTAAAATTTTTTGAGTACACATCTAACAATTATTTCAGCTCTAGGTTCATGACAAAGATTTTCCTTTCATTATTTAAAGATATTTTTGCAAATATACAATTCTAAGTCTGCAGTTATTTGTTTGTTATTTGTTTTGTTACTGTTTTGTTCCTTCCATTCTTTAATTATGTGAGTCTATTATCTTTGGACTTGTGTAATCTCTGACAAAATATCGAGTATAATTCATGACTTTTTTCCTCTCTATGTATATTCTTTTTATCTATCTTGAGGATTGTCTCTTTATCTTTGCTTTTCATCAGTTTGAGCATGATGTGTCTGTGTGTATTTTTTCATGTTTATTCTGTGTGGGATTCTCTGACCTTATCAGATTTGTGATGCATTGTCTTTCATTCATTTGAGAAAATTGTTAGCTACCATTTCTAAATGTTTTGATGTTCTATTCTCTTTCTCTTCTTGGAATTTAGTAATCTCATGTTAAATCATTGCTATTGCCTAACAGTTTTTGAATGCTTCGTTTTAATCCTCCACTCCTTTTTTTTTGTCTTTATGTTGAGGTATGTATGAGAATGATGGTGTTCATCTCATGTGATGACATGGTCCGTGTCTGCTTGTCACCTCAGTCTTTGTCCCACATGCCCCTTTGACAAAGGACCATAATAAGAAGGAAAATTGTTTATCAAAACTGAAAACCAAGTCTACATACCATAATCTTATTAAAGAATTAATTTTTTTAAAGGATCTGATAAAGGAGAGACTGATTGAGGTGGCAAATATTAAAGGGATTTCACCAGGCAGGCTTTTCCTTGCTTGTGGAGATTCACAGGTTTGTTGCCCCTTCCTTCAGAGCATCATAGAATTGTGACAACTGAATTGTGGGGTAATCAGCAGATACAAGAAGTAGCACACAAATATCAATCTCAGTAAAATCTTTGGGATGTGTACCTTGAGTTACTGCTATGGTGCTCATAGCTTGTGCTTGATTGAAAGAGCCTACTGAATGAAGTAGAGACGCCTTTGCAGCACTTTATAGGGACAGTCACCTCAGTTAAAGTAGCTAGATCACATGACTGGTTAACTTACAACTGCTGTAACAAACATGGAAGGCAAACTTGAAAACACATTGATGAATCTGTTATGACTATCTTCAACTAATCTTTGAAAAAATATCACAAAACTCATGGAAAAAATTAAATCATAATTATAAGAAAAAATATAAGAAATATGAGGAGCACGGGATGCCTAGGTGGCTCAGTGGGTTAAAGCCTCTGTCTTTGGCTCAGGTCATGATCTCAGGATCCTGGGATCAAGCACCACATCGTGCTCTCTGCTCAGCAGGGAGCCTGCTGCCCCTTCTCTCTCTGCCTGCCTCTCTGCCTACTTGTGATTTCCCTCTCTCTCTGTCAATTAAATAAATAAAATCTTTAAAAAAAAAAAGAAATATGAAGAGCAGTCCCAGCCTATTCAGTGTAGAAATATGAAGAAAAAAGACAGATAAATAATTAAAAAATATGAAGAAGAGAACATTTCCCATAAATGAACACTTGCGTTTTCACCTTGCAAGCAATTATCAACTCAAATTCAGGCAAAATAAAAAGAAATTGCACCTACACTTAACCTCAACATATCTCAAATTTGGAGAAAAAAGGGAAAAATACCTACAAGTATTAGAAGAAACAAGTCATTTACGAATTACATCCCTTTCACAATATTAAATGCTATGAGACAATCTTTAGATTTTGAGGGAAAAATATGTCTAAGAATTTTATACTCACTCAATCTATTTTTTACAATAATGGAAGCAAAAAGAAATTCTCAGAAATTTAATTTTGTTTTTTAAAGGCCAATTCTTCTAAATCTCTGAAGAAAAGATACATCTGTGCTCTGAAACAAAGCTTAGTATTAGATGTATATCTTCTCAATTCATTTTACTAAGCTAGGCTAAATTGAAAAGAAAAATACTTATATTGTTTCCTTAGTAGATGCAAAAAATTATTTGGTAAAATGTTGCTAAACAATAAGAGTCTTAGGAACCTATGACAGGAGAAAACTTGCTTAAAATACTAACATTATCAGTCTGAAATAGATAATGTGATATTTAAAGGTAAAAGGCTAGAATAATGTCAAAATCAGAAAGTAGATAAGTTATCACTAATTAATTTAGTATTGCTTCTTAATAGATGGAATAAAATAAAAAATAAAATTAAAAAATGAATTATAAATATTAGAAAGGAGGAGACAGTTATTATTTGCAAATCATATAGAAAGCTAAATCAACTTAAGTATTAATTAGAGCTAGCAAGAGAATTGTTGGGGTTAATGTACAGCATGAAATCATCTGTAATACCTGATTTGCTAAAATGTAACACAGAGGCTCCTGGGGTAGGGAAGGTTTTGGAGAAGGGCATAGGCCTTTGGAATGCCAAGGCCTGCATGACCGCTCTACCATAAGATGATCACTCTGTCATAGGAATGCCGCTGGGAACTGCCTTCCCTGAAGCTTTCTTAGCCCAAACAGCCATCCTGTGATCTAAGAGATGTATATATCGTCCCTTAGGCTATGTTTAGTAGAACTTGGAGAACACACAAATTAGTATATCATATCTTTCCCGTAATCAGATCTTCCTGGTTCCAGGAAGATCTCTTGTCACACATCACGTGCTTGAGAAAAAGTGATAAAGATTTATGGTTATCCTGAAGGACCAATAAAAGCAGAAGCAAAAAAGAGCAGAGGATCTTTGTCTCTGAGTGTTGACCCTCCTTTCTTTCACAGCACAGTTTGGAGTAATCTTTCATCCATTGGTACAGGGATTGCTCGCCATTCCTGACAAGTGGTGACCCTGACGTGATCATCTCGCAAGGGACACTGAATGGACCACCCGAAAACGAAAAGTCTGGGTGCAGTCAATTGGCATCTATTCATGGCCAAGTTTGGGGAAGTTTTAGGCTTGGGTATTTTTACAGAATTAAAAGATCTGTAAGAACTCCGGATATGGGGAAAAATCTCTCTCTTCAAAGAGAGAGAATATATTAAGGTTTTAAAGTAATTTTAATTTTTTAATCTTAAAAAAATTTTTATTATTTCTTTAAAGATTTTATTTATTTCTTTGAGAGAGAAAGAGCACAAGAGGGGGGCAGGTCAGAGGGAGAAGCAGGCTCTGCTGAGCAGGGAGCCCCATGTGGGACTTAATCCTGGGACTCTAGGATCATGACCTGTGCTGAAGGCAGTTGCCCAACTGACTGAGCCACCCAGGCACCCTGAGTATTAACTATTTTTGAGTAGTCACACAAGTTAGTAATGTTAGCAGTGGTGCTGAAATCACACTGGCAGGGCTGTTCGACAGGATTAACAGGGAAGAGGACTCATGTTTATCGAGTACCGACTATGTACCAGGAGCTGGATATTCAAATGTGTTTATGCATACACACACACACACACACACACACACACACACATATGCTGTGAGGTAGATAGTTCTGCTTTCATCTTTAAAAAATTTTATATCATAAAACAAATCACGGATGCAGAAAATCATACAAATTAAATTTGTAGCATAGCGATTATTTCGGGGACAAACATCCTGGTAACCACCACCTAGGTCAAGAAATAAAACTTTACTAGTGACCCCAGGAGTCCTAGTTCTTGTTCAAGTCCTAATTGACTTGAACCCCATCTCAATAACGGCCTCTCCCCCCAAAAGTAATTCGTACCCTGACTTTTATAGTACTTATTTCCTTGCTTAATCATTTGAATGTGCATCCCTAGACATTATAGTTCCATTTTGCCCATTAAAAAAAAATTAATATCTATTTTAGGCCATATATTCCCCCCATAGCTCTTTCTTTTCCTTGTAGTCTAGCCGTTATGCTGTTTGACCCATAGAGTTTCTCAAAGTCTGGATCCTGTCTACTTCATCTTCATAGTCCAATTCAACATGGCCTTCGCCCTCTACATTTTCTG
The DNA here is from genome assembly GCA_028533885.1 of Nasua narica. Lineage (NCBI taxonomy): Eukaryota > Metazoa > Chordata > Mammalia > Carnivora > Procyonidae > Nasua > Nasua narica. The sequence continues at coordinate 106,727,816 of CM052797.1, read as the reverse complement.
CATATTAGCAGCTGAGTCAGCCAGTTTCCATCCCTCTGGCCTGATTATAGGCGGTTCTGTGTTCTTTTATCAAGAAGTACATACATGACTAGAGTTTGTTCTTCTTTGATATTAGCTGCTATTGTTATAATGACTACATACACTAATTCATGGGAGGTTGCAAAATGGCAATATTGTGTCATTTTGTTTCCCCTATCAGTCGTAATGATTTTATAAGAAGATGTTTTGCTTAATCTATTATTTGATCACCCAGTGGTACAGTTCATATAGGAAAGGTAGAACAAATACTTGATTCTTCTGTTTTATTTACTTCGTTTTTAAGAATATAATTTGTTTATGTACCTTCTTCAGAAGGTGGTCAGTTAGTGTTTTTGCCAAATATCTTTATGAACTTATTGAAATATACTTATGCATTTCAGTTGATTGCAATTATAATCTTTGTTCCAGCTGAAATTTTACCAATATTAGGTTGGTTTCTAAGTCCATTTGATAGCCTCAATGGCTCCCTTGTTATCTGCTAAGACAAGATATTTTAGGATCATCTTTTATATTTCCTGCCACACCTTTAGAATCATCAATTCTCCAAGAGGTTCCTCTATTTTCTTAAATAGAAAAGGGAATTTCAAGACTATAAACTGAGTGTTATGTATACTCATTGCTACTGATTGGTCATTGTTTCTAGGCCTTTATAGTGAATAGAATTAGGTATTTTATATCAATACAGACATAGACACAGGAGATGAAAAATTTGAAAGATTCTACAATAACCGATTTGCCACTTATATAAGCAACAGTCTCAGAATAACAATGGTAAAACTGCTGCTACCAACTAGAGTACTAAAAATAGATACAAAAATGTTTGTATCCACTGTGCAGCTTCCCCACCAGTTTGGGGGACTATACTATAACTACATTGTTAGAGCACATAGGAACTATAAACTTGTTTCTCTTTTAACTGTCATTTAGTGTTACTTCTCCAAGTAAATACATACCTAGTGCTTACCACCAGTCCTCATGACAATGTCTCTTCAGGCATGTTGTTGGCTTGGAGCTTCTTGTCAGTAGATAACTCAGCAAGGGCTCATGGAAAAAACTGAGTTTTTGCAAGGTAATAATGGGTGTTTATCGAAGGTCAGTTTTGCTAGATATAAATTATTGGTTCATACTTTTTTTTTAGTATCTTACCTACATTGTACAATTTCCTTCTGGCTTAAAGCATTGCTGTTGAAAAGTGTGATGAGAATCTATTATTATTATTATTATTATTATTATTATTATTTATTTTGCTTATATGCCCAGGGTGCCTAAGGAATTTCTTCATTCTCTTTAAAAAACAGTAATTTTACAAAAGAGTACCTTGGTTTTGGTCATTCTGTATTAGTGATGTATGTATTCCTTGGTTTGTTGTTGTTGTTTGTCATATTTTTCCTTAAAGCAATTTTTAAAAGCTAAAGGGGCTACTATAATTGAGAAACAGCTCCTTAAGGTAAGTGGGGCCTCTGTAATGGAGGACCAACTTCAGGGTTTGTTAGAGGTTGTTATTGAACAGAACCCATGGTTCCCTGACCAAGGAATGTTAGACTTAGAAGTATGGGAGGGAATTGGAAAGAACGTGAGATGTTGCCATAAACGAGGTAAACGGGTGTCGCTTGCTTCCCTTACTATGTGGGGTCTAATTAGGTCCACCCTGGCACCTCTGCATACTGAGGACACTTTAAACGTTTTTAAGGAAAAAGAGGGAGGCTTATGACTTCTTTGGCTCCCCAAATTAGTCCTTTAACTTCTCAAGTTAGACCCAACAAAGAGGAAAACTCCCTCCTCCTCCCTACTGGGAAATTCCACCACCTTCTCCCCTTCACTACCCACTTGGTTGATCCTTACTGGGGGCTACATCTGGGAAGTGATTCATACCAGGGAATTATTTCCTAGGGAAGTTGGCTATAAGGACTACATGTGTTGGAATGTTGCTTAGATCATGATGGACTTCTATCTTTACTGTTTTCCGTCAATGTCCTCTACTAACAACTTAAGCTACAAAATTGGATAATTTCCCATTGTAAAATTTTTCTAGTGTTCTCCAAGGGTTAAAAACAGTGGGTTCTTCAAAGCTCAAGGTGAGGTAAAATGAGGCATGACCTTCACAGTGCAACCTTCAAGCACAGTCTCATAGTATTTCAGTCCATACACCAGCATCCATCAGAGTCTAGAATGCGATGGGGAAGTGGGGGTTGGGGGAGGCAGGACTCCCTCCTACAGGGGCCTAGATCAGTGGTGGTGGTCATAGTGATTTTGTTCAGGGGACACCTCAGGTCGCTTTGACACCAGGAACCTCTGACATATCCTGAGTGGGATGCCACCAGGGAGTCAGGGGGATTTTCTAGGTAATGGGCCTCTTTTTTTCAGTTCCCAAGGACTCTTCCTTGGGGTGCCTTTTAACCCACTGGAAACAATTTGGATTGGAAAATTTAGGAAAGCACTGATCTTTAACACAGCATGGACTCAGTGGGTTTTATCAGTCAGAACTCTTCAGAGCTAAACATAAATGGACCTCGGGTACCTATTGCTCGTACCTGGGCCTTCATTACTCTACACCAGGACCCCAATCTAAGGGCCTTGCAGAATGGGTTTGCCTGAATGTGTTTGGGTAGTAAACTCCCTCCTGACATACTGGATGATAATTATCTGAATAGGCCTCCTCTGAGTAAACCCAGGCTGCTGGAGGAAACACAGGCCATCCCAGACAAAGGGGACTCTTGACTCCCTCTCTCTCACTGTTCTTAATAGATGAAGGGGCTTCTTCCTCACTCGTTTCATGGCTTAATTAGAGCCAACCATGGTTAAGTCTACCTTGGGATGGGGACTTTAAGGAATATTCCCAAGCAGCTGCCAAAACTCCCTTTGTTTTGGGGGAAATTCCCTATCTTCTCTGGCCCAACATTGGACTATCTATTTCCCCTTGTTGGCAGGAAAACATGGTCTTTGCTCCTCTATTGGAGCTAACGATCTCTGGAACTGGGAACCTTTTCTCTGCCTTCTGGCAACACTTTGCCTCTTCTGTCTCCTCCTCCTCCTTCTTTCTGCACCACCTTAGGTGTAGCCTCCATAACTAATTTCTAGCCCATCCTCCGGCCTCAGGCACCATGGCTCCTCCTACCTCTACCAACAAGGAGCAAGAAGAGCACTCTCTGGACCTAACACCACCCACTCTAGATTTCCCGGCCAGTATCTCTGGTAAAAATGGACAATGGGGAGAATCTGGGTGGAATGTAATTCAGTATTTGAACAAAGTTAAGTTTGTTGGTTTTTATTAAGGTAGACATATCTTTAAGGTTATCAGCAGTAAATGTAAAACTTACTCTATCGAGGTTTACTAAAGATCAAATAAGCTCATGTTATCTCTGTTGCAATTTATTACCAAAAAGATGACTAAAATGATGGTTAATTGTTTGTTTCATCAAAGTTTTCATAGAAGTTAAGATAGTTTTCAAAGTCTTTGGTTACCCGAAACTTAAAGTTTTGCTTGGATGGTAAATGGAATTATATTCTTTGGACATCTAGGTCTTTTCCAAATAGAATAAAGTGCTAGGCCTTTGTTTACTAAATGTAGGTTTGTGCTTTTGACTTCTTATTGCAAAAAACTAAGGATATTTAAGTCTGTTGGTAAAATATATCTTATGCTTAACTGATTCACAAATTTGCCATTTAAGGAATTCTGGTGTGACAGTTGACAATTGGTTACTACTTAGTTTTCACTGGAGACTAAGGTTTCTAGGAATGCAAAATTCGACTAAATGTAGTTAAGACTGGTGAAAATAAGGGAAGCAAGTCTGTATGTAGAAACACAGGAGATTTGTAAGAAAGATATAAGGAATGGGGATGCATTTTTGTCGAAGGTAAAAGAAGGTAATTTTGTCCTAAATAAGATGGTTGTTTGGAGAGATGGCGTGGGACAATCTGAATGCAAAGAAAGTTGTAGAAGGTTTATGAAAGAGAAATCTTTAGAAAGGAATTTTAGGTATGGTTAGGATGGACTAAGATTAAAATAAAGGGATTTTAAAAGTATAGTGGTATAAGATTGACATTCTCTCTCTTCAAGTGATGATGTTTTCTTGAATTGTTGGTCTGCTCTTGATAAGAAAATGTAAACAAAGGTTTTTTCTCTTTTGTGTACCCAGAAAATCATTTTCTATGTTATGTCATTATCAGGTCTTTGATTACTTAGTTAAAACTTCTCAATATTAAAGAAGCTAAGTTTTGCTAAAACTATATAACCCCCTACATATTTGCCTTTGGAATCTCTTACTGTCACCTTGCTTAAATAAAGACTGAGTTTTGTAGTGATCTGTAATCCTGTTTAGGCCTGTGCTTTAAAACTTTCTAAGTTTTTTTGTTTTTTTTTTTTAACTTTCTAAGGTTTTAACAAACTTCCTCAAGATTTAAATCATGAACAAAGTCTCATTGACTAATTAGGCTTGTTTGGTATGTTACCCTCTGGCACAAGGTCATCAGCAGTCTGTATTCTGTCTATTGAAGTGTTTCAGATGTCACAGAAATAACTGAGTTTCCTTGTCAATTGTATCATAAAGAGCTCTCATATCAGATCATTAACAATGTCCATTTCTGAGTTTTTGTCATTTATAACTGTTCTTACTCTCTTACAAGATGAGGCTTATCTTCAAGGAAATTCATATAAAAGGGCTTAGGACAAAGACAAGTTTTTGATATCTTTAAAAATCTAAAACTGAAATGTATAAAAACTTCTAGAATTAACTAAGGCTACTTTCAAATTAAACAAGAATTAGTAACTTGGGACTAAATGAACAGATTATTTAGTTTTGTGACTCTTATTGAAAACATTCCTGATTCTCTAATGTTTGCTCCTCCAGATTAAGGAAACTTTAGCTTAAGATATCAATGATTTACAGATATGTGATAAAAGATTCATTTGTGAACAAAGCATTTATGTAAAGCAGAACTTGGGCCCCTCAGTATGCGGTCTGGTGTACTAAATATGATGACTTATCTGAACAACAAGCTGCTCAGTCACTTAACAGGGGTTCCTGTAGTGGCTAATATGCTTCAGGGGAGGGACCCGTGCGTAGATGTAGGACAACAAATAGGGATCCCAAGAAACCTCTATTGAGATCATCAATAAATTACAGCACGCTATTTGGAGACAAATAAGTCATAATCAGGCTATTATTGAGAGAGCACATTCTACCCTTACACACATGATACAAAACAAAAAGGGGGAGATATGAGTCCTATTGGACAATTATAGAAAATATTGCTTAATCTAAATCTTTTTAATTTAAATTCTGATTTTGAAACTCTGGCCAAAGAAAAACATTTTAAACCTCACTGCCCACCAGAAACACAAGCCCAAGTACTCCGGAAGGACCCAAACATGGGCATTGGACAGGGACCAGTAGAACTCATAACATGGGGGCGAGATTATGCTTGTGTTTCCACTGAGGACTGACCAGTGTGGATCCTCTCTAGAAACATTAAACATTATCGTGGCCTCGCCCAGCCAGAATCCAGTCCCTCAGAGGAGTCACTTGAATCTACAAGAAAAACAGCTGACTGTCATGTTCCTCCCCAGTACCCACAAGGCCAAATTCATAACCCAGGGAGACCTTAAGAAGATGACCCAGAAAGCCAAGGAGATTCTAGATGATCCAAATGCTTCCTGGGTCGACTCATTGCCGGCATTATCGTGGCTGTCTCAATTATTACCACCATTAGTGTGGTCCTTGCCTCTCTTTCTCACTCAATTCAGACTGCTGCCTTTGTGAATCAGCTGGCTATTAATACCCCAGAGGAATTTCAACTTCAACAAACTATCTATCAGAAAATATTGAGACATCTTCAACTAATGGAAGCTGCTACTGAAAATCTTGGGAAAAAACAAGAAGCCTTAGCCTATCAGCAAGGCCTCTTAGGTGACTGGGCTCACAGATCCATCTGTGTTACCCCCATGCCCTGGAACCAGAGCATACATGACTGGGAAAAGATAAAGAAACAAATGTATGTATCATTCCATGATATTTTAACTTTTTTTTAAAGATTTCATTTATTTATTTGACAGAGAGAGAGAGATAGCGAGAGAGGGAACACAAGCAGGGGGAATGGTAGAGGGAGAAGCAGGCAGGGAGCTGAGCAGGGAGCCCAATGTAGGACTTGATCCCAGGACCCTGGGACCATGACCTGAACCGAAGGCAGACACCTAACAACTGAGCCACCCAGGCACCCTGATATTTTAACTTTTGATGTTCAGCAGCTAAAGGATCAAATCCTCACCTCTTTGATGGTGGCGGAAAATCATAAGCTTCATACAGAAACTTAGCAATCTAATTTCTAACAATCTGCAGTGGCTTAACCCGGCCACATGGTTCTCTTCCACAAAATGGGGATTCTTAGGAGTTGCTCTTGTAATAATGATTACTGGTTTTCTTCTTATCATAGTCTGCAAAATCGGAATAAATGCTCTAGCCACTGCTAGAGATGTGAAGCGTATCTACATAGCACAACTGTCTCAGGAACTACTTGCTGCCACTTTAAAGACACAAAAAGGGGGAGATGTTGGGATTAATGTAGAGCATGAAATCAGCCATAATACTTGGCTTGCTAAAATGTAACATGGAGGCTGCAGTGGGTGGTGGAAGGTTTTGGAGAAGGACATAGGCCTTTGGAATGCCGAGGCCTGTGTGACCACTCTGTCACAGGAATGGGGGGACTTCCCCGGAGCCTTCTTAGCTCAAACAGCCATCCTGTGATCTAAGAGATGTATTGTCCCTTAGGCTATGTTCAGCAGCACTCAAAGAACATGCAGAGTAACATATTATATCTTTCCTGTAATCAGATCCTCCTAGTTCCCGGAAGACCCCTATCACACACCATGTGCTTGAGAAACAGTGATAAGGGTTTGTGATTATCCCACAAGACCTACAAAAGTGGAAGCAAAGTAGAGCAAAGGGTTTTCGTCTCGGAACATTGATCCCCTTGCCTTCTTTCTTTCACAGCAAAATTTGGAGTAATCTTTCATCTGTTGGTACAGGGATTGCTGGCCATTCCCAGCTGAAAATGAAGTAAGATATCCTTCTAAAACTTAAACACATAAGAATTAGTAGTTTTCCTACATGTTCATATTTTAAAATGAAAACATAATAACATAAACATAATAGAAACAATTTCTTTAATAGTCACAAAATTTGAAAATATCTAAGAATTAGGTTATTACAAAGTATGTATAATTGGCAGAAAGAATTTATAAGCTTTACTAAGCAACCTAAAAGAAGACCAATCAAAAGCTATTCCATTTTTGAAGGATTTAATCATATAGGTAATTGTTTATAATATTTACTTGAAATTGGCAAGACCCAGAGCCTTATATACAGCATGACTTCAAGTATCTTTTAGTTCTGTTATGAAACAGATGGGAGAAAACCTATCAAATGTTAACAGTGGTTATCTCTGTATAATGGAAGGTGGGCCGATTTATTGTTTGTGTGATTTTTTTTCTTCAACATGAATAAAATTTTTAAAAATTCAGAATAAATCAAAAATTATTTTTTTTAAAAAGGTAATAACATCATAGTCTTATGAATATGAAAAATGTAGGAGTTAAATCAGTGTTTATCAAAATGCAATCTGTAGTCATCTGAGCAGAATTTAGCTGGAGTATTTGTTTAAAAATTCTGACTTTTGGATCTCCTGTCATACCCACCAAATCAAGCTATCTTGATAAGAGCCCAGGAACTTGTATTTTAAACAAGCACTCCAGATGGTTCTTTGGCACACTAGAACTTGCGAACAACCAGGTTCAAGGGTTTGCTCCATTTGTGCACAAGGAAAGCATTTTGGAGAGCAGAGAATAGAATAAAGTTGTAGGGCCTCTGTGGTTCTGCTCTTGCTGGTCAGGAATGGGTTTAGATGCAAAGCTAGAAGTCACCTAGAGGGTGAAGTGAGTCTCAGTGGTTAGTAAGTCATTTCTCTTCATACTTGCAGAGCAGAATTCTCTACCGGGTACTCATGAGAGTACTTGGAGAGAAGTTCTTACTGTCCTACTAGCTCTCATTGTCCTGTAAACTCAGTAAATTCCAGCTTCTGGGATGGAAGCACAGCTTGTCATATTCACCACTGTATCCCCAGCACCTAACACAGTGCCTGGAAATTACAGAGGCACAAACCATATTTGCTTAAGGAATGAGTAAATGATAAATTGATCTGCCAGGTAGGTATGAAACTGGTGCTCTAAGGAAATCACCCAGGAATCAGGCCTGTGTGTCACTTACCTCTCCTCCCCTACCTTTTATCCTTACAACCTGATGGCAAACCGAAGATAGGAGAAATCAAAAGTTGCTAATTGTTAGGAAATTCTAGGGATCTTATATCTTAGGGACAGATGAGAGATTGTCGAAGCTTGAGGTTTATGGTTCTATGATTTTAGTTTCAGTATCTAAGAACATTTCTAGTTTATTTCTTGGAAAATAGAAGATTAAATAAATTCTTTATGTCCTAATAGCATACATGGTTCTCTATATGAAGAAAATAAAGTTCAGGTGTGTCTGGGTGGCTCAGTTGGTTAGCATCTGACTTTAGCTCAGGTCCTTATCTCAGGGTCCTGGGATAGAGTCCTAAGTCATGCTCCCTGCTCAGCAGGTAATCTGCTTGTCCCTCTGCCCCTCCCTTTTATTCTCTCTCTCTCTCTCAACTAAGTGAAATCTTAAAAAAAAAAAAAGTTCATGTATTAGGGCTCTCCAGAGAAACATCCAGTAAGATACAAGGGTATCTGTAGGTATGTAGATAAATATATATCATTTTGAAGAATTGGCTTAAAAAAAAATAATTGGCTTGACTTATGATATTATTATGGAGGCAAAGAAGTCTCATAATGTACCATCTACACACTGGAGACACAGAAAGCCCATGGTCTAATTTATTCTGAATCCTGAGAACTGGAGAAGCCAAAGGTGTAAATCCCAGCCTGAGGGCCAGAAAAAAATGAGAGGAGATGTCTCAATTTAGGCAGGAAGGAAGCAACAGGGGATCTTCCTCCACTTTTTGTTCTCTCCTGGCCCTCAATGTTTGGATCATCCCCACTTGGGAGGGTAATCTGCCAAGATTGAGCCCAAGATTCAAATGCTAATCTCATCAGGGAAACACCCTCATAGACACACCCAGAAATAATGTTTATGCTGGGAACCCCATGGCTGGTCTGACACATAAAATTAACCATCACATCGGACACAATGCATTTTCTTTGGTGGGGATAGATGCTAAAAAATACCTATTGTAAAGGTGCAATCATATTCCTCGTGAAGCTGAGTTGCCTCTTGAGTATATTTTTTATTTCCTATTGCTGATGTAACAAATTACTATGAACTTGGTGGCTTAAAACACACACATTTACTATAGTCTTGAAGGTTGGAAATGTGACACAGGTGTGATTGGGCTAAAACCAAGGTGTTGACATGACTGTGTTTCTTTCTGAAGACTCTAGGGGGCAGTCTGCTTTCTTGCCTATTCCAGCTTCTAGAGAGAGTTCATGTTTCTTAGCTTGTTGTCCCTTCCTGTATCTTCAAAGCTGTTACCGACTCGGGTCCTTGGGCTCTGCAACTAGTGGAGTCAAATGGGGCCAAGTAAGAATTTCCAGGGAAGGCTTTTATTGGGGATTATGCTTGATTCATAATGGAGACAGCACAAAGGAAAGGGCCCTTCCTATTAGACTCTCAGAACAAAGACTGGAAACAGTTTTTAAAGAGGATAAGACAGGAAAGGAATGACATCTAAGCATGAAGGGGCAGAGAGAGAGACAGGAAGTTGGGCCCATGGCACAGTGGATAAACCATGTACATGTCTTGTTAGCATATTAAACCTCCACCCTGGGCATAATTTTTAGTATTAAAATGAAAGAAAAAGTGGATGAAGGTCAGCACTGGGGCCCATCTTGGGGCAGACTGGTTAGGTCCAGTGTTCGTCAATCTTTGTAGTTGAGTCCCTCCTTTGGTAAGCATCCTGCTTCTGCATTCCTGCTGGATATACCACTCAAAAGGCATAGGGCATAGGGTTTCAACTGTCAAGGAATGCTGGATTTCATGGTCAGGGTGAGGGTACCCAAGTCCAGTCCCTGCTGTCTCAAAGCTACCAACACAGCATCTCTCTGGCCATTCATCTGTACGCTTATCTCTCTTTCTGATTCTAAGCTCTGTTGAGAATGGTTTTCCTATTTTAAATACCCATGTGATTAATTGGGCCAACCTGAACAATCTAGGATAATCTCATCATCTGAAGATCCTTGACCTTAATCCTATCTGCAAAGTCCTTTTTGCCGTATGATATACTTACTCACAGGTTCCAGGGATAAGGATATGGACATATTTGGGGAGTCATTATTCCACCTACCACAGACTTCATAGGACACCTAGGATTTAGGAATGTTTTGGGATATGGGTGAGTGGAGAAATCCTGCTTTTTCCATAACAGAGTACCTTTGTCCTGCAACTAAATCAGACAGATGTTCATACTGCAAATGCCAGAGGTTGCAAAGAATTTACTGCTTAGAGAGGAAAAGGACTGAAGGCTTTATTTATAAACACGATGCTTCATTTGGCCTAAAAAAGTTGAACTGAGATTCTGTTCTTGCTGTGAGGATTTGACAGAGAAATAACTGTTTTAATGTAAACCAGTGTGCTCTTTACTTCAGTTACAGAATCTGCCACCTCATTCTCTACTAAGATTATGGCATTTGAGTTGATGTTATTTGAAGTTTATGGACATTTGGACAGTGGGGGACTGGAATCTTGAGATTTTGGAGTTAGACATTATCTAACATTGGAAATAAATTACTTCTGACTGTTTTTAGAAAAAGAAGGTAAGAAAAGATCTCTGACTGTAATATTATTGATATATATTAATGATGACCCTAAGATAAACCAAATATACAAGACTCTGAAGAAGATTGCTAGAATTTAATTAAGACACAGTAAGGAGTTCAGTTGGTATATTTATACACTGTCAATTATTTGCAGAAGAATATTAATAATCTAAGAAGAGTATGACCTATATTTGTCTGAGTATGTAAATAATAAAAGTCCTTTTGCCAAAAGTTGAAACTGTTTATAGCCTGTGGAGAATTTCATAGTAAATGTTTTTATCCTGTCATTTCTGTGTATCTTATATAAACATGACTTGAAGAGGATTATCTGCAAGCAGGAATTAGTTAGCATTAAAAATAAGATGTACTCATCAAGCTTTCAACAGAGATACCATTTCCCAAATTGACAAGCTGTCAGAGGACTTCATGACTACAAAGACATCATAATGAGAAGAAAGGGGCACAGGCCTAAGTGATCCAAGTGTTCTTGCTTTCTACACAAATCTCTCTTGACAAGGGGAATGAATTCCCATCTATACTCCAAGGATATATGTGTGTATGTTGTGTGTTTCTTTCTGCCGATCAACAGTCAATTTAACTATAAATCATGGAGAATGTTCTTTTATATTCCTGAATATTTAGGCAGTGGAACCAGCTGTTGATATGGTTTACCTACCCATGATACTAGTAAAGTCAATATCTGAGAGCATCAAAAGCAGGAATTTAAAGGTCCTAGATAGGTTTGCTGCATACCAATATCCTATGGTTTTCTGGATCTCTTCCTCAAAAGTTTGGGAGTGAAAGGCCATGTAGTATGGTGGTTAAGAGTTAGGCCCCAGATGAAGAAGCCTAGTTTCAAATCCTGACTGCCCCTTTCCTGTTGTATGATGTTGAGAAAGTGATGTAATTTTAAAGGTTCTCAATTTTCTCGTCTATAAACATGGAGATAAAAATGGTACCTATATCATAGGGCTGTGGAGAGAAGTACATCATTTTTGACATATGTAGAATGCTCTGAACAATACTTGACACAGACTAAACACTGAGTGTTACCAAATTGCTATTCTTGTTTGAGGTCATTTTGCCAGCAAAACATTTTTATGAAAAGTGTGCAAACAACTTTCAGTAAACCGAATTCTTTGTAGAAATACTTTTAGGAGAATTGGGTATTTGAAAGAAGACATAGGAAATGCCTTGATAGTGAAAAAACACTTTACCCTTAGGATATCAACATCTCCCATTCTTTCAGAGTAGGAGGGCCACACCTATAACTCCACCATATTTGATCAGTGGGCTATGTAACAAGGAATAAGCCTCTCCCCCACTTTGTTTATTTATGTCAGTGATACAGGGCTGGGACGAGGATGAGGCACTAGACTTAGGCATCAACCCCTCCCCTATTAATATAACATATTTTAAAAAATAAAAAATAATGCAAAAAGTCTATGATGAACACAATATCAAAATTTTAAATAAAAATGAGATCAGAATTTCCAATTTTCCCTTTTTCCTCAACCTCAGTATGGCTTGACATTTCACTGAGTAATGCACTCCTACTTTCCATGTAAAAATCCAAATTATTCAGGAATAAATGTAATGTCAATGGTTAACATTAATGACTACGTGCTAGCTCCTATGCTAAGTGCTTTAAAAGAAGTGATTGAATTAATACAAATGCTCCCATTTGCATAGCATTAAACTGAAATTGACTCTTGCCAAACCAAATCCTTTATATCAGTATCATACATTTTCTACAGTATCATATCTATCAGTATCATACACTTCTACGTATAAAGTCCAACTACATTATTATTAATTTTATTCTAAATAGTGAATTATCTTTCAAAGAAAGAAATTTTTTTTGAAAGAAATTTAATGCAAAAAATGGTTTTTTTTTATATTTACTCACATTATATTTTTGATGTTCTTCATGTTTCTGTGGATATTCGAATTTCTATCTGGTATCATTTTCTCTCTGAAGAATTTTTAGTGATAAATTCTTAAAGTTTGAAAAAGTTTTAAATTCACCTTCAGTTTTGATATATATTTTTCCCAGGTGTAGAATTCTTGGTTGAAAGTATTTTGGTTTCAATACTTTTAAAGCTGTCACTACACAGTCTTCTTGCTTGCATAGTTTCTCAGAGGAAGTCTGCTGTCATTATTACTTTCAGTTTTTTAAATTTAATGCATTTTTCACTGAATATTTTTAAGATTTTCTCTTTATTACTGGTTTCAGCAATTTAAATATGTGCATTGGATTGGTTTTGCTCATGTTTATTTTACTTGGGGTTTGGTGAGCTTATAGGATCTATGAGTTTATAGTTTTTATTAAATTTGAAAATTTTTTGCCTTTTTTTTCAAATATTTCCCTTCTCTATTTGCATGTTAGATCATATGATATTGTTCCACATTTATGGTCTGTTCATATTTTAGTCTTTTTTTCCTCTTTGTTTTATTTTGGATTTTTTCAATTGCTCTTTCTCCAAGCTTACTGATCTTTTCTTCTGCAATATCTAATCTACTTTCAATTGCATTCAGTGCGTTTTTGCAATTCAAATTTGGTTCTTTTTGCATATTCCATTTCTTTTATCATGTTCATGTTTTTTACCCTCTACCTTCTTGAACTCATTTATAGTAGTTGTTTTAATATCCTTGTCTACTGATTTTGTCATATTTTTATCTCTGAATCAATTTCTATTGATTGAGTTTTCTCCTAAAGATGGATCATAGTTTCCCCCCTTATTTGCATGCCTGGTAATTTTTGATGGGATGCCAACATTGTGAACCGTATGTACTTGAATGATGACTTTTGTTTGGCTTTGTTCTAGTTTGCAGTTAAAGTTCTTGGAATCAGTCTGATCCTTTTAAACCTTTCTTTTAAGTTTCAGTAGGACAGATCCAAAGGCAGTCTGTAGTCTAAGACTAATTTAGCCCTACTTCTAAGGTAATGCCATACTGAAGATTCGATTCCCCATGTATAATGAGATCTTTTTAATCAGTGTGGTTGGAATAGAACTATTCTCAGCCATGTGTTTCAGGAATTGTTCACCTCTTCTTCTCTTACCCTTGGATAGTCTCCTTTCACACACATGCACATTAGTATTCAGCCAAAAACTCAAGTGCACCCCCTCTTCAGATTTCTGGGGGCTGCTTTCTGTGTAACTTCTTCTCTGGTACTCTGCCCCACTAATTCTAGCTCTTTCAGCCTCCTTGATCTCCAATCTCTTGTCTCCTCAATTAAGAAAGACCTCTGGTTCTATTTGGGATCCCCTTTTCTGTACTGCAGCCTGGAAATTCTGCAGGCAGTAGGCAGGGGCAATCATAGAGATTGTTTTGTTTCATTTTTCTCAGGGACCATTGGCCTGTATTGCCAGTTGTACATTTGAATACCATTGTTTCACATCCCCATATTCCCCGTAGTTTTCTTGTTTAAGATAGGAGGATAAATCTGGTCTAAGTTACCTCCTCATGACTGCAATTAGAAGTCCCCCTAACAGTAGTACTATTGAATATTAAGGATGTTTTATGCATTATGTAATCATCACAATCCTTACCTCCTCATAGATTAGAGTCAGACAAATTAAATAATGCTAAGGAATGGTATAGCATAGAGGTTAAGAGCAACAATCAGCAGCTAGAACCATGAGTTCAAATATCAGCTTTTTCACTAATCAGCCATTTGAAACACTATATTTGTTTGAACATCAGTAAAATAATATCTAATTAATATAGCTACTATATAGACTATACGTAATACATGTCAGGTGCTAATAACATTGCCGGGGCAATACTAATTTCTCAGTAAATGTTATTTCCAAAGTCACATGGCCTGTGGTGGAACTTCTAAAATGGAGTCTCCATTGCTCTTCAGTTCATGTGCTTTCTGAAGAGTGAAGCTTATGAATGTGCTGTTGTTAACAAGAGAGCTGATGGAATCTGGTAAGCAAGTCTTAATAGACTTTTATTAACAGCTCTGCACGGAATATATTGTTTTAGGTTTCCCAACTATTCAAATAGTAGAACTGTCTGTTAAGAGTGTAAAGTTACTCCCAGTGATACAAGTGAATTTGGGGCCAGTGACTCAGGTCTGGGAATATAAAAATTAAAGCTAAAGGGTCCCAGCTGTCTCTGTAACCTATAGGAGGCCAGTATTTTGGTAACTTGGCAATCAAATGGTACAAATATCCAAATACGTTTGATGCATCTTTTTTTTCCCTCCTCTTTTACATCAGGCCCCTTTTTTTTGCCATATACCCACACTGTACTAAAGCAACTGATGACCCACACAAATGTTTTGGATGGCGCCCTTGCCTGCATCACTATGCCCACGAGGCCAGGTTGTTTCTGTAATTTCCTTTTGGATTAAAAAATGTATGAAGGACTATTTCAGTGAAAGATTAACCTGTTTCATCACCACAGTGGTGTGTTTCTGCTTAGATATCTTGAGAACATAGTGAAAAAGACATTGGACATTTTCTCTTTATTCAAAGAAGAGGGGGAGAGAGAGAATGAAGTTAGACAATGTGGGGGAAAGAAAGAATGCAAATGAGCCATGGAATAAAATAAAATTATTGAATAGAAACTTCCATTATATCTAAATGTTTATGAGAGACGGTATCTCAAAGATACCCTTTGAGAGGGTGTCTCAAAGTGATTTTATCCTAAACTTATTTGGTAAGACCAAACGTATTTAGTAAACTCAGTGTTGGAAACTCCTATAAAAGCTTCCAGTGTCCAAAAGAGGGTAAATAATTTGAAGGTTGATGAGCCGCCATCCTTTTTTTGCCAGCTGATCTGCATTGTTAAGCTATTAAAATGGTATCTGTTCATACCAACAAGGTCTTCTTTTCTCAGAATTGAGAAATTTCTCAGAATTTTTCAATTGATGTGGCCTTCCTATCAAAAGGAAAACTCTTTTAAGGCCAATTTGGTTTTTTGTTGTTGTTGTTCTTTGGGTTTTTTTTTTTTTTTTTTTAATAATCTGGGGTCACTTGAGGCCTTTAAGGTTTTAGTGGGTTTAAATTTTTTTTTAATTTCTGCATTTCTTTTGTGTCTCTGTCATTTCCCTTTATGATTACATCTGAATGGAATTTCTGCACTTTAATTATAAGTCACTAGTGTTCTTCACAACTTGCTCCCCAAGTGATGAGGAGCAGCTGGTGCTTCCAAGAGGTAGGGAAGCACCACGATGGCCTCTCTCCCCTGTGCTGAGAAGTCCTGTTAGGAATGTACCATGTTTAAATGTAAGTTCCTTTGTTTGTTTATCTGCAGTTGCATGACTGACCTTAGCTAAGTGGAACCTGATGAAAGAGAAGGGAAACTCTCATCACCATCCATTCCTTTGTTTTCTTGGCGCACTGAGTACATTTTCCCAAGTTTCTGGCATTTCATTTTAAAATTTATTTGGAACAATTTTTCTGTTGCATATTTAAAAAATGCATTATAAGCTCATTTGGGTTTTGCAAATAAAGCTTTGCAAAATGGTTAACTTTATAAGGATAAACACTTTCTGTTCTTATAATGATTTTCCTTTTGGATTGGTGGAAATGATGTTTTTTTTAAGCAATCAAAGCTGTAATCTTGAATGAAAAGTGCACTCCACAAGGATCAGTGGACAATGAAGGGTCTTCTACTAGAACATGCTACATTATTAGCCATTTAGCCTCGATTATTTTAATTCCCTCATGACCCAATCAGAAGTGAAGTAATTCATTTTCCATACACCAATTGATAAGTCATGCAGATGGTGGCAGCCAAGCAAATTGAAGCGAAATGTCAAATTACATAATGTTACCCCTATCACTCCTGAGAACATGACATGCTACATACTGTTATTGCCCCATTCTCAATGGTGTGCTTCTCTACACATTTGAAGTAGATGTCATTAAGTTATAAATGCCATTATATAGACACATGAAGGAATGGTTAAAACTTAGAGTACATTCTAGAGGAAGAGTTTACTGTGTTTCCATAGTCTTTCTTATAGGGCATATCTTGATTTTATAGATGGATACAAACACAGAAGAAGTTTGAGCCAATAGATGCAGAAAACAAAATATTCTGTCAATTTCAATCTGATAAAGAAAGTTGCAATGTTGAATGTCTATTTCCCTATTGATGTTTTGCATTAATTTAGGATAGTGGTAGGAGGATCCTCACATTGCTCAAAATACCCAACTTTATGTAGTGTTTATAACAGCAGGGTACAACCTTGTTTGGTTATATACCTGTACAATACCTGTGGAACTTAAAAAAAGTACAAATGTCTAAACCCTGCCCGAGACCTACTAAAAACAAATTAGGTGGAGGTCAGACCTGGGAATTTGATTTTTTTCAAAAGCTCCACAAGTGATTCTGATTGAGAAGAACAGTACACTCCAAACTTTTTTTCAGTTTTTATTTTGGGCAGCTTTACCTTTGTATCTGTATGCTATAGAATTATCAGAATAGTTCAAACAATAATCCATTTAAAAGATCCTGGACTATCCGGGTAGATTTTTAGAAATAGAAATTTCTTAAAAATCTGGTTTGAGAATGACATGCCACTCAGTGAGAACATCTTCTCTTCTCTTTTTCTTCAGTCTTTTACTCTAAAAAAAATAGTCACTGCCCCCTGTCTTTATTGAGGGTCTGCTCTGTCAAGCACCATGCTGGCTCTTTTCATTCAAAATCTCATTTAATCTTTACATTTATCCTACAGTAAATATAACTGTGTGCACTACAGATATGAGCCAGTTTGGGCAAAGACTCAGAGCAAAAGCCAGAATTTAAATTAATGCCTGTCTGATTTCAAAACTTGTTCTCTTGGGGTCACCTGAATGGCTCAGTCATTTAAGCATCTGACTCTTGGTTTCAGCTCAGGTCATGATCTCAGGGTCCTGAGATAAAGCCCCTGTGGGGCTCTGTGCTCAGCATGGAGTATGCTTGGGATGCTTTTCCCCTCCTGTTCCCTCCTCCTCTGTTCCTCCCCCCCACCCACTCTCTCTTTCTCAAATAAATAAAATCTTTATTTAAAAAAAATTGTTTTTTGTTATGCTATCCACCCTCTCTCCTTTCTTTTCACCTTCCCCACCCATTTCCTTTCAGTACCGTGTCCTCTAATTCTTGTTTTCTTTCACATCCCATGCCATCATATCTGGAAAATGATATAGAAGGGTGCATAGCTCCCACAAAAGTTCTTGGTAATGATGAGTGCCTCAGTACTCATGTAAACCTCTCCACTTGGAGAGGTTCTTGCGGTCCATGATTTGACAAACCTTGGTCTGGTATCCTTTGACTAATGGAAATATTTATATTTTTTGACTGCTTCATTTTAAAGAATGTCCTGGGATTTGCTCAAGAGAATATAAAAACCTGCTGTCCCTATTTCCATTTCCAGACCCAGACATGACCCCAGTACAATAAAGCATCTGCTTTTGATTTCACATCTTTTTCTCTTAAGGGCCATCTTTCTGAACTAGGTTTTAAAGTAGCTCAATAAGCAGCAAGTACGAGATGAAAGTAATGAGAGAAGTGGTTCTGGTTAAAAAGTGGCAGAAATTACAGAACTATCTATGTAACCTGAGCTTTGGTGTAGTCCTCTATATTCATGGCCTCCCATTTACAGTTGCCTTGACCTCTGGCACATCTAGCTGTGTTTCTCAAGTAGGGCAGAAGAATTGCAATGTGACTTAATCTCTTTCTCTTCTAATTCATTTAGGTGTCTCTCTAGGTGGGGCCAGGGAAAAAAGCACTATGGTTAAATACTACTATGCAAAATAAAAAAAAATGATATGCGTTATGGAGAAAAACCTTTCTGAAGTGGAGCTGAAATGGACATTTACTTAAGAGTCAGATTCTGCATGATATTTTATTGTATTTGTCTAGAAATTGCAGAGGAATCTAGTTCTAGATTCAGGGAACAAAGACATAAAAAACTTGATCAACTTTGGAACTAAAGAAATTGAGCAACCTGGCAGGGATTGAATACTCCTGCCTAGCAAATATTTTGCACATAGTTCACACTTAACAAATATTTGCTAAGGGAGTATGCAACCAAAGAAGACTGAAAGGAGATAATACAATTGATAATTGGAGGCCACAGTATAGTTATGTAGAATCAGAAATGTTCATTTCTACCCTGAAGACCATGTATAACCCTGGGCAAGTGACACAGCATTCCTGAGGTTCTGTTGCTTCTATGAAACGAGGTTCATGAAATAAACAATGGAATATTATTCAGCCATAAAGAATGAAATCTTGCCACTTGCAACAACCAAGATGGAGCTAGAGAGATTATATTAAGTGACATGAGTCAGAGAAAGGCAAATACCATATGATTTCACATAGGTGAAATTTAAGAAACAAAACAGAGGAGCAAAGGGGAAAAATAGACAAACTAAGAAACAGTCTAAGTTAAGTTAAGACTATAAAGAATACACTGATGATTACCCAGGTGGGGAGTGAAAGGGGGGATTAGTTCAATAGGTGATGGGGATTAAGGAGTACACTCATGATGAGTACTGGGTAATTAAAATGAAAGTTTAAAATAATAAGTAAAATAAGGTTTATGACATCTAACTCACAGATTGTGACAAGGATTAACTAAATGCTATATGTGAAAAGTATTTTGCGAATAATCAGTCAAGAAAATCGGAGAATCCCAACATCACAGATATGTAGTGTGGATTCAAGTAAAGCTTTGGTAGGGAGTCATGAAAGGAAATGAGTAGGTGTAAAGCTCCACAGGCTACTTATGTTTGGACATAAAAGCTATTGCTGTTGTTGACAAAAACTTTTGTTGAAGGTAGATAATTGATTTAGAGCAAGGACTGTGTCTTGTTAATACTTGTGGTTCCAGTTCCAGCAGGGTCTGCCCTGGCGTAGATGTTGAGTGCGTGTGAGAAGGGATAGGTGAATGGATGAACGGATGGGTGTGTGGCTACATAGCTCTGCTTCATTTTTAGGTTCAGAAATGGAAAAGTAGTACTTGATATTCTCTTTAGCTCCGCCCAATACAGTTTTAAAAGAAAACCATCATGACTTCCTAAATATTTTGGTAAGACTGCAGTGTTTTACCTCATTTTCTAGGAAGACAGGTGATGGCATGAAATACTGCTGAGAAAACAAGGCTTATTCTGTGTGACTGGAAACCACATTTTCTGAATTAGTATTCTTGTCAGCCAATGAGATCAAGCCAACTGTTAAGTGATTGTTAAAGTAAAAAAGAGGTATAAAAACAATGCCATCAGTCTGTTTTCTCACGTGTGCTGTCTGCTGGCAATGGGAACCAGTATCCTTATTGGGCATTGGGGTGGAAAGGAGGGAGTGATCCGTTTTGGGCAGGCAGCTTTATACAGAATTAGGGGCAATTATGAATGATACATTTAAACTAAGTTCCAAGACTTATTTGTACCTTTCAGAACTTCAAAAGCACCTGTGTGGTATATCTCATGATTTGTGTGCTCATTTCAATAGGCTTGACTTTCTGTGCCTTTGCATTTTGCCTATTAACATTTTGCACAAATAATTGTGTGTGTTTATAGATAGGCATCCAGGCTCTTGGTGAATCCAACCAAGTAGCTTTTTGTTACACAAATAACCCATAAGAAAGCAAGATAAAAAAATAATGACCCCTGGGGGCTAACAAGATAGACATGAAGCTTTATGAAAACAATCTGGTTCTTGTTACTGCTCTCAGGAGGAAACTTTCTTGGGATATGTGAATGCATCAAGTTTAAGCCTGCTTAAAAGAAATAGGAGCAGATGTAGACAAAGAGGCACAGTCATTGGGCCTATCTATGTCGATGGGGCAACACACGTCAATGAAGGATGCTTCCTGATGACTGGACAGCCAATATACAGTAATAAAATCATAATTATAGTGCCTAATGTGTAAAAGAGAGAGAGACCTGGGATTATGGGCAGTAAAGGATGCCCATGGGCAAATAGATATTACTTGAAGCCCACATCAGTATGTTTGGGTTTAACAGGTAAAGATCCATTCCCTTCTTTTTCCCATCTTGAAGACCTTAAAGAATCCTTAACCTATTAGGAGCAAATAGGTGATCCAGTGGTATTATTAGGTGAAATGTGGTTATAGAGAACTTTTCCACTATTTATTTATTTATCAAGAAATATTTATTGAGCAGACACTATGTGCAGAGTGTTATTCTAGGTGCTTACGTTACAGTAATGAACACAACAAAATCCCTGCCTATATGGAGCTTACATTCTGGTGGAGAGGACGAATGATGAACAATCAACCACATGAACACATATAGTATAATGCCAGGTAGGGGTAAGTATGGTGAAGAAATATAAAGTAGTCTAAAAAGATAAGAGTTGACCTATCACAGATTGGAATAGCCATGTTAGAGGAAGTGGTCAAGTAAGGCTTCTCTAAGAAGTTGAAGCTGGAGGGGAGAGCCAAATAAAATGAGAGAACAAGTCATATGATGACATAGAACAGTTCTAGATGAGTGCTATAAGAGGATAGAGCAGCAAGTGTGGAAGTTGGGAGGTGATTGCACTTAGATTTTTTTTTTTATTAGAGAGAGAGAGAGACTGAGAATGAGAGGGGAGAAGGTCAGAGGGAGAAGCAGACTTCCCGCAGAGCCGGGAGTCCGATATGGGACTCGATCCCGGGACTCCGGGATCATGACCTGAGCCGAAGGCAGTCGCCTAACCAACTGAGCCACCCAGGCGCCCTGCACTTAGATTTTTAGAGAAGCAGAAAGGAAGTGAGTACATCTTAAGTTGGAAGGTTCACAGAGAAGAGAATGAGACTGGAGAAACAGGCAGGCAGCAAGAGATCCAGGGAGACCTGTGTAGGTCATGGTTAGAATTATGTATCATTCTAAGTATGCTGAGAACTATCAAAGGGTTTTGAGCAGGTGAGCAGTATGATCTCATTTGTATTTTAAATTCATCTTTCTGCTGCCATGTAGAGAATAAACTTCTTGGGGCAGTCATGGTGTGGAAAGCAGGACAAATGATCCCTTCTCATGGTTTCTAGACTACAAAGTATATGAGCTCCTCAAGGGCTGAGACGAAATCTCTACATATTGTTCCCAGTGCTTTGCCTTATCCTGGTACTACATGGGTACATGGTAACTCCTAAAAAAAGCCTGGAAGGGTGGGTGAGGGAAATTTCTTAGACTGGGGTAAAAATACCTTAGCCTCTCATGACTTAGGACCCTTCTCACCAGATGGTTGGTCTTCATGAAGGGTGAATTGGGTTCCTTATTTTTTCTGGAGTTTCCTAAGTGATTTCCTAGGATCATGGGAACACAATTATAATAATGACCATATAGAACTTGCAGTGAAATATTGGGGGCACTGTGAAAATGTCACATGAATTGAGGACAAGAAGTTTGAGTCGTACAGAGGTTTGGCTTGAGACCAAAGAACAAGACTACATGGGGTAGCTGGTCAATTTGTTGTCATGACTTGAAATGCACTTTGCAGATTTAAACTATGGAAGCATTAAATTTTTTCTTCCTCCTTGTCAGTATAAAATGTATTTGATAAGGTCAGAGAGTGTTAGGTCTTTCTTCTTTGATGGACTCCTCTGGAGACTTGTCTTGACCTGTGTCCATAAAATTACCCTTTCCTAGCTAAATAAAAGAAACAAATCTGTGCAAGCCTCCTCATAATTTTGACTTGTGGGTGTCAGACAAGTCTGTGAGCTCCCACCCTTATTATAAACACCATCTCCAGAGGAGGCAAACATTCTTAATTTTTAGAGTCACAATGCAGTCATGCTTTGAGATCATCTGAGAAGTGCTGTAGAAGCACAAAGCATTATTACTATCATTAAGGCAGTAATGACTATGATTATAATGCAGTTAGGGGAGCCGAGGAGGAATGGTAGTTAAGGGTGAGTAAGATTTACCCCCTGTATATCTAAGTAAGATTTGCTGTATCAAAAACCTGTATGTGTGAGCGTGTGTGGTGGGCATAGACAGATGATATTGAGATATCATCACTGGAGGATATGTACTGAAACCCATTTTAGTGAAACTGGGTTCAGAAAACATTATTCCATTCCATTCTACTTAAAACTTAGAGGACAACTTTGCTTTGTTTCAGTAATAATGTGTTGGTGAAAGTGTGATTTCCTTGCATATCACTTGGGAAATGATGGTGATCTCAGAAGCTCTGGATGTAACAGGAGGTTGTGATATAAAGTATTTACTTCAGATATTATTACTCTAACGGCTCTGGGAAACAAAAGGAAGATGCAACAAAAAGTCTGTAGTTTGGCATCTTTGATATTTACTGTTTTTTCCCCCCATTTTCTTCCTCGATCTACATTTTTGGGAATCTGTGATTCTGAAGAACTAACATTTACTCATTCAGTAAGAATTTATGAAATATCCGTTAAAAGCCATGCCTGGTGTTAGCTTTTAGGATTAATGGGCTGAATACAATTTGTTCCTTGCCTTAAAGGTTTTACAGTTTAGTGAGAGAGTCAGACAAGAATATGGATGGGTTTTATGTGTTAAATATAAGCTCTTCCACTGTCTAAGCATTATGATCAAATCTACCCCTTGGATATCTCCCTTTGGTGTCAGTGTAGGATGGATTTAAGTGAGGTGAATTGGAAGTAGGGAGAGCCTGATCAAGGTCATTTCAGAAATATAGGTGAGAGATAATTGCCTTACTGTTAGGTTCTTGAAAGATTTTTCAACTCTGAAACCCAAAAACTTGATATTATTTATTATGAGACCAAGTGAAGGGAATGACTGGTTTATAGGATTCAGAAGTTTCTGTGGTTGGACTATTTAGTTCCTTGATGTTGCCCTTGTTGTGAGTGGAAGTGGACAATGATTCTTTTGCAGGAGTGGGAAATGCCTGCATGTTTCCTCGGAGTTGCAGAGGTTCTGTGCATTTGAAGAATTGACTTAGAAATGTTTTGTGAGGGTTCATAGAGGGCTAGAATTGTATGTGACGTTTTGGACATGGCCCTAAATGTTGCCTAAGAGAGCATACACAATGTTAATGATCAAAATTATTACTTCTTTTCTATCAGAGTGGATTGCCAATGGAAATTTCAGACACCCTCTTTCAGAATCTGAGAATTATTCTAGTGCAGAGAAAGAAAAGGAATGTTGGCACTGAGAATACATCTGCCTTGCCTGGGTTGGATATTGTGGGTTTTGGGAGAAGATTCCCTCATCATTTATTTCAGGTATAGGGTTCAACAAGTAAACAAACTCATAGGGCTATTCAAGTTGTACTCTGTAAATTCATCCCTATCCTGAGAGAGCCATAAAGCCCATCACTTTTAAGATTATAAAGAAGCTAATTGTTTTATATTTGTAATTTGAAAAGACTGAATTTGTCTTTGTATCACTGGGAAAACTATAATCACCATGAATTAATGATGCAAATTATGTTTACAGGGGTCATGTTTTACCCATTTAGAGATCAAACAGCTTTGGGGAGTCTTTTAGTACTTTGCTTGTATGCAAATATTTGCTGTTAATTATAAAAGAGGCTTAATAGAAGTCAGTCTAACTTCACACCAGACCTAAGTAATAGAGTAGGATGACCAGGTATTTTCTATTACCTCTGCAAGTGTGGTCAAGACAAATGACATTAAATTTAACCAGGAAAGATAAAGTCAGCAAGCCTTATTCTCAGTACAAGTAATATAACAAACAACAATAGAGGACGGAGATGGAATCAAGAAAAAAGTCTTGATGGCCACTGCAGGGGAACCTTAAAGAGCCAGCCTCAGGGATGCCTGGGTGGCTCAGTTGGTTAAGCATCTGCCTTCAGCTCAGGTCATGATCCCGGGGTCTTGGAATCGAGTCCTACGTTGGGCTCCCTGCTCGGCGGGAAGCCAGCTTCTTCCTCTGCCTGCTGTTCCCCCTACATGTGTGCTCTCTCTCTCTGTCAAATAAATAAATATAATTCTAAAAAAAAGGGCCAGCGCCAGTGTTGGCCAATCTCTTCCCAAGAGTTTTGATAACATAAGAGTTGGCTACCTTTTGGGGATGCTTTCAGGTATGGTGAAGGGACTGGATAAGCTCTTTAAGTTCTGTATTAACAATATTATATTTAATTGGAAGTTACCTTTGAAGCATTTCCAGAAGTATGGACTATTTTTGAATTTAAAGGTGATACTTATTAATTGCTTCTAACTAAGAAAAGGCTTTCCAACTTCCTTGTCAGAAAACATCTTTACCAGAACAGAAATAACATGGATTGCATGTGGACACACTCCATGATATGAAATCACTCCCTCCTATAGCTACTTAAGCAATTTTCTTTTTATGTCTTCAGAAGAAGCAGAAGTGGTCCCCCATGGAAACACGTGAGTGTAATTCACTTGATATTTATTAATACCTTCTCATTATGGTAGGTGCCATGCTGAATCTTTTCATGCGTATGATTTCATTGCATCATATTGTATTAAATGAAGAAATAGAAATGAGACTGGTGGTTTTGTTTTGTTTTGTTTTTTTGTTTTTTCCCCAGAGACACAGAGCTAAAATGTGGCAGAACAAAGTTTCTGAGTTTGAGGTTCGAGGTTCTTTCTTGTGTATCTGTGGTCATCTTCTCTCACTGATGTACTGTTGATAACTCCCTGCCTGTCAAGCTGAGCCCCAGGCAACAGCTCTATCCTACCTATCACCTCCTTCAACCCCCTTTGTTATCCCCCAAGCTAAGCTCTAGCCTATCGTCTCTGCCTTAATTCTTCAGCTGTTACCTCCAGCCACAGCCAGTGTTGAGACTAGAACTTCTGGATCCCCTTTTAGTTTCATAAATTTTGGCTTCAGAGGTCCTCTTAATTCTACACTGCTATGATGTAAAGAAGCATGCTATAGCAAATCTTGTGGTTATAACTCCCAAATGTATCTCAAATCTGCCAAAGTTCCTCCATTACCACATTTTCCATCCTAACTCAAGCCACCATCTTGAAAGAGACAAAAATGTGGACTGCGGTAAAAGTAGTCTCATACTTTACTATAGAGAGTGTGGGCCGTGGGCCAGTAGCATCAGCATTACTTGGAAGCTTGTTAGAAATGCAGAATCTCATGTCCCACCATCGACTTGGAGAGTCAGAATCTGCATTTTTTTTTAAAGATTTTATTTTATTTATTTGACAGAGAGAGAGAGATCACAAGTAGGCAAAGAGAGAGGGGTAAGCAGGCTCCCTGCCAAGCAGAGAGCCCGACGTGGGGCTCGATCCCAGGACCCCGAGACCACGACCTGAGCCGAAGGCAGAGGCCTCAACCCACTGAGCCACCCAGGCGCCCCCAGAATCTGCATTTTAACCTGATCACCAGATATTCCTGTGTACTTTAAAGTTAGAAAATCAGTGCTCTAACAGACCTCCCCGTACTCTCTTTATCTTCTCCATTACATTCTCCTCCTGTATCCAGTGTGATCTTTAATAAATGTAAATATGTTTATACCATTTTGCTACTTGAAGTTCTTTAATGGTTTCCCATCTCCTTATTATAAAGTCTCAACTCTAGACAATAACCTACAAAATCCTACAAGATCTGCTTCTTACCAACTACCATGTACATTGACTTTCCCTTCCTTTCAGTTCTACACCACGCCATGCTTGCTTTTACCTATAGGACCTGCCTCATGGTTTCCGTTACTCTAAACACTCCCCTTCTGGTCTTGGCATGATCTCAAATCTTCTTAACCTTTCATTTCAGCTTAAACATCACCTCTTAGAGAAAATGTATTTGACCACTCTAAGGAAGTTCCTCCAGTTTTTTTCTCTATTAAACCATGTTGGTTTCCTTTAGAGCATGTATCTCAATTTGGCATTATATTATCTATTTATTTCTTAAATAATTGTCCATTTCCTCTCTTGGACTGTATAAGGGTAAAACCCATGGCTACTTCCCTAGTCCTTAACTTCCCTGAATAGATAAGGTACTCTATAAATATCTGTTCAACAAATGAATAAACCATACTGTTGTTATGTTTCTTATTGAATTTTTTCAAGAGTATGTAATCAAAGAGAAATTGTTAGTGTTTATAATTCTTGCAATTGTTGCTAGTTGTTTTTTTGTCATTTTATCCAAATTATGCTGTTAGCTACAAAGATTCTGGAAGGTTTTCCTAATACCAACTTTGAACATTATCAGCATAGTGATTTTTTTCTCCAAGCTATTTGCAAATGTGAGCTAGTTCTCATTTACCTACTGTATCCAACAAATATTGTCTTATATCAAATATCCAGCCATCTCCTTAATGGAAACCAGAAAATGTTGTCTACGAGTATAATTGCCTTGGTCCAGAGTTGACGAGGAAACATATTGAACAAATATTCTTTTTTCTTTTCTTCTCTTAAGAGAGTGCTGTAAAGGATGTAAGGGTAATGAGTTCAAGGACTGATGTCTTGAAATATTAGGCTGCAACTGATGCTTAACCCAGGGTCAGAAAAAGAAAACTCCCTTGTGATGTATCATTGCACAATTGCATAAAGCACATGTGTAATAGAGACTTATATCTTTCCCTGAAACATCTGGCATTACTCATCATGAGAAGCAGGTGCCTAGGTTGGACGGACCACATGTCCTTTCCAGGATGACACATTTCTGTTGTTTCTGGGTTGCATTTTAATTTTCTTTGGCTCTTGTCAATGCAAGCACATTAGTGATCAAAATGATAATGCAGAGAAAGATTGCCCAAGAATAAGGGTAAACAAGGTAGTTGCTGCTTCTAGCATGATGAGGTTCTGGGTTGCAGAAAATTAGTAAGCCATCCTGTGATTGACAGCCCATGACAGTCCAGATGTAATGCTTGTATACTTGCTGTGACAGGTCGAGTTATAGCTTCCATGGATGGGACTTGTCTCCAAATGGAGGGTTTGCCTGCTAGCTAGCCAAAGTCTTTGTTAGGTGTTAGCCAATCATGGGTCAGGGTGTCATAAAAGTTTACCGAGCTGAATCCTTTTCCCTTGTATAAGCTATTGTGTCTCATAGGATAAGGCTTGTGAAATTACTGGAACAAATTTTTCAAATGTACAATACTTTAGCCAGGGTACATCTTGTCACACTTACTAAGAGAACATGGTGAAGTCACCTGTCCTGTTGTGCTCTTCTCCCT
The DNA here is from genome assembly GCA_028533885.1 of Nasua narica. Classification (NCBI taxonomy): domain Eukaryota; kingdom Metazoa; phylum Chordata; class Mammalia; order Carnivora; family Procyonidae; genus Nasua; species Nasua narica. The sequence continues at coordinate 106,699,870 of CM052797.1, read as the reverse complement.
TATTTTACTCTAGCCTGGTGTTAAATCACCAATTGTTTCATTTCCAGGATGAAAACTATCTGGTTATTCAGGCCCATGCACCCTGCTTGTATTGTGATCTTTCTGAATCCCATGCGGAGTATGGCAGGAAATTAATATGTGAGGTTCTAATAGTGGCAGTGTTTCTCAAGGTGTGGTGTGCTGATTATCTGTTTCAGAATTACCTGGCATGCTTCTGGAAAACATAGATTTCTGGGACAGGCCCTACAGATCTACTGAACCTAGGTCTCTGATATAAAGATTGAAAGTTTATGTGGTCAACAAATGTTCCAGATAATCCTTATGAATTCTAAAGCTAGAGAACTACTAGCTTCTGTTGAAATTAAGTGTGCTGTTTTAAAATTATCTCCTAATAGGCTTTCAATAGAATTGGGGGTTCAAATAATCGACTTTAAAAATAAGTTTTATGGACCAGCAATGGCCCTACAACACATTCTTGGCTTGTCAGATTTGATACTAATTGAAATTATCCTAAAGTTAACCCTTAGAAATGTGTCTGAGTCCTGGTCAATAGTGACTCTTTATAGAGCAGAGACTTATTTTCAGGGATGGTTTACATGGTTTGGAGTGCATGCTTGTGTGTGTGAGTGTATTGTGCATGTGTGCATATGCATGTAAGAAGAAAGGGAGTTAATTGGGCCCTATTGTGTCTGAGGACTTTAGATCATCTCTTCTTACCCAGGTCAAATACTTATGGAATACCAAAAGGAACTCATCTTTTTTCCTTTAGTGAGTTTAAGAGATTTTCTTTTGCCTTTTTCTTTTCTTTTCTTTTCTTTTCTTTTCTTTTCTTTTCTTTTCTTTTCTTTTCTTTTCTTTTCTTTCTTTTCTTTTCTTTTCTTTTCAAGATTTCATTTATTTATTTGAAAGAGAACACACAAGAGGGAGAGAGTGAGCAAGGGTGGGGGTGGGCAGGGGAGAGGTAGAAGCCAACTGTCTGCCAAGCAGGAAGCTTCCTGTGGGGTTTAATCCCAGGAGCCTGGGATCATTATCTGAGCTTAAGGGAGGCATCCAACCAGCTGAGCCACCAGGGTGCTTCTCTTCTGTCTTTTTCTTTTGCAAATGAATAGATACCCACTATATAAACTATTCTCATGGCTCTTGTTTGTGGGGTTTTTTTGTTTGTTTGTTTGTTTAAATCTATACAGTGCAAAGATGCAAAAAAACATCATTAAAAACCAGTCAGGGTGTTTTCAGTCCTCACTGCTAGAAGTCATTTCTGAGAAATGCTTATTAAACTGTGATATACAAACGGAAAATACACAAACTGAGTCATATTTAACAAGTATTGAGATCAAGCAACAGAACCTCCCTGATATCCCAGAAATCCCATTTGTCCTTAATTTCAGTCACTAAAACTTTCCAGGAAAAACCATTTTCCTGATAGCTAGAAGCAATTTTATTTCTCAAAAATATCTAATCATTTTACTTATTTTTTCTGTAAATATTAATCTTGCCACACATATTGGAATCTTTAGCATCTTGCTGCTCTATATTAATCCAGTCTGAACTTTTCTATGTGCTGACTTTTAAAAAAACCCTTTTGTTTTGCTAATTTATAATTCTAGAAATTTTTTTTCCTTAAGTGATAGTCACTACATTCAACTTGAATCATTTGTTTGCTTCATGTTTTGTTTCTAACCTGGAATGTACAAATTAAAATTTCAGGATGGTATTAAGTGTGATGTTAATATCAATTATGGAACACTTCAGGCAATTGTTTGAACTACATTAGTTTAAAACAAGTGGTTGACATTTTTTTCCATTTTATCTACTGGGAAAACTTGATCAACAAGCAAACCAATTGGTTGGATATAATGAACTCAGTGTAATAATTCATTAGAACTGGGAATAATTTATTAAGAATTGATATTTGGTATATTAGGGAACTACAAATAAAAAAGAATATGGGGCTCCTAGGGACTACACATGATTTTCCTTTGTAGTCATAAATCAGACTGGTATTCTCAGCAATAGGCAAGCCTATTGTCTATAAGATTAAAAAGAAAGGTATTATGGGAATGTGAAAAGGGTACTGTACTTGGGGTCTGAAGCCTTGTTGTGTGACCAAAGGCAAATCATGTAGTCTCAATAAGAGCCAGTTTCTAAATCTATGGAATGAGGATGATAATATTTCCCTTGAAAAGTTGTGGTGAGAAGTAAATAAGATTAATGTTTCTAACCATCTAAGAAAATGCCTAGACATAGTCATTGCTCAGTGTGGCTTTCGTCTCTTTCCACGTAGCCAGATAGTATGTTCAAAGAGGTTTAATGTGGGAGGCCTGTTCTATTAGAAACAAGAACGCACTATATACTATATATACTATATCCTTTTCTATACATTTTGTATTTATTTATTTCTTATTCTAAAACAAATACATGTTACTTAGGTAAAATTTTGGAAATAGAGTTATGTTGAAGAACTCCCTTAAATTCCAAACTCTCAGAGACAGCTATAGTCAATATTGGTTACCACTGTGTTTTCTTCTTACCACTAACCACTGTGTTTTCTTCTTACCCTTCCGAATGCTCTGTGTAGAATAGGTCTATCAGCGTGTCAAGAATTGAACTTTTTCTAAAAAGATATGAAAGTGATTGTAAATCCTTTATGACTATTCATTATTGGCTTAGCATGAAACCCAGCAGATTTTCTTGTCAACCTGCTATTTTTCTCAATCCTCAAGGACAGATACATGTCCTGTTAACTTCTCAAATAGCCCTAGGGACCGAGATTACAGTATCTCTTTTTATAAGAGTCTGGGTCTACAGGGAAGATGTTAATAAAATAAATCATTTAAAAATTATTTTATTAGACTTTCATTGAATTTTAAAATGAAAGCTGGGTTTTTCTTTTCTTTTCTTTTTAAAGGAGCACAGCAAGGTGGGAAGTACTGAATTAGGAATCCCAGGAGCTGAGTTGTAGCCCCCCCTCCTTCATTCGTTTCCCTGCCTTGGGATCCAGGTAAGCAGTGCAACTTCTGTCACCTTGTAAAAGCAGAGAAAATAATGCCTGCCTTGCTTTTCCCTTTACGTGGTGATTGTGGAAATCAATTGTGATAATGTATGTTGTGGTGTTTCACGTAACAAAGTACTATAAGCCTTTTGTATTGACATGGTATTAATAGGAAAAATAGTGTGCATAACATTAACATAAATATTTCTTTTGGGCTATGTGTGCAAACAACAGAATTTATTTTATTTTTATACTACTTCACAAAGTGGTTATACCTAGGTCCTTAATCATTCTGGATGAGTGTATGGAGGCTGGGAGCAATACCTAGAAGCACAAAAATCCCCAAAATCCCCAACTGTGTAGAACTTCTGTGGATTATCATGTCACCTCTGTACTAAGTTCCACTCTAGAAATTCAGAACACAGAATTAGAAAAAGAGATAATAATAAATTGTCCAGCCCTCAATTTACCCAGGCACTGAGTTCCATTTATGTTACCATTTTGCTCTTTATGTGCTTGGATACAACATGAGGGTAGTAACTGTTATCCAAAGCATTAAATGGGCTACTTAGCATTTGGGAAAAAATAGCATTAACCATTCAATATTATAATCATGCATCCCTTAGACATGTTGTAACATTTTTGTGTCTTTGTGCAAAAAGAATATACATTCTGAAGTTAGAACAAACTGGTTTTGAACCATTGCTTCACTTTACCAGCTACATGACTTGGGGGTAAGTTATTATCTACTCTGAATCTTACCTTCATTAGAATTCAATGAAGTGGTGTATATAGGGTACCCAGGATAGTGCTTGGCACATTTTTGGCATTCTGTGTTAGTTCCCTTTTCCTTCTCATCATGATACCAAAATGTTTACATGTTTTAACAGATAATGTTTGATAACTTAGAATAACATAAAAAATCTATCCACTTATTTTTCCTAGACAGAGTGTAAAAATCCATGCTTTTATCTGCATGGATTAAGAAGCAAGGAATTACATTTTCAAACAAGATGTTTTATTGGGAATTTGTTTACCTTGTCTAATGCAAACATAAGCTACCATTGGACTAATGACTTAAATATGAAACTAAAGGCACACAAGGAGTAGAAGAAAGTACAGGAGGGTATTTTAATCATCACAGATTGGAAAAGTTTTTCCTTTACGTAACAGCAATTCAGGGAATCATAAGAAAAAATAGGTCATATTTCATTACACTAAAATTTAAGACCTCTGGCGAAAAAAAAAAATAACCATAAAACAAAAGGTAAACTGTGGAAAGTTATTTAGAATTCAGAAGGAAAGGCTTGTATCCTTAATATCCTCAAGGGCCTTTGTAAAGAGCTTGTGCAAATCAATAAAAAAAGATAAACAATTTAATACAGTAAGCAAAGGTCATAGAAGGGCATATGTTTGGGTAACTGCTTCTTTCCACCTAAGAAAAAGTTACCTCAGTCATCTTGAGTTCAGGTCCTGAAAACAGAGTATTAAACCATCTTTATAAATGAGTGGGAAGACGGTGATCCTATATTTTGCCATTGTGATCAGCTGTGTTTGGAATCAATGAGTTTTCTTGACTGAAACCTCTAAGTTTCCTAAAAAAATGCTTTTTAAAGTCTTGGTTTTTAAAGGGGTGAAAGGGGTGATCTTTCTAAACATGTCTCTTTACTTTGTCTTCTTTATCAGAGCATTAAAGAACACATACTTAACCCTTCCTTGATGACTTTATTCATCATCACGAGCACTGATGATTATGCAGTGCAATGAGGTTAGCAAGAGCTCTTTACTCCTGTGCTAGTTAGTATAAGATTGCCGTGCAGTTTGAATTCTTAGGGAGATATCAACACTAGCAATAAAAGGCAATCCTATAAATTACAGTTACCTTTGAAAATCTCCTGGGGAGTTTCCCCTGTGGAGATCGATGTATAATCATTCTCATAAGAATTCCAGAATAGCCCATTTTTCCTTGGCATTGGAAAGGCTTCCTTTTACTCTGATTGAGGCTCAGATAATCACAATGTGATACCAGGTTCTATGAAAAAAATACCTGCATTTGAACTCATGGGACTTGCGTTATGTTTATACTTTACATCAATGTGCTGATTATATTTTCATACTTATTCCATGAAATACCCATTTTACAAGTGAGTCAATGGAGGCTTTGAGATATGAAATCCCTCACCAAATAATATATGGGACATCCTGTGATTTTGATTTAGAGTAATCCTATGCTACACTAAATTTCTTAGAATTGTATGTAAAATAAAAGTAAAAAGTTCTAAGTAAGAGTCCGATAAACTTTTCACTGAATGAAATATGGAAGTTTTGGATATGAGCTTTGGAAGTGAGCGGGTACTAGCTATTCAGAGATATGACCATCTTCTCTTCATCATTAGCATTCTCCCTAGGTGAGGCATTACTTTGCATATCTGCAGAGATGATAACTAAAGTATGAGGTGCCATAGTTTATAAAGATATGTTTTTGATCATGTATGCGGCTTGCCACATCGTATTATATAAAACACATTGTGATTGAGCAATGAATTTCATCTTCTCCTGGATATCTCGCATTTCACACCTCTATACTGTCATTGTCCTCATGAATCTTTCATTGTGCCTCAGAGTTGGGTAATAGACTTGAGCATATCAGGCATGGAAGCTTTCCTGGAAGGGATGTCTATAATCAGCTGATGAACTGAATACAATTTAGCTATTCATGATGTAACTCCTACCATATACACCCCACAGGAAAACCCTGAGTAAGGGAGGACAAACCCACCACGGCATGTTCACTTTCTATTCATGTTTGCACAGTCTTGATTTCTAGTACTCTGGAATCAAAAATGGTGATACGAATAACACAAGGTTAGGCTCGGAGAAACAGGGAATTTTATATAAAACTCGCTTGTATTGATTGTGATCAAATTACTTAATGTTCTTCTGTTCTTTCTAAGAAGACATTAGCTAAAGAATCATTTTCCAAACCTTATTTCAAACAATTAACTCAAATACTTGCCCACATGTTTGAGATTTTATGACACCGAAACTTTTTTCCTATTCTCTTTTCATTGTTCTTAGTGAGAATTCCTTACATTACTCCTCTTAGGATGCATCTCTGGTGTGTTTTTCAGTCATGACTCGCCCCTCCCCCCCACATAGCTGCTCCACAGGAAGAGCCAGCTTGAACACATTTGTTAAATTGCACATTTTATCTATTTATAGTCTACTTTATTCTTTTTATTAAGCCCCTGTTGTTACAGAACTTCCTTAGTTTCTAATGTTTGAGCTGCCATGAATTACTCCATTTTTTTTCAACTTCAGAGTTTAAAATTACTCTTTCTTTATTTTGTAAATTCATGTGGATTGGCAGCTCCATATTTTCCTCTTCCCACCCCACCTTTCCTTTTGCTTTGAGAGAATGTCGCTGCTGGTGGCCACACTTCGGAAATGGTGGTTAATACCATTCACAGGCTGGTGAGCTATTGCATAACCCCTTCAGGCCTTACTCTCTTGTCTACAAAATGCAGACGATAATAATAATACCTTGTGTAATTAATTTGAAGATTGAACAAAATGATGCATATATGACTTGGTAATTTATGTGATATATGTTAAGTTTTCTTGATTTCAGTTTTCCTTCCCATTCAGATTGATGCTTACCTACGTTTTTCCTTCTAGGTACCACCCTATTTTTTTCCTTTGGTAAATGTTGTGTGAAAGAATGTTCTATAATTATCAGCTCTGGTTCAGAATTTTAAAAGCTGTCAGCTCTGGAAACATAGTGATACTCCCTACCCCCAGGACCCATCCATACATAAATCAAAGTAAAGTTTTTTGAAGTATTTTTTGAAATAACATGAAATCCTGTAATAATAATCTCTAGTTTACAGATGATACATATGAGCTTTAAATGATGAAATTAAAGGAGATTTTTCATATTATGATTATAAATTTCTGAGTCAATTCACTACACTTGAACTTTTTACTTTTTTAGAGGGGACATTGTTGAGCTATTAGTCTCTGCATTAAATAAGTCAGCCTCGTTAAGCCAGTTGCCATTTCTTTGGCACACACAATCACACACATATACATACTGTCAGTGAGCAAGAATTCTTGTCCCCTCAAAGGGCCTTCTAGCAGGACTAAGAATCAATTTGACATGAAACTAATTAATAGGAGGAAATCAAATTTAATAGCATATGCATGGGGAATCCACAAAGAAATGGAAATTCCAAAGATAGTCAGGCAGAATGAAGTATATATGTCATCCTGAATTAAGGAGAAGGGAGGTAGGGGTCTGGATTCTGGGAATTCAGAAGAATGAAATTCACAGGGCAATAAGAAGAGCACATGTTCGGTAATTAGATGTTACTTTGCCATGCAAATGGGTCACTTACTTAAAAATTACCTTTGCTAATAACCCTTATTGTGAGAAAGATGCCCAATTTAGATTCTTCTATGTAGTTAAGGGAGGGGCCAGAGTTTTTCTTGAGCCTGCAGGGTCTCGATTGCTTTCAGCTCGAAATAATGTTCATGCCAAAGTGGCCCATCTTGGCCTTGGCCCCTACAACACATACTATACTACTCTGTGTGTGTGTGTGTGTGTGTGTGTGTTTCTATAGTTATATAGTTAACTATCCAATATAGTTAATATACATGATTATATAAAATCACAATATTATTCAATGTGCATAGGTCTGGAGGAGTGATTATAAGACAGCTGTTACATCTGCGATTTGCTTATAGGTTTTCGTGTTGGTTTCTTAACATCTATGAGTCTCCTTTCCTGATCTGTGAAAATGGGGTCATAACAATATTTGCTTCTCAATGTTACTGTGAAGATTATGTAGGCAACACTATGTGAGAAGTTATTTAGCACTAAATAACTTAAGTTAATTAAATCTAAAAAATGGCATACTTTCTTTGTTCTATTAAATCATTAAGATGTGAGATCAAAGTCAGTACTAAGTAATTGTTACCTACCTATCTGTGCGGTTCCTAGCTGCTTACTGAGCAAACTGTCTTTTTATCACTAATGTGTGAGCACCAAGATGAAAGTCTTGTTTCATGCAAGGGAAAGGCCAAGGGGCAGATGTGAACAGTGATACCTACTTCATAGACTTCTTAGAGGCTTAAATTGCTTATTTTTTAATTTTTTTAAAGGAAGCTTTTCTATTTTTTTTTAAGATTTTATTTATTTATTTGTCAGAGAGAGAAAGAGAGAGAGAGACCACAAGCAGGCAGAGTGGCAGGCAGAGGCAGAGGGAGAAGCAGGCTCCCCGCTGAGCAAGGAGCCCCATGTGGGACTCAATCCCAGGACCTTGGGATCATGACCCAAGTCAAAGGCAGCCGCCCAACCAACTGAGCCACCCAGGCGTCCCTAAATTGCTTATTTTTAAAGTGTTCACCACACTGCCAAGTATACAGGAAATGCTAAATAAATGGGATGTTGCTGATTTTTATTGGTGAACATCTTTGGAAGCAGGATCCATTCCGATTTTTGGCCAAAGTCAGACTTGAGGTTCAGGATTCAAAATAAGTAAGGGTGAGAATATGATTGAGGTGAGGACATCTAGAGTGAACATGGAGACAGGCAGAGTTTATGCAGAGAATAGCATCATCCACATAATGTTCATGAACAGTGATTCTGGATAAATTTTTATGGACACTGATTCTGGAGAACCAAATTTAGTTCAGAAAATGCTGTAATTTCTCATTGCTTTTTCGGGGGATGAGTGATGTAAATCAGAAGGCCTTTGTTTTTCTGTGTGTCTAGGGAATTGAGTGCAATTTGGAGCTGAGCAGAACTGAAGCAGAGCTAAAATTTTCAGCATTCTGAAGGGGAGATGTGCTTAAAGATTCTGAGAATTTGGAGGAGGAAAGGGAAGAATAAGCAAGGTTGGCTAGCACGTGGAGAAAGAGAAGAGGCAAAAAAAAAGTCTTTGTAGTGATTTGGAAAAGAAAAGAAACATCTAATGGGAAGCCTTTAAAGGTTTTGGAGAGATGTGCAATTTAAATCTCCTCTGTCTTCCCTACAAAATCTTAAGTAAAATCTGTATTGCTCATGAGTACTTTGGTGTAGATGGATTATTCAGAAGAACTGTGAGATAACAGAGGCAACTCCAACACAGCTAGCACAGAGCTGGTGCATTTGAGACTATTTGGGCTACACTCAGCTTCTCTCTGTCCTGTTGACCCAGGCATTTATTATTCTTGGAGGTTTCTATTATGCAGAACAAGCTTCTTTGTTTATCCCTTTTCAAGTATCCTGATTCGAAGTCACCTTCAAGTTCTGCTCTGTTCCCTGGAACCCCTCATTCTACTTTAAATCACCAGAGAACATGTGTACTACTTTGTTGTGAGGGTTTAGATATATATAGTTCAAGGGATTGGGAGGCAAAATCATGGTGATGGTGGTATTGAGAATAGCATTAGTTGCTGCTGGCTATAGAGAAAAGCATAATGTAATGGTATAATGAAAAAAGGTCCATGTAATTTTTGAGTTAGATCCACTTGAACTTGAATCAAGTTTCTGTCATTGTTTGCAATGTTACCTCAATCAACTTACATAACTTCTCTAAAATGTAGGTGTTCTCATCCATAAACCCTTTCTTCACAGAGTTCTAGTTGTAGAATGGCAACAGGTTGAAAGAGTCTAGTAGAAATCATCATTGCCTATTAAAGCTAAAGATAATTTTTTGGTTTTAATATTCCTCTTTACTAAATATTTCGGAGAACATGATTAGTGCTATGATATACTAAAAGAAAGATGCACTTTGATAAATGTTCACTCTTTCATAAGAAAGCAATAGTAATAGTCAACCAAGTCTTCAGGTATCCTAACTTTTATTTTTATTGTGAATAATCTGATAAGTTTCCAAACATTCAGATTCATAGTAATAATTAATATTGACTGCTTATTTATAAAACTCAATTTTTAAAAAATTATCATTATTAAGCTACCAAGAGGATAAACAACTTGATGATTTTTTTAGGCACAACCTTTTCGATACTGGTAAATTAAACATTTCCAAAAATAATTATAGATATCACCAAATAGCCATGCAGATATGTTACACTTGCAAATGTATTCTTATCTTAAAATTTGTATTACTCAATTAGCACATGAACTTAAAGTATAATAAAGGGGAGGACTACTGAATCATTTATTAGAGATAAACTATGTAATTATTTATTCTCCTAAGTCAATTTCAAATTTCTAGTGCATCTGGAGCTAGGAAATGCCAACTGATTTGAAAAGGAAATAATCACAATCTCTTTGCCAATATTTTCTGTCTTAATAGAACTAAGGATTATGGCTAACATTTTTCTGTTAGCTGTTGCTGTGCAAAAATTTACCTTCTATAAATCTTTCTCATATAACAAGCATTTTATTTAAGAAATAAAATGGGTAATAATGGTTGTTTTGTAGAAATGTCTTTATTTAAGAAAATGGTAGTTCCAGTATTTAAACATTTATGGAATAACTAAGGGGGTTAAGAAGTGAGGTTATTTTTAAGTTTCTTAATCATGATAGTTGTAGAGCATTGAGAATATTGTTCAAGTTTGTTTCTATTGAAGGGACAGTCAAAGACTAAGCATAACTAGAAATCTCCTGAGCAACCAATATGCAATCATTTAGTAAAAAAAATAAAGAAATTAGAAGGCTTATACAATAAAGATTTTTTCCCCAAGTCAATTTTAAAATCACTTTAAATAAATAGGGACTAGTTGATAATTAATAGAATACATTACTAAGAGTGGATGGCCTAATCTAGTACTTTAACAAGCATATTTATTCATCTTCAAAGCCAGGGGAAAATGCTTTTGAAACTAGGTCAAAGGGAGAAGTGGTTTTTCTTGGACTATTATATGATCTAATATTGCTTGACTTGTATACTGTAACGTAACAGGCTGCAACAAAGATATCATGTGATTTGTTTACATTTCAAAGACTATTAAAGACTTACATTAAAGACTATTTCATTCTGCAGAGTTGAGAACTTTTGTGATTCCTCTATAGTTGATTTTAGGGCTTTATAAAGATCTTACCAATAGATTTTGTGATTTTTTTTTCCAGGTCTTATCTAACTCAATCTAATTTCATAATCTTCATCTCCACTTCTATTTCCACTTGTACCTCTATCTCTATCTCTCTCTATATAAGTCAGCCTATAAAATTATAACACCATAGTCAGATACATTTAAAATCTGGATGATATAGCTATGTCTTCCCATGTTTTAATAAATATCAGTTTAGGTTATTTCGGTTTAGTGCGCCTAAACTAATAAAACCACTTTTATGTTTATGCTTGGTGTTAGCAGATGCACTTGGCATTTATGTATTATGGCTGATGCTTAGTATTACAGATGAACTGTTGCTTTCTCAGTCTTGACACTTCTTATTAAAGTCTAGGAAAATTCCGATTGTTTTAGGAGATAAGATGAAAGACATTAACATTATCTCACCTGGGGAAAGAAAGCTCATTGAGAATCTCTTTGGATAGAATCTTGAAACATACTGCTTAGTCTCCATCTTCTCTGAAAAATAGTCTTAAAGCAAGAAGATTTTTTTAATGTCTAAGGAAGAAATTCCTGAGAATAAGGATTTCACTCACTGACATGACTTACCAAACATAAGTCTGGCATTCCCTCCCCCCCCACCCCATTCATAGGTAAAAAGCAATCCATGGGAGTCACTGTGGACCTAAAGGTTAGAGGCAGAGGACTTCCCTGGAATCCAGTGAACCAATCAAATACTTTCAGATATTTTTTTTCCCCTCAGTAAATCTCTCTCTCTCTCTCTCTTTCTTTCTTTCTGATTGGGAAAGTATAAGTATGGACTACATTTTAGATTAGTTTCAATGTGTTTTATATTAGTCATTTCATGAGAAGAAGCAACTTCTAGTGAAATAGATAGGCTGAAATAACAACCTATGCTAACTTTAGATAAAATTAGGAAATTGATAGTGTTATTCTTAGTATTTTCTTTCTTTTATGTCTTCTTTCATAAATCCTAACTCTTTCTCGTAGGCAGCATGGTGTAGTAGAAAAGTACTGGACCTGAAAATGAAATCTAGTTTCCCATATAGCAGTTGTGCTTCTGGTCCCAGTTGCTGTACCTGAGTCTCTTCTTTCCTCATTTTCAAGAGGAGGATTAGCAGTCTTGCTTTATAGAGCTGATATGAGCATTACATGACGCTTCACAGAGTACTTGAAACAGAAGAAATGTCTTCTTTTTTTTTTTAAAGATTTTATTTATTTATTTAAAAGAGAGAGAGCACAAGTAGGCAGAGAGGTAGGCAGAGAGAGAGGGGGAAGCAGGCTCCCTGCGGAGCAGAGAGCCCCATATGGGGCTCAATCCTGGGACTCTGAGATCATGACCCGAGCCGAAGGCAGAGGCTTAACCCACTGAGCCACCCAGGCGCCCAAAATGTCTTCTTTCTTTCCTCTTAAGATCTCTCTTGTCACAAAAGAAAGCAGTATATCTAAACCATCCTAAGATGTTATTGTTTTAATAAGTTACTTTCTTTCAGGAATATTTGAGTTTAAAAATAGCCTGTATAGAATTTTAAATAACATATCACAGGTGAGGAAGGGAGACATTTAAAGGTACAAGGACACTCTCAGTTCCCTTAAATAATACTGTGGAAGTGATCACATACATCATTTACATATGATTCTGGCTAACTTGCTCTTGGTATTATACATTTATCAGCTAGTTGGCCAAGGATGTTTGGCTTCATGACTTTGATTTGATGACCATTTATATGACATTTTAAAATGATGACATACTATGAAATATTCAGTTCTTGAAAAGGCACAAAATTCTAACACATGCTTCAAGATGGATGAATCTTGAGAACATTATGCTAAGTTAAATAAGTCGGACACAAAAGGACAAATTTGGTATGATTACAATTATATGAGATACCTTGAATAGTCAAATTCTTAGAGACTAAACATTCATTTTCAGGGCTGGGGGAAAAGGGAAATGGAGAGTTACTGTTTAATGGATACAGAGTTTAAGTTTGGGATGGTGAAAAAGTTCTGGGATAGGTAGTAGTGATGATTGCATAACAGTGTGAACTGTTAATGCCACTGAATTGTACACTTAAAAATGGCTAAATTCAGTTAATTTTGCATTATATATTTATACCACAATAACAAAAAATAACAACAAACTGCTTAATACAAAATAATGATGTAATGTAAATGCTGAAAAGTATACAGATTCAAAAACAGTATCAGAAACTTGGAAAAAATATTTGTAAAAGACATTTGAAAAGGACTGTTATTGCAATATGCAAAGAACTTGTTTTTAAACAGTTTATTCATTTATTTGAGAGAGAGAGAGCATGAGCATGGTAGAGGGGCAGGAGGGGCAGAGGGAGAGCTAGAAGCAGACTCCCTGCTGAGTAGAGAGCCCGATCCCAGATCCCAGGACCCTGAGATCATGACCTGAGCCAAAGGCAGATACTTCACTAACTGAGCAACGCAGGCACCCCTACAAAGAACTCTTAAAACTCAACAATAAGTGAATGAACAACTCAATTACAAAATGGGCCAAAGACTTTATAAAAGACATCTCACCAAAGAAGATATACAGATGACAAATAGCATATGAAAAGATGTTCCACATCATATGTCATTAGGGGCATGCAAATTAAAACAAAAATGAGATACCACTACACATCTATTAGAATGGTCAAAATCCAGAACTCTGACATCAAATGTAAGCAAGAATGTGGAACAACGAGAGCTCTCATTCATCACTAGTGGGGATGCAAAATGGTACAGTCGCTATGAAAGACAATTTGACCTCTTCTTATAAAGATAAACATACTCTTACTATATGATCCAGCAACTGTGTTTTTTGGTATTTACTCAGAGGAGTTGAAAACTTAGATCCACACAAAAGCCAGGACGTGAATGCATAGAGTAGCTGTAGTCATAATTGCCAAAATTTAGAAGAAACCAGGATGTCCTTCAGTAGGTGAATGGATCAATTGTAATACACCTAGACAATGGAATAGTACTCAGTACTGAAAAGAAACGAGCTGTTGGACATGAAAAGGCAGGGAAACCTTAACCAAAAGTGAACCTGACTGTAAACTATGGGCTGGGGATAATAACAATATGTCAGTGTAGGTTCATCAATTATAACAAATTTACTACTCTGGTAAGGGATGTTAATAGAGAAGGCTGTGAAGGGGGAATATGTGGGGTCAGGGATTGTATGGCAAATCTCTATATCTTCCCCTAAATTTTGCTGTGAAACTAAAACTCTAAAAAATGTCTATTTTAAAAAATGTGCACAGAGCATAATTATATAGCTTGGTGGATTTTAATAAACTTGAACTTAACTTTTGTAATCAACACTTGCGTCCAGAAATAGAAAAATCCTGGAATATCAGCAACCCCCATGTAGCTCTTTCTAACTACTACCAACCTGCCATGACTAACCACTATCTTAACTTCTAACAATATAGATTAGATTCCTCCCTCTTTTTTTTTTTTTTTTTTACTGGATACAAATGGAATAATATAGTATATACTCTTGTATCTGGCTTCTTTCACTAACCTCTTTTATTTGTAAGAGACCATCCACATTGTTGCCTGTAGTTGTAGATTGTTTATTTTCATTGTCACAAAGTATTTCATTGTGAAAATATCCTACAATTTATTGATTTGCTCCACTATTGATGTATTTTCGTGGAGTATCTTGTATTGAACAATTAAGTGTGCTTCTATGAATATTGTACTGCATTTTTTTGTGAAGATATGGTACATTTCTGTTGAGTTTATACCTGGGAGTAGATTGCTAACCCATAAGTATGTAGATATTGTCAAGCAATTTTCCAAAGTGGTTGTATCCATTTACACATCACGAACATGTGAATTCTGATTTTCTCTGCATTCTTACTTGCCTCACCAATTTTGTTTTTTCCTGTCTTTTTATTTTAGCTCTTCTGGAGGGTAGTCATATAAATTCCTATCATTTTAAAATGACTTCGTAATTGCCCCTATTATACATACCTAGATGTCTCTGCTTTTGGTTAAGTTGATGCTCTGGTTAAAAAAAAACAACAAACTCCTTTTTACCTTACATCTAAATTCTTATTTCACATCATCTATTCATAAATAAAACAGTGGATATTTGGTGTGGGTTCCACTTTTGTTTTCTTGGCAAATACTTCAAAAGGCAATTGGTAGCATCAAGATTCCAGTGTCCTAGTATGAATAAATTAACAGTTGTCTCTGCACAGTTAAAAATCTGGCTTAATGCTTTTGAAATGTTTTCACAACTATTTTACTGTTGTAAGTAATTTGGGCAGCCTGTTTTTATGGAGAACAGAAATGAAAATGGTTTGAGATCTCAAATGGATACAATTAATGATATCGACTAATAAAAGTTAATTATTTAGGAGTATCCAGGATATATAGAAAAATTGGGCCTCTTACCTAGCAGCTAAATAGGAATGGCATTAGATCTTACTAACTCAGGTTAGGACATACTCATAGAAATATTAAATTTGAGTCATATGTATATTTAATTGAAGTATATTGATATAAAATATTAATTTCAGGTGTACAACATAGTGATTCAATAATTATAAACTTTATGAAATGCTCACCATGATAATGATGATCATAATCTGTCACCATCCAAAGTTATTATAGTATTATTGACTGTATTCCCTATGCTGTACTTTTAATCTCTATGACTTATTTGTTTTATAATTGGAGGTTTGTAATACCTAATACCCCCAATTGGTAATTAAAGTGTTTGTCAGAGGCCATTGAGGAATTTGCTAAATTCTTTAAAAAGTGAATGGATAAGAGAAATTTACAATATATTACTTAAGGGTATTACTAAAAAAAATTAGGTACTCAAAATTTTTCTAGTCAGGTAAACATAAACTTTGTAGTACCATATATATTTCTCTTTCATTAATATGCCATTTTTCTTTTAGCTTTTTTTCTGATCTATCACAAATTCAAACTGAGGAGATGATGAATTAACTAATAAAGTGTTTTTGTAATACTTTGATCTTCAGGGATTCCCAGGATTAAGATTACATCCAAATAAAGCAATTATTTGTGTATTAGATTATTTATATAGGTTGATAACATGTGTGTACAGTGTCTAAAAACCAATGAACCGTCATTATGCATTTCTATAACTGCAAAAATTATACATTAATAACATATTTCTAGATACTCAAACATATTACAAAATCCATTCAGGTCTATCACTCTTATTGTGTCTGTTCTCAGCTGTCACTTAAGGTATAAGCAGTTTACAGGCTGCAGATGCATTTTCATGTTTACACTAGAATTCAACTCCAGGGCTATAGCACTCTAGGATGGCTGAATCTCTCTGATTTTGAAAGAAGAGCCATCATGAGCCTTCTTATTTTAGCTATCCTTGAGGGGCATATAAGGATGTCCTTGAGGTATTAAACTAGATGGGTTCATCCCTACGTTAGGGTTATTGGGTGGTTGCCAAAAGAATATAATACTTAGTTGGTACTTCAGAAGACTTGTGTGCCAGTTGAAAAATTACACTTTATAGTTTTTAAATAAGCAAGTAGAGTTCCAATGTTCCCTGCCATTCCATTCACCGCAAAACTGTCAGAAGTGATCTTCGGTTGCTATTTTTATTGGTTAGTAAGGTCATTCTTGTCATTCTTTGCTGTGATTTTTTGGAAACTCCTTCCTATCCTTAACATGATTCTAGAAGACCTGCTCTTTGTGTTTTATTTCATTCTCTGTATGTAATTTTCTGACTTTCATATATCATCCATCAGCTTATGTTGTACTTTGAGAATGCCGTTTCTCTTCCTAGAAGATATGGTATGCTAGAATATAGTCTTCATAGGGATAGGGAATTTGTCTATTTTTTTTCCCCACTACTATAGCCCCAGTGTCTAGAATAATGCTGGGCACATGGTAGGTTCCCATAAAGTTTGCTGAGTGAATGAGTGATAAATGGCAATTTAAGCTTCAGGTAAACTATAACAGTTTAAAAAAAAAAAAAGGAATTGAAATAGTTATTTAAATCCAGTTTTCCAGGTACCATTGGCAAAGGAATACATTTATCTTACTTAAAACTTCCAGATGATCCCAGAAAGCAAATCTCATGATCTCCGCTCTTCTTTTTTACAGTAAGTTGCCACATTCTCAAGCTGAGAGCCTACATTTCATATCTCCTTGACTGCCAAAGACTTTGCAGGAGCAGATTGTCTCTACTCCTTTGCTGATGGGTCAGCCTTCTTACTTCCTCCTCTCATTCAGTCTGGTTTCTCTCCTACCGTTTTCCTGAAGTTCCTCTTACTAATGTCATCAGAGGTCTCCCAATTTTGAGACTGAATCATCTCTTCTAGTCTCTCTCTCATTTGACTCTTTTGGAGGATTGGACCTCTTAGCCTGTCTCCTTTCCCTTGGTTTTTATTTTTCCCTTTCCCCTGGCTCTCTTCCGAAATTACTGCTTATTTATGAGCTCCCTTTCAGACTTCCGTTTACTGTTGCAAGGAGAATTGGTCTTCCTAAGCCCCACTTCTCTTATTATACATCTTTCCAACCATGACCCCATTCATTCCCTTGACTACACCTCTGATCTCCATGTTCGTGTTTTTCTAGTCTATATCTCAACTCCTAAGTCTCACACCTTTATGCCCCAACGCTTTCTAAATTTCTCTGGCCATATGTCTCTTATATTGACGTATTCAAATCTAAGCTCTTCAAAATTTAAGTCAACACCAATTGTTAAAATTTGTACCATCTCCTGTTTGCCTGTTGCAGGTTATAGCATTACCTTCTTCTCAGATACTTAAGCAAGATAAGTAATATTTATTCTTGACTTCTCCTTTCTCCTCCATATCTAGCCAACAGCTGAATCTTATAAAGTCTTAAATAAAATTGATTTTTATTATTCACAGTAGTTGTGTTTTATAAAGTCACTTTGAACAATGAATTAGTGAATATGAACCATTGCTCCTAGAGGAAACATAAGGTTGGTTTCCTGTGAGCCTCTGTTAACAACATTTTTGTCAACTAAATAATGGATAACCTTATGAGTTTTTATTTAAAGACACCTTAATTATGATACATTGTTGATTTGTTAACACCGAACTCACAGCCAGCAAATAGCATTGTAACTCATGCCTGCATGAAGTTAATCTAGCACAGGTATTTTCTCCATAAGGCATATCACAGTCATCTTGCACTTAAGAACTCTAGACAGCACTGTGCTTGGGGGCCCTTTTAAGCCCTGAAATAACAAAAAGTACAAAGATGTGAAAAACAGGGCACTATGTAGACTCTGAAAATGACCTGTGTTTTCAATATGAAAACTGAAGCAGGAAAGCAGAGCATCACCTTATTTGATCTCAATTGAGAATATGCACATTGAGCAACTCAAAATTTTCCCATTTGTGTGCAAGTCCACAAATGACTGTGAAAGGAACACACACATTTAGTTAAGGATTACAAAAAATCTTTAGTGAGTAGGATTATTTGCAAATACAGACTTTTCAGGTACTTAGGATACACTTGTACATTTGAATTCCCCTCCTTCATTGTTTACTTTGGGTGCTCATTGTTTTTTCCTGGGTTGTCTTTGCCTAACTATTATCATTGACTCAGGTCTCTCTTTAATTCCTCCTACTACGGTTTTTTAGAGCTCATGATTAATCTTGTCACATTTCAGTGTAAGAACTTTCAGTGTTAACCCCAATAGTGAAGAGATATATTTAAATGTATCAGCATATATAGACTAGCCCCAACCTACTTTTCCAGTTCTTTCATACCCGCACATGCTACTTTCTTTTTGAACTATTCAGTGTTCAGCAAAAACTGTATTGCTGTTTTATACCTCTAAGCCTTTTGATATTCTTCACACTCTCAGTAATAACCTCATCCTTCTTCATTACTGGATAAAGATAGGTCTCAAGTGTCATTTTGTCTGAGTAGCCATCTGAATCTTTGTCAGGCAGTTAATTCTCCTCTTACCTTGCTTCCGTAGAGTACGGCAATATACCTGGACTTACTTAGACCTCCCCAAATCCTGTGCCCTCTTTAAATCTAGGAGCCATATTGCACTCACATAAGTCTTCTTTTTCTACTCCTATCTACTTAGTTATTATGTTTTATGAATTCAGCTTCTAAAAGATTTGATAGTACCAGGCTTAGCATCTGACCTTTGTTAGCCTAACAAGACATGCTTGTTGAGTAAATGGTTGAATGGATAAATAAACAGTTGAACTTTAGTCAGTTTAGGAGAGATTTTTGATTCCTCATATACTTTTATTAACAGTTCATAAGAGATCATGAAATAATAGTCATCAACTATCTATGTATCTATGTACTAAAAATAAACTAAAGTATATAAACATCTACTGGCATTTATTCCTATCTTTCTTCAGTTACATCATCTTTTCTGTGGCATGGAAAACAAGATGACAGCCATTTTGAAATTTACTCTGAGCTGGTGCCATTTATATTTATTCGATGTAGGTCAATTATCTTTTTTTTTTTTTTTTGCTAACAGGATTGTTTAGGGAAACAATGAGAGAAGAAATGTGTTAAGATTTGAAGAATATTGAGTCATACACATTATTTTTTAGTTAATTTCTCTGAGGGAAAATCATAAAACAGAAAGTGATAATATAAGAACAGTTCAGTAAAATAGTTTGTAAATGATGGCATGAGAAACTTGACTTTATTTATTTCTCCTTGGTAAGTAATAATATTTGAAATCATGGCTGACTTTCACTTTCACATCTTTACACTCTAGAAAAGTCATTTATATGCTGATGAATTTAATACCTCTTGCCCTCATTTTTAGATGAACATCATTGGGTTACGTACATGTTTGCAAGAAAAATTAAACTTCTGAAATACTCCATTCAGGACTAGAAGTTGCGTGTTTTATTGTATTTTCCTCTAATGGATGAAAAACTACAAAGGATGCATTTTTATCTATGGGAGTCTTGTCTTTTATACCTAAAATGTGTTTTACTATTGCTTAGAAGCTACAATAAAGCTTTTATCTCTTCCTGTGTTAACAAATGCTTGTGTGTATAAATCTGCAGCAAGATAAGCACTTCACAAGACTTATATATGTATGTCTATTAATTTCTTTTTTGTTCTGGGATTGGGATTCACAATCAAGTACTGAGAAGAAGTGGAACCGTGTAGTATAATGGAAAGAGCATTTGCTCTTGACCTTGGCTCTAGTCTTACCTCTTGTCTTTACCAGTAAAATCATGTTGCTTGGAGCTAGCCACTTAGTATCTTTGAACCTTATTTTTCTTACCTCTATAAATGATTCAGTTGAATAATATCATTTCTAAGATCACTTTACTTTTAAAATTCTTTGATGAAAGATGTAAATTCAGTTACTACGGGGTCGCTAATAGGAAGATTTATTTCAAGCACAGAGTAGGCATTTAATACATTGAGTGTATATTCATTACACAGTGAATACTGTGTAATGGGTAATTTTAATGTGTCAATTTGACTGGGCCAAAGAGTACCCAGACATTTGGCCAAATAGTATTCCGAGTGTATCTGTGAGGGTGTTTCTGGATGAGATTAACATTTCAATTGGTAGACTGCTGTCCCTAATGTGCACAGACCTAATCCAATCAGTAGAAGACTTGTCTAGGACAAAAAGGCTGAGTAAGAGGAAATTCCTCCTGGCTGACTGCTGGAGCTGGATACGGGTCTTTTCTCACCTCAAACATCAGCTCCTCTTGGGTTTCTAGGCTGCCAACATTTGGACTGGGGCTTACACCATTGGCTCTCCTAATTTT
Source organism: Nasua narica (assembly GCA_028533885.1). Lineage (NCBI taxonomy): Eukaryota > Metazoa > Chordata > Mammalia > Carnivora > Procyonidae > Nasua > Nasua narica. Next base: position 106,679,056 of record CM052797.1, on the reverse strand, counting down.
CAGGCCTTTGGAGGCTAGAGTCCTGCATTGGCTCTCTAGGGTCTCTAGCTTGCCAACAGCAAAGCTTGGGACTTCAAGTCTCCATAATTGCATGATCTAAATCCCTATAATATCTCTCAATCCATCCATCCATTCTGTTTGTTTCTCTGGAAAATTCTAATAAATCTTACCTTCCTTCTCCACCTGTATCCAATTATGCATCAAGGCATAATGCCAAGCCCAAAGTCAATAGATAAGGAAGAGTACTCTGCCTTCTAGGAGCATGGCACGAGTGAGAAGCGAATAAATATTCGTGAACAAAGAAACCAATCTACAATCTACATGTATAAGACGTAATACATGTAAAGCATTTAGCACAGTATCTGGCACCGAGTATAAATATATTGCTTGGTAATTGCACAATAACAGCAGTAATAATTACAATGGCTAAATTATACAGAAACAGAGGTAATGGAGTAATTTTATTCTTGCAGGGGAATGTAGGATAGCATTCAAAGGGATATTGGGCCATTTGCTCAGGGAAGAAAGAGAAGAAGGGCACCCTAGTTGGAAAGAACATAATGGACAAAGACACAATGATACAGAAAAGGACTAGGCCAGAGGCTAAGTAGATTGGCAGTTTATGACTATTTCTGGAAGTAATGTCTAATGTCTCACCAGTTATAACTTATGATAACTTCAGCTGCAAGTAAAAAAATGTTTAATTAAAAGTAGCTTAAAGGGGCGCCTGGGTGGCTCAGTGGGTTAAAGCCTCTGCCTTCTGCTCAGGTCACGATCTCAGGGTCCTGCGATCGAGCCCTGCATTGCATTGGGCTCTCTGCTCATCAGGGAGCCTGCTTTCCCCCCCTCTCTCTGCCTGTCTCTCTGCCTACTTGTGATCTCTCTGTCAATTAAAAAAAAATTTAAAAATAGCTTAAAGAACAAAACAGAAACAAGCATTATATCATTACACAAGAAGTTTTAAGGTGATGAATTTTAGGATTCATTCAGTATTAGAAGGTTGTGTTCACTGACATAGAGTTTTACTTTTCCATCCTGCCACCCTTGGTGTGATGATTTTGTTTTTAGGTCACTCTTCTTGTCTCATTGGCTAGAAATAGTTCAGGTGTCTACTCCTGAATAATTACTGGTAGAAAGAAATGGAAGTGCTATGATTAATTTGGAAGAATAATGTCCGAGGAGATTCTTACCCTCTCTGAACGCATTTCTCTTCCTAGAAGAATAAAATGAGGGTTCTCTGAGCAAAAAGAAGAAGAAGAAGAAGAAGAAGAAGAAGAAGAAGAAGAAGAAGAAGAAGAAGTCGTCGACGACGACACCAGTGGTGTCTACCATGCACAGATACAAGATGATGTTTTCAAGATTAAACATTTGGGATGGGTGACCATCTCAGTGAATATTATCTTGATTTTAATCATTTATATAAATTGCATCTTTGGGTAACTTCTGGAACTAAATTATAGTTGAGAATTGAGAAAAACAGACATTCAAGGATGGGGCCAATAGATTTTTTTTTTTTTTTTTTAGTAGACTATCTGAATGTGTTGGTAACATAGAGATATAATATTGGGTCCAGGGTTATGGTATGGGCTCTACTTTTACCTTCAAAACCTGTGAGGTTTGGCAAGTGTATGATCTGGTTTATATAAAACAAACTTCACTGGAAAAATGCTATGTTACTTCTTTCTATTTTCTAATAATCACATAGAATAAATCCTTACCCTATTATTTTTTCTTTTCTTTATTGATGTACTGTGGCAAACTTTACCAGTATTGAACTGTCTTAATCAGTTGAGTCTGCTACCACAAAAATTATCATAGACTGGGTGGCTTAAACAAGAGACCTTTCTAACAGTTCTGGAGGTTGGGAAGTTTAAGATCAAGATACCAATTAATTCAGTGTCTGACGAGGACGCACTTCCTGGTTCATAGATAGCTGTTTTCTCCCTCTGCACTCTTTACATACTCATAGGACACCAATCCCATCATGAGAGTTCCACTGCATGACCTTATCTACATCTAATTATTTCCTAAAGGACCCACTTCCCAATATGATTACATTAGGGACTAACCTTGAACATATAAATTGGGGGAAGGGGCAAAAACATTCAGTTTATAATAACTCAATAATTTCCTTTAAAAAAATCCCTTATTTTATATAAACCTAAATAACAAGCCTCCTCCTTTGAAATGCACTCATCTTTGTGCCATTACAGGGGCCAATCTGAACATTTGGTCAATTATAGCTTTCTTGAATGGGATGCGGATTTCCAAGGGTAACTTTGCAGTGAACATTAAATGCCAACAAGATGGCATGTATCAACACATACACTCACACTCAGTTTTAGAATTTCAAACATGTTAAAGCTTAATCTATTCACAATGAAAAAAATAAAATTTCTGGAGCAAAAGTGGCAATTCATCTATTTTCCTCTCTTGATCTATATTCTCATATTCAGACAGCATGGTTCTGTGACTCATTGGGCTAATCCCTTGTTTATGACATATTTCAATGCCCACACATTTTTAGTTCTCATGACTTTCTTTTGTTCATATGTTTGAGTCAATTATGTTAGCTATTCATCAGTGTATTAGACAAGTCTCTACCACTTTATTCTTCAGTGTCTCTCATTATAAGCTTTTTGGCCCCCCACCCCTCCTGCCTGATAGAATTTAAATCACAAAATGGAGCAGATAAGAAGAACTCAGGATGCATGGGCTCTATGGGAAAGATTAGTCATTAGAGAAGATGTGGAAAATACATGAAAACATGAGGACAAAGAGACCAAAATGGCTGTTTAGTGGGCAGATTCCCTGAAGAAAAAGGACTCCATAACTACAGAGATGTAATGGAAAAAGATTTTAGATAACACAGTTGGCATCTGCTGCATTTTTCTGGTTTGAATTGGTAATTTTAATTTTTAAAATATTGAACTAATGAAACTTTCTCTCAAATACTTATTTCAGGATTTATGGTCTCTCTCTTAATATTGCCTGCTGAAAGAAAGCCAATTAACAAACAAATGGGCACAGAAATTTTTAGATCCATTTCAACAACTTACCAGCATATTCCTATGGTTGATATAAAAAAAATGCTGTGAATGGAACATGTTTAAAAGAGATGGAAGATTCTCTAGCAGTGAAGACCTACTAAGAATAAAGCACTGTGCTAAGCAAATTCCATTCATCATGTCCTGTAGTCTTCCCAACAGCCCTGAGAAATTTGCCTATGCGTTTTATATAGGAATGTATTTAAACTCACAGAGTTTCAGTAATCCACACTTTGTAAATCGAGAAGTAGGACTAGAACCCTCTTCTCTCTCTCTCTCTAAAGCCTTTCCGAGTCATTTTTTACCATGTTTTTAAAAGACTAGATGAGTTTTTTTTTTTTTTAAGTTTGGAGAGCATTAGAATGAGTGCCTAATAAAATGTATCAAGTTTATACACTCACTAATTTAAGAAGAACTATGCTTAATACTTCTTTACCTTTTTGTTTTTGCCATCTTCTTATTTGGTTCTAGGTGGGAGCAGAAATTGTTATGCTTTTAACTTCAAGGTTTATAGTTTGTTTTTTAATCTATGTAGATGATACTATTAGTGGAAAGGCCAATTGGTATACTTGCACGGCACACGTTACAATATATATCACATGTCTTAAAAATGTTTATATTCTTCAACCTAATAACTCTTCTTCCATGTACTTAGTATAAAGAAATAATCTAATATATTCCCAAAATTATGTCAAGGATACTTATTGTAATATTACTATAATTGCAAGGAATTGAAATGACCTACAAGGAGTTATTCATTGAATAATTTAGAGTATAGCCATATAAGGAGAGTCTATGTAGTTATTAAAAATGATAATTTAGAAGAGTAATAATTTAGGTGTTAATTTAAATGAAAGGCTTATAAAGCAGTATGTACAGATAATTCTAATTTATTTGTTTATATAAATATATCCATAAAAATATAAACATGCATGTCAAAAGGTTATGGAAGATTTAAAATTTTTCCTTAATTTTTTCTGTAGTTCCAAAGTTTATAATACAACTTATATAGTAAGTTTTCCAAACTTTATAAATTCTTGTTCCTTTGTAATTAAATAAGTAATATAAACTGTTAAGATTGCAGTTTTTAAAGAAATGTTTTCTCATTTAAAATCAACAAACGAATCACACAAGGAATTGAATCCTTTGGCATTTTCCAGCTTAGCTTTTCTAAACTGTTTTTAGTTTGGACTAGATATTGTAATAGGTATATTCTAGAAATTTTTTTTTTTTTTGGTTCAATCGTTTTGTCATGACTTGTATCAGATTTCCAAATAAACCATGAAAGGAACTCATTCATTCCTTAGACATGTTTGAAGGAAGCTGCCTGACATAAAAGGCAACAGGAAAAATGAGCCAAGGGTGCCTTTCTCTAAGAAAACTCCAAGTCTAAATTTTTTTAAAAAAGAGAAAGATTGTAGGTACTACTCTGTGGTTGATGATGTTTGAGGCAGTCTACAAGCACTGCGCTTCATGACTATACCTCAGACTACTTTTCCCCCCAGCCCTTACCCTGTGTGTTATTATTCTTGGAATTGTGAAATCCAAATCTTCTAATTGATGGGTACATTTCATGCAATAGTTTTGTAATTGTAATTTCATTTTTGTAATGAAAAAATTGTAATTTCATTTCAATTTTCATTTTTCTTTTTTTCAAAGATTTTATTTATTTATTTGTCAGAGAGAGAGAAAGCACAGGCACAAACAGGGGGAGCGGCAGGCAGAGAAGCAGGCTCCTTGTTGAGCAGGGAACCCTGTAGGGCTCCATCCTAGGACCCTGGGATCATGACCTGAGCTGAAGGCAGACACTTAACCACTTAACCAATTGATCCATACAGGTGCCCCTAAAATCTAAACTCTTAAACACATCCTGCAAGAACATGCAAAATCTTGCCCTTGCCTACTTTTCCAGTCTCAAGGAGCACCTCTTTCTAGTTTGCTTCAAGCCCTCCAACCTCACTGGCCTTTCATTAGTTCCTAACACTTTTAACAGTCTTTTTCCTTTGTCTCACACATCATTGTTCCTCCTTTCACCTGGGTACTCATTGTTAAAATATTAGCTAAAGTGTTCCTATCTTAGAAAAGAGGCCTGCTTTCCTGAATTATCTTCCCAATCCTTCTGCTTTATGGCCCTTGCTCCAACTTTCTATTATACATTTTTTCCATAATTATATTTTTAATATTTGTCTCTCCCACAATTGTTAGCCCTTGATAGGGGCAACCTAGAGGCTCTCTTTGGTTTACCATTGCTTATTAGCAACTAGCACAGTGCCTAGCAAATATAGGTTTTTATTTGATAAATATTTATTAAGTCATGAATGGGCCTCCGTATGTTCATATATAAAAGAGAATTTTTAGGGTTGTCATGAAGATTAAATGATATTTATTCACAAACACTCACACATCCAGTGCTTAGCACAGTTCTACTATATGAGTAAATCCTGAATAAATATTAGTACTCTCCCTCCTTTACCTTTGATGGTAATGACCTCAGTGTGGGCTCTTTTTAGCTTCTCTTAGGCCATGATTAAGGATGATGAATGATGACTGGTGGGGATGCTGGGTGGATTATGTGGGAATCCCAGGAAGAAAGGGCAACCTGAATAAAAGCAGAAAGCAGAATAGTGAATGCAAAATTTGAAGAAAAGGGATAACTTTGAGTAAAAATCAGGGGCTATGTGAGAGAGTTATGGTAGGAAAGAAAATAGACTTGATTCAGATTTGAAGAGTGTTATTAAGGAGTTTACAAGAGAGGTTGACTAATTGATACAGATTTTGGAGTTATTTGCATAGTTGCTTGAGAGGGTAGGAAATACTAGTGGGAACCTTCACTTGTAGCAAGAAGGAAAACAAGGAATATGACTGCCAGTGCAGATAGGTTTAAAGAATTGGCAATCATTTCTTTTTCCTTTGCTGACTTTTCTTCCGCTTACCAATTAAGTGCTGATACTTCCTAGACTCTGGTTTGGTATTATTTTCTCCTTTTTCTGTTCTTTCTCCCTGACTCCCTCGTCTATTTTCCCATTATAATCATATGTTGGACTCTCTTATACTTAGCAGTATCAAATTATATTCCAATTCCAAGCACAAAGTCCAAATCCATCTAGCCAATACTCCCCAGATGGCCCTGAGATATCTCAATCTCATTATTTCTAAAATCCAACCCACTGTTTCTCCCACCAATATAGACAACTTCTTATATTGCCTGTCTGTTCAGATCCTGGGAGTGATCTTGATTTCCTTTCTCTCTGTCCCTCCTTTTTATATGGAATCAGGGTCAAATCCTATAGATTTTACCTCTTTGATGCTGACTCTTCTCCACTTCCTTCATGCCTCTTTATTTCCTCTTTTCCATCCTCACTGATGCTTATTTAGGTCATGCTTGAATCGGTTCTCACCAGCCAACAGTTCCAATTAGTTTTCTCATCTTTAGCTGAGTATTTTCCTCCATTGCTTTCACTGCTTTCAATAATCTTTCTAAAATGGAAATCAGTGTTACTTCCTGGTTTAAAAATCCTTAGTTTCTCTTCATCCATGGGATTAAAGAGAAACTTTAATCTCTTATTATCACCTATGAGATTTGTCCTTTTCTAGCAGAGGTCATTCCAGACCCCCTATAAGCAGAATCTGCCACTTTCTCCTTTGTATGTATATCACTCTGTTTTCAGTCCAAACCAGTGCCTAACACAGTGCTAAATATATAACACGTTTTTAAATTAATGTTTGCTGAAATAAAATGGCATGAAGACTGGAAACAGATTTGAAATGGCTTTTACATGGGGAGTGAAAGGAGAAAGCAGAGCCTGGAAGAGGGTGAGAGTGGGTGAAATAAAGAAAGAATAGCCACCGAAATTAGGGAAGACAAGAACAGCCATTGGAATTGTGTTGATTGTTGAGTAATAAAAGTGTTGAGTAATAAAATCCATTTACCTTTGGTTTCTAAAGGAAGAAGACGACATACAAAAGTGTCAAATATAGCAGAAAGACCAAAGAAGAGAAAGAGTGAGCAAAGATATCATAATTGGGTAATTAGGAAGTTGTTGGTGAGATTTGGGAGAAGACTTTTAAGGGATTAGTGAGTGGGAGGGAGAAGCCACATGGTTAACACTGAGAAATGTGGCAAGGAGGTTGGCAAGAAGTGCCCCTGAGAATTTTAATGAAGAAAGGAAGACCGGTATCACGGAGTTCATGTTAGAAATAGAAATTCTCCCCCCGAAATATGTATTAAAACCACCCCTTCCACATAATTTGAGAAAGTTAAAATGTGTGATGGAGTTATGTTTTATGCCTTCCTCTGCCTACCAACTGCTTTTAAATCTTGAAAAGATTATTAGGATAAATGTTGAATGTGTAAGGAATTGGATTTGGTTTGGGAAAAGTGATACATAAGTATATATATGCACAGGTGTTGGAGAGAGAGAGAGAGAGAGACCTTTGTATATAAGTTAGTTACTTTTTTAATTTGTCAAGTATTTGTACAGATTTTTAAAAATTAATGCATGTTATCATTTAATATAGTCATATAAAAGGAAAAAAATCACATGTAATTCCTCTTCCCAGAGAAAACTCCTGGCATATCCATATTTGTGTGTGTGTGTGTGTGTGTGTGTGTGTGTGTGCGTGTGTACCCCTATTGCATGACTTAATTTTAGCATCCTAACCCAAAACTAAAAATTAGACAGGAGGATAGTGGGTTCATTTATTGTAGAGTTCGTTTGCTATGGCTACTAGTTGGAAGTGCTTATAACTATTTTTTTTCCAGTGCAAGCTCCCAGTATACTTTTACATTTAATGATTATGCTGTTTAAATGTAGTCTAACAATATTGAGGAATTTATTTATTTATGTATTTATTTATTTATTTTAAAGATTTTATTTATTTATTTGAAAGACAGAGAAAGTGAGAGAGAGCATGAGAGGAGAGAAGGTTAGAGGAAGAAGCAGACTCCCCGTGGAGCTGGGAGCCCGATGTGGGACTCGATCCAGGAACTCAAGGATCATGACCTGAGCCGAAGGCAGTTGCTCAACCAACTGAGCCACCCAGGCGCCCAATATTGAGGAATTTATGACAGAAGTTTTTGAGTAGCAAGCTAAGGCCGGTGTTTCTGAACTTAATGACCCAAAGAGATATGTCAATCGATAATATGTTTTAAAAATTCTACAGAATAAATAATTCAGACCTTTCTCTTCTACCAAAACAAACTTAGCATCCCAGCAGTTCTTGTTGGGCCTTTGAGTCCCTGAATGCTATCCTCCACAACGTCATAGTTCCTTTGTAAACAGGCCAATGACTTTTGGAGCCCTCAGTCATCCAGGGATTATAACTAGGAGTGTCCTAAAACCTTGAGGGAGAAGCTGTCTTCTGGTTTTCTGAATTTGCACAGGACATAGAACCATCGGAACAAAAGCTCTTGCCATTTCTTGTTATTTTTCTAGCTGACTGCTAATGGGATTTAGGATTTGGCTCTCTATTGAGACTTTTGGGTACACATGAACTCTGACCTACAGAGTTCCATTAGGTTTGAAGAAGAAAGAAAGCAATGTTGTTACATTGTGCTGGTCCTTTATGGAAACTATGGTTTCAGGGCTCTACTTTTCAGTGTTTGAAGCCTGCCTCATCACGTCATCTGCACGGGAGATGAAACTAGCCTGACTTCTCATGTCAGCCACACTTTGATATTGCTCTCTCCCCTTTTACAATGTTCTTTACATGTTATGCCAGAAAAATAATAATTCTGTGAACCTTTTTAGCCCCGATAAGTGCTCACACAATGAATTTAATTAAAATCCCCTTTATCTATTATGCCGAAAACAAGGAATTAACAATATCCATTAAAATGACTATTACATTCACATCCATGGATTTTAACACCCGACTAAAATGATATGGAGGAAGCCATAATCATGTGAGGCCCAATATGGTGTATAATTTTTCTTTCAAAACGCTAAATTATTTTAATCTTCAAATGTAATTATCATAAATGCCTGTCAAACTTTCTCAAGGTCTCTTTCTGTCGAACAAAAAGAAACAAATGAGACTGAAGACTTTAAGCTTTACAAACTCGTGATTAACTCTTCCATTACCAGTGGACTCTCAGGCTCCAAACAAACAAGACATTTTTAAAGGTGTCTTAGGGTCTGAAATATAGCTTGCAGAAAATATAATCAGGGGATTATAGTCAGGGGGTTATAGCATTCCTTGAATTAGTGTTGGTTGGCTGATAATGCTAATAACTTTTTAATAATAGCTATAGGTTCAGCTTTTTGCCACAAATTTGCAAAAATGACTATGTAATAATCACTATATGATAATATCCTATTTTTTTAAGATTTTATTTATTTATTTGACAGAGAGAGAGAAATCACAAGTAGGCAGAGAGGCAGGCAGAGAGAGAGGGGGAAGCAGGCTCCCTACTGAGCAGAGAGCACGATGTGGGGCTTGATCCCAGGACCCTGAGATCATCACCTGAGCCAAAGGCAGAGGCTTAACCCACTGAGCTACCCAGGCGCCACTCAATTTTATATAATAGGTGAAATTGTTCATCTTCTTGGCACCTTCAATGGGTAGCATTCCAGAGTCATATCAGGTTGAGACATGTAGTAAATATAGTAATTGTTTTTCTTATGGCACCGAAGGGTATATTTATCAAAACCAAATGCTACTGCTCAGGTAAAATTTGTCCAAGGAAAGGAAGAAGACTGGCAGAGGGAGAGGGGGAAGCAGGCTCCCTGCTGAGCAGAGAGCCCGATGTGGGGCTCAATCCCAGGACCCTGAGATCATGACCTGAGCTGAAGGCAGAGGCTTAACCCACTGAGCCACCCAGGTGCCCCAACACATCATTTCTTGAGAAGAAAGAGCCTAGTTTTACTTGAGGGGGTGTATTAAAAGATGATATCAACAGAAGAGAAAACACAAACTTATTTTAGTTCATTCTTTACCACCATTTCCAATAATATACTTTATCCAAATTATACATTCTAAGGTACTGCCAGGAAAGAGTTTTTTAGTTTACATGATCTATTGAGCTCATAGGCATCTCCTTCTAAAGAGGACAAGGTGCCAACTCTTTGCATGTGCCATCTCCCTTCTGACACCAATCATTACACAGTCCAAATTCCAAATTTCAATTAGAAACCAAATAAGTAATTCATAAACACCACTTCAATTACACACAGGTTATAAAATTGTCTGAAAATTGTTAACCTGTTAGATATTTAGAATTCACCTCATAAAGTAGAAAAGTTGCCTTGTTAAAACCCTCCTCCCATCAATTCCACTCCATCACATCAACCCAGGGCTCAATCTTTATTCCTTTTCCCTGATTATTTTATTGCCTTATGTGGTACTTGTCCCTTCTTTATTGTTGGTAAGGTCTGAAAGCCTGTCATATTGAGCCTGCTGCTATTCCATTATTTGCTTTGAACAAACGCTATTATGTCGCCCTAATAACCACAGCTGTGTAAGCATCTATCAGTCTTTTATTGTGGCATAATTTCTATATATGAAAGCAATTTGCCCTCAGTGTCTGCTGATGATTTCCGTTGTTTGTATTGACACATTGCTCAGTACTCAACCCTTGGCTCTTTCCTATCCTCTCTTTCTCTCCCTCTCACTGGAGCAATTTTAGACTTTATCCTAAAATGCTACTTTAAAATTAATGAAACTAAAATGGCCTTAGTCCTTCAGTGACCAAAAGGGCAAGATAAAGAAAAGAGACTGACTTACCAAATCTTGAAATCATCTCAGGTTGATGGCTCCTTTCTGAGACATCATTATCATCTGTGTGTGGATTGCCATGCTGACAGTGTTATTACCCTTAAGAGTGCCAAGGATTTTAATGGAAACCCGGGACTGGAAGCTATCTTTGGACTCTGTTACAGAAAATGGTCCCGGGGATGTCACTGCAGATGGGAGCAGTTCCAGGCTAAAGGTCTTTATAGCAGAGACAGTTTCTGACCCTGGACATGACTATGAATGTTGAATATGCCACTGATGTCCCTGTTGGTGGTTTTTACTGGTGTTACCTTGATGCCATACTTTTCTGGGAAAGACTTTGAATGAGGTCCAGAAGCACAGGAGGCAGAATAGGGAAGAATAACTTGGCATCTCTTTATGTTTGTTACACATCTGCGTTTCATGGATGAGTAAACTAAGGTTCATAAAGGTTAAGTAAGCAATCCAAGGTTACTCAGCCAGTTAGGTGGCAGAGTCAAGACTCCAAGCCTCTTCTCTTCCCATCGTATGTCTTAAGTGGAGGTTGGGGTAGCTCAGCCTCTCTGGGCTGACACCAAACCAGGGATTTGTGATAGTAGAGGGATAGAAGTAACTCCCATGGGCACATTAACTTTCAGGTTCACATAGGTCAGTGCATGTGTGAAGTGAAAGCTGACAAACCGTTGTAGTACACTAATCAGCTGGGAGGAGCATCCAGAGGTGGCTCATTTGGAGCAGTTGTTCAGGGGTTGTCCTAAGTCACCCTTGACATCTGAAAATGGTACCTCAGATCAGACCAAAGCAAAGGTCTCCTATATTTTTTTCATTAGCTGTATCAGTTTGATATGTGTGTATTTATACATGTGTGTCTATAATCACAGGATTAGCCTGATCCTAATTTACTTTGTAATAAACTGAAAACTTAACTTCACAATACTAAAAGCCAAATCCTATTCTCTCTGCCTTCAAAATTGATCTGAAATCTGACTACTTCCCAACACAGTCACTGTGGACACCTTAGCTAAAATGACCATCATCAATTGCTCGAGTTACTCTAAAAACTTCCTTATAGTTTTCTTCGTGCTCCTATGTTCTGATTCTTCTAGTTCTACCTAGCAGCCAGTGTGCTTCCTCTAAGATCTATATCAGACCACATCATGTCCCTTATCAAAGTCTTCAAAGGGGTCCCTTCACAGTTGTGTTATAGCATCCGTGCAAAATCCGTAAGAGCGATGGTCTGAATTCTTTGTATCTATCCCATTATAACCACCTTTATATCCATCTCTTACCATTCTGCCCTCACTCTCTTTGCTCTAGCCATACTGGTTCCTTGTTCTCCACACACATCAAACGTGCTTACATTTCAGAATCCTTGCACTTGCTGTTCCCCTAACTGGAATGCTCTTTTCTCCACCACTAGCTCTTATTCACTCACATTATTCAGGTCAGAAAGGGCTTTCCTGAGCTCCCCACCCTACCCCACACATTCACTTTCTATCCCTGTCTCTGAATGCTTTTCCTTCATAGCACTTAATACTAATTGACGTGATATTGTAGATTTACTTGTTTGTTTGCTTTGGTTTGTTTGGTAGTAAGTCTCCCCCACTAGAATACAAGCTTATGAGAAGAGGGACAACTTTTGATTTGTTCATCACTTTGCCTTCTGTGTTGAAAGTGCCAGATACATAACAGTTTCTCAATAAATATCTTTAATGGATTAATGAATGAATGCAATCTGTTAACCACTTTAAAAGACCCACTTTTGTACTTCTGCCAAATGAGTGAAAAAGTGGTTTACTAGAGCTTCATTATGCACTTATTAACAAATATTTATTAAGCTAGGTGCTGGGACTGCAGGTACAAATAAGGCAGTCTGTATTTAAGGAACTCTCGCTGGAAGGTGAGATACACAGAGGAGTGTTAATGACAGAAAGAAGCAAATGTGACTGGAAGTTAGGGAAAGGTTCCTAACCTGCAAAGAGAAGAAGGACAATTAGGGTTTCCAGAGATTTCTGGAAGAAGGGATAGCTCAGCTGAGTGCTAAAGGATCCTTAGGACTTAACTAAAAGAGAATGTAGGATAGGTCAACCTGGGCAGCAGGAGGAACCACACATGAAAATGCACAGAGAATGGGGCACCTGGGTGTCTCAGTGGGTTAAGGCCTCTGCCTTCGGCTCAGGTCATGATCTCAAGGTCCTGGGATTGAGCCCTGTGTCCGGCTCTCTGCTCAGCGGGGAGCCTGCTTCCCCCCCACCTCTCTGTCTGCCTCTCTGCCTACTTGTGATCTCTCTCTCTCTCTGTCAAAAAAATAAATAAAATCTTAAAAAAATGCATAGAGACAGAGAGAGAGAGAGAGGGAGAGAGACACTTAGGAGAACTCCAGTTAGTTTCATTCATGCCCCATTAGTTCTTGCATGGGAAAGGGATAAGAGTAACAAGAGAAGGTGCTTTAAGATAAACAGGACAGCTACCAGGTTTCTTAATGAAACAAACAGAGGAAAAATCTCTTTTTCCAAAAAAATATTAAAGAACTTTATATTTACTGAAATTTTTGGAAATGCTTCATGGTTCTATATGAAGTTCAGAGGTGAAAACTTGACTAATATAGATTCTTCTAGTCTTATTGTAGGGAGACATTTTTCAAGCACTTCATTTACTCTAGATATCCAATACATTTTGATATTTTAAATGAAAGAAATGTTTTTTTTATTATTAATCTGAGATTACATATATATAGCCAAGTTTTCAATGGCTCCAAAACTTTAGCTGAGTCCCAGAAATTTTGGCTGAGAGCACTAAGACAGGCCTCTCCCGATATCAAAAATGGCTTGGGATCTTAAAAACAAAGAGTTCCTTGTGCTCTGTATTAATATAAAAGTCTCATCCTGAAGCCTTCTTTAGCAGAGAGCATTATACTTCATGAATGCACCTTGTAGAGAGGGCTGAGTGGGCCTTGTGGGGATTTGAATTTGTGATTTTAGAGCTGCTAAGTATTTTACAGTTGATACACAGACAACTAAATGATTCCCCCTAGGACTTCTTTATTCTACCAGTGGAAGAGGTCAACATAAATAATCTATGGACAAATGCTGGCTCTTTTGGGTGGATTTGTTAGAATCCTGTTGAAACTTATATACTTCCACAATTGAACTCAAGCCTGCTGAACTGGCCTAAAAACATTAGTGTTGACCCTTCCAAAAAGATCATATTATGTAGCAAAATCTCAGACATTTTTATTATATCCAGTTGGAAAAACAAAAAACAAAACCAAACTCACTGAAAAAAAAATTCACTGGGTTGAGTACAGTTTTTTAAACTTCTGGGGAGTAAGCTCTTAGAGCCTTTCCAGCTGCTTATTCCCTCAGAGTTCACTGTAACCAAATTCACAAAGCCATATTCTGGCATTAGTGATAATTACACAAGCAGATGTACCACTTAAAGCTTTGATCTTAATGGTTGTGAATTAAACAGAGTTGAGCCTTGTCGCTACTTTTAGGGGAGGTCTACAAGGAATTTTAAAGGTCTGTAGCAATAAACCTTACTTTTTGATATAGTGGTGCTCAAGAGCAACCTAGAGTATATTGGTTGTCTAAGAAAGCACTCTGGGTTGTCCAGAAGTCTATTCATGTGGCCATTATCTTTGATATCAGTTTTTAAAAGATGACAGTAATAAATCACAGACACTTTTAATTTAAAAATTTTGGCCAAAAAAAATGATACCTGGTTTTTAAATACAGAAATATTTAAGAAACATAGAGCCTAATCTAAACATTCAACTACCATTTCAATGCAAGTAGCCTCCTTCATCATCAGCAACAAAAGAAAGCAAAAAACCTTGCGGGTTTGGATCTGGGTCTGTTCTTAGTCCTCTATTTTCAGTTGTCTCCTAGAAATAGCAGACTCACTGTATGGAGAGAAAACTCATTATTTTCACTCTTCCTTTAGGCCAACTACTTGCTGCTTTCCAACTCAGATTTCTAACCTGAGAAATAATGAAGCTGTCAGGGTACAACAGACATAACTGAGGTAGTATCTTTGACTGCACGATTTTCTTCATCTCTAAAATCCACGAAGTCATTTTGATGTGTCATTTTCTCCATAAGGTGGCTCTTGAGTCTACCTTCCTCTTCGTTCCCACTGCCTTGATTCAGTTTCTCATTACATTATATGGGATTTGAAGGGCAAGGACACTCCTAAACAGTCTCATTTCCTTCTCTCTTTCCTAAATATTGCTAAAATTATAGGTTTTCTTAAATCCTACTTTGTTGTGACACCTTGTCATAAAATTCAAACTCGGTACCAGCTTTAGTGATCCCCATTTCCTCCTCTATAGCTGTGCCTGTTCATACTCCATTGCTCATTAGCACATACCATTCATTCTCTTTTGATTCTCTTCTGCCCTCTGTAGCACATCATGCTCATTCTGTTGGGACCCGTGGCAAGAATAGTGGACCGGGAGTCAGGAGTCAGTGTGGTTCTTAGCTCTAGTTCTGTGAATCATTTGTGAAAACTTGGGCCTGTCATTCAACTCCTCTAGACTTCAAGTCGAATACTAACCAAAAGAAGCTACTATATTAGTATTAATATCAGTATCATCCAAAGTAAACATGAAGGTGAAAGAATTACTTATGATTTTGAGAAATACAAAAAAGGATAAGTTTAGGAAAAACATTCTCAAATTTTATGTACCCAATAACCTCAAAAATTTGATTTAAAAACTGACAAAATTGCAGGGAGAAATGTACACTAAACCATCAACATTAGTACTATATCTCTGTCTTTGATAGCACAATCCAACTAAAATAATTTTATATCTATGTGTATAGAAAATTTGAACAATAAAATCAGCAAAATTGGTCTAATTCACCTATATGGAATATTACATCCAACAATTAGATAACAATCCTTCTTTTCAAGCACATATAAAATATTTATGAAAACTGATCATGTGCTACGTCATAAAGTTAACCGCAACAAATTTCAAAGGATTGATAGCTTAAATACCACATTATTTAATTGCAGTGCAGTTAAGACAGAAGTCATTAATTCCCTAAAATATGAAAAAAATGATTGGAATTTAAAATATGTTACTAAATACACTCATGGGTCAAAGAACAAATCATAAATTTGGAATATAATTAGAATTTAATAATAATGAAACTCCTGTCAAAATCTTGTTATGTATTTGAAGTGGTATTAGAAAACAATTATTAGCCTTAAAGACAGGCTCAAAATTAGTAAGTCAAGTACCTTAAGCATTGAACTTAAAAAAGGTAGAACAGCAAGATAATCCTAAAAAAGTAGAAGGAAGGAAATAATACAAACAGAATAGTAAAATAGAAAATGAGGAAATATAATGAAAGTCCATAAAAGTAGAAGTTGGTTCTTTGAAAAATACTAATAAATGAAACACTGACAAGATTAATCAGGAAAAATTTGGTGGAAATTATAAATAAGCAATATTAGAAATGAAAAAGGGGACAGATGTTATGCAAATTAAGAGGATATTATAAATAACCTATGCTAAAATATCTGAAAACCTAAGTGAAGTCAATAAATTACAGAAAAATACAGTTTTTGAAACTGACCCAAGAAGAAATATATGACTAATTATATAATCATTAAGAAAGTTGAATTGGAGTTTAAAATGTTTCCATAAAGAAAGCACCATGCTCAGAAGGCTTTATGGGCAAGTGATACTAAATTGTCAGTGATGGAGCGCCTGAGCAGCTCGGTGGGTTAAAGCTTCTGCCTTCAGCTCAGGTCATGATCTCAAGGTCCTGGGATTGAGCCCCCCATCGGGCTCTCTGCTTAGCAGGGAGCCTGCTTCCCCTCCTCTCTCTCTGTCTGCCTCTCTGCCTACTTGTGATCTCTCTCTCTGTCAAATAAATAAAATCTTAAAATAAAATAAATTGTCAATGATAATTCTAAACTCATATATACACTCTTGAAGGAGACAAAAAAGATCATTCCCCATCTAATAAGGCTAATGTTACCTTAATATCAGGCAAGACTATTAATAATTATTAGGTCAATTTTATTAAGCATGGACAAAATAATAATAGCAAATAAAATCCAGTGACATATATAAAAGATAATCATGACTAAGGTAGGTTTATCTCAATGATAGTCTAAGATTAAATAAATTATCACATTAGCAGAGATGAGAAACCAAATGTCAAAATATTAAGTAGGTCAAAAAAAGAAGCATTTGGTGGAACCGAATATCCATTTTAAATAAAAATTCCTTATAAAGCGGTAATAAAAGAAACTTGATTTAATATAAGGATCTGCAAAAATCCTATGGTATCATATTTAACCATGAAATGTTGAAAGCATTTCTTTTTCTATCAAAATGAAGTAAAAAATTGTTTAGATGGAAAATTCTTAAGATTCTATAGGAATTTTATTATAATTAATATGTATTGAGCAACATCATCAGATACAAAATTCATATACTAAAGTTTATTATTAGGTATGATGACATAACTGCATAATAGAGAACTGCATAACGTGAGGAATTAAAGTGGATAATGTTCTTGAATAGCAAGACTCAATAGTATAAATTGTCAGATCTCTCCAAGTTGATTTATAGGTTAAAAGGATTATCGACAAAACCACAGTAGAATGTCTTGTAGTGTTTTATTTTTATGGTATTGGTTAAGCTGGTTTAAAATATATATTGTAGAGCATATGCCCAAGAAACTAAAACCTCATGCTCCTGAAGAGGAAAGCCATGGTGTGTGTGTGTATATATATGTGTGTGTGTGTGTGTGTGTGTATCTTTCCCTGTCACATAGGTGATATATATGTAGGGGAAAAATCATTGACAATTGGAAGAGAAAAGGGAGTCCTCACACTTAGGCGTATATAAAAATAATTATCAAATTTTAACTTTTTATATCAGTGATTATTATATGAAAATGATAAATTAAAACCCTACCATATAACATAATCAACTGTCAATTCTAGATTAAATAAAGATTTAAATGCCAAAGCCAAAACTAAAGAACACTTTAGAATTCAATAATGAAGAATATATTACTAATTTTTAAAAAATTAAATAAAGGTAGACCCTAAAGGAAAAGACAGATAAGTGGTACTAAATTAACATTTGAAGATGTTAAATTAATATTTAAAAATTCCATAACAAATGCAAAACAGCAAGATACATACCAGGAGAAGATTAAACAATCAAAAAGGGATTAGTAGCTGTGCATCAGAAAGAAAGAGAAGAACTCAGTAAAGAAATAGGAAACCAACCAACAAACAAGCAAACAAAAAACTGCGAAGAGGTTTACACAGAATATGAAACACAAATGGTTCATAAACATATGAGAGCCACTCAACCTCATTTGCATTAAGGGAATAACAGATTAAAATCACAATTAGATATATTTCACACACCAGTTGGGCTACTTTAAAAGTCTGAAAATACAAAAGGATGGTGATAACTTGAAGCAATGGAAACTGTCATTGCATGCTTCAGGACGGTCAGTTGGCACAACTTCTTCGGAACTGTCTGGGGTTAGCAAGTGAAGTCGAACTAGTATGCTTCTTCCTTGCTCTAGAACGCAGAGAAACTCCTTACTCTGCACCAGGAAACATTACAAAACAAGCATATTCTTAGTAGGGTTGTGTCTAAGAGCAGCTGGGTACAGCAGAAATGCACCTATTAATATTAAATATTAAATTAATATTAAATGCACCAATTTGAGATGTCCATACAAATGGAGTGCTCTTCAGTAGCAAAAACAATCCAACCATCACTAATTCATCACCATCAGTACGGATGCAAAACTGCAAGTTAAGGGAGAAAAAAACATGAGGCAAAGGAATAGATTGGCATGATTAATTCCTACAGTACAATACTAACAATCTATTATTTAGGGAAACCTACAGGGGTGGAAAACTCTAAGAAAAACAAAGCTATGATAAATATAAATTCAAGATATTTCTGTTCAAGATATTCCACAGTGGCTCCTAAAATACTGCTGATATTTTTTTCCCTTCACCTTAGTGCTAAATACATGGGTTTTTAAATATTGTTATTGTTTAAACTGTTGAAATTTGTTTAATGTACCACTTTATGAAATGTTTCAACATAATGGAAAAAAAGTTTCAGTGACAGATAAATCTCATGAATAACCCATCCATGTTTTGGACATGAATACCTTATAATCTTTCTTTATGTTAAGCTGAGGCATTCAGCACTTATTCTTTATTTGGTCTATAAAGTTTCATAGAGAACCAAATCCTACTTACACATGACAGCTTTTTAAGTACTCAAAGACAGTTGCCTTGTCCCCTTTTAGGCTTCTTTTTTTTTTTCCAAAAATCAACCTTCCTTAAATCAGGTTTCCAGATACCTCACTGTTTTGGCTACCTTTCCTTGGACATGCAGCCAGAACCGAGTGCAACATTCCAGTTTGTTCTGGCCAGCAAAATGTCTGATGGGACTATTAACTTTCTTGTTTGGGACACTGCATTTATTGATATAGCCTAAAACTGACCTAGGTTTTCGTAGCCTTGTACACCTCATGAATTTATCTTGGACTCTGTGTCATTTCAAACCTGAAGCCTTTTCACATTAAAGTCTGTGTAATAAGATCTTCTTTCTCATCCTATACTTGTGAGGTTAATTTTTTAAAAACTATACTTGGGATTTCACATTTATTCCTACTGTTTTATCTTGGAAATTTGGTTATATTGTTCAAGCCTACTGAGACCTTTTCAGTTCTGATTCTGACATCTGTGTGTTTACTTTTCTTCCTAGATTTGCATTATCAGCAAATTTGGTAAACAAGTATTTCATTAATCAAGGATTTATTTAAAAACTACCATGTATAAGGTAATGTGCTAGGTAATGCAACATTCACCCCAGTAGTAAATAAAAATATTAAAATGGAGATACTCCAGAGTAAAGACTTCTCTCTGAATAAATCCACTCATAATCAAAATCTTTTGATATTTGATAAAAATTGGCACACAGATTTACAATCTACATTTCCCTTTAAAAATTTCTCCCATACTCATAGTGAACTGTCACATCTTTGTTGGCAAGACCTAAATCTGTACCTTCAGCCTTGACTGAATTATTATATGTGTGTGATTGACTCCTCTATTTTGCTATTTCACCCTCCACAAAACAGCTATATGCAGAATTTTCTTTTTGCCAAAATCTGCCCTTTTCCCTTTATTATTTATCCGTATCGATTAATGATCTTAACATCCTCTCTTTCAGTCCTGACAAACTTGAAGTAGTTGTTTTTTAATTTAAAAAAGATTATACTGATTTTTTCTTAGTATAGATGAATGTGGGATTCTGTTATTTTTTTAAAAAATTAATAGTATAATGATAGAAGTGTAAATTAAAATAAATATCCATAACTTCCATCTAGAAATGAGCATTTTATATTGCTATTTATCCTTCAGTCATTGTTCCATGCATTAGAGAAACACAGTTATTGTTTACTTACCCAAATAAGTAAAACTTTTAATATAATGTGAATGTATACAACTAAACAATAAAGAATAATAAGGAAGAAGAATAAATAATATAGAATAAATAATAAAATAAATAAATAAAGAATAAAGAATAATAAGGAAGTATCTATGTAATTATCGCCCTGTCAAGAAATAGGTATGGCAAATACCCAGATAATGCTCATGTGCACTCTCTGAGACTCTTTTCTCTCCTCTACAAATGTTTCTATCACGACTTAGAATATTATAGTTCATTTTGTCTGTTTTTTTAAACATTTATTTAAATGAAGTAATATACATTCTTTTTGTATCTGGCAAGTTATTTCCCATATTATGTTGGTGAGCTCTATCCACTTTGTATGTGGGACAGTAGTTTATTCATTTTTATTATTGTGTAGTATTCCATTGAATAACTGTGCCACAAAATATTTATCTACTCTAGTATTGATTAATATCTGGGTGGTTTTCAGTGTGAGATTATCATGAATAGTGCTGCTACAAACATTCTTCTGTATACACACATGTATTTCTCTTTGAAATATGCCTAAAAATGGAACTGTTAATAGGACACATATATATATTCAACTTTAGCATAGGATGTGTGTTTCCAGAGTGGTTCTACTCATTAGAATCCACCAGCTCTCTATGATGTCCCATATTCTCATCAACACTTAGGATTACCTGTTTTATTTTAGCCATTCCAACTAGTGTGTGTTGCTATCTTCTTGCGGTTTTGGTTTACATTTTCCTAAAGTGTCATAATGTTGAGCGTTTTTTCATCTGATACCTTCTTTTGCACCTTACCTTTTTGCTCTCAAAATGTCCTTTGATAAATGGAAGTTTTTAATTTTAGTGTCTTTTCCTTTAGCGTTAGTGCTCTATGTGTCCTAAGTAAAACATTTTGGCTCACCTCAAATTACTGAGGATATTCTTCCATAGTTTCTTTTGGGGGCTTCATTGTTTTATCTTTCACATTTAGATCTATCATATACCTTTAGTTGATTTTTTTTGCATAATATGAGAAATATTTTCTTTTATGATACGCCTATCTAGATGACCTAGAATAATTTTTTAGAATGACCATTCTTTCTCCACTGCTTCAGAGTGCCACCTTTCTCATGAACCTATTGTATGTAAATATAAGGATATTAATGGATTCTTCGTTCTGTTCTGCTGATCTAAGCATCTATTCTGTTGGCAATACCATGCTCTCTTAATTAATGAAACTTTAAAATAAGTCTCAGCATCTGTTAAAGTCCTTTAATTCTTGTCCTTCAAGATTGGCAAACTTTTGCCCTTTGTAAATCTCCTTCATTTTAGAATTTGCTTGTCACTGTCTATCAAACAGCAACAACAAAAACCCACTCCCTGAATTTTGACTGTAAGAAATTTGAATGGAAAGGTCAATTCGGATGGGAATCGATGTTTGTTATATCTTCATTATAGCTTAGTATATTTTATGCCTCTGATTATTTAATGATAGCCCATTGGCTAAATATGGTCTTCTGCCTGTTTTTGAAAATAAAGTTTTGCTGAAGCACAGCCACACCCATTTACTTATATATTGCTTATTTCTGCATTGGCATTACAGGGCAGAGTTAGGTGGTTGTGGCAGAGACTTCCTAGCCTACAAAGGTGAAAATTTTACCTTTTACAAAAAATACTTGCCTCTCATTTGAATATTGCTTATTTCTCTTCATAATATTTTGTATTTTTCTGTTTGGGACTCCTTATATATTTCCTTAGATCAGTTTCTAACATGTAATGTATTTGGATATTGTTATAGATTCTATGATTTAAATTTTCATTTTTCTGTTCATTGATATTTAAAAATGCTATTGATTTTTATATGGTGAATTTGCACCCAATCTGTAGATTCTCTTCATTTTCCCATGTATAAAATCTTATCAGTTTTTATTTCTTATTTGCTACTTCTCATATATGTGTATTAAATTGGTGATAATGGGAATACTTGTTTTGTTACTGATAGTAGAAGGAGAGCTTTAACATATCACTATTATGTAGGGCATTTGCTGTAATTTTATTGAAATAACTTTCATCAAATTAAAGAAGTTTTCTTCTACTCCTGGTTTGCAGTGAGCTTCTATTATGAATTGTTGAGTTTTATTAACTATTTTCTCTGAATATATTGAGATATTCAATATGATCTTACTTCTTTCTCTGTTAATGTGGCAAGTTACGTTAACTTTTCACATTACTCACATTACTGAAGTCAGCCAAACTGGTTGTGATGTATTATTCTTTTATTTGTTTTCAAATAAATTTAGATTAGAGTTAAATCTTACTATTTTTGTTGTTTTGTTTTGTTTTTGCAATTATAATCCTGACAGAGATTTGGCTATCTTTTCCCTTATGAGGTTTGCTATCAAAGTTATGCTGCCTCAAAAAATGAGTTGGAGAACGTTGTTTTTTTTTTTTTTCTGTTCTCTTGGAGAGCTTACTTAAGATTTTATTAGTGCTTCCTTAAATATTTGGTATAATTTAGCTACAAAGTCATGCAGGCAAGGAGTTTTCTGAATGGCAAAAAATTTTAATTTAATTATATTATTTTATAATTCTTGGAACTTCTACATTCCTTTAAGATATATAAAATAGTGGCAGAACATAGCTTTTTCTGTAACAACTAGAAAAACCTGGATGAATTTAAAAATTATATATACTTATTACTTGTATTTCTATCTCTGTATCTATATCTACAAAAGTCATCAGAAAATTGTGAATGTGTAGAGGTCTAGAGGAATTAATTTCCAGAGATGGAAGAGACCTTCTACATGGACAAAGTTTGGCAGCCATGTTCCTCTGGGGGCTTTACCAAGTCTAGTCATAAGTTGAGGTTTCCACACAGGCAGAAATTGCTGAGGGAAAGAGAAATCAGGAGCTTTTAACGCAGGGATAGACAAGCCACTTGGAAACTGGATGAGTTCTAAATGCATAGCTATTTTCCCACACCATATTTCTCCACAAGACTCTTGTTTAGGATTCTGAAGGAGGGAGACTAGGATGAAATACTCAGTAAAAACTGTTTCTAGTCCCAATACTTAGAAGCCAAAGTTCTGTGAGGTGGAAAATTTTTAATAAACGCAGAACAGCTCATCCCTTTGTGACTTGGTCTAACTAAAGTGGCAACCCAAAAGGTTTACCCAGCTCAATTCCTAATTAGTTCAAAAGGGCTAGTCACATTCCCTTGTCTGCCTGACAAAGGAAAGTTATACTCTCTGAGGGAAAATAATATTGACTCCAGTCTCTCTTGTCTTTTTTGGCATACATAAAATAATTATGCAGCATATGAAGAAGGAGAAAAGTGTGATCCATAATCAAAGAGAAATACATATACCAGACCCCCAGATGATCTAGATATTAGAATTAGTAGACAAGGACTTTGAAATGACTATTACAATTTGTTATGGAAAATAGAAAAAATGGATAAATTTGATATAAAGATGATGAATCTTTTTTTTTTAAAGATGATGAATCTTGACAGATAAATATAATTTAAAAAAATTTCCAAGCAGATACTATGGACCTGAAAACAAAAACAATATCTGAAATTAAGATTTGATGGGAATGGCTTAGTAATAGATTGTACATGCTAGATAAGTCTCAGCTTCAGGAAATCTTTAAAAAATTTTGTCTAACTTTTCTATTTGTTTTCAGTGGGAGCTTTTGCTTGAATTACCTATTTTGCCAAAATATAGTTTTGCCAAACACAATTATTTATCCTTGTTTTCTTCCTAATTTTATTTTTTTTTAAATTTTTATTGTGTTATGCTATTCACCATACAGTACATCATTAGTTTTTGATGTCGTGTTCCAAGATTCATTGTTTACATATAACACCCAGTGCTCCATGCAATATGTTCCCTCCTTAATACCTACCACCAGGCTCACCCATCCCCCCATGCCCCTCCCCTCTAAAACTCTCAGTTTGTTTCTCAGAGTCCACAGTCTCTCATGGTTTGTTTCCCCCTCCAATTTCCCCTCCCTTCATTTTTCCTTTTTTTTCTCCTAATGTCCTCCATGTTATTCCTTATGTTCTACAAGTAAGTGAAACTGTATGATAATTGACTTTCTCTGCTTGACTTATTTCACTCAGCATAATCTCCTCCAGTCCCATCCATGTTGATGCAAAAGTTGGGTATTCATCCTTTTTGATGGCTGAGTGATATTCCATTTTGTATATGGACTGCATCTTCTTTATCCATTCATCTGTTGAAGGGCATCTCAACTCTTTCCATAGTTTGGCTATTGTGGCCCTTGCTGCTATGAACATTGGAATACATATGGCCCTTTTTTGTACTACATCTGCATCTTTCGGGTAAATACCCAGTAGTGCAATTGCAGGGTCATCGGGTAGCTCTATTTTTATTTCTTGAGGTATCTCCACACTGTTCTCCAAAGTGGCTGCACCAACTTGCATTCCCAGTGACAGTGTAAGAGAGTTTCCTTTTCTCCACATCCTCCCCAACATTTGATGTTTCCAGCCTTGTTAATCTTTGCCATTCTAACTGGTGTAAGGTGGTATTTCAATGTGGTTTTGATTTGAATTTCTCTGATGGCTAATGATGATGAACATTTTTTTCATGTGTCATGCCATTTGTATGTGTCCTTTGGAGAAGTGTCTGTTCATGTCTTCTGTCCATTTTTTGACTTGATTATCTGTCTTTTGGGTGTTGAGTTTGAGAAGTTCTTTATAGATCTTAGATATCAGCCCTTTGTCTGTAGTGTCATTTGTGATTATCTTCTCCCATTCTGTGGGTTGCCTCTTTGCTTTGTTGACTGTTTCCTTTGCTGTGCAGAAGCTTTTTATCTTGATGAAGTCCCAGAAGTTTATTTTTGCCTTTGTTTCTCTTGCCTCTGGAGATGTATGTGTCTTGAAAGAAGTTGTGGCCAATGTCGAAGAGGTTACTGCCTATGTTCTCCTCTAGGATTTTGATGGATTCCTGTCTCATATTGAGGTCTTTCATCCGTTTTGAGTTTATCTTTGTGTATGGTGTAAGAGAGTGGTCAAGTTTCATTCTTCTATACATAGCTGTCCAATTCTCCCAGTACCATTTATTGAAGAGACTTTTTTTCCACTGGATACTTTTTCCTGCTTTGTTGAAGATTATTTGACCATGAAGTTGTGGGTCCATATCTGGGCTCTCTATTCTGTTCCATTGGTCTATGTGTCTGTTTTTGTGCCAGTACCATGCTGTCTTGGTGATCACAGCTGCCAAACATAATTTTAAAATAACTATTGTGTTAGTTAAGTTTGGATGCTTATAACAGCAAACACCAGTGGCTTGAATACCAAAAAGGTTTATATCTCTCTTACATTAAAGAAGACCAGAAATAATCCACCAAGTGCTTTTTTGGCATATCTGTGGTCATTAAGGACTCAGGATGTTTTATATTTCTGTTCTACTAGATTTAGCATGTGGTTTCCTTCCTCAAGTTTGTCACAGAGTCTGAGATGGCTGCCAGGACTCTAGCCACTGTGTCCTCATTAGAAACATAAATGGAAGAATGGGAAAAAGAAAACCCACCAGTTACCTGAACTTTAAGGGAATATTCTCAGAAGTTCTATCTAACAAAGTTTGCTTTTATCTCATTGGCTAGGATGTAGTGTCATGATCCCTGGCTGTAAAGGGGATTGGTAATGTAGAATCTTATCTGGCAAGTAGTTTCAAATAGAATGGGGTTATGATGTTAAGAAATAAGAATAGTGTAGAATGGATATTAGGCAAGTAACTTGTAGTCCCTGATATAACTCCATTATATCCTATAATGTGGTGGATTATAAATTATTTATTGCTGCACATTCATGTTTTTCCCACCTTTTCCATTAGAGGTATGCTGTGATGAACTTCATTCTGTAAAATTTTCATACATACACATTCTTATGGCCTATTTTAAAATATCTTCATATTTTATCCCTGGCATAGTTTTAATATTGAATAATCCTAAAAAAATCCATGATTGTAAAATATTTATTTATGTGTATACACCATAATTTACTTATTATTCTCTGTTACTGGGCATATAGATTTTCTCTACCCTTTTGCCAATGGAAGCAATACTACAATGAACAGCATTTCTCCATTTTTTAAAAAAAAATCTTTGGGGGCACCTGGGTGGTTCAGTTGTTTTAAGTGTCTGCCTTCAGCTCAGGTCATGATCCCAGGATCCTGGATCAAGCCCCACATTGGGCTCGCTGCTCAGTTGGGAGTCTGCTTCTCTCCCTCTTGCTGCTGCTCCCCCTGCTTGTACTCTCTCTCTCTCTGTCAGATACTTGTTCATTTTTTTACCTCATTATCTTTGGGGGCCTTTATTCATTCTACCATAATATTTATACTAATTGACACTCCTATTAATAATATATTAGAATTGTCATCTCAGTATATCCTGATCAGGGTTAATTTCTGCCTTTAAAACAAAAAATATTTGTAATTTTATAAGTGAAAAATAATATCATCAATTGTTTAATTTTTATTTCTTTGATTACTATTTGTTTTA
Organism: Nasua narica; assembly: GCA_028533885.1. Lineage (NCBI taxonomy): Eukaryota > Metazoa > Chordata > Mammalia > Carnivora > Procyonidae > Nasua > Nasua narica. The sequence goes on along the minus strand of CM052797.1, from coordinate 106,652,294 downwards.
AATATATTCATATATTTGTTTTACCTATATTTTTCTTATTTTCCCTATCCATGTCTCTTGCTTATTCCATTGGGTTAGTTTTTTTTTTCAACTAATTTAAATAACTCTTTATAGAGAAATTATATTTACCCTCCATTTGCAATAAATATGTTGGATTTTTTTCCCCAGTTTATTCTTTACTTTTTCACTTGGTTGATAATAGTTTGTAAGTAGAGCAGTATTTCCATATGATATTTAGATTTTTCTTTGTGATTTCTTCCATTATATGCTTTAATTTTTCATCCTCCAAAAGATAAGGTAAATATTTACCTATCTTTTCCCATAATTTTTTTCATGATTTTATGCATTTTATATGGAACACATCTCATACCTGTGAATTTGATTACACACATTATTTTCTAAATAAGGACCCCTCAGAGGGCAAGGTCCAGATTGTAGTCCTATTTTTGTCTCTAACACTAAGTACAGTATTTGGACCATCAGGTACATCACATAGTAGTTTAATGAATGTGTACAGAATGAAGTTGTCTTCAAGTACTTATTTCTTCAACTACGCCATCTCTATATTGTTGCTTTACCCTGCTTCTGGGATCCTGTGTGTTTAAATCCTCATGATATCTTTTTTTTTTTTTTTTACAATTAATATAGTCATTCCAATATTGGAAATTTCCCTAATGAAAACTACATGACTAAGTTTTTTGCCAGTCACTTTGTAGTACAAAGTTGTGAGATATGTGGGAAAAAATAAGGGAGGGGTAGGAATGTGTGGACAGAGGATATAGCCTTCACAGTTCTCCCAAAGGCAGTTTTAAGGTTTGCCAATGAAACTAAGCCTCAGGCCCTTCACTTGCAATGTGCTTATATAGTCATATATTTTTGAAAAGTTTACATAAGTGAGGTATTTTAACCACAATTGATTGAATCAATTGTCTCTTTACATTCTGACTTTTATTCTTTAATACTTTTGTGTTCAGTGGTGTTGGAGAACAGCATATATTTTCAGTAGAAATGCATTTAGTTCAGGTTTAATGGGATGTATTTATGTTATTTGCAGTCACTGGTGCATAGTTAAGCTACTGCTAGCTGTCCTGGTGTGGAATTGTTTCTAGGAATATTGCCCTCTATAACAAATCAACTGATACTGTGACAGCAAAGTACAAGACCAAAGGACTAAAGATGTGATTGTGGAGGAAAAATAAAGTTGAAAATACATAAACTCAGAAGCTAACTGCTGGAATATCCAACCTTACAACTCTGATAGGAAAGAACACTGGACATTCCTTCTACGATTTTATATTGACTGTAATGAGTTATAAAGCTGAAAGAAAATCTTCTAGTCAATGAATAAGAAGTTTTATTCCTGTTTGTGATTTTATCTAAAAGACTATTATCTTTTTATGTGATAATATTATTTATTGTATTATGAAGAGGTGATCAAAGAATATATAATCACAAAGATTTAAGAAATGTATCCTCTAGTTAATTAATGAAAAAAATACTCTGCTATTTTTCTGGATTTTGTGATGTTTTAATTTGTAACTTGTTGTGATATCTTTTCAATGTTCTGAATAGCTATTCACTTTTGTACTTAATTTTTTTGTATTTATAACTACATGTTCTTTTTCTTAAAGAGGGCCCTCCCAAACTATAGAAACTTCTGGCCTCATAAAACCTGCATTTATTCCTGTGTTCTCTCCTGTGCTACCTTATTCACTACAAATAACAGGTAGAGTACTCTCCAATTTGCAAGGCAAAGTCCTTGGATCTTCAAAGTCAACAAAAAATCAACTCAAATCACATGAAACTTCTATTTTCAGTAACAGTACTGCTCCTCTCTCTTTGGTAGGTAGGATGAGGTAGAGGGAGACCAGAATTTTGGCACATGAAACTCTTTACCTAATCCTAACAATGACAAAGATTGCCAGCCTCTCTGGCTGGGACAGTCTCATCAATCAACCTGTGCTTGAACTATTAGCACTGTCAGCTTCCTCTTAAGAGATGACAATTCAAGGGTAGCTTTCCTCACCCACTGAAACTCCTTCAGTCAAAAGAGCAAAACACTTAATCAGAAGAAGAGGCAGGAATACATATCTCTGGCAACAGAACTGGCCCCATCTACTTTCAGTCTACAGAGATTCTTATACTAATTTTTGCATGACTGTGAAAGTAATCCTCAGCAGAAGTCCTTGACTTGCTGGTACAAGAGCTAGGGCAGGGCCGCGTCCTCTGCCTTGGAAGGGAGTGGTTGTGATGCCAGGAATAGGAGGGTTACAACAGCTTTGCCCAAATATTCTCACAAATGATGTCTGATTAAAAATAACAACAATAAACACTTGCCCATATTTGTTTATACATGCATTCCCTTTGCAGAATGAGCAGAAATGAACGGCTGGCTGAGGGTATTAGAAATGAAAGCTAGCTGTTAAGCTTTGCCCTCACTTGGTAATAGGTGGAAGACTATAATGGACTGTCTTTTGGTGTTGTGAGGATTATTTAGATCTGGAAGAAGAGTTGTAATTTTTTGACCCTAATGGAAGTAAAGTAGATGTCTAGAGAGTATCATGTAACCCCTGGTATTATTAAAAATAGCAAGTATTTACACAATTTCAAGAGAAATCACAGTGCAAGTTGAAACTTCTAGAAGTTCTGATTGCTTATATAGTGTTATTTCTATAAACATTCACAAATATCCATTTTGTTGATGGATTTTAAACATTTGGTGCTTTTACATTTGTTCTATTATTTTGAAAACAAAGAGCTGGGGGTGCCTAGGTAGCTCAGTAGGTTAAATGTCAACTCGTGATTTCAGCTCAGGTTAGGATCTCTGGGTTGTGGAATTGAGCCCTACATTGGGCTCTGAGCTCAGAGGGGAGTGTGCCTGAGCCTTTCTCTCCCTATTCCTCTACCCCTCACCCTGCGCTCCCTTGCTTGTTCGCTGTCTCTCAGAGAAATAAATAAATCTTTAAAAAATATAATGAGCTGAAAATTTTCACAAATTTCTATTTCTCTTAAAGGTCACGATAGCTTATCACTGTCAGGATCCCTTTCACCCATGTGGCCTAGTTTTACTTTTATCTGCTATAGAAAGAACAAAGTTTTGATTTCGGGGTGAAACAAGGGGGAAACATCTCAATTGACCTTCTCCTAAGTCCTTTTTTATTTACCTCCACTTCTAAATCACCAAGAGAATTAAAAATGTGCCTGTTGGCCACTTAAATTAATGAAACTGCTAATGTCTGATGCAGGGACATCACCTCCATATGCTCTAGATACATATATGAATGGATGCACACCTGCCCTGAATGTCAGTATAATCCATGTAAATCAAGGATTGACTTTAAAATCCTCATTCCCAGAAACCCAAGTTAAGAAGTGTTGAAGAGATATGGAACATGAACAACCTGTCCTTTGGTCTCAAGATCAGATACAGAGTTGTCTGATTAAAAATAAACTTTCAATTGTTTTTTTAAAGAAGTTTATCTTTACTGTTAAAGGGGGTCCTTGTTGGCCGGCTTTACAGCTCTGTGATTTCCTTTAAAGCAAGACCACTATAGAAGAGGCATATTAGTTCCATTCTCTGTTTCTTATCTCATTTCAGCCAGTTGGTTATATTCATTAGCCTTTATGCTTGCTCTAAAACAGTTGTTTTCAACTAGGGGTAATTTTGTTCCCCAGGACAACTGACAATATCTGGAGACTTTTTTTTTTTTTTTTTAGATTTTATTTATTTATTTGGCAGAGAGAGATCACAAGTAGGCAGAGAGGCAGGCAGAGAGAGAAAGGAGGAAGCAGGCTCCCCGCTGAGCAGAGAGCCCAATGCGGGGCTGATCCCAGGACCCTGGGATTGTGACCTGAGCCGAAGGCAGAGGTTTTAACCCACTGAGCCATCCAGGCGCCCCATCTGGAGACATTTTTGATTGGGGGATCAGGTAAGGTGTTGCAACTAGCATCTAGTAGGTAAAGACCAGGGATGCTGCTAAATATCCTACAATGCACAGGACAGCCATCAAAACAAAGAATTATCTGGGTCGAATTGTCAATAATTCTGACTTTGAGAAACCCTGTCCTAAAACAGTGCACATAAAGTAGAAAAGATGAAATCTTTTTGATGATGATACATTGAAAAAGTTTTACAGGCAACCTGAAAGTGCATCCCTTCTACCATGAGCTCCTAAGTCTCTTGTGTCATTTTAATTAATGGCTACATCAACTGGCTTAAGTAAAACAGGTTCTGATCGCTGAACTCTATTTTCATTTTTACTGAGAAAGAGAAATGGGTTGAGGTGGACATCTTCACCTCTGCTTGTTCTTCTATGATGGAGTAATCTAGTTGTTTTAGAAGAATCAGAGAGGTATAAAATCTGCCATAGGTTAGGTCAAGTAAGTGTATCTGTAATTTTTATAATTTCCATAAGTAAACTAGAGGTCTGATGTCCTCTGAATTTGTTGTTATGCAAAAATTCTTATCTGCCACTATTAGGTAAATATTGGTGTTTCAATTAGTAATACTACTTTATAGATTAAGCTCAATATAGAAATAACAGATGACATTATTTAACAATTTTTTACAGTCCATATGGATGACTAAAAGTAAGTTTGTGGAATTAACAGGAATGTTTATAGAATAAATAATCACTGTTAATGTTGGAGGGGTTTTGACTGAATTAATCCAAGTGTTTTTGAGTTAAAGATCCATTATTGATTTGGAAAATCATACAATCATACTCATCCCATTCTATATGTCTCTCCATTATGCTTAGACCTTGAAGAAAATCTAGTTTATTTGAATTCTGGAACCACTTCTGAATTTCACAACTACAGTGGGATATCAGAAGAAAACTAGAAAGATATTCATAACACCAGAAATTGGTCCCGTAATAAAGAAATGAAATAAATGAGCGTTATTCATCCTATGTATATTACAGTGATAATGAAGTTATTAGAGTATGGAAGATGTCATAAAGGACAGAAATAAACTAGTATATGTTCCTTTAGAAAGCAGAGCAAAAGGAAGTGAATGATTTACAAATTAGAAGCGATTATTTCCCGAGAGTGGGATGGTCAAATGTTGTAACATGTTACTGAAGGAAAAATCATAGGCCTCTTTTTTAGAGTTTTTAAAAACCAGAACATTTAACTTATGTTCAACAGTTTAGATATTCTTTTTATCGTAGCCTGTGTCAGTTTCCAATGGCTGCTGTTACAGATTAACACAAACAGATTGGCTCTAGCCAATAGACATTATTCTCTCACAGTTCCAGAGTCCAGAAGTCTGAAATCAGTATCTTTGGGCCACAAATCAAGGTGTCAGGTCAGGTCAGAGGTGGTAGGGAAGAATTCCTACTTTGCCTCTTTCAGCCAACGTTCCTTGGTTTGTGACCACATCACTCCAGTCTTCAAGGCCAGGATCTTCAAATCTTTTTTTGCTGTCTTCTCTTCTCATTGCCTTTTGTGTGTATGTGTGTGTGTGTGCGTGTGCACATGCATATGCTTGTGTGTGAAATTTCCCTCTGCCTTTCTTTTACAAGAATGTGTGAGATGGCATTTAGGGCCCACCTGAATAACCTAGGATAATTTCCCCATCTCAAAATCCTTGATATAATCACATCTGCTAAGACCCTTTTTCCAAATAAGGTAATAGTTAATGGGTTTCAGGGATTAGGATTCAAAATTCTTTTTTCAGGAGGGGGGGACTTTTTTTTTAACCAACCACACAAATTGAGGGGTAAACTGGTTCCCTGCTTCACGGGTACCTTCCAGTATTAGGATTTTGTGATCCAAAGATTGTGACCTTTGAAAATTTGCTTCATCCCTCCCTGAGCCTTGGTTTTCTCACTTATGAAATGAGCCTAATAATGGTATTTAGGCCAATAAGATTGTTACAAAGATTAAATGACTCAATACAATTAAAATATTTAGAAGAGTTACTGTTATATAAGAAATAGTGTCAGCTATCAGTACTTGTTGGTGCTGTTTGTGTTGATATTATCAATATTATCAAAAGGAAGGATTATGTGAGAGCGTAATTGGGTACTTGCTTGGTGGCCTATTATATAATCCACATTTCTTTACTGTTACTTTATTTTGCATTGACAAACTTAATGAAGGTGAGTCACAAAAGTCAAGTGATGACTTATTGTCCACAGAATGCTTTTAATCTGCTTTGTAGAGTTTATTTAACTTTTTCTACAATAGGAGCAGACTAAGTTAACCCCTAGATTGAGAGGTCAACTCAGAAACCAGTCTTACAGAAGTTTCCATTCAAAATGATAGCTTTAGGAATAGCAGAGATGTAGTGTTCTCTTAGAGAAGAAATTATTCTATACTCTGAAAATGTTTGAGTCACTTTTTCAACTTTTTATGGACATAAGTAATTTTTAGATTGTAAGAGAAATCCTTTCCTCCTAAGTCTGATAACTTTCCTTAATAACTTGGCTTGTTTAATATCAGTCTCCCATTCAAGTTGGCCTTCCTACTTCTAACACTTTAGGTTGTCCTCCCCTCCCCCCCACTCCATCATTATTGCATTACAAGAACATCTAATTTGTTAGTAATAAAACAACATATTGTCTACAAAATGTTTCCTAGCCAAAGTGACATCTTGTCTTCTCAGACACATTAGGTGTCATCATTTTGAAGATGGAACCACTGGGCATGTTGCACTAATTGGTAGGGAACATAATTTCTTCCAGGGGCTATATTAGGCCACTGACAGAGACAATGACAGGCCAGACTAAAAAATAATATTAATTTATTTTCTATTATTAATATGATTTTTTTAAATAAAATTTCAAATGTCAAGGGTGTTCCAATGGGAATATTTCCATTTTTCTCTGTGTATTTCACCAAGAAATAACCATATATAAGCTCAAGTGCAATGACAATCTGTAGACCTTTTGACATTTGAAGTATTATTAGGTTAAATAATATGAAATTGCTGTTTTAGTAGATCAAAAAAGGTTGAATGTGGTGGTTTCATATAATACAAAGTAAACAGACTGTACCCCTGTGAAGATGGAGCTCAATTTTCCAGAGCTATTAAATGAAAGTAGCTAGATGAAACATTCAAGTATATAAGGAAATTTTTGCATTTTCAAGTTACTGATATTTCTTCCAATAAATATAAACTGGGTCCTATTTCACATCCTTTACTTTAATGTCAATGATTATGAGAACATGCATTATTAAAAGAAGGGAAATGAGTAAAAGAAATTCATAGTAGGGAAAGCTAGGTAAACAGAAAACAATGAAAACTGCAGATTGTTACAAACTTTGTAATCATTTCTGTTTGACAATGTTTATCTCTTTAAATGTTTATCTTCTTACCCATTTTTATTTCATTTTTATGTGTCTCATAAAGTTGGATATCACTCAATGTTTAGCTCTTTGGTGTCTCAACATGGAAAGCAGATTGCCCTGGCATTTTTATATACTGTAGGAAAAGAAAGTCATTTTCATTTATTGAGATTTATTATTTGAATATGTTTTCCAATATAGCAAAGCACACCTACAAAATTTAATGTACATGCATATGCAAGTACACTATTCCAGCATAGCATCAGGTAAAATTTTATACTTTCTGTTGGAGAAGATGCAGACACAAATAGCTCACACACTTCTGCCCTCCCACTCTCAACCCTCTCCCTTAGTGATCAGTGATATGGGGAAAGGTATTATATTTTCCATAAAACCCTCCAAACATCCATTCATCACTTTCTAGGCTGGGAGTTGTTCTGGAATGGTAAGTAGTTGGGAAGATGGAAAAATCTCTAATAGAAGAGATGATTACCTTTGGGGAATGTTTGATGACTCAGGGAAGGAGAATGACTTTAGGAAACAGGCACACAGACCTGTTATTATGGGTTTCCCTAAGAAGTTAAGTTTTACATTCATATGATTTTGGGTTTTTATGGTAAATATCATGATTTCCTTGTATTAATGAAGTTTCTCTGTGAGAAATTTCACATTAAGAAACACATCCACTTGTCATTGATCAATTCCTTGAGTTCTTACCAGCTTTTGTTCTATCACAATCCTCCGATTCTTATGACCTAGTTGGCAATTTCATGTTGTACCTTGTAGTAATTGCATTTTGGGTTGGATGTAAATGAGTAAACTGAGACCACCTCATAATTTAAAAAGCAATCTCACTCTGAGTCAACATGTGTACTGCCTAAGCCTACCATTAAAAGTGGGGGCAGGGAGGAAATAACTGGTTCAGTAATTTATGAAAAATGCTACAGTTTTATTGTTTATGCACTTTTTTACAACACCATCACTGTAGCACCAGGGTACTCAGATGAAAAATTGGATTCAAGCTCAATAATAATAGGAGGAATGTCTGTTTTCCATTTCTTTCTTAGTGGCTTGATAGATAAATGTCACAGTGAGTAAAAGGTAGATAAAAGAAAATAAATCAATTAGCTAGCTAATTTATATGATGCTTTCTGTAGGCAAAGAAACATCAGAGATGTTTTGGGAAATTCATCAAAACCTGACTGAACTTCCTTCAAAATTACATGGAAAGCAGGGAAGTAGGTGAGGGTTGTAGAGATTTAACAAGATTGGTCATGAGTTTATATCTCCTGAAGCCGGTTGATGGATACATGGGATTCCTTATTCTCATCACTCTACTTTTGCATATGTTTGAATTTTTCCATAATAAGTTTTTCTAACATCACAGGATTTAACTATTTCCCAGCCAGAGTTTATACTCTAAATATGGAAACAAGAATGTTCATTTGTGTATGTACACTGCCGGCTTTATATTTTGCCAATATTCCCTATTTCCATAAGATCTTGATTTCTACATCTTTCTTGCAGTAGCTTACAAAATTTTCAACAAGTAAGCAGATTCAATGTTTCTGACCTTGCATACTATACACTATCAAGGTGATTTGTCATGAAGACAGAAGTAGTAAAAATCACAAATAAAGAAGCAAGAGGGATACCCTAAGCTATAGACTAAAGAGAACTGGAAGAATGAAAATTTGGATTCTGAGTTACTCAACCCATTTTTTCCCTGTAGCAGCATAAAGGTTCCAATAGCTACCATATTAGTCACTAATTTAGAACCTCAGTGTGCTTTATGAGCTTGCCTTTGTGACATACCTAGAAAACCTAAAAATGAAATGAATGACTTGAAATCATATGAGTGTAGTAGTGAAAGACTGGAATTGATCCAGTTACTCTTAATCACTACGCCCGATTATTATTTAATTGGATGTGAACAGCATTATCAAGCAGTACTCCCTACCTTCCATGATATGTCCATAACATTCCAATATAAGATTGAATTTGTACCTACTTTCAGTTACGAAAGGAGAGAAAAGTTATATTTAGGTCCCTGTTTCTGGCTGTTACTAGTAGAATCTGTCAGAACAAAGCTTTAATCAAACTTTGTTTTCATTTTGTGTAGTCTAACAACTTTATCGTTAATCAAGAAAAGGTTATCTATACCTAAATAACTGAGTTATTTAGGTTATTTAACTTAGTTATTTAGGTCAAAAAAATTCTGTGTATGTATAACTGCAGTATCTCTTTTATCAGTGGTCTCTAATAGAGTAATATATAAACATTGTTTTGAGCTTGTTCTATTATCAGATACCATGTTTCTGAATTTGATTTTGCGGTACAATATTTTAGTGAGGCTTGTATATTTTCTTCATTAACACTTTCTTGACTCTTGTTCCACATAGAATTGGCTAATTCTTCTTTTATACCATACTGTATGCTTCAACTTTATTTATTATAGCACCTATACCATAAGTTGCATTCTTTAGTTACATGTTTGTCTCCCCCTACTGGACTCCAAATTTGTTTAAGACCAGTATTCCTTTTCAGTGCTCAGCAAAATGACAAACTCTTTGTAGGTTGTTAATGAATGTTTGTTGTAAGCAGATTGGCAAATTGAATAAATGTCTTTTGGTCGCTGATCTTTTGAATGAATTTGAGCTTATTTTATTATGTAAGCAGATGACTTTGGCTTTTTCCTATTCCTTTTCTCACATTTCCCATACACTTTCACTGGGGCTACATACAGAAGAGGAAAATATTTTACCCACTGACTTCTAATTTCTCATCCTTTCATTGAACTAACCTTTACATTCTTTGTGTTTCTCTGTTTTCCCAATATTTAATATATTCATTAAGATATCCAACATCTATTTTGATCAGGGAATCAAATGTTATTGAGTGTGCACTGCTCCCCCTGCAACCCTTATTATATTCATACTTCTAAATCCAGCCTTCTCTTCTATTTTTCTGCCATATCCCTTTTCTCTCCTGCCCCCATTGCCTGTTAACACCTTCTAGAAGAGTCATTTTGTTTAAAAAAAATAGCTTTGATAGCTCTTCTAAGACCCATAGTTCTGAGTTACCATGGTAGGAGAGAAATATTTCTATGTTGGATGACTAAACAGTCTCTTAAGTAAATACAAAGTAGTGCTACAGATAGTGGTAGGCACTGGATTTTGTTGAGGCTTCAATTTGTCAAACAGATAAACACATTGTCCATTAAAATGTCAGTGGTTTTCCTTCTTTGCTATTGAGCATTTTTCTACCCCATTCTGGTCCAAGAAAGCTTAGGAGATCAATTGTTTTCTAGGATCAGGGATATTTGAGGAGAATTTCTTTCTAGTCTCCCTAGAATTAAGGAAGATGCTGGAGTAGTTACATGGTGAATGATTTATAGAGTTAAGGAACATGCCAGTTAAGGAACAAGTTCAGTTCAGGGTTGAGTCTGGTTAAGGATTCAGGTTGATTATTATTATTGTTTAGGCAAAGCTTGTGTATCCCTAATATCCACCATTACAGGTAACCTTTCTTGTTTTCCACTAAGTAACCAAAGTTTCCTTAAAGTCATTTCGATCAGGTTGGCAATTCATACTAAAATCAGATCTGGCATGCTAGGAATATATTTTTTTTCTAGAAGTTTTTATTAGAAGGAATCTGTTGATACAGATGGGTCCAAATAAACTTACCAGCCAGGATTCTTTTTTATTTTGAATATTTTTAGAATGATACTAAGTTTCTCAAAAACATGAATATATTAGCACAACATGAGATAAGTATGGGAAGGTAGCTTCAGCTCCATTTTATAGGTAGAAAATCAATCCAGAGGTTTGTTTCTGATATTATGGGCCAGTATGGCCCCAGAAATAGATTCTGTCTCTGATGACTGAAGTCCGCCAGAACAAGACATCTCTTGATAATTGGTGAATGCCAATTTGCTGAGTGAGCTGATATTATTTAACATTTATCAAGAAGAAATCGAGATACTTGGGCTGAGGAGTTCAGTGTCTTAGATTTGTGAATCATTGAGTTCATTACTGATACAAAAATCATGAAGTGTATTGGTTTTACTTTGGGAAAGCAGATTTTGAGTCTTTAAATCATAACAGAAAATTCCCCTGAGAAAACAAGATAAGAGTATTCAGGAATTTGTACACATCTATTTTTAAAATAATCATTTAGCTAAGTGATTATGTCTTGATAAAAGATGACAAGTATCCATCTAATAAATGAGGCTAGATTTTAAAAATAGATTTGAAGTTCATGCCTTATATTTTGTCTATAGAAAACGAACACGCTTTCCTGTCTACTACCTTTTAGAAAAGAAAAGCATAAAGTTTTACTTAATTGTACAAAAAAAGATATGTCTTCAAAATTGATATGGAAACAGAGCAATAATTTATGATTATGGTATTCTGCCATTAGCCCAGTTGGATGGTTTTATGTGTATGTTACATATTAACTTATTCTAAGCTATTATTTTAAGAGTACTATGGGCTTAAAAAAAAGTTTTGAAAAATTGTCTTATTATAGCTTCCCTCCCTACGTTGAAAATAAGCCCACTGATAACATTTTCACAACCTCCCTTGGTAACATATCACACTGTATAGTCATCTTCATTGCAGGTATTTTATCCCCATATCGAATGTGGATTTTTTTATGCTACAGTAATTCTATTAGTTTCACCATCTCCACTGAGATTAGAACACCTGACTTATTTTGTCTGTGCATTTAGTGTCTACCAATTCTTGAGAGAGGAGGTGTGGTCTCCTTTGCTCTCAGCGGGAACAAGTTACTATTGCCTCTGGAATTGCATGAACCAGCATGAATCTTAATATATTTTGTCATGCTCTGTTCATGTACTCAGTATATAAGTGAGGCAATGTATAAGTGATTTTTTAAAAGGCAACTGTAAAACCGTTTATAAAGAATAGCTTATTTTATTTTAAAACTTAATGTCAGCTGGTGGTTTCCTAAGAGTTATAGAGTGGAACAAAGTAGAAGAAAAGCTGGTCCAAAGATGATGACTTTTTGACTGTTTTCCTTTGTTTCTTTTGGTCTGCTGCAATGGGTCAAAGATTTAGGGAGAATGAAGACATTGAGTCAAATTTTAGGAAAAGAGGATGAGTTCAACGTATTCATTCTGAGAGCTTCTTGTCCTGAAGGAATTCATCTTGTATAACTTTATAGAGCGTTCTTTTCTATTCTCCTGCCCTCCCCATCACCAACCTTGGGTGTCTCTAGAGGTTAATAAACTATTCTCAAAACTAACACTCAGCCTCGTAGCACCAGAGAGGTTTGGGCAGCTGGGGGTGGGGATTGGCCATCAATTTAGATCTAGACTAGGTCAATAGCAAATGAAGGCTGTTGTCTTGAAACAGCTGTTCAGTGGCCTCTGTGAAATGAGGTGGTGGCTTCCATCCAGTTTCTGGACAGCTGTCTTCCTCACAGAAAGCATTGCCACAATTGGCATTAATTGGCTCTCTTGCTCACAGCCTCTCACAGGCAGTTCATTGAAACTTCTCTTTTCTCCCTTCCTCTCTTCTTTCCACCCTCCTCATCCTCCTTCTCTTCATTTCTGCTTTCCCCTTCCTGTTGTCTTTTCCCTTTTCCTTTCCTCCTCTATTTTACCGGTAGGTGGCCTGAAAACAAAAGAGTAGCAGCAGCTCCTGAGGGAAAAATGCATTAACACCTCAGCCTGTGTTTTCTGCCAGGACTTGCAAAGGGACCTAGGACCAGCTGTTGGGATAGAATGCTCATACCTCCCACAGCGTCTGCCTTCTCTGCCCCAGCCCTAAGCTGCTTTGCTCAAGGTGTGTCAGAGTTTACTCTAGGGTTGTCTATTTTATTCATGCAGCTTCTTTCATCACAAGGCAGTGTTTGTAAAATGGATGGGCCCACAGGGAATTCTGAATGATTCAGTAGTAGTAGTACAAACCCTTCATTATAACTCCCTCTTGGGCACGACCAGGAGTTAGTAGAGATGGAAGGTCGTGCAGTTTTTGATTCCCTTCTCTGATAAGAACTGCACTATTTGTGGGGGGAAGGTTATGGCAATCACATTCCATATCCTGACCAGACATTTTTTTAAATTTATAATCAAGAATAAAGATAAAATAAAATTATGTGAAATAAGACTTCTTAAGCATCCACAGCATGAATTATTTGCTCCACAGAATTCTTTGGATGCTCTTTGGCTCCTTCATAACACAATAACAAGATAGCAGTGATAGCTTCCACCCCTGAAATTTCCAAGTGTGCTTTCAAGTTATCTACCTTCATGTTCTCAGTCTCAATTTGAGTCAAAAAGTGGACCAAAGATTATGCTAAGCGAAATAAGTCAATCAGAAAAAAATTATCATATGATCTCTCTGATATGAGGAATTTGAGAGGCGGTGTAGGGGGTTTTGGGGGGTAGGGAGGGAAAAAAATGAAACAAGATGGGATCAGGAGGGAGACAAACCATAAGAGACTTTTAATCTCAGGAAACAAACTGAGGGTTGCTGAGGGGTGGGGGGGAGGATGGGTGTGGGGGAGGGATGGGTGGGTGGGTTATGGACATTGGGGAGGGTGTGTGCTATGGTGAGTGCTGTGAATTGTGTAGGACTGATGATTCGCAGACCTGTACCCGTGAAGCAAATAATACATTATATGTTAATTAAAAATTAATTAAGTTAATTAATTTTTAAAAAGGTGGGCCAACAAAGACTTAACCACTCATAGTCTTATTTCTCCAGCCAGAAGGAAGCAATGGTGGACATGATGTTCTCTTACTGTAGAAAAAGACCACAATTAAACAATTTTAAGTGGTTCTGCACTTACTAAAAAACCCAAAGCATTTTGCTCTAAGCTGCCTTTGTTTAGAATTTGAAAACTGTGCACAACATTGTGTGGAGAAATTCAACCAACATGCCACATATTGGTTTGCAATTAGCTGATTACAATGTTGATTGCTAAGAACACTTACACAGCCAAGAAGATAGCCAAACCTTTGAAATCACTGTATGAACTCTAAACCAGGAGCTTGAATTGGGGCAGTATTAAATAGATATGAAATCCCAGGTGTCCATTGCAAATTAGAAGGTAAAATAATTTAGCACGTCCACTTTTGGCAAGGGTTTCGATTTTCAGAGTAGGACCAGGACCCACAAAACAGTTATGTAAGAAAAAAGTAAGGTTCAGCTTTAGGGAAGATATCCTAGCATGAGCTCTGACTCTATGGCCTTCATGATCCACTTTCTCTCATCTATATGATGGGACAAATCATTCTCTGTCACCATATGTGTTATTTTTTTTTTACTTCATGGGTATAACATTACTTGAAAACCAAAATGCTGAATACTGTAAATAATTTGAGCAAACTGTGTGTAAAAAATAACCTTGGAGAAATGTAATTTATAGAATGGACAGGTTGTCTAACAGGTAAAGGAATGGCTCTCAGTTTTGTAATTTATTTGTTCATTTAAAAAATGATGGAGGTGTGCTCGCTTCGGCAGCACATATACTAAAAAATGATGGAGGAAATCTGAGAAATAATATGGAGAGGTTGGCTATGTGTCTATTTCTTCTTCTGGTTAAAAAAAAAAAAACAAAAAACAACCCTCAAACACATCTGACTGCCAAAGAAAGAAATAAAGAAAGAGAGAAAGAAAGAGGAAAATAAAAAGACCCAAAAAAAAAAAAAAAGCCATTCTGATTTATAATCATTCGTAATTTGGATGTGCCTTGAACTTTGCATTTAAAAAGAAAACATTTTTCTGATCTTCTACCAATTCCCCTCCTTAGTTTGCCATTTCTAATCATATCTTTCTCCTTGAAAGCAAATGACAAGTGAGGAAGAATTGGTTTATAGCTGCTGAAGTCTCTGCCTTAAGTGAGCACTGCTTTCATTCAAACAGGTCAAAATGAATATTTGAGAAGGGGTGAGATTTTAAGGCTTGAACAGTGAGTGGAAACATCATTTCCTGACTCCAGACCTTCTGTCATTGTGGAGTGGGACTTCATCGGGCACTTGGGCTCTCCCTTCTACACTAGTTAAAATGCCATGTTGTCACTTCCCTCTCTTTGTCTTTTTTTCTTCAATAGGGACACCGAGAAGATTGAGAGGATGAAAGGAGTAAATGTATATCATGTATATGAATAACAGTCTTTAGGCAACAATGTACACTAGCCACAGGAAAAATATTTTTCTATGTGGTTTAAATTCATTTCTCTAAGCTCTGAAATCTCTCAAAATTTAGTCTATGGAATATAAATCCAAGATTCATAATGGGCTAAACTGATGAGAAAGATGAAGGAATCAGATTTTTTAGGACCGTAGGGAATGGCCAGGGTTATGTCAATGGGAAGGGCCACATCCAAGGTCAGCCAGGTGTACAATTTTGGGGCGCCCCAGTCATATCATATTGTATGTGAACGGTGCCCCCTAGTGTGGAGCAATGCATACCCTGCCCATTGGTCCATTCAGTTCATTCTCCTTGAATTTACTCTGTGCCAAGCATGGTTCTAACTGGTGGAAGAGAGCAACAGAGAAAGCAGATAGGAATCCCTGGTCTCATGAAAATTAAAAGCATTCTCACTGTATTATTTTTTTTAAAGGCAAAAAGCACTAAGCGAAACAAATAAAATGCATACACGTGCAGAATTTGGCCCATTGGCCTACCACGTAATGACCCCTGCTCTGGGCTTTAAATGATTTCTGTAATCTTCCAGGTTATAGCCACAGGGACAAAACACAGAAATGTACTGACAACAGGTTTGCATCTCCTGCTCAGCTCGTTCTTAATGAGAGCACTGTGTACATAGAAAAGTCGGCTAATTAATTTTCAATTTAAATTCTATATCCTCACCCTAGTGTCTGTACTTACTACTCCTTCTTCCAAGAAAACATAATTCCTAGAGGTGATCAGATAGGTAAGTGAAGAAGGAAAACTAGAATGAGATGGGGGTCATGGCATTCCACCAAAGCATTGTCTGCCCAAGTAGACATCAGTCATGGAGACTTACGGCCGAGGCAAGCCATTGAGCAATGTTCAGTGTGGCTCTTGAACCAATGCAAACTCTGCTCCTAACCACCTACAAATTTAATTAAAAATGTTTTTTCAAGGAAAAAGGAAGATTCCCTAAAACTTCAGGTCTCTTAAGGGTTATACTAACAGAAGCAGGGGCAGTACAGAATTTAAAGAGCTCACTTATAAAGAAATTTATTTCTCAGTCTTATGGCAACTTAATGCCATTTGATAGAAAGTTTTAATTTAATCTGCATATAGGCAAAATGGGAACTAAAAGAAGGTCTGGTCACCTAGCTACTTTCATGGCTATCTGGAAGATTTTCTTTTTCTTTTTCTTTTCTTTTTTGTATTGGAAATTCAGTAACACCAAAAAGAAAACTTGTATTAATTTTCTACAAAAAGCTTTAGAGAAATGCTGTGATGGTACTCAAAGAGTTTAAAAGTTTTCCACCTCACAGCTCACTTTGAATTTTCTTAAATAAGATCATGACTCAAAAATATTTAAAGAACCTAGGTCACAAATCTGATGAGAAACTGTCACAGTATTAAGGTATAAAGACCAGATGTAAGCATCCACATCTTCTAAAAAATAGGACAGAGACCATCCCTGAGTACTCTTCCTCTTTTCTCCCTATCTTCTAGAATCCTTTCTTTCCAAAAACCCCTCATAAATGAACAATAACAATAATCATCATCAGAGGAGAGAGTGTTTCCTATCAATTTACATGTTACATTAACTTACTTTACCCAAAGTCTGGAAGCATTTCCTGAAAACTGTCAAAGGTATTAAATTTTTTTTTCTCTCTCTCCCTCTCTTTAAATCACAAAACAAAATTCCACTGTCCCTCTAACCCCCCCCCCTAAAAAAAAAAGTTGTCGAGTTTTGCTTTTCTATTCACTGCAGTTCTGGCCAAAGTAAAGCCCTCTTTCTCAATGACGTCAAGATCTTTACCAAGATTAGGCTTTCATTTCTCTATTGCAGCAATTAGCCAGGGAATGTATAAAAGGCTTCAGGGAGACTCACTGGGCTGCAGAGAGAGAGGCACTTTGCACCACAGACAGATAGCACGAAGGAAAAGCCAGAGGGAGTGAGGAAAAGAGGAGTCAGTCGCTCCTGGGGAAAGGAGAGAGAGACAGCCTGGGAGAAGGAGAACAGAAAGTGTGTGTAAAACGGAATAAAGAAGGGGAAAAAACTACCCTTAAAGCACATTTTTTAAAACTCTGGCAATTCAAGAAAGAAACAGACTACGTTTCTGAATATAGAGACAATGAAAAGCTAAAGAAAATTTTGCAATCTCTGCCACAGTCTCATAGGTGCTTGGAAATGAAAGTAGAACTGCCTGTCTTTAACCGACTCTGAGAGGGGTAACTGGATTAGGGACGGGTACGCCAGTTTGTGTGTGTGGTTTTTCTTTTTCTTTCTTTTTTTTTAACATCTTAAATCCTGAAAAAAAAAAAAAAAGCAGCAGCTCCGAATTGAATGAATTGATGGGCACACTCCAACTGCTGGGCTGGAGAGACTGGACTTGGTCTTGCCATTTCTGCTTCTTTGAAAGAGGAGACAACTTGGGCTTCCTTTTAATTTAGTTTTTCTCCTTCTCCCCCCACCCCCGGCCTTCCCCTTTATCTCCCCCACCCCCTCTATCACCACCCCCCTTTTAAATAAGAGGGTGAAGGGGAACCAGAGCGCACAAGGGAACTGACTGGGAGGCAGAGAAGATGGGCATCCTCAGCGTAGACTTGCTGATCACACTGCAAATTCTGCCAGTTTTTTTCTCCAACTGCCTCTTCCTGGCACTCTATGACTCGGTCATTCTCCTCAAGCACGTGGTGCTGCTGCTGAGCCGCTCCAAGTCCACTCGCGGGGAGTGGAGGCGCATGCTGACCTCAGAGGGAATGCGCTGCATCTGGAAGAGCTTCCTCCTCGATGCCTACAAGCAGGTGAGCCGCCCCAACAGGGGCTTCTCGCGTGGTCAGCAGGGGCAGGGGCTGGCCAGTGAGGGGCAGCAGGCTGTGGGGAGCCCTGGGTGGGGATCGTGGCACTGCGTCTGGGGGCCTGGTGGTTATGCTCCAGGAAGCTCCTTCCTCCACCTTCCACACCTGTCACACAGGTCAGATTTGGGTGTGACAGGTAGTAAGCCATAATGACTCGGCGTGACCTAGTAAGGAGGCTTTCTAATAAGGGTCATTCATGTCTTGGGGCAGTTTCGGAGTGGAGGGTATTTGTGCCGGTTAAATAACTTGGAAATAAGTCAGAAAATGTCAGGGGAGGGGAGACTGCTGTGTTTAACCGGCTCTTGTCACAAACTGGGATTTTGATGTTTTGCTTGATGAGAGGCGGAGGTGCATCAGGAAAGACGGTTCAGCGGTGGGCACTGAAAAGCGAGGGAAAAAAAGAAAATACTACTCAGAACCCTCAGAATTGGCAAGATGTAACAAAACAGTCACAGCCGGTGGGGTTTGGCATAATAGCCCCCTCAATTCTGGCAGAGGTAAGAGTTAATGAAAGCAGCCCTGTGGGCAGCATCCTCCTCTACATGAACATTTTTGTAATGGAAGGATAGTTGACATACAAAGAACAAGTGTACACCATGGTGATTTGACAATTACATGCATTAAGAAATATTCACCACGATACGTGTGGTTACTGTCACCATACAAAGTTATTACAAAATTGACTATATTCCCTATGCCACACTTTTTATCCCCATGACTTATTTGACTTGAACCCTTTTGAAGTGGTTATCAGAAACTGAGTCCCTGGTCCCGGGTTACTAGATATTGATTTGCAAAAAAGAAAGAGCTGAGAACTAGCTGTCAGAAATCCAGACTTTGTAAGAGAGAGCACATTTGCTTTCTTAAAAGTAAAACAAGTTGTCCTAGAAAGAGCAGATAAGTCTATGGTTTGTTACAGTCTCAGAACTGTTAGAACACATGTCTTTAGCACTAGAAAAGTGGCCTCACTGAGCTGCAGAACTCGTGTCTCAGGGCGACTTCTCAAAACCAGAGTTGATGATCTTTGTTTCTAAGACTTACTGACAGCCCAGCCTTTTGGCTGCTTGCAGATGGTGGTAGGACATCCCCAACTCAGATCTCAAGGGGCAAAAGGGAACTGGTCCTTTGTTGGTTGTCCCCCTGCCCGTACCCACGTGACTCCTAAAGATCTCTGGGCTTAATTAAGAAGAATGGACTCACTTGGCAAAAGTTGAGGTCCAAGTAGACAATCTTGGTTTTCCCTAACGGTATTGGGGGACCTTGTCCAAGATGCCAGGGAAGGGAGTTTGAGAGGTGTAGGGAAGCCAATGAAGTGGTACATTATAGACAAGTGGCACCTCAGCAACAGGATGGAAACTCAGAATCAAAGAGGGGGAAGGGAATGAGTTCCCTCATTGATAAACTCTAGAAAAATAAATCTATGCACCAGGAAAGGAACAGAAGTAACTTCTAGTCACATGGAATCCAGAGTAAGCTTGTTCCACTGAAAATGAAACAAGTGTTCAAAAGGGAAATATTCATGAATTAGGGGCATTTTACTATATCGTGTATCTTTGTTACCAAAAGTCACATGCAGAAGGTCTGCATGTATTGTCCTAAAGGCCAGAGAATAGTAAGAGCTCTTGGTATTCAGTGCAAGGTCCTTTATAATAAGAGGAAACAATGATTAAAGTTCTAACCTTATAATCTCCTGTCTGTTATGTATGTTGGGCGAAGGGGAGTTGAGGGAGGGAAATATTGAGATGACCATTTCATTCCCACAAATGTAACATTGAATGTGAAATTCTTATGTTTTTATTTGGGAGTAAAGACTTTGGAAGAAGGTGGAGAATGCACATTTATGTCAGGCACAATATTAGCGAGTTCCCTCATCTACATCTGCATTTTGTAGGTATTAGGAAGATAACATGGCAATGCCATGGCTTGAACTCAGCATATTAAACTCTTACTTCTTTGAAGGATAATTGACTTTTTGCCTATAAAAGGAAAGTCACCACTTGGGAGAATTTTACTTGTACGCATATACACTTGTATAAATATCTCACATAAAATATGGGAGCTGTGCTTTTACTCACAAATATTAAGTGAAAGTGTTTCTCCTCTTAAGTAGCTAACTGGAATAAAAAGGGAAAAACAAGCAAATGCCTCATCAATAAACCTTATTATTTATTTATTTTTTGCTTATATATAGTGTTCTGTGCATTGCAATATTTTGTGACACATATTCCAAGAAGTTGACAAGGACAAGTGATTTTTCTTTTTTCTTTTCTTTTTTTTCTTTTCTTTTCTTTCTTTCTTTCTTTCTTTCTTTCTTTCTTTCTTTCTTTCTTTCTTTCTTTCTATGGTTTATGCATTCTTCTCCTTTATCGTTTCTATTGATTTGATTAGTGACCAAGTTCACAATTGATGTTATTATGTATGCTTTTTATAATTTATGTATTAGATACCATGAGAAGAAGCACCTCAAGAACCCATGTATCCAGAGACAAGACTGGACTGGGTGAATAGAATAGAAATGTTGTGAGCACAGCTTGCCTTGATTTTAGGTCTCCTTCTGTTTCCCAGTATGACAAGATGGGGTGGTGGCTCTGGTGGCATTTAAGGGTCACAGCGAATCTCTGAAACAGGTTGAATCACTTCCCTGGCTGCTGTTGTCCTCTGCGACACTGTCTTTGGGCGCAGCCAGTCTAGGGCCACACTGGAGGAGGCTCTGTGTGAAAAGGCACCACAGTATTTCACCATCCTGACTTGCGTTATTTTGAGGTTGCCACCTGCAGAAGCAGTTTTCTCGGCTAAGGGGTTTGCACACCTGTGATACATCAGGCACGCCCTTTCTAATTCCCTTTGTTGAAGGTCAGATATTTGGGAAGATATTTAGAGAAAGTACAGTCAATATGCTAGCCCTGTATTTGGCTCCGACAGGAAACCACAAGGAAATCAACAGAAAAAATAAAACAACCCTCTACGTGAAAATATTGAATGGGCTTTAAAATTAACTTCAGAGGGAAACCTTTAAAGATAACTTGTACTTGGTTAGAGGGAGTTGCGTGCAGGGTTTTGATGAAAAAGAAAGTCTACGGAAACTTGTGACAGAGGTGAACACCCGATGTGTGTTCTTTAAGTTTTCCTAATCTGTGTCATTGCCTCTTAACACTGCATCCTTGTGCTGGTGCTCCAAGACTCAAAAATGCAACCAATAAGCAAACTACCCTGTCTGGGAGCCTGGCTCCTACCTAAATGAAGTGTAAAAGTAAACATGGTATAGATGCTGACAAGCAGTTTAGCTTCTGCATGGTTAATATTGCAGTACACAGAAAACATATTCATTTGAACGTATAATTTTGGTTTTGAAAGGGTCTCTAACATCCTCCTCCTCTTCATTCCCCTTGGACCTTTTGACTCTAGTTTCTATAATGGAAAATAGCCCTTTTAGGAGATAAATGGTCCAAAAAAGAACACAAAGGAGGCCACAGCCAGAGTTTGTCCATCACTTGGATAAAACAGTAGGAAGTGATAGAGCTCAGAGCTATGTTTTCAAGGTACAGATCAAAAAGAGAATGGCCAAAAGGGACTCGAACTCAGAGGAAAGAGTAGGTAGCTCACTCATTCTTTAACTCTGGTTTATTTGGCCAATTTGAATGTAAATGGGTAAAACGCTGCTTAATAATTGTTTGGCCATGTTTGTAAGAATACTGATGTAGTCTGGTCATTATGTCAAAGAATTTGAAATTTCTTGATGGTCAATAAAGCCATTCCAGGGCTTTGGGTAGCAAGAAGGATGTGTAAATATTGTTCTGCACCCCCCCCCCATCTTTATCATTTGCCTTACCTCCTATCATGAGATGAGGTGACATTTTGTCCAGAAGCCTTTCTCAGGCGGGGGGTGGGGTGGGGGTGGGGGACAAGGTTAGTAGTATATGCTCTATTTCCAGCTTCTGCTTAATGAATGGTTCTTTTTTCCCCTTGCCCTGCATTTCACAGTCCACATGCTAAAGCAGTATTATCCTCTGCTTCATGCACTGAACACTATCAGTAAAAGGAATACCATCATCAAGGGAGTCAAATTTTATATATGCCATATATTTACACTCTTGTTCATATTTATAAATATGACTATCACAACATTTGTGCTCTGCCTAGAGATGCCCTGTGTTGTAAAAATGCAACCCTTTATTTACCTCCCTTGTTGGTGTTGTGTTGATGGTGATTACACAAACATAAGAAAGGACAACTGTAATAGCGCAGATGAGAGAGATAAAGTCAATGATGACGATATTACATTTTACGTATGTCCTTTCTGATCCTTGCAAAATAAAGGGACCCTTTGGGAACATCGGAACTTCAAGACCAATTAGTGGAAATGATGTTTCTTGTGTTTGGGCATTAAATACTGGGCAGGGTTCTCTTTAGAGCAGCTAATGCTGGCAGGGAAAGAGGTACCGACCTAATTACTCTTCCGCAAGAGTAAAAAATGCCTTTTGAATGCCTCTTTGGCAAATATGTCTCATTAAGGACAAAAACCAAACACAAACCCTCTAAGAAGGAGAAATTAAGATGATAGGTAACTTGTGGCCAGGAGACTTTCTGTGCCACTGTGGGAAATTAAAACAAAGTTTGGGAGTACCAGGGAATAACTTGTTTTTGTTGAGCTTCTTTCCTGCAGCCTAAATGTTATTATGGGATGAACTTTATTTTCTTCATCATTCTGGCTCTTTGTCAAGGAATGCTTTGCTCCTGGGGAAAGCAAAGAATCTTCCATCATTGAAGACAATGGTGATTCTCCCATTCCATCTCAGCAGGGCATATAACTGAACAAACCAAGAAAGTCTTCATTTGAAACTTTGGTCATAATACGAATTTAATTGTCACAGAGATCAAATGGGAAGATAAGAAATGACATTGGTCTCACATGGCAGTTGAGAAAGGACAATAATGTCCTTTTAAAGTATTTATTATTATAGGTTAAAGGGAACTTTCATTTTTTTTTAATTTCTAAAGTTTATTTTCTCCTTATCATTGCTAAATTATCATCAGCAGGTTTTAGCTAAATGAACAAACTTTATAATTAGTAGATGAGATTTACAAAAGCAGAGTACTGGTGTACTCACTTTGGGACTCACAAATAATGGGTGTGGGTTTTTTTCCCCTCCTAGGTTTGTTATTATCATTAATATCACATTTTCTCTAAGCTAGTCACTTTCATGAGCAGGATGTCTGCTTTATGCTCTCCCGATCTTCAGTAGGGTCCCATGGCTGCTTAGCAAAATAAAAAGGATTGGCTACTTTCATTTCATACAGACAAGCCGAGATAATCAAGAAAAGATTGATATTTGTAGTATTTGGTGTTGATTATGGCAGAACTGGACAGTAGGGCTCCAGGATTCACATTTCCAAATTATCTGACTCTGAACATATCCATCACCCAAACACAGGTACATTCTTGGCAGGTCAAGATTATTATTAAGTGTAAAATTCTTCATTGACCCCTACTCTGAGGATTATAACAGCTACCATTCATTCGGTAATATCATTCAACAAAATTCCCAGCTTAACAAAGTGCTAACCCTGCCTCTAGCACTAACACACACACACACACACACACACACACACACACACATACACACCCACCACACACAAGCATTATGTATTTGGTAACTTCTCTAATTTTTAATTTTAGAGTGAATGTATTATACTTGTTTGAAATTTTCTGAGGTAGATTAGTCTGTATTTTGAAAAGAATTATGTGGCTGAACTATGTCTCGCTAAGAAGAAGGAGAAGGTGCTTTAACTTTCTAAGAAAATTAACTATAGGTAATGAGAGTCACTTGTGACTAAAGCATCTGATTAGATTATTCAGTGGAATAATCAAGAATAATGCAAAGATCCACAGTTCTGCTTGGGCGAGAGTTGGGAGCATCAGAGCTCTTTAAAATGACTCCAACAAGCAGGTGATTGTTTTCACCTACCAAGAATCTACAACTCTACACTCTAGAGATGATTTTTCTCCTGTGTATGGGTTGCTCACTTAACAAGAAGCCACTACAACAGCTCATGGATTTAAACTAATCTGAATGCATTCAGATCTGTATATCACAGTATATTGAGGAACACAGTACAATATCATTAAAAGCAGTCCTCCTAGAATTGTTACCTGTATTTTAATTCGGAAAAATCTAACTAGAAGGTAATGGTAATGCTCCCCATCACTTAGATCTACAAAGCAGTACAAGAAGTACCCATAAATTAAAAATTTATAATACCTTCAAAATGTGTATCTTTAAATGGCCAGTATATTTTAATACCTCAGAGATGAGTGAGGTATTTTTTGCCTCATATAAAATAACCAGCTGAAAGTGGCTTATTAGATTTCTCCATCTAGTCTAACTTATAAATTAACCGAGAAAATTAATATAAATAATTTTCTCCCTGATAGTAACTGAAAACAAATGTACTTCTTTAAATCATACCAACAGCTTCCTTTTCTAAGAAAGAAGTCTGTTATTCTAAGATTTTTTTTTTTTTTTTAGAAAAAACCAATAGTATCATTTCAAATCTGCATTGCTAGGATTTTTCAGAACAGAGAGGAAGAACTTCTTTACTTCTTTCTCTACAGTTAAAATGAGTTATGTATTCACATTAGATAGAAGCTTCTGAATAAAAGCTCTTGAGTATTTTACATCAGCTTGGATTGTTGAATCTTTAACAATTTACTTCTAAGTGACTTCAATTACAAGCAGTGTTATGTGTGGCTATATTTATATGAAGGGAATAAGTCGATCCAGTTGGAAGTGTTTTGTAATATTAAGTATAGTGTATAAAAATCAATTGGGCTGCCGTAAGTTGTCCCTAATGTTGACTTTGATTAAACCATTCTAGGGGAAGATCCGATTGTGTTAATTCAAACTGAAGTAATTGGTTCTTTTATGTTGCCAGCTTTTTATTATCAATTTACAGATCCAAAGGCCAGCAAACTTTCCTTTAGTATGTGTTCAGCTCTTTAAACCACTTGCAAAGGGGCACGTGTAGCAATTTTCTTGCATACCTTCTTCTATACCTGCCTGAATATTTTACAGTTCAGAGGAGCTTGTTAATAGAATACATGATAGATGAATAAATGTTTTGTGATTTCCTAGATAAAAACAAGAAAACAAAACCAAACCAAAAACATGTGAAAAACGAGGAACTAAAAGAATTCTGGAATAATTGTATGTCTTTGTTATTTCATTTGTTTTTTAGAAATGGTGAGATTCTAGTTGTAGGAACCTAAAAGTAAGCAGCAGCTCAAGAAACCTGTAGGAAGGACATCATATTGAGAAGAGTTCAAGTCACTTCTAAGGATAATCATTTTTTTTAAACATAGATTTCCCAGAAAGGTGGTATGCTGTTTCACATGTTTGGTTGGCATTTAATGATAGAACCTATACCTGCACAATGATTTGTAGTGTACAAAAGCTCATTTTCTTATGTTATCACCCAATAACTGTCCAAGGAAGGCAGGCACCATTATCGCCATTTTACAGATGGAAAAGCTGAGGCACCAAAGAGGTGAAGTGGGACCAGCCCTTTCAGTAAATAGCAGAGCCCAGGTTTTCTAGCACTAGCCAGAAATACACCTCATTGGTATCATTGTCCATTTGTTGAGATTAAATGAATTAGCATCCTGTAAGAATATAAAGATCTTTCCCAAGTATTTTAGAATTCAGAAGTGAGAATTAAGGAGATACCTAACTTTCACAACTCTGATAATTTCTCTTAAAGTAGACTATTTACTTTTAACTTTTAAAATGAAGTCAATTAATCATTTGTTATATAATGTGTGCTAATCACTGACAGCAAAGTAAGGGTAGAAAAGAATATCAACCTCAACATAGTGATGGAGAATTTCATTGAGCCTTTGATGATGAAAACAACTAATCTCAGTGACTATACAGAGTGAAAAAGACTTCTACTCTTTGGGGTCTTTTTGATGCCTCTTTACTTAAATCAATATGGGTTTATTACATTCTATGAAGGAAATACCACATTTGATTAGAGCCAGTTGTTTTTGTATAGAGTGAAATGGAGTGACAATGCATTTCATATGGTATTCTCTCCCTTTTTTTCACCACCAGGTGAAATTAGGTGAGGATGCCCCCAATTCCAGCGTGGTACATGTCTCCAATGTGGAAGGAGGTGACAACAGTAGAAATGGTGTCCAGGTGAAGATGGTCGATGGAGCCGAGTGCCACCTTCTTGACTTTGCCAACCCTGAGCGTCCACTGGTGGTCAACTTCGGCTCAGCCACTTGACCTCCTTTTACTAGCCAGCTGCCAGCCTTCAGCAAACTGGTGGAAGAGTTCTCATCAGTGGCTGACTTCCTGTTGGTCTACATTGATGAGGCTCATCCTTCAGATGGTTGGGCAGTGCCTGGTGAGTCTTCTTTATCTTTTGAAGTGAAGAAGCACCGGAACCAGGAAGACCGATGTGCAGCAGCCCACCAGCTTCTGGAGCATTTCTCCTTGCCGCCCCAGTGCCGAGTTGTGGCTGACCGCATGGACAATAATGCCAATGTAGCTTACGGGGTAGCCTTTGAACGTGTGTGTATTGTGCAGAGACAGAAAATTGCTTATCTGGGAGGAAAGGGTCCTTTCTGCTACAACCTTCAAGAAGTCCGGCGTTGGCTAGAGAAGAATTTCAGCAAAAGATGAAATCTAGATTAGCTGGTTAAAGGTATGATTGTAAAGGAATTTTTTTTTAGACATGTAAAAGAAAGGAAACTAAGAACTGAATCCACTATTTCAACCAATTCCCATTGTCTTGCTGAAAGATAGGAATTTACATGTCAGAAGATCATAAATCTCTAACATCTCCGTACTCCTTTTACCACTCAAATGGCATTTGGCTAAGTAGTAGCCCCAGCATATCTCTTCCTAAAGAAAAGCCCTGGGTGAAAAGATCCCAAGATGGAGAGGAAGAAACTCTGTTTCAACATGTGTTCATTTTGCCTTGGGAAAGAAGTAATACAGTTGATGCATGCTTTGGGACTTGAAGAAAAAGACTTATCTGAATAACTACTATGTTAGGGAACTATTGTCCTTATTAGTATAAGGGGTATTGCCTATGCTTTATTCAACACTGATAGAGCCCATCTGGAAAGTTCCCAAATATTTACATATAAAGAGTCCTTGAGCCTAGTCCTTGTGGTTAAGGCTTTCATGTTTAACAATGTTTGAGTAGTTTCTGCTGTTCTAGTTTCTAGCCATGTGGTGCTCTATGCCAGTCTAAACATCCCAGAACTCACAGGTGTATTTGCAGATATCAAGAATGATCCCTACCTGGAGGATTAGGATCATTATCTGAAATCTGAGGGTTCCTTTCTAGGCAGGTAGGGAAAGCCCTAGAAGAAAATCAAACTGACAAGCTAGGGACAGGAGACAGAAAGATGAGGCTTCACAGACTTTCATCTTGAAGCTATAGGGTCTGCGACTAATTTGTTAGTTACAGAAACATGGAAACATAAAACATACATGGGCCAGAAAAAGAAGCAGCTTAATTGAAATTAACATTGAGAATATGCATATGAAATCAATGTATTTATCATATATTCCTCAATTGAGGGAGAAAGGGAGATGGAAAGGGAAAAAAACCCACACTTCATTATTTGTAATTATGAGGATTCTCTGGTAGAAATAATTACTTTTTGAAACAGGTATGTGGTATATATATTTTCAGGGGGTGAATTATACCCCATGATACTGATTAAATGTAAAACCAGTAGGTCCAATGGTGCTAGTCTGTCCTTCTCTATTCCTACAATTATGATGTGGCCCCACTCATTCTTGGTCTGTTTCCTTAACGGATGCTGAGCTAGGGAGTACATTCTTTATGATATACTCTTGATAATATATCTGAATATATTCTCAGCTGCTGTGGGAGGTAGGTGCCCTGGCCATTCAGCTATAGCATTGTTCTCCTCCCAGAGTAGGTGAACTATAATGAATGATGATGGCAGATAAACAAGATTTCTTCAGTTACAAAACAGAGGAAGAGAAAGTTAGTTTGAGAAAATTCTCATAATTTTGGAGGCTTTGATACAAGGCAACCCTCAGTGGCATGAAATTTGGCAAAATGGAATTCCCATTTACATTTAAATTTGAACTGGGGATCTTCCTTTGTTCCAATTAGCTGAGGTCTAGTAATCTAAGGCCTCTATCCTCATTATGATGCTATACACACACACACACACACACACACACACACACACACACACACCGTATTTCTCTTTAAAATAAAGACACTATAGTTTTACCGATAATACAATATCTAAATATCATAACCCCCAAAGAATAGACCAATTAACTTTGTATTATAAATTTTTTATTGTAAATTTGAGGATGCTATTAAATCACAGTATATGGTTGTATTGATATGTACAATCAAAGGTTCTTATGACCTTTCCATTAATAATTGAATCATAAAATAAAAGTCATAGAAAAAAAAACTCAAGTTGAAAATATCTTCCAGAGCTAGTTGCCTGAAATAAGAAAAAGGTAGGAACTGAAGTATATTAAAAAAAAAAAAAAACAACTGAAACAATGTATCAGTCATATCACTAGTTTATTGTTTAGATAGTAATGTATTATTTTAACTGATTATTTTCTTTACAGTAATATTTAAGCTTTTCAGTGTCTTAAATTCTATAAAACACAGCTGCAAAGAAACAAAGGAAATTTTGAAAATAGGGAATCATCTAACAAATTTCTGGAATTCCCAAGGAGAACAGATTATTTCAGAGTTCTCAGTCACTAAACTTTATACTTCAGACTGCTCAAATGGCCCATTGAATTTTATCTTTAAAATAGTGTCAAGATTATGTGGTACCCTAAAAAAGTAAAATGAAAACTTGGTTGCAGCACACTCTCCCTGTTGTCCTTAAACTTCCCCTTTGTTCTATATGTACAATAATGGAACAGGATGTTAGAGAAGCTGGTGGGGGGATGAGATTTGTCTAAGGCAGTGCTAGTTGCCTGGGAAAAAGGATGATGGAAAAAGCACCCAGTTGTGATATATGTTCAAGGAAAAGAGAAGGTCGTGTGTGTGCAATTCCTCTCCATGAGGATATTCCAATGGAAAAATGAAGCAGTGAAAGTAAATATACAAAGGCATAGGCTGAATATCAGGGAAAAAGATATGTTCAATAGAACATAGAAGACTTTCTGGAAGAAAGGCAGTTAGGGAACAATGAAGAAAGTGAATTGACAAAGCTCAGGAATCCTACAGTATGTAGAGTGACTTGGTATTAACCAGAGTTATGATAAGCCTGTAATTATGTAACCTATTTATCTCAACACGATTTTTTATGACTTCCTGTGATGTATCTTTCATGAACATAACAAGAACTCATTATTTGAAGTAGAGGAGAATCAATGCTTAGCTGGTATGCTCAGAGAAATTATTAGAGTGTCAATACTCCACCTCACCTATCTTGTCTTTATAAAGTATGTTCCTTTGAACAATTGTTCAAACATACTTGGTGAAGTATGTTCCTTGGAACAATTGAGACCTAAACATCCCCTCCCCCATAGGCTGTGTTTACATGGAGCTATCAGTTTAGCCTTTTAAACTGAATTAGCTTGTCTATTATTGAAATAGTTTCCAAGTGATTTTAGATATTATCGTAGCATCTGGATTTACTCAAACATTTAGTGTTTGAAAGACATATGTCTTGGAACTATTCAAACTTATTTTATTTTATTGCTTAGAGAAAATATTAGTGGAATCAACAATGACTTTCTTAAATGGGCATGAATGAAATGCCCACAGAATAATGTAGAAATGTTTGATACAGATATTAAAATGTAACTGACCTCTTTAGAGGCAGACTAGTAACTGTTCTTTGTATAGCTAAAGTGACAGTTGTTTAACTTATATGACTTTTTATTTTCATGTTTTGGATCTCTGGTACTATGTCTTCACCTTGTTTATAGAATGTACCCTTGATTTTTGGTAATATCAAGTTCTGAATGGCCTATTGATTTAAATTCTACCATTAAGCACAAAATGCCTATTGACCAAGGAAGGAAGAGAAGCCTGCTGTCTTTTATTTTGCCTGAAGTGTATTTCACTATTTGGGCTCTTAAATAAAAAATATGCAATATGGTGAGGTCATGTGTGGGTACTGCCTCCTGCATGAAATATCAGAGGGCGTGTTAAAGACAACATCTATGCCTTTGGGAGAATTCCCAGCTGAATACAAGGTGCTCTTAGCATGCCCTATGTATTATATCCACTGCAAAAGGAATACACTGATGTACAGGACTTTCCATTCTGTAAATCTGCCTGATAGTTTGGAAAATTAGCTTAATTAGAATCATATGGCCATTGCAAAGGGGAAAATGTAGACACCAATTTCTGTCCCATTGAAGGGTTACTGAAAACCTCTCCAGCACTTAGAGCTAGCTCTTCAGAACATGTCCAATGTCATGTCTTTCAGCAGTGGAGATTAACAGTAAGAATTCCAATTCCAGGAACTTAAAATGATATTGCCAAAAATCAGAGCAAAAATGTTTTTAGTTATAGTCCAACTTTCTCCCTACTTTTCTCCTTTATCTTAAAAATAGAATCCAAACTTAAGCTTCATATGTACATCCAGAACGGGGCATAAATATCAATCTCTGCTTGGCAATCAGCATTCTCCTGGTGATATCTTGAGTTCCTCCATGAAAGAAGGAAGTAGGGCCTGGGAGAGTCAGGAAGTTGCTAACTGGGGAGCGGTAGACCCTGAGAATTTTGTCTACTGATTTGGGGGAATTTGAAAAGAAACTTCTCACCAGTGGAAAAAGGCTGCTGGGTGTCAGTGAATAACTTTAGAATGAGGCAAACATTGGGCTACTTCTTAATGTCTTAGGTTCTGGATAGCAGCAGAGGCAAAGTCTCAACTAAGAGACCCAGCTCTGTTCTGAGGTGAGTCTGAACCAATAGAAAGCAAACATGTACAGATATCCAAAAAAGACTGCTCATGTAATTCAGGGCTTGCTGTCCATCTAGGGCAGTAGCACCATAGCTCCAGGGAGTTAACTTAATATTTACTGAGGAGATCTCAAGGACCCAGGAGATGTTGAATGAAGTCACTATTTGGGCTCAAAACTCCCCCCCTCTCCCCCAAAGCAAACAGGTAAACACATAAATGAAAGAAGCCCACAGAAGGGGCGGAGAATGAATGAAATTTCTCTCAAGACTTTTCCAGACTATGTCCCTGGCCCATGTATTTTTTATGTGCATTAGGATGAGAGACTATGAAGACATAGGTATCCAGTACTTTATAACCAAAGCAATTAAAAGATATTGGGTAGGGAATGTTGGCCAGTTTTACTTAGTTTTGCATCACATTATTGCCAAACTCTATCACTAGCCCAAGTAATCGAGTACCCGGAGAGGGAGACTGGGATGTGCAGAGGTGACTAGTGTGCAAATGATAACTACTGACGAAAGAGTCACCGACTCAGTTAGTGGTTGGATGTAGTCACATTAGTTTTCCTCTGCCCATCTTTGTCTCCCTGGCAAGGAGACTATTTGGGGCACGATGCTATGGGTACTGGGTAAATGTGGTGAGAATGCACGTGTGTCTTTCTCTGCTGCTCAGTTGCAGAAACAGAAATGCTTTGGAAGTTATCAGCAGAAAGAGTGTTATTACATTGGTGCTGAGCGGTACGTGTGCTTTTAAAATTTGTTCTTGTATTTTAATAAACTTTGAGAAGAATAAAAGAATAAAGTTACTCTTTGGTTCTGTTTGTTTATTTTTAAATTACTCTCTAGACCTTGCCCCTGCCTGGAACACATTCATGGTTGACAAGGGAAAGAGAATCCATCATTCTAATATTTATTCCTTGGTATTTGTGGGTAAAGACACCAGCGATGCCAGGTTATTTTAATCTCATGATGCGTGCCAGAGTCTTCAAGGAAATCAAGACAAGTTAGAAGAAAATCTTCAGATACTTTCCATATTCATAAACAAGTCACATACAGAATTCATGGAAAGGGCATTACTGAGACTGTGGAGCAA
The DNA here is from genome assembly GCA_028533885.1 of Nasua narica. Taxonomy (NCBI): domain Eukaryota; kingdom Metazoa; phylum Chordata; class Mammalia; order Carnivora; family Procyonidae; genus Nasua; species Nasua narica. The sequence goes on along the minus strand of CM052797.1, from coordinate 106,619,954 downwards.
AGTTTTACTTTGTTATATTTATGCCTCAGGTGTTTTTTTTTTTTTAACATATAATGTATTATTTGCTTCAGGGGTATAGGTCTGTGAATCATCAGTCTTACACAATTCACAGCACTCACCATAGCACATACCCTCTCCAATGTCCATAACCCACCCACCCTCTCCCTCCCTCCCTCACCCCTCAGCAACCCTCACTTTGTTTCCTGAAATTGAGTCTCTTATGGTTTGTCTCCCTCCTGTGTCCCATCTTGTTTAATTTTTTTCCCTCCCATATGAGAGATCATATGATAATTGCCCTTCTCTAAATGATTTATTTCGCTTAGCATAATACCCTCTAGTTCCAGCCACGTCGTTGCAAATGGCAAGATTTAGGTGTTTTTGTTTTGTTTTTGTTTTTGTTTTGGATAGCTGCATAGTATTCCATCATATGTATATGCCACATCTTCTTTATTCATTCATTTGTTGATGGACATCTGTGTTCTTTCCATAGTTTGGCTATTGTAGACATTGCTGCTATAAACATTCAGGTGCATTTGCCCATTCGGATCATGACATTTGTATCTTTAGGGTAAATACCCAGCAGTGCAATTGCTGGGTCATAGGGTAGCTCTATTTTCAACTTTTTGAGGAACCTCCATACTGTTTTCCAGAGTAGCTGTACCAGCTTGCATTCCCGCCAATAGTACAGGGGGTTTCCCCTTTCTCTGCATATTCACCAACATCTGTTGTTTCCTGACTTGTTAATTTTAGCCATTCTGACTAGCGTGAGGTGGTATCTCACTGTGGTTTTGATTTGTATTTGCCTGATGCCGAGTGATATTGATCACCCTTTCATGTGTCTGTTGGTCATTTGGATGTCTTTGCATGAAATGCAAATGTCTGTGCATGTCTTCTGCCCATTTCCTGATTGGATTATTTGTTCTTTGGGTATTGATAAGTTCTTTATAGATTTTGGATACTAGCCCTTTATGTGATATCTCACTTGCAAATATCTTCTCCCATTCTGTCGGTTGTCTTTTGGTTTTCTTGACTGTTTCCTTTGCTGTGCAAAAGCCTTTTATCTTGATGAAGTTCCAATAGTTCATTTTTGCCCTTGCTTCCCTTGTCTTTGGTGATGTTTCTAGGAAGAAGTTGTTGTGGCTGAGGTCGAAGAGGTTGCTGCCTGTTCTCTTCAAGGATTTTGATGGATTCCTGTCTCACATTGAGGTCTTTCATCCATTTTGAGTCTATTTTTGTGTGTGGTGTAAGGAAATGGTCCAGTTTCATTCTTTTACATGTGGCTGTCCATTTTTCCCAACACCATTTGTTGAAGAAACTGTCTTTTTTCCATTGAATATTCTTTCCTGCCTTGTCGAAGATTAGTTGGCCCTAGAGTTGGGGGTTCATTTCTGGGTTCTGTATTCTGTTGCATTGATCTATGTGCCTGTTTTTGTACCAGTACCATACTGTCTTGATGATTACAGCTTTGTAATAGAGGTTGAAGTCTGGAATTTTGATGCCGCCAACTTTGGTTTTCTTTTCAGCATTCCTCTGACTATTCAGGGTCTTTTCTGGTTCCATATAAATATTAGGATTATTTGTTCCATTTCTTTGAAAAAAGTAGATGGAATTTTGATATGGCTTGCATATCCATATTTTATTCTCTCATTCACCTATTCTTATCTGGATAAAATGACAAGGTAGAAAAACTCACCTCAAAAAAAGAACAAGAGGCAGTACCAATGGCTAGGGACCTAATCAATATGGACATTAGTAAGATTAGTAAGATGACAGAACTAGAGTTCAGAATGATGATTATCAAGGTGCTAGCTGGCTGGGCTTGAAAAAAGCATACAGAGCCACACTTGATTTTGGGTGTATTTTGGTCTCTTAGAGGAAACTGCCTCTCAAAACTTTTAAAAAAGAAAAACTTACACATATACAAAATAAGGGTAAACATGATGAAGGGATGGAAGATGATTGTAAAGATAAAAGTTAAAAAATATTCTAAAAAAGGAATTGATAAGATAAGGAATTGGTTGAAAAAAGAAAATTAAAAAGAGGAAAGAATGTGATGAGGCTGGAGACTAGAACAAAGCCATGAGTTTGATTTAGGGTGTATTTTGATCTGTTAGAATAAACTGTATCCCAAAATTTTAAAGAAAGAAAAACCTATATTTATACAAAAAATAAGGTTAAATTCAATGAAGGGATAGAATATGACTATAACAATGAAAATTAAAAGATGTTTTAAAAACGGAATGATAAGATAAAATAGTTAAAAAAGGTCAAAATAGGAAAGTGGAAGAATTTTAAAAATAGAATAAGAAAAAAATAAAATTAAAAAGATTTAACTCTGGGTGGCTGGGTGGCTCAGTGGGTTAAAGACTCTGCCTTCAGCTCAGGTCATGATCTCAGGGTCCTGAGATTGAGCCCCACATTGGGCTCTCTCCTCAGCAGGGAGCCTGCTTCCCCCTCTCTCTCTCTCTGCCTGCTTCTCTGCCTACTTGTGATATTTCTCTCTGTCAAATAAATAAATAAAATCTTAAAAAAAATAACTTTGAAATACTAAAGAATCATGAGGGGAGAAGAAGCCATGAATTCTATGTGTTGCTTTCTCCTAGATCTCGAGTTCTGCAGTTCTCATCGATCAGTGAACTTGGTCTTGGCTGGATGTTCTTGCTGATCTTCTAGGGGAAGAGGCAGTGATTCTCAAATGTCTTTGCCACAGGCGGACTTGCGCTGCCCTTGCCATGAGCCAGGTTAGGCAATCTGCTTGAGTTCGCTCTCGTAGCTTTTGTTCCCTGAACGCTTTCCGTACTGCTTTGGAGGAGGGAAATGAAGATGGCGGCCTCCCAATCTCCAGCCTCGGAGAAGCCGAGAGCTCAGGGCCCCACTTCTCAGTGCGCCTTCAGAGAAAAGCAGTCAGTCACTCCCGTCTCCTTAATCTCCAGCCACACTCGTGCTCACCCGGCCTGTGACCGAGCGTTTCTATTTCTGGCGCACGGCCCCCTTTGGAGTCTCCAAAACCCGCCGATCTCTGCAGCATGCTCCTGCGTCACTCCTCCCGGAGGAGGAAGGTGAGTCTCCCTGGATCTTCCACTTGTGGGATTCCTGCCTGATGAGTAGTGGCCCTAGTGTGCCTCATATCATGGTTTAAGGAATCCCAAGGTGGGAGCTCCCTCCTTGGCTCTGTCTCTGTAGCTGGCTTCCTGCCCTGATACCTTGGAGCTTTGCTGCACTCAGATACCCCTGGTCTTTCTGTGACCCTGTGGGTGCTGAGACCACACTGTCCCCATGAATGCTCCACCCCCCCCTTAGCCTCTGGAGCAATGTTCCTCAGTGAAGCAGACTTCTAAAAGTTCTGATTTTGTGCTCTGCTGCTCAATGTTTGCCAGGAGCTGGCCCTCCACCCGTGGTCTATCTTCCCATGTATTGCCTCAGATTCAATTTTCTGCATGTCCAACCTTCCAGAAAGTGGTCGCTTTTCTGTTTCTAGAATTGCTGCTCTTCTCTTTGATCTCCTGTTGAATTTCTAGATGTTCAAAATGGTTTGATAACTATCTAGCTGAACTCCTGGGATCTAAGGATGTTTAATTCTTCTACTCTTCTGCCATCTTGTTCCTCACACCTCTATGCCCAGATTTTTTAAGTGCAATATATAAACTTTCTAGGAATTGTTTAAATCTATCTATCTATCTTTCTACACACGTACTTACCTATATAAATATATGTATGTGTGTATATATAGAGATACATATATATACATGCAGACATATGTTTTATAAAATATGCTTGGCAGTGTATTAATGTGGAATGAAAAAAAGTTTTGAACATGTTTATATCAAGTACTTTGCATTTCGAGAAGGTATAAAGGATATGAATGGTTTATGTAGACTGTGGTCTGTTAATGACGAGATGTATTTGCAACATGGTTAAATATGTGCATTTTGTTTCTGAAAAAGGTGACTCAACTGATGTAGTACTTTATCTTGAGACTTTAAACTTGCTCATGATTTCCTGCATATAGTAATTTCGTTAATATTTGTAGTTCCTTATATACTGTGCCAGAATTTTAATGGAAATTTGAGGAATCATGCTTTGACAACTATTGATTGAGATCCTATTCTTTGCAGGGTATAATCTGGGCTGGGTGCAATGGGATGTGTTAAAGCCATGAAATGAAATTCACAAGGATATGACTCCCTCCAGGAGCCTGTCATGGATTTGTCAAGGCTCTGCAAGTGACAAATTCAAATTAGTTGACCAAAAAAAAAAAAAAAAAATTTACTGGCCAGGATAACCAAACCTTAGAAATCACTGGGACCAAACTTACCTCAGGGAGAGTTGGATGGATTCAGGGACTTTACAGACCTTCAATGCTTGCTAAGTCTTTTGTCTCTTCTCTTTTTGGGTGTCAGCTTTTTCTCTCAGATCAGCTTCTCATGTTGGCTGATCTAGTTGGGGGAAGTTCCTTACTTACGCTCTTTTTTTTCTTTTATTGAGCTATATAAACATGTAACATTATATTAGTTACAATGTAACAATTGATATTTGTATATATTGTGAAATGATCACCACAAGAAGTCTAGTTAACACTTGTCACTATATGTAGTCTGAAAGAATCTCACCCTACAATGGAACTGGAAGATATAAAATGGGAAAATTCAGACATGTGCCCTCAGAAAAACAAAACTTAAGGAATGAGAGACAATTTCCCATAAAGGCGTGATTTACAGAAAACTGATAATACTGGAATTTTCTTAAATGATAGAGAATTGGTCAGGGGTTGCCTCAAATCAACGTTGGGAAGTTTTGATTATGGTTTTCAGATGTATGAACAAGAAATGACCCAGATCAGGTTGGTCTTGCAAGATGAGTTGAATCGAGCTTTGTTTGTATGACTGGATTGGTTTTGTCTGCTTAGGAAATTTTCAAAATTGGTCTTCATTTTTTTTTTTTTATTTTAGCAGACTGAACTGAGATATCCCCTCTTTATGCTTCTGCCCATAAACACAGCTACCCCAAACCTTCAAAAGACTGTTTGCCTGTAGCTTGCTACAGTTTGCAATTCCTCTGCTATTCCTGAATAAATAAATCTTTTGGACAATTTTGAGCTTGACTTGGTTTACCTCTTTATTTAGGTTGACAATAGTTGCAAAAAAATTTTTTTTTCTTATTATGAGGACTTTATGACTTACTATCTTAGCAACTTTCCAATATGTAATACAGTATTAATGATAGTTATTGTGCCGTACATTACCTAGATTTTAATTATAAGATGCTTCAGATAGAGTTTGACCCTACCCCCAGAGAAGGACTTGAATTGGACCAACTTGTTTTACATGGCCACTCTGTTGCCATGGTAGCAGGGTCTGCTACGGAAAGAAGGAGAGCAGGAATGCTGGGAATGTCCAAAGGTATCAGAAGTTAACTCAGTGGCCATTTCTTTAACTTTCCTAATAATAAGAGTTAAATAAGTGATTGACTATGTACGATCAATAAGAACAAGTTTAGAGGAAAGAAGGAAAGAACTCTGGGTAGGGCTCTCAGAGGAGGCTTTGTGGAATCTAAAAGGAGTTGACCTCAGAGAATGGGTAAAATTGAGAAAGAGGAAGATGGACTGTCTTTCATTCAGTAAGTCAATCTGTATTTACAAAGTGTCCATTAGATGTGACTGAGAAAGCCAAATCTGTCAAAAAATAAGACATTAAAATGGCCATCATCTTTGGAAGTAAGAATTCAATCCACTTCACTGAAAGTTGAGAAAACTGCGGATAGAAGCTGTGTTTTTTTTTATTTTTTTGTATTTCCACCTCTCTTGGTGAACAGACATTTAAATATCTAAAATGCAACCACCAATGGATGTTTCAAGCACCTACTAAGTTATAAATAAAGCACTAGCAATCAAAACACCACATTTGGTGGGTATATATACAAACTGTATGAAATATGGTTTCCCACACTGTGTTTGCAATCTTGTTGGTAAACGAAAAGTCTAAACATAAAATCTAATGTACTAGATACAACCTCCAAATATACTGAGCGTTAAAACCTTGAAGTTTTGCTATTTCACTCCATCTAGAAGGACCTTCAGAAGAAACCGGAGGGTGGGGCGGAAGAAAAGAAAAGGACACTTAAAAAATAAAGGAATCTTTAGCCGGCATCAAGCTCTTAAAGACATTCCAGGAAAATTTGAAATAAAATTCTTTAGTATAATGCCTTTTATTGGGCATTTTGCAAATGTATTCACAATCCTTTTCCAATTTTCACATGGGTGAGGATTCACAGTGGCTTAGTCTTCTTAGACAACTGCTGTGGGTTAGATTTGCGTAAAGAGACAAAAAATACACAGGAGTAAGGAGCATAGAATAAACCCCCAACATACAGCAGTGCAAAAACTGGTGACTTTTAATCAGGGAGGGAAGTGCAAGGTCCTTTATTGTGAAGTTAATGCAATGTCCTGAGTGAGCTCACACACACAGCCCCTGGGAATTCAAGAGATCTATCTATAGGAGCCTAGACCCGCTGGAACCTTGCTAAGGTTGGGCTCCTCAAGGAACATATGCTGATACTCGTAGCTTAAATGTCTCAGGGGGAATAATTCTGGGTCTTACAGTTATCTATATCTACTAGAGCAGTGGCAAAGATTCCAGGTATCTCTTGATAAACTGTGGCCATTGTAAACCAGGGAGGTTGGATGGGAGAGAATGCTAGGGATCCAGGAACCCATCCATTCCCACTCTTGCTTCAGAAAAGGGAGTTTAACTTCTGTTTCTTCCTTAGTTTGCCACCCCCTTTATATTTTCCCTCTCCCTTGGAAAAAGATAAGGGCTTTAGCCTAACTGCAGTGAGTAGGGCTAGGATGGAGTGGATTGTATAATTGATACAGTTCATGCAATTTAGGCCAAAATCTTCATTTATGTGTTTTAGACAGCATATAGGAGGCAATTTAAGCAATTTATTAGCATGTGCACAGACCACAGGCCTAGGTATCCTCATAGACCATTCCCATAGGACAGATGGTTAAGTGGCAGATGCACTTAGTGCTGCAGGATAGATTCATCAGGCAACCCTACTTTGTCAGGTGACGCCATCACATTTTCATTCATCTACACCTGGGTTACCTTTGTTACCTTAACTGTTTAAGGTTTAGGTACTTTACCAATTCTAATGGGAGAAGGACTGCCTAGTAAATGCTTGACTAGCAAATTTCCTTTAAAGTGATAAAAACACTGTAAGGGGAATTTTAAGGGATTCTCACCCTTTGTTGGGACTAGGTACATCTCATCCCTCATTTCCTACAGTTATCATGGGGGAAACAAACCTCCCCTGCTTTTGTAATATCGACAGTCTCCTTCATCAAACCCAACAGTCTGTCAACTTACACCACTGCTGACTCTACCCATGTGAGTGTGTTCCTTATTACACTTCGAGGATATGTAACCATATATAGGCTCTTTGTATGTTGAAATGACTGAAATCCCCTGAATTCATTCTTTACCACTATTTCTTATGGAAAAATTTCTTTTGGCATGTGTTGTTAGTTTGTGCAGATTTTTTAAAAAGTCTCCACTTCTGGTATATCAAGGAATGCCTGCTTCTATTTTGCAAAGTTCAAAGTTCTGGCCTGCATCCCCTCCTTCCCTTGTTTTGGTGCTCGGGGCTTCTACGCAGAGATTGGTGAAGGATATATCTATGTATATTGATATATCCATATATATCTATATCTATCTATCTATCGATATATTCGTATATATATAGATATATATCCATATATATCTATATATATCCTATAGAATATAGATATATCCTTAAGGATATATCTATATATATGTCTATAAAACTAACTTTTTAGTTACATCTTTAGTTTACATCTTTAGTTACATCTTTAGTTATATATATCTATAAAACTAACTTTTTAGTTACATCTTTTTAGTTACATCTTTAGATGTAACTTTTTAGTTACATCTTTAGAAGATTTGTCATTTTCTATCGCAGGTGAACACACACACATCTATAAATATATCATTAATAGTAACATATATGTTTTATTTAATGGCACACAAAAAAACAAAACAAAAACCAGTTACCTTCTAAGCCCTAGAGAAAAGAGAATCCCCTCATATACTGAAAGAGAAAGGTTGAACCCCAATTGAATTGTCAGTCACCATTCTAGGGACTGGATGGAGTGGACAAAGCATGTTGTTAATGGGTGTGGCATGATTGTGGAAAAGACACAAGAAATGATCCAGGGTAAGGGCTATTTCTCGTTCTTCATGATTCAGGTACATCTAGTCACACCCATCACCCAGGACACCAAACATGTTTGTATGCTGGTTTTGTGTGGAGCTGGAAGGCCTCCAAATAACGTGCAAGTGGCAATAATCCTTTGAGTGCTGTGTTGCTTCACTGACTTCTTAGTCACTCTTTGGAAACAGTCCTCTAAAGTCACCAGTGACCTCCTAATCTAGGCAAACCCAGAGGTAACTTTTTTCAGTCGTTACTTTCAGTATGTCATAGCATTTGGCCCTTGGAACTTTTATAGCTTCTCTCTCTTTTACTGTTCCTTATTCTCATCTAGTCCATTATAAGTGAATGTCTTTGCTCTTCCTATACATTCTGTTTTTCCCTCTTGCAGTCTTTCTGTAACAGGGAGGGAAAAACTTGGTCACAAATTATACTACTTAGCCTTAGGTCTGCCTGTGAGAAGCAGAGACCTAAATAATAATTACTTAAAATGGAAAGCTTATTTTTCTTTCCTGTAAAATTTCTGAGATGGGCAATCTGCAGCAGGAAGCTGTGTTTGATAAAGCCCTTAGGGATCTAGACTCCTTCCTGCTTTCTGCTCCACCCTCATAAGGTCTTACAGTCCTTACATACCCCTCTCCTGGGTGGGAGAGTAGGAAATAGAAGAGAAATAAAGACAAAGCAGGTGTCTACCAGCTTTTAAAAAGGACATTCTTGGAAACCGCTTGAAGGTTATTTCCACTTACATCCCTTTGGCTGGAACTTCTGCCATAAGACAATCTGACCTGCAAAGATGGTTGGAAAATATAGTCTTCATTATGCACAGCTATGTGCCCATGTGAAAATTCTGGATTGTAAAAGAGGAAAACATATTTGTAAGGACATTCTACTATATTTTCTTCTGGCAGTTTTAATACTTGCCTTTCACAAGTATGTGTTTTATCCACTTGGAGCTAATTTTATTTATGGCATTTGATAAGAATTGTAATTTGACTTTACTTTCCTATCAAGTAATTAATTATTGCAGCATCTTTGATTCCTTTTCTCCCAATCATCGATGATGCCAGTTCTGGCAAGTTTCTATGCATGTCAGTCTGTATGCTCTCTGTTCTGGATTTGCCTTATCTACTTGACTTTCTGTAAGCTACATCTTTAATATTAGGTAAATCCATTAGCAGATACCAATATTTGGTTTTAACCTATAAAAATTTCAGTTTCTTTTTTTTAAATGTCAGTTTCATATGAATTAAAATGAACCCTAAAGTTTCATAAGCTTTGTTATTACAAGTTCTTCTCCCTATTTTCCTCATGCATACTTTTCTAAGGAGCATCTTGGTTATTTTTGGCACTTTATTCTTTCATCAAAATTTTAGAATCAGTTTCCCAAGTTCCAGGAAAGAACATTTTTAGCACTTTAGTTGGAGTTTTGTTGAATTTATAGATTATTTTATTTTATGGGATAATTGGTATTTACATGATTTTGTACCTTTCTATGAAGATGATATATCTTTCCATTTATTTAGATATTCTTCAATGTTTTACAATGAAGATTTGTAATTTTCTCAATAAATTTCTCACACATATTCTGACATGTTATTTTGGTGCAAGAATCTAGTTCTTTTTCAAATGACTATCATTTCATACACAGATATTGTTCATTTATATTTACTTACATATTTGCCAATTTATCTGCTTATTAGTCCATCTGGAATGTTAAGCCTATCTCATAAAATGAGTTTCTTTTTTCCTAAAGTACATTATTTAGAACTTCTTTTAGTCAGGGTGTGCTTGTGGTAAATGCTTTCTGTTTTTTATTTTTATTTTTTCCTATGGATATCCTTTCTCACTCTTGCTTTTGAATTAAAATTTAGGCAGGAGTATAATTGTAGATAACCTTTTGGACATGTTATTCTGTTGGTGTTTCCCATATTACTGTTGAGAATCTGCTGACAGTCTGTTACACATCTGTGTTTTTGTTTTTGTTTTTGTTTTCTCTCTCTGACTGAATTTTTAGATTTTGCTCTTGTCATTGGTGTTTTAAAACTTCACTATCATGTACTGAAATGAGGATATCTTTTTATTTACTCTTACTGGTATTGCTGTGCTTCCAGAATTGAAGATACATGACTTTCAGGGACTCTGAAAAATGGAAAGCCATTAATTCTTCGAATATCAATTCTCCTCAGTTTGTTTTTTTCCTTTGTTAACTCCAAATAGATGTGTGTCTTTATTCTGTTCTCTAAATCTACTTTTTTTTTTTTATTCCAAAGGCACTGCATTGCTTTTGGTTTTCTCAGATCTCTCTTGTGAGTGCTCTGAATCTCTCCTCAGCTGTGTCCAATCTGTTGTTTAAGCAATCTGCTGAGTTTTGAATTTAAACTTTATATTATTAATTTGCGAAAATTCTTTTGAGTTCTTTTTCAAATGTTCCTGGTTATTTCTTGAAAGTGCCATGTTCTATGTTTTTATTTTTATTTCTCTCTATCCTCCCAAATTTTTAAAGTGTATTTTAAGATTATCTGTATCTGATTATTCTAACATCTGAAGACCTTGGGCTGTTTTGTTCTTTCTCTTGTTAGTGCCCTGTTTACTTGTGTTTTTGATCATTTTATATTATATTCTTCCTCTTGGTTGATATTAATTTATGGAGATTCTGAGGAATGTGGGTTAAGGGAATTGTTCCTTTAAATAAGATCCGAGTTTCCTCCTGCCAGGTGACTGGGTCACGAATAACCTGGAAGCCCTTAAAAATTAATTTTGCTTGCAGTTTACTAGAATGCAAAGATACCAAGTGTTCAAGTCCCTAACCTTTGAGAAGCAGGCTTGTCATTATGAATTTCCAGGGGAGAGTAATTTTTCCTTTCCACCAAGACCTAAGGCAAACTAGTTCCTCTGTTGCTTTCCTTTCCAGCAGATGATTTTTTTTTTCCTGGCTTACATTTTTATTGAGGAAATGTCTCTTTAAGTAACCCAACTTTCTGTAGGAGTCTCAGATTTGACTTATTACTGTGATCCAGACTGAGATCTTTCTCACCCTTCTAGGTCTTGACTGTTAAAACCTGAGCATCTAGATTCCTGCTGTCCAGAGATGCCCCCTGCACAGTCTGTGACTTTAACACCTGCTTACACTCAGTTTCATGCTCTTCTAGGCTCCTTCTTTTTTTAATCTGTGATTTTTCTCTTACTTTTTTTGTAAATACATTCATCTATGTATTTTAAAGTCTATTTGTTTTATTTTATCCAGAATTTCTCAGTATTTATAGTTTCTGGAATATATAGCTGATCTTATTGCCAAAAGTAGAACTTGATGCGATTCATTCCTATGCTGTCCATTCTAGTGATCATTATCAATTCTATGCCAACAGATAGTGAATCCCAAATCTAGATCTTCAGACTTATACCATCATCTGCTTTCTATTTCCCATAAGCATTTGTTGTTTTTGTTTTTAAAGTTTTATTTATTTATTTTAGAGATAGTAGGAGTGGCAGTGGGAGAGGGAGAGAAAGAATCTTGAGCAGGCTCCACATCCCAGCCCGGAGCCTGACATGAGGCTGCATCTCATTACCATGAGATTATGACCTGAGCTGAAATAGAGAGTTGGATGCTTAACTGACCGAACTTATCCAGGTGCCCTTTCCATAGGCATTTGTTAATATGACCTAGCAACTTGAATATTTCAACCGCTCTTAAAGTTCAAGGTGTCCAAAGTGGAATTTATCTTCTTCCGGGAATTGATTCTCCTATCCATTGTTGCTATTTTGTTTTTTTTTAACAAAATATTATTTTTTCCCCAAATTTGTTTATTTTAATTTTTCAGTGTTACAAGATTGATTGTTCATGCACCACACCCAGTGCTCCATGCAGTACGTGCCCCTCTCGATACCCACCACCAGGCTCAACCCCCCCACCCCCTCCCCTCCAAAACCCTCAGTTTGTTGCTCAGAGTCCACAGTCTCTCCTGGTTCAACACCCCCTCCGATTTCCCCCCATTCGCCCTTCCCTTCCTTCTCACGATGCCCTCCATGATTTTCTTTATACACCACACGTAAGTGAGACCATAAGATAATTGCCTCTCTCCGCTTGACTTACTTCACTCCGCATAATCTCTTCTAGTCCTGTCCATGTTGATACAAAAGTTGGATATTCATCCTTTCTGATGGAGGCATAATATTCCATTGTATAGATGTACCACATCTTCCTTATCCATTCATCTGTTGAAGGGCATTTTGGTTCCTTCCACAGTTTGGCTATTGTGGCCATTGCGGCTATGAACATTGGGGTACATGTGGCCCTTCTTTGTACTGCATCTGCTTCTTTGGGGTAAACACCGAGTAGTGCAATTGCAGGGTCGTAGGGTAGCTGTATATTTAATTTCCTGAGGAATCTCCATACTTAACAAAATATTATTAGCATTATTCCTGGTTTTTAGCCTGTCCACCTTGAAACTACAAGAAACACCTTTATATCCTTTATGCAATCTGTCACTGTCTCCTTTCTTTGCTCCAATATCTGTATTGTAAATTATCATTCTTTTTTTAAAGATTTATTTTTTTATTTGATAGAGAGCACATGCCCACGCATGTGCATATGTACGTTCAGTGGGGGAAGAGGCAGAGGGAGAAGAGACTTAAGCAGACTCCATGCTGAGTGCCAAGCTGTAGACAGGGCTCCATCTCAGGACACTGAGATGGACCCTGAGACCATCACCGTGAGATAACCACCTGAGCCCAAACCAAGACTCAGCTGCTTAACCAACAATGCCACCCAGACACACCTATAAATTATCATTCTTCATTCCTACTGAGAATATAAAATCCTAATCACCTCACTTAAGTATAATTTGATATAATTTCAATGTATCTAGTATGTATTGATCATCTTTGTGAAAGCTAATATGCAAGCTACTACAGTTGATATAAAAGACATGTTATTTGGCTCTTTCAAGATTCTTGGTTCAAATGGCTAATAAAAAAGAGCTTATTTATTAAATTCATATATATATATATATTTTTTCAATTAAGTATTGACTAAGCATAATTGATTGCCTAAATGTCTCTATAAAGTAACACATGTATGGGTAGGGACAAGAAAGAAGAGATTCTAATATTCACTAGAGTTAGGGAATGACACTGAAGACAACGTGAAGAAAAGTAAAGCTGAGACAGATGCTTTACTGATAACAGATGACATAATTTCAGTGTATGCATCTAGTCAAATATCAGCTAGCTAAATAAGTCAATAAATTCCCACCCTCCTTTTATTATTTTGTTTTTTGTTTTTAGCTTCTTCTTGCTAAACTTTTTTTTTTACCTTTTAAAAACAAATCTATTTTTTTTTTTTCTAGCCATCCTTCATTCCCCTTTAGGAATCTAGCTGGGGCTAAATTTCTATAATAAAAAGAATCTTGGTTATCCACCCTCAGTGAGGTTTTGATCTTGCAGTTCCCCAAGACTCCCTACTTTTTCTTGATTATAGTCACAGCCTTTTCTTCAAGACTCATTACCCCCATGAAGTGTGCCCTGGATCCTCTAACTCATTGTTTTCTTCCTACTTTTGGATAACTATTGCATTTATTTTCAATTTTTTTGAAAAAAATAATAAAACAACATGTAGCTAAGCATTAGCAATTTTTTATTTCCCTTAATCTCTTTAATGAATGTTTAATATAGGAAAGTGTTTTATTCATATTTTATTTTCTCAGTGATAAACATAATGCCCAATTCATACTGTTCAACACATTTTAATTAGACTTCATCTTGTAGAGAGAGGACCGTTCCATGAGAAATGAAAAAAAATGTTTATTCCTTTTAGATCTGCCACCAGCTATAGTCAGGTCTCTGATTCAACATGCACATTTAGAAGATAATTACCCTGTGACTTGATGAGTGGTTGGGAACCCTTTATTCCAATATAAATATTCTTGCATCATGGGCTGCCTTAAAATTCGCCTTCAAAGAATCAGATTATTGACTCGAAATATGGATTATTATGTTAATATTTTTACCTATTTCCAGAGCATTTGTCCTATCACTTGATTCATTAATTTACTGCTTTTGTTTGAGACTCCAATTCTAATTTGGCACTAATAATAATGAGTTTTAAGAAACTCATCATGGATTATATGTGTTATACCTGCTATACTCCGTGATCTATAAAGACATTTAGATCTAGAGGAACACGTATTTAGATAATTCAGTGTTGGAGATTCTGTTACAGATGGTACTGCTAATTTATGACTATAAAGGCAGAGATCTTATTTGTATTGTTCATTCTTTTTATCTTCAGTGAGTGCCCAATACAGTTCCTTGAACCTGATCGATATTCAATAAATATTTGTTAAATAAATGAAAAAAATGCTGTATATCCATAATAAGATTTAGATGGGCCCAATACTTTTGTTTATACAATCTGAATCTTGTATAGTATCCTATTTTCAGAACTATATTGATAGATGGTCACTCAAATAATTTGGTATCCCTATCAGAAAGGATTTATTTGTCATTCAGTAAGTCAATGTGCTAGCTAATGCAAATAGGAAGGGAGTGGTACCAACGGACCATGGGAACAACAGATAGGTGTTTTAAAATACATCTCACTGTTTAAGTATTAAATAATATAATTTAATGAGAGGTCCTTATTGTACTATGAAGTTTGTCAATAACCAGATGGGTGGCCTGAGTGGTCAGAAAATCTAGATTTTTTAAAACATTTTATTTATTTATTTTTAGAGAGAGAAAGTACGTGAGTGGGGGAAGGGGCAAAGGGAAAGGGAGAGAGAGAATCCTAAGCAGGCTCCATGCTGAGCACAGAAGCCCATGCGGGGCTTAATCTTAGGACCCTGAAATCCTGACCTGAGCCAAAACCAAGAGTCAGATTCTCAACCAACTGAGCTACCCAGGTGCCCCAGAAAAATCTAGATTTTTACTGTAGTTTATTGTTAGCCAGTTATGTGACCTTGAGTAGTATCAGTATCCTGGTCCAATTTCCTTATTTAAAATGAAAAGCTGTCTTAATTTTGTGAGGGTTCTTTTTAGCTCTAACTTCCCATATTTTATATGTATTCCAGTATTCCACATGTGTTATATATTGCAAACTCACTGGTCCACAGTTGGAGGCACCCGTCATTCCTGCTGCTACCCAACTGAGTATGTGGTTTTCATGCAGGAATGCAAGCCTGGTGTGATCAGATCTTCATATTTTTAAAAAAGAAACCAGAAATCTGGATTTTTATGTAAAATTTCAAACTTTTAAATATTAGCCACAAAGTCAAATAGCTCTAAAACACTGTTTAATCCAAACAAAACACAACAGTGGGTTGGGTTTGGCCCATGGGCTGCTAGTTTATCCTTTAAAGGATTTTTTTCTACTCTTACCATTTTCAATTACTACTTTCCTGGTCAGTGAACAACAGCTGCTGCATATTATTTTTCTCCTGCTTCCACAGAGGATAGAGCTAGCCCAGTAGAGTTGGATCATAATATGTATAGGATGACATTGAAATTATGACATGAAGAAAAAATTTATTCTATAAATCTTACTTCAGATTTCCAAGGTATTCTATGGCTAGTTACTTTATATAGATCCTAATCAGATTCTCTGATCCTAATCAGAGAATTGCCACATTATTTAGGAGAATAAAAGAGAGATCTACAAAGGGTTTCAGAAGTTCAAAAGGCAGCAATTTAGTAGAAACCTTGATATCTATATCTCAATATTGATCAAAGAGAGAGGACACAAAGTAGGCTCAGTGAGGAAGGAATGTTGTTACATATCTAACCCAATTGTATTCCTTCTCCAAGTTTTATGCCTGGTGAAGTCATCTAAACTTAATTAAAATTTAATTGAACCAGAATGGTGTGTCAGAAAATCACATGGCCACTAGAGTCAGACTTGGGTGTGAATCTAATTTCAGTCACTAACTGTATAACCTGAAAGTTATTAATCTGGTATGTGCCTCAGATACCTCTTCTATAAAAAGGGACAATGATACTTACCTCCCATGCTCATTGTAGGGAACAGAAATAACACATTACTGACATGCAATATATAACAAATAATAGCTGAACTTAAACTATATTTAACATACTTCTTTATGGAGCTTCTTCTATGTGACGGTTTCTGTTTGTGTCCTACAGAGGAAATAACATGAGCACAGCATTATTCCTACTCTCAAAGATTAAGTGCTTATAACTGGGAATAAGGTATAACCACAGATAGATATCATTCCTGGTAGACTCTAGTGTGTATTAACAAATAGCACAAGAGCACACAGAAGAGAGAGTTCTATATTGGCTCTTTTATGAACACTTCTATTATGCTCCTCACTGAAAAGCTGTTGAGTCTTGGTTATTTTAGTAGGAAGAGATGGATCAAGAAGAGGTACCAAGAAAGATCTTCCAGGAGAAGGTAACAGCATAAGAAAATGCATGTTTTCCAGAAATCATAGGAGATATAGTGAAGACACTGATGGAAAATTTAAAGGGAAGAGAAAAGAAAAAATACTGGAAAGAAGGATTTTGGTAAGATGGTGGCATTAGCATAGCTATTCAATTCCCTCATCAGCATATTCCAATAGAAATGGCTAAGGTCATGTAAAAATATGTGAAAACTAGAAACTGTGAGATTCATTTTCTAAAAATGTCAAAAAATTTCAGCTACATAAAGTCCAAAAATGAAAGTTTAATAAAGCGTAAAAGAATGACCTAAAGCTTCCCTTCATATAAAGAGCAAGTGTTCTCTGCTTGAAAAATAGAGATTAGTGGAGATTGATGAAACATATTGATGGGCTGTGAATTCAGGAGAATGGCAGGCTCAGGATAAGAAGTCGCAAGAAGCAAAAATCAGAAGATCAGATGTTTTATTCTGGAGAAATGGAGGAAGTTCTACCTCCTTGGGCTTCTACTCTAGCAAAGGGCAGATATAATTGAATTTTTTCCTTTATCTATGAAAGCATGTAAATAGGGAATATCACCAAACACATCAAAATGATATTGTATTCAAAAGGTTAAGACTGTCTTTCCATAAGTGCATGAAGAAAAATTTAGCAATGTTCTTATTTCTGTTACTAACACGATTTAAGAAGTTGTCACAGTTATAAAAATTGAGCAAGATGTTGTGAAAAGGAAATATTCTGAACTTATGAAAGATTGCATGGGAATTTTTAAAAATGCTTAACTAAAAGGAGGCAGTGAAAAAGTTGATCAAATACTTTGAGAACTGGATAGTGATGTTTGAAACTTTGAAAATTTCTCCGACAACCTACAGGATAAAAAATGGAATTCTTAAGAGAGAGAACAAAAGAAAATTGAGCAGATTTAGGGAAAAAAATTTACATATGATAGAATGGAATTCAGTAAGGAACAGAAAAAAAAAAAAAGAACAGAAAGAATAAGTAAAGAAGTAAAAGAAGAAATTGTGCCAAAGTAAGGAAAAACTCAAGTTTTGGGGGTGCCTGGGTAGCTCAGTCAGTTAAGCATCTGCCTTTGGCTCAGGTAATGATCTCAGGATCCTGGGATCCAGCAATGAGTCCTGAGATTGCTGGCTTCCTGCTCAGCAGGGATTCTGCTTGCCCCTCTCCCCTGCTTGTGTGTTCTCCCTTTCTCTCTCTCAAATAAATAAAATCTTAAAAAGAAAAACACATTTTTCACTGAGACAACTCACCAATTATCAGATAGAATTCATGGAAATATACCAACACCTGGAAATAGCTTGCTGAAATTCCTAAAAATCAAAAATAAAGAAATAAACTTAAAAGCATAGAAGCTAATTGCAACAACTTGGGTAAAAAAAGAACTAAGATGGGGCTGGATTCATATTTTCCCCAAATACTAAAGACAATATGAATGGAGAATGACAAAAGGGTTTTGGATTCTGAAACATTGCTACACAAGAATTCTGAATTCTATACTCACAATATATTTGGCAAATGGAATGTGTTTGGGCAAAGGAGAGATATTTCATATCTTCAGGGGCTAGGGGAGTCATCAGTGTACCTTTCCTGAAAAAAAGAAATTAGTCAAACACACATTGGGGGAAGATAATTGAAATTGACAGTTAAAATGATAAACTCGAGGATAAAAAAGTCATATTTAAAAAAATAATTTTGAGCAATAAAACCATTTCAATATCAATAATTATTTCTTGGGTGGTGAAATATTTTGAACATCAAAAATAATCTTTAAAGTAAGGCATGACAACCAAAGAATAACCTAGTAATAACTGAATCTAAAAATTCAGATTAAATCAACAATAATTGGAAACTGATAAGAAAAATGAAAGAATGATAAAGTTATATCATGTCTTATCATATACATGGAAAATAAATGTTTACTTTTGATTCTTGACACTAGTAACTAGGGAAACTAGATTCTAATGTATTTTTAAAGTAGAATTTAATGTTTTTATTACCGCCAGAAAGAAAACATGACGTAAGCCTTCCAAATCACTAGAGAATATGGAAGAAAAGATAACCCCAGGTAAATGTCATGATATAATAATTAAATAAAGTAAGCAGTAACTATATATGCCAAAATGCCAATAATTATTAGTTCTATGTTACCAAAGTATGGAATAAATTTACTTGTTTACTTATTTATGCTTATCTAAATTTATACACTTTTACATAAGCACAGATTCATTACACAATAAAAATAGATCACTTATATTTGAATCAGTGTAGCAAATGTTATTAAAACAATTAAAAATTATTTTCAAGTATGAAGAAATGAAACTAACAATGAAAAACTAGCAATGGAAAAACTAGCAATGAAAACTAGCAATGAAATAAAGGGGGAGATGTTTCCACTTTTGTAAACAAGGACATATATAGATAAACCAAAATATCTTTGAATGGTAAAATTAAGATTTATATCATTTTCATATTCTTTGCACAAATTTTTATAATTACCTAGAGTTATTTTTATAATAAAAAAAATACCCTAAAAAACTAAATCAAATGCTGTCTAGATCTTGGCTGGGGCTGAGTTGTGGAGGACTGGAATAACAGGTTAAGGAGTTTGGATGCATTTTTGGTCAATGGGAAGCCACTGAAGGTTTTTAAGAGGAAAGTGATGTGAACAGATTTGTATCCTGAGATTAAGACAGGATTACTATTATTGTTTAGTTTGGATTCAAGTGGAAAATTGACCGGAATTTATTGTAATGGTCTAGACAGGAAGTAATAAGGGCCAGGACTACATCTCTGCAGCAAGGATAGGAAAGAGGAGAGGCATTTGATGTAACAGAAAGGAATAGTCAAGGGGACTTGGTGATAGCATTCAGGGTTAGAGAGTGTGTGGGGGGGAGAAAGAAACCTAAGAGATATGGAGTTAAAGTTACTGGGAGAACGATGATACTCTTGGATAAGAGTGAAGGGAAGCAGGAAGAGGAAAAGGTTTAAGAAAAGGATGACAAATTTGATTTCAAATATGTTAAATTTCTGGTGTTGAAGAGACATCACATCCTTGGGGTATTACAGAGTAATGGCTGAATCCATCTAGGAAATACTCTTTTGGAGCTATAATGGCCTCGCTGAATGATCCTTTTCCTTTCTTGACAGCACATGGGTAGAAATCCAGAGACTCCCAGCCCCGTATGGCCAATGACCTATGTGAGGGCCTGCTTCCTTCCTACCTTGAGTTTAGAAGCATAACACCCCAATGCCAAAGACCCCACCTGGGTTAGAGTCCCGTGAAAAGTCTGTGGAGCCCAGACCTCCCTCATTTCTTTTCTTTTTTTTTAAAGATTTTATTTATTTATTTGACAGAGAGAGAGAGATCACAAGTAGGCAGAGAGGTAGGCAGAGAGAGAGAGCAGGGAAGCAGGCTCCGTGCTGAGCAGAGAGCCCGATGCGGGGCTCGATCCCAGGACCCTGAGATCATGACCTGAGCCGAAGGCAGAGGCTTTAACCCACTGAGCCACCCAGGCGCCCCTCCCTCATTTCTATACAGCTTTGGAACCTGAGATGCTAAAGCCTGTTCTCTGTGCTTACTCAGTCCCCTTCCCTAATCTATCCTTTCAAGAGCAAGTTATGGTGTGGCTCTGTTTCTCTTGATCTATAGGGTAGCCAAAGGGTGATTGTTTTGTAGAGAAATCAGATTGAGGTGAGTGTATATACTCCATGTGGCTAAGGCTCTTTGTGGTGAAAGATGGATGCAAGTGTGAGAAAACACGAGTGACTACAGTATCGAGGTAGGAACATTTATACTTTTGTCATGAATCATGCAATCCACTTGGCAAGACAATTAAATGACAGGACAATTAAATGACATTTAAAATGTAAGTGTAGATTAATATTTTGGTTACTGGTCCTAAGTACTGAGTACAGCCGAGTACCAGTAGGTAGGGAGAAAATCGGGTACAGATTTTTTATAAGGTATTTTTCCTGAACCACAATTAGAGGCCCACTTGAAGAGTTTCCTTTCCCTTTGTGACTCACAGAAGATTGAAATCACCATTTCCTATTGAGGGAAACACAAGAAAAGGGAGAAGATGTATAATACTCTGGTCAACCCTGGTTTTCTGCTTTATTGGACTGGTTCCTGAACAAAGAAAACCATTTTCCTCATGTTCCTCCTCAGTCCATGCCTCCTTCCACATCCTCAGCACCATTCATAAGCCCAAAATTGCTCTTAAAGACTAGATTTGGCAGCTTAAATTACTTGTACCTTGGCTTCCAACCTCTTTTTAAAAACTCTGCCTTGACACCAAGCCCTACTGTCCTCTTCTATCACGTGGCCCTGTATTTAATGGCCATAAGTGATTGGATCAAAGAGGGGGCATCTAGGCCAACATTCCTAGGTGTTAGAAAGCAATAATGGTGAATAACATAATATGCCATGTTGGACCAGGTGCAACCAAAGTGGACCAATCTAGATAAAGAGGATACAAAGAAAGGTCAAGATACAGATTCCCCTGCTGCCCAAGAGAAACAAAAAAGTTGCCCCACACCTGGACTTCCCAGTTCCAGTTCTTGTCTGTGTTTCTGTTCTTCCTTTTCTTTTCTCAGGTACCTGTTAAATATCTTGTGCCTCCTTATAGTACAGATCTTTTGTATAAACTAGCTCAGTATCCATTCCTTGTCACAGATAATCACAAAGACACTTATGTTAACTGCAATAACTTGGGAGAACTTAATCCTTTCTCCTTAAGATTCAATAGTTGACTCTCCTAGATTTGTTTATGTTGACCTTTCATCTCTCATACAAGGATGCTGGGACATCAGAGGTTAAAAAGCTTGCTAGGGTCACTCATACAACTAAGCAGATTTGGGTGAGGAATCTTGGCTTTGTTTTCTTTCTTTGGCTGTCCTCATACTAAGCTCTGCTCTACAACTCAGTCCTACTTCATAACTACTGAAAATGTAACTGTGATCAACAACTTATAAAAAGTATCCATAAGCCACTTGGTGCAATGTGCAAATCCAGTTTTTCCTGGTTAACTCGTTTTTCCTCTCCCTTTCTTCATAGTCAGTCCTTATTCTAAATGCTATGCTGAATTAAGAGGCCAGTGAGGAAAGTTTCTCTATGCATCTACTTCATTCTTCTGACTTTGCTAGAAACTATTGCCTGGACAGGCAAAATGATACCCTTAACTTCATACTCTACCCAATCATGTGGCAAAACTATTAAAACATTGAACATTTGAACAGTATTCAGAGCTCCCCCACTTAATACAGGTCTCAAAACTTAGTCAATGCTGATTGTGGACAGAGTCATAGGTGATGACGCATAAAATCATCTTCTTTATCCAATACCTACTCCTCTGCTGCTCTGATTTCTAAGATCCCTCGCTGGTCTGTCTGGATTGCCCAGAAAGAATTCTTTGCTATGGGTTACATGCAGTCCATTGTGGAACTGCATTTAGTAGAGAATGTGATTGGCAGGCTCTCTCCAACCTACTTCCCAGATAATTTTGGGAAGCATGCCAAGATGTTGCATTATATTTAAATTATCATTCATAAAAATATATAGGTAAAAGGTAAAAGGAAGTTATAGCTTCAAATTTTATAAAATTTACAAAATGCTTTCCGATACATAACCTTACTTGCTCTCAGAAAGGTCTGTGAAATAGATACCATTATTTCCTTTGTTTTACGGATGAGCACACAGCCTCAGAAAAGTTAATGATGTTGATAAATGGCAGAACTAAAGCTTATCTCCAAGTCAAGTATTTTTTGTCTACATTCTGTTACCACTCATTCCTCACTCAACAAATATTTCTGGAGTGCCTATGTGGCACTGTGTTCAGAACTAGACACACTTCTCTTTCCGTCTTGGGAGATCAGAGAAGACTTTTCAGTAGGAGTGGTGTCCAAGCTGAGAGAGGAAGAAGTGGTAGATGTTCTTCAGGCAAAGTGGGAGGCCTGGGAGCCTTCCAGGCAGACCAAATTTTTTATCTCTAAACTATCCCAGTGGACCTGAGACATAGAAATTAGGCAAGGAGTGAGGAACTAAATTTCCACAGTTGTGCAATCTCATATTTAAAACATGAAGACATGCATCAATTAGAATTTCTTTTTCCTTTGAGAGTCAAATTAAGTGTCTTTTCACTACCTTCTCAAGACCAAAGAGAATTTAACACTTCAAAATGCCCTCTGGTTTTTTTCTTTTTATTTTTTTCAGTATTTCAAGATTCATTGTTTATGTACCACACCCAGTGCTTCATGCAATACGTGCCCTCCTTAATACCCATCACCAGGCTCACCCATCACCCCACCCTCTCTCCTCCAATACCCTCAATTTGTTTCTCAGAGTCCACAGTCTCTCATTCTTCATCTCGCCCTCTGACTTCCCCTATTTCACTTTTCCTTTCCTTCTGATATCCTCCATGTTATTCCTTGTGCTTCACAAGTAAGTGAAGCCATATGATAATTGACTTGCTCTGCTTGACTTATTTTGCTCAGCATAATCTCCTCCAGTCCTGTCCATGTTGATAAAAAAGTTGGGTATTCATCCTTTCTGATGGAGGCATAATATTCCATCGTATATATGGATGTATATATATCTTCTTTATCCATTTGTCTGTTGAAGGGCATCTTGGCTCTTTTCACAGTTTGACGATTGTGGTCATTGCTGCTATGAACATTGGGGTACATATGGCCCTTCTTTTCACTGCATCTGTATCTTTGGGGTAAATACCTAGGAGTACAATTGCAGGGTCATAGGGTAGCTCTATTTTTAA